>CATORF010000419.1:652424-1304849 GCA_951804975.1 Anthophora plumipes
GAGTGGTGAAAACACCAGAAAACGTGTTTCTCGCATTAAATAGCTCGAAAAGTGCGATCTCGATGATTCTGCATACTTCGGACAAGAGTCTCAACAAGATTATCGCAGAAAATGCATATTTCAGCTTGAAACCCTACGAAAACCAAGATATCTACTGTTCTGCATATCAAACGCACTGTGGAGTGGTGAAAACACCGGACAAGGTTTTTCTCGCATTAACTAGCTCGAAAAGAGCGATCTCGATGTTTCAGCATACTTCGGACAGAAGTCTCACCAAGATTATCGTAAAAAAAGCATATCTCAGCTTGAAACCCCACGAAAGCCAAGATATCGCTGGTTCTGCATATCAAACGCACTGTGGAGTGGTGAAAACCCCAGAAAACGTGTTTCTCGCATTAAGTAGCTCGAAAAGAGCGCTCTCGTTGTTTCTGCATACTTCGAACTGATGTCTCACAAAGCTTATCGTAGAAAATGCATATCTCAGCTTGAAACCCGACGAAAACCAAAATATCTCCGGTTCTGCATATCCACCGCACTGTGGAGTGGTGAAAACACCAGATAACGTGTTTCCGCATTAAATAGCTCGAAACGAGCGATCTCGATGATTCTGCATACTTCGGACAGTAGTCTCACCAAGATTATCGTAAAAAATGCATATCTCAGCTTGAAACCCCACGAAAGCCAAGATATCGCTGGTTCTGCATATCAAACGCACTGTGGAGTGGAGAAAACACCGGATAAGGCTTTTCTCGCACTAACTAGCTCGAAAAGAGCGATCTAGATGATTCTGCATACTTCGGACAGAAGTCTCACCAAGATTATCGTAAAAAATGCATATCTCAGCTTGAAACCACACGAAAGCCAAGATATCTACTGTTCTGCATATCAAACGCACTGTGGAGTGGTGAAAACACCAGATAACGTGTTTCTCGCACTAACTAGCTCGAAAAGAGCGATCTCGATGATTCAGCATACCTCGGACAGAAGTCTCACAAAGATTATCGTAAAAAATGCATATCTCAGCTTGAAAACCCCACGAAAGCCAAGATATCGCTGGTTCTGCATATCAAACGTACTTTGGTGTGGTGAAAACACCGGATAAGGTTTTTCTCGCATTAACTAGCTCGAAAAGAGCGATCTCGATGTTTCAGCATACTTCGGACAGAAGTCTCAGCAAGATTATCGCAGAAAATGCATATCTCAGCTTGAAACCCCACGAAAACCAAGATATCGCCGGTTCTGCATATCATACGCACTGTGGAGTGGTGAAAACACGAGATAACGTGTTTCTCGCATTAAATAGCTCGAATAGAGCGTTCTCGAAGATCCTGCATACTTCTGACAGAAGTCTCACTAAGATTATCGTAGGAAATGCACATCTCAGCTTGAAACCCGACGAAAACCGAGTTATCTCCGGTTCTGCACATCAAACGTACCGTGGAGTGGTGAAAACACCAGAAAACGTGTTTCGCGCATTAAGTAGCTCGAAAAGAGCGTTCTCGAAGATTCTGCATACTTCTGACAGAAGTCTCACCAGGATTATCGCAGAAAATGCATATCTCAGCTTGAAACCCGACCGAAACCAAGATATCTCCTGTTTTGCATGTCAAACGTACTGTGGAGTGGTGAAAACACCAGAAAACGTGTTTCGTGCATTAAGTAGCTCGAAGTCTCACCAAGATTATCGCAGAAAATGCATATCTCAGCTTGAAACCCCACGAAAACCAAGATGTCGCCGGTTCTGCATATCAAACGCACTGTGGAGTGGTGAAAACACCAGAAAACGTGTTTCTCATATTAAGTAGCTCGAAAAGAGCGTTCTCGATGACTCAGCATACTTCGGACAGAAGTCTCACCAAGATTATCGCAGAAAATGCATATCTCTGCTTGAAACCCCACGAAAACCAAGATATCTACTGTTCTGCATATCCAACGCACTGTGGAGTGCTGAAAACACCAGATAACGTGTTTCCGCATTAAATAGCTCGAAACGAGCGATCTCGATGATTTTGCATACTTCGGACAGATGTCTCAAAAAGATTATCGCAGAAAATGCATATCTCAGCTTGAAACCCCACGAAAACCAACATATCTACTGTTCTGCATATCAAACGCACTGTGGAGTGGTGAAAACCCCAGAAAACGTGTTTCTCGCATTAAATAGCTCGAAAAGTGCGATCTCGGTGATTCTGCATACTTCGGACAAGAGTCTCAACAAGATTATCGCAGAAAATGCATATTTCAGCTTGAAACCCTACCAAAACCAAGATATCTACTGTTCTGCATATCAAACGCACTGTGGAGTGGTGAAAACACCAGATAACGTGTTTCTCGCACTAACTAGCTCGAAAAGAGCGATCTCGATGATTCAGCATACTTATAACAGAAGTCTCTCCAAGATTATCGCAGAAAATGCATATCTCTGCTTGAAACCCCACGAAAACCAAGATATCTCCGGTTCTGCATATCAAACGCACTGTGGAGTGGTGAAAACACCAGAAAACGTGTTTCTCGCATTAAATAGCTCGAAAAGTGCGATCTCGATGATTCTGCATACTTCGGACAAGAGTCTCAACAAGATTATCGCAGAAAATGCATATTTCAGCTTGAAACCCTACGAAAACCAAGATATCTACTGTTCTGCATATCAAACGCACTGTGGAGTGGTGAAAACACCGGACAAGGTTTTTCTCGCATTAACTAGCTCGAAAAGAGCGATCTCGATGTTTCAGCATACTTCGGACAGAAGTCTCACCAAGATTATCGTAAAAAAAGCATATCTCAGCTTGAAACCCCACGAAAGCCAAGATATCGCTGGTTCTGCATATCAAACGCACTGTGGAGTGGTGAAAACCCCAGAAAACGTGTTTCTCGCATTAAGTAGCTCGAAAAGAGCGCTCTCGTTGTTTCTGCATACTTCGAACTGATGTCTCACAAAGCTTATCGTAGAAAATGCATATCTCAGCTTGAAACCCGACGAAAACCAAAATATCTCCGGTTCTGCATATCCACCGCACTGTGGAGTGGTGAAAACACCAGATAACGTGTTTCCGCATTAAATAGCTCGAAACGAGCGATCTCGATGATTCTGCATACTTCGGACAGTAGTCTCACCAAGATTATCGTAAAAAATGCATATCTCAGCTTGAAACCCCACGAAAGCCAAGATATCGCTGGTTCTGCATATCAAACGCACTGTGGAGTGGAGAAAACACCGGATAAGGCTTTTCTCGCACTAACTAGCTCGAAAAGAGCGATCTAGATGATTCTGCATACTTCGGACAGAAGTCTCACCAAGATTATCGTAAAAAATGCATATCTCAGCTTGAAACCACACGAAAGCCAAGATATCTACTGTTCTGCATATCAAACGCACTGTGGAGTGGTGAAAACACCAGATAACGTGTTTCTCGCACTACCCAGCTCGAAAAGAGCGATCTCGATGTTTCAGCATACTTCGGACAGAAGTCTCACCAAGATTATCGCAGAAAATGCATATCTCAGCTTGAAACCCCACGAAAACCAAGATGTCGCCGGTTCTGCATATCAAACGCACTGTGGAGTGGTGAAAACACCAGAAAACGTGTTTCTCATATTAAGTAGCTCGAAAAGAGCCTTCTCGATGACTCAGCATACTTCGGACAGAAGTCTCACCAAGATTATCGCAGAAAATGCATATCTCTGCTTGAAACCCCACGAAAACCAAGATATCTACTGTTCTGCATATCCAACGCACTGTGGAGTGCTGAAAACACCAGATAACGTGTTTCCGCATTAAATAGCTCGAAACGAGCGATCTCGATGATTTTGCATACTTCGGACAGATGTCTCAACAAGATTATCGCAGAAAATATATATCTCAGCTTGAAACCCCACGAAAACCAAGATATCTACTGTTCTGCATATCAAACGCACTGTGGAGTGGTGAAAACCCCAGAAAACGTGTTTCTCGCATTAAATAGCTCGAAAAGTGCGATCTCGATGATTCTGCATACTTCGGACAAGAGTCTCAACAAGATTATCGCAGAAAATGCATATTTCAGCTTGAAACCCTACGAAAACCAAGATATCTACTGTTCTGCATATCAAACACACTGTGGAGTGGTGAAAACACCAGATAACGTGTTTCTCGCACTAACTAGCTCGAAAAGAGCGATCTCGATGATTCAGCATACTTCTAACAGAAGTCTCTCCAAGATTATCGCAGAAAATGCATATCTCTGCTTGAAACCCCACGAAAACCAAGATATCTACTGTTCTGCATATCAAACGCACTGTGGAGTGGTGAAAACACCAGAAAACGTGTTTCTCGCATTAAATAGCTCGAAAAGTGCGATCTCGATGATTCTGCATACTTCGGACAAGAGTCTCAACAAGATTATCGCAGAAAATGCATATTTCAGCTTGAAACCCTACGAAAACCAAGATATCTACTGTTCTGCATATCAAACACACTGTGGAGTGGTGAAAACACCAGATAACGTGTTTCCGCATTAAATAGCTCGAAACGAGCGATCTCGATGATTCTGCATACTTCGGACAGTAGTCTCACCAAGATTATCGTAAAAAATGCATATCTCAGCTTGAAACCCCACGAAAGCCAAGATATCGCTGGTTCTGCATATCAAACGCACTGTGGAGTGGAGAAAACACCGGATAAGGCTTTTCTCGCACTAACTAGCTCGAAAAGAGCGATCTCGTTGTTTCTGCATACTTCGAACTGATGTCTCACAAAGCTTATCGTAGAAAATGCATATCTCAGCTTGAAACCCGACGAAAACCAAAATATCTCCGGTTCTGCATATCCAACGCACTGTGGAGTGGTGAAAACCCCAGAAAACGTGTTTCTCGCATTAAGTAGCTCGAAAAGAGCGCTCTCGTTGTTTCTGCATACTTTGAACTGATGTCTCACAAAGCTTATCGTAGAAAATGCATATTTCAGCTTGAAACCCTACGAAAACCAAGATATCTACTGTTCTGCATATCAAACGCACTGTGGAGTGGTGAAAACACCAGATAACGTGTTTCTCGCACTAACTAGCTCGAAAAGTGCGATCTCGATGATTCTGCATACTTCGGACAAGAGTCTCAACAAGATTATCGCAGAAAATGCATATTTCAGCTTGAAACCCTACGAAAACCAAGATATCTACTGTTCTGCATATCAAACGCACTGTGGAGTGGTGAAAACACCGGACAAAGTTTTTCTCGCATTAAGTAGCTCGAAAAGAGCGCTCTCGTTGTTTCTGCATACTTCGAACTGATGTCTCACAAAGCTTATCGTAGAAAATGCATATTTCAGCTTGAAACCCCACGAAAACCAAGATATCTCCGGTTCTGCATATCAAACGCACTGTGGAGTGGTGAAAACACCAGAAAACGTGTTTCTCGCATTAAATAGCTCGAAAAGTGCGATCTCGATGATTCTGCATACTTCGGACAAGAGTCTCAACAAGATTATCGCAGAAAATGCATATTTCAGCTTGAAACCCTACGAAAACCAAGATATCTACTGTTCTGCATATCAAACGCACTGTGGAGTGGTGAAAACACCGGACAAGGTTTTTCTCGCATTAACTAGCTCGAAAAGAGCGATCTCGATGTTTCAGCATACTTCGGACAGAAGTCTCACCAAGATTATCGTAAAAAAAGCATATCTCAGCTTGAAACCCCACGAAAGCCAAGATATCGCTGGTTCTGCATATCAAACGCACTGTGGAGTGGTGAAAACCCCAGAAAACGTGTTTCTCGCATTAAGTAGCTCGAAAAGAGCGCTCTCGTTGTTTCTGCATACTTCGAACTGATGTCTCACAAAGCTTATCGTAGAAAATGCATATCTCAGCTTGAAACCACACGAAAGCCAAGATATCTACTGTTCTGCATATCAAACGCACTGTGGAGTGGTGAAAACACCAGATAACGTGTTTCTCGCACTACCCAGCTCGAAAAGAGCGATCTCGATGTTTCAGCTTACTTCGGACAGAAGTCTCACCAAGATTATCGCAGAAAATGCATATCTCAGCTTGAAACCCCACGAAAACCAAGATGTCGCCGGTTCTGCATATCAAACGCACTGTGGAGTGGTGAAAACACCAGAAAACGTGTTTCTCATATTAAGTAGCTCGAAAAGAGCCTTCTCGATGACTCAGCATACTTCGGACAGAAGTCTCACCAAGATTATCGCAGAAAATGCATATCTCTGCTTGAAACCCCACGAAAACCAAGATATCTACTGTTCTGCATATCCAACGCACTGTGGAGTGCTGAAAACACCAGATAACGTGTTTCCGCATTAAATAGCTCGAAACGAGCGATCTCGATGATTTTGCATACTTCGGACAGATGTCTCAACAAGATTATCGCAGAACATATATATCTCAGCTTGAAACCCCACGAAATCCAAGATATCTACTGTTCTGCATATCAAACGCACTGTGGAGTGGTGAAAACCCCAGAAAACGTGTTTCTCGCATTAAATAGCTCGAAAAGTGCGATCTCGATGATTCTGCATACTTCGGACAAGAGTCTCAACAAGATTATCGCAGAAAATGCATATTTCAGCTTGAAACCCTACGAAAACCAAGATATCTACGGTTCTGCATATCAAACACACTGTGGAGTGGTGAAAACACCAGATAACGTGTTTCTCGCACTAACTAGCTCGAAAAGAGCGATCTCGATGATTCAGCATACTTCTAACAGAAGTCTCTCCAAGATTATCGCAGAAAATGCATATCTCTGCTTGAAACCCCACGAAAACCAAGATATCTACTGTTCTGCATATCAAACGCACTGTGGAGTGGTGAAAACACCAGAAAACGTGTTTCTCGCATTAAATAGCTCGAAAAGTGCGATCTCGATGATTCTGCATACTTCGGACAAGAGTCTCAACAAGATTATCGCAGAAAATGCATATTTCAGCTTGAAACCCTACGAAAACCAAGATATCTACTGTTCTGCATATCAAACGCACTGTGGAGTGGTGAAAACACCGGACAAGGTTTTTCTCGCATTAAGTAGCTCGAAAAGAGCGCTCTCGTTGTTTCTGCATACTTCGAACTGATGTCTCACAAAGCTTATCGTAGAAAATGCATATCTCAGCTTGAAACCCGACGAAAACCAAAATATCTCCGGTTCTGCATATCCACCGCACTGTGGAGTGGTGAAAACACCAGATAACGTGTTTCCGCATTAAATAGCTCGAAACGAGCGATCTCGATGATTCTGCATACTTCGGACAGTAGTCTCACCAAGATTATCGTAAAAAATGCATATCTCAGCTTGAAACCCCACGAAAGCCAAGATATCGCTGGTTCTGCATATCAAACGCACTGTGGAGTGGAGAAAACACCGGATAAGGCTTTTCTCGCACTAACTAGCTCGAAAAGAGCGATCTCGTTGTTTCTGCATACTTCGAACTGATGTCTCACAAAGCTTATCGTAGAAAATGCATATCTCAGCTTGAAACCCGACGAAAACCAAAATATCTCCGGTTCTGCATATCCAACGCACTGTGGAGTGGTGAAAACCCCAGAACACGTGTTTCTCGCATTAAGTAGCTCGAAAAGAGCGCTCTCGTTGTTTCTGCATACTTCGAACTGATGTCTCACAAAGCTTATCGTAGAAAATGCATATTTCAGCTTGAAACCCTACGAAAACCAAGATATCTACTGTTCTGCATATCAAACGCACTGTGGAGTGGTGAAAACACCAGATAACGTGTTTCTCGCACTAACTAGCTCGAAAAGTGCGATCTCGATGATTCTGCATACTTCGGACAAGAGTCTCAACAAGATTATCGCAGAAAATGCATATTTCAGATTGAAACCCTACGAAAACCAAGATATCTACTGTTCTGCATATCAAACGCACTGTGGAGTGGTGAAAACACCGGACAAAGTTTTTCTCGCATTAAGTAGCTCGAAAAGAGCGCTCTCGTTGTTTCTGCATACTTCGAACTGATGTCTCACAAAGCTTATCGTAGAAAATGCATATTTCAGCTTGAAACCCCACGAAAACCAAGATATCTCCGGTTCTGCATATCAAACGCACTGTGGAGTGGTGAAAACACCAGAAAACGTGTTTCTCGCATTAAATAGCTCGAAAAGTGCGATCTCGATGATTCTGCATACTTCGGACAAGAGTCTCAACAAGATTATCGCAGAAAATGCATATTTCAGCTTGAAACCCTACGAAAACCAAGATATCTACTGTTCTGCATATCAAACGCACTGTGGAGTGGTGAAAACACCGGACAAGGTTTTTCTCGCATTAACTAGCTCGAAAAGAGCGATCTCGATGTTTCAGCATACTTCGGACAGAAGTCTCACCAAGATTATCGTAAAAAAAGCATATCTCAGCTTGAAACCCCACGAAAGCCAAGATATCGCTGGTTCTGCATATCAAACGCACTGTGGAGTGGTGAAAACCCCAGAAAACGTGTTTCTCGCATTAAGTAGCTCGAAAAGAGCGCTCTCGTTGTTTCTGCATACTTCGAACTGATGTCTCACAAAGCTTATCGTAGAAAATGCATATCTCAGCTTGAAACCCGACGAAAACCAAAATATCTCCGGTTCTGCATATCCACCGCACTGTGGAGTGGTGAAAACACCAGATAACGTGTTTCCGCATTAAATAGCTCGAAACGAGCGATCTCGATGATTCTGCATACTTCGGACAGTAGTCTCACCAAGATTATCGTAAAAAATGCATATCTCAGCTTGAAACCCCACGAAAGCCAAGATATCGCTGGTTCTGCATATCAAACGCACTGTGGAGTGGAGAAAACACCGGATAAGGCTTTTCTCGCACTAACTAGCTCGAAAAGAGCGATCTAGAAGATTCTGCATACTTCGGACAGAAGTCTCACCAAGATTATCGTAAAAAATGCATATCTCAGCTTGAAACCACACGAAAGCCAAGATATCTACTGTTCTGCATATCAAACGCACTGTGGAGTGGTGAAAACACCAGATAACGTGTTTCTCGCACTACCCAGCTCGAAAAGAGCGATCTCGATGTTTCAGCATACTTCGGACAGAAGTCTCACCAAGATTATCGCAGAAAATGCATATCTCAGCTTGAAACCCCACGAAAACCAAGATGTCGCCGGTTCTGCATATCAAACGCACTGTGGAGTGGTGAAAACACCAGAAAACGTGTTTCTCATATTAAGTAGCTCGAAAAGAGCCTTCTCGATGACTCAGCATACTTCGGACAGAAGTCTCACCAAGATTATCGCAGAAAATGCATATCTCTGCTTGAAACCCCACGAAAACCAAGATATCTACTGTTCTGCATATCCAACGCACTGTGGAGTGCTGAAAACACCAGATAACGTGTTTCCGCATTAAATAGCTCGAAACGAGCGATCTCGATGATTTTGCATACTTCGGACAGATGTCTCAACAAGATTATCGCAGAAAATATATATCTCAGCTTGAAACCCCACGAAAACCAAGATATCTACTGTTCTGCATATCAAACGCACTGTGGAGTGGTGAAAACCCCAGAAAACGTGTTTCTCGCATTAAATAGCTCGAAAAGTGCGATCTCGATGATTCTGCATACTTCGGACAAGAGTCTCAACAAGATTATCGCAGAAAATGCATATTTCAGCTTGAAACCCTACGAAAACCAAGATATCTACTGTTCTGCATATCAAACACACTGTGGAGTGGTGAAAACACCAGATAACGTGTTTCTCGCACTAAGTAGCTCGAAAAGAGCGATCTCGATGATTCAGCATACTTATAACAGAAGTCTCTCCAAGATTATCGCAGAAAATGCATATCTCTGCTTGAAACCCCACGAAAACCAAGATATCTACTGTTCTGCATATCAAACGCACTGTGGAGTGGTGAAAACACCAGAAAACGTGTTTCTCGCATTAAATAGCTCGAAAAGTGCGATCTCGATGATTCTGCATACTTCGGACAAGAGTCTCAACAAGATTATCGCAGAAAATGCATATTTCAGCTTGAAACCCTACGAAAACCAAGATATCTACTGTTCTGCATATCAAACGCACTGTGGAGTGGTGAAAACACCGGACAAGGTTTTTCTCGCATTAAGTAGCTCGAAAAGAGCGCTCTCGTTGTTTCTGCATACTTCGAACTGATGTCTCACAAAGCTTATCGTAGAAAATGCATATCTCAGCTTGAAACCCGACGAAAACCAAAATATCTCCGGTTCTGCATATCCACCGCACTGTGGAGTGGTGAAAACACCAGATAACGTGTTTCCGCATTAAATAGCTCGAAACGAGCGATCTCGATGATTCTGCATACTTCGGACAGTAGTCTCACCAAGATTATCGTAAAAAATGCATATCTCAGCTTGAAACCCCACGAAAGCCAAGATATCGCTGGTTCTGCATATCAAACGCACTGTGGAGTGGAGAAAACACCGGATAAGGCTTTTCTCGCACTAACTAGCTCGAAAAGAGCGATCTCGTTGTTTCTGCATACTTCGAACTGATGTCTCACAAAGCTTATCGTAGAAAATGCATATCTCAGCTTGAAACCCGACGAAAACCAAAATATCTCCGGTTCTGCATATCCAACGCACTGTGGAGTGGTGAAAACCCCAGAAAACGTGTTTCTCGCATTAAGTAGCTCGAAAAGAGCGCTCTCGTTGTTTCTGCATACTTCGAACTGATGTCTCACAAAGCTTATCGTAGAAAATGCATATCTCAGCTTGAAACCCGACGAAAACCAAAATATCTCCGATTCTGCATATCCAACGCACTGTGGAGTGGTGAAAACTCCAGATAACGTGTTTCCGCACTAAATAGCTCGAAACGAGCGATCTCGATGATTCTGCATACTTCGGACAGAAGTCTCAACAAGATTATCGCAGAAAATGCATATCTCAGCTTGAAACCCCACGAAAACCAAGATATCGCCGGATCTGCATACCAAACGCACTGTGGAGTGGTGAGAACACCGGATAAGGTTTTTCTCGCATTAACTAGCTCGAAAAGAGCGATCTAGATGATTCTGCATCCTTCGGACAGAAGTCTCACCAAGATTATCGTAAAAAATGCATATCTCAGCTTGAAACCACACGAAAGCCAAGATATCGCTGGTTCTGCATATCAAACGCACTGTGGAGTGGTGAAAACCCCAGAAAACGTGTTTCTCGCATTAAATAGCTCGAAAAGTCTGATCTCGATGATTCTGCATACTTCGGACAAGAGTCTCAACAAGATCATCGCAGTAAATGCATATTTCAGCTTGAAACCCCACGAAAACCAAGATATCTACTGTTCTGCATATCAAACGCACTGTGGAGTTGTGAAAACACCAGATAACGTGTTTCTCGCACTACCCAGCTCGAAAAGAGCGATCTCGATGTTTCATTATACTTCGGACAGAAGTCTCACCAAGATTATCGCAGAAAATGCATATCTCAGCTTGAAACCCCACGAAAACCAAGATATCGCCGGATCTGCATATCAAACGCACTGTGGAGTGGTGAAAACACCGGACAAGGTTTTTCTCGCATTAACTAGCTCGAAAAGAGCGATCTCGATGTTTCAGCATACTTCGGACAGAAGTCTCACCAAGATTATCGTAAAAAATGCATATCTCAGCTTGAAACCCCACGAAAGCAAAGATATCGCTGGTTCTGCATATCAAACGCACTGTGGAGGGGTGAAAACCCCAGAAAACGTGTTTCTCGCATTAAATAGCTCGAAAAGTGCGATCTCGATGATTCTGCATACTTCGGACAAGAGTCTCCACAAGATTATCGCAGAAAATACATATTTCAGCTTGAAACCCCACGAAAACCAAGATATCTACTGTTCTGCATATCAAACGCACTGTGGAGTGGTGAAAACACCAGATAACGTGTTTCTCGCACTAACTAGCTCGAAAAGAGCGATCTCGATGATTCAGCATACTTCTAACAGAAGTCTCTCCAAGATTATCGCAGAAAATGCATATCTCTGCTTGAAACCCCACGAAAACCAAGATATCTACTGTTCTGCATATCAAACGCACTGTGGAGTGTTGAAAACACCGGACAAGGTTTTTCTCGCATTAACTAGCTCGAAAAGAGCGATCTCGATGTTTCAGCATACTTCGGACAGAAGTCTCACCAAGATTATCGTAAAAAAAGCATATCTCAGCTTGAAACCCCACGAAAGCCAAGATATCGCTGGTTCTGCATATCAAACGCACTGTGGAGTGGTGAAAACCCCAGAAAACGTGTTTCTCGCATTAAGTAGCTCGAAAAGAGCGCTCTCGTTGTTTCTGCATACTTCGAACTGATGTCTCACAAAGCGTATCGTAGAAAATGCATATCTCAGCTTGAAACCCGACGAAAACCAAAATATCTCCGGTTCTGCATATCCACCGCACTGTGGAGTGGTGAAAACACCAGATAACGTGTTTCCGCATTAAATAGCTCGAAACGAGCGATCTCGATGATTCTGCATACTTCGGACAGTAGTCTCACCAAGATTATCGTAAAAAATGCATATCTCAGCTTGAAACCCCACGAAAGCCAAGATATCGCTGGTTCTGCATATCAAACGCACTGTGGAGTGGAGAAAACACCGGATAAGGCTTTTCTCGCACTAACTAGCTCGAAAAGAGCGATCTCGTTGTTTCTGCATACTTCGAACTGATGTCTCACAAAGCTTATCGTAGAAAATGCATATCTCAGCTTGAAACCCGACGAAAACCAAAATATCTCCGGTTCTGCATATCCAACGCACTGTGGAGTGGTGAAACCCCCAGAAAACGTGTTTCTCGCATTAAGTAGCTCGAAAAGAGCGCTCTCGTTGTTTCTGCATACTTCGAACTGATGTCTCACAAAGCTTATCGTAGAAAATGCATATCTCAGCTTGAAACCCGACGAAAACCAAAATATCTCCGATTCTGCATATCCAACGCACTGTGGAGTGGTGAAAACACCAGATAACGTGTTTCCGCACTAAATAGCTCGAAACGAGCGATCTCGATGATTCTGCATACTTCGGACAGAAGTCTCAACAAGATTATCGCAGAAAATGCATATCTCAGCTTGAAACCCCACGAAAACCAAGATATCGCCGGATCTGCATATCAAACGCACTGTGGAGTGGTGAAAACACCGGACAAGGTTTTTCTCGCATTAACTAGCTCGAAAAGAGCGATCTCGATGTTTCAGCATACTTCGGACAGAAGTCTCACCAAGATTATCGTAAAAAATGCATATCTCAGCTTGAAACCCCACGAAAGCAAAGATATCGCTGGTTCTGCATATCAAACGCACTGTGGAGGGGTGAAAACCCCAGAAAACGTGTTTCTCGCATTAAATAGCTCGAAAAGTGCGATCTCGATGATTCTGCATACTTCGGACAAGAGTCTCCACAAGATTATCGCAGAAAATACATATTTCAGCTTGAAACCCCACGAAAACCAAGATATCTACTGTTCTGCATATCAAACGCACTGTGGAGTGGTGAAAACACCAGATAACGTGTTTCTCGCACTAACTAGCTCGAAAAGAGCGATCTCGATGATTCAGCATACTTCTAACAGAAGTCTCTCCAAGATTATCGCAGAAAATGCATATCTCTGCTTGAAACCCCACGAAAACCAAGATATCTACTGTTCTGCATATCAAACGCACTGTGGAGTGTTGAAAACACCGGACAAGGTTTTTCTCGCATTAACTAGCTCGAAAAGAGCGATCTCGATGTTTCAGCATACTTCGGACAGAAGTCTCACCAAGATTATCGTAAAAAAAGCATATCTCAGCTTGAAACCCCACGAAAGCCAAGATATCGCTGGTTCTGCATATCAAACGCACTGTGGAGTGGTGAAAACCCCAGAAAACGTGTTTCTCGCATTAAGTAGCTCGAAAAGAGCGCTCTCGTTGTTTCTGCATACTTCGAACTGATGTCTCACAAAGCGTATCGTAGAAAATGCATATCTCAGCTTGAAACCCGACGAAAACCAAAATATCTCCGGTTCTGCATATCCACCGCACTGTGGAGTGGTGAAAACACCAGATAACGTGTTTCCGCATTAAATAGCTCGAAACGAGCGATCTCGATGATTCTGCATACTTCGGACAGTAGTCTCACCAAGATTATCGTAAAAAATGCATATCTCAGCTTGAAACCCCACGAAAGCCAAGATATCGCTGGTTCTGCATATCAAACGCACTGTGGAGTGGAGAAAACACCGGATAAGGCTTTTCTCGCACTAACTAGCTCGAAAAGAGCGATCTCGTTGTTTCTGCATACTTCGAACTGATGTCTCACAAAGCTTATCGTAGAAAATGCATATCTCAGCTTGAAACCCGACGAAAACCAAAATATCTCCGGTTCTGCATATCCAACGCACTGTGGAGTGGTGAAACCCCCAGAAAACGTGTTTCTCGCATTAAGTAGCTCGAAAAGAGCGCTCTCGTTGTTTCTGCATACTTCGAACTGATGTCTCACAAAGCTTATCGTAGAAAATGCATATCTCAGCTTGAAACCCGACGAAAACCAAAATATCTCCGATTCTGCATATCCAACGCACTGTGGAGTGGTGAAAACACCAGATAACGTGTTTCCGCACTAAATAGCTCGAAACGAGCGATCTCGATGATTCTGCATACTTCGGACAGAAGTCTCAACAAGATTATCGCAGAAAATGCATATCTCAGCTTGAAACCCCACGAAAACCAAGATATCGCCGGATCTGCATACCAAACGCACTGTGGAGTGGTGAGAACACCGGATAAGGTTTTTCTCGCATTAACTAGCTCGAAAAGAGCGATATAGATGATTCTGCATACTTCGGACAGAAGTCTCACCAAGATTATCGTAAAAAATGCATATCTCAGCTTGAAACCACACGAAAGCCAAGATATCGCTGGTTCTGCATATCAAACGCACTGTGGAGTGGTGAAAACCCCAGAAAACGTGTTTCTCGCATTAAATAGCTCGAAAAGTGCGATCTCGATGATTCTGCATACTTCGGACAAGAGTCTCAACAAGATTATCGCAGTAAATGCATATTTCACCTTGAAACCCCACGAAAACCAAGATATCTACTGTTCTGCATATCAAACGCACTGTGGAGTGGTGAAAACACCAGATAACGTGTTTCTCGCACTACCCAGCTCGAAAAGAGCGATCTCGATGTTTCATTATACTTCGGACAGAAGTCTCACCAAGATTATCGCAGAAAATGCATATCTCAGCTTGAAACCCCACGAAAACCAAGATATCGCCGGATCTGCATATCAAACGCACTGTGGAGTGGTGAAAACACCGGACAAGGTTTTTCTCGCATTAACTAGCTCGAAAAGAGCGATCTCGATGTTTCAGCATACTTCGGACAGAAGTCTCACCAAGATTATCGTAAAAAATGCATATCTCAGCTTGAAACCCCACGAAAGCCAAGATATCGCTGGTTGTGCATATCAAACGCACTGTGGAGAGGTGAAAACCCCAGAAAACGTGTTTCTCGCATTAAATAGCTCGAAAAGTGCGATCTCGATGATGCTGCATACTTCGGACAGAAGTCTCAACAAGATTATCGCAGAAAATGCATATCTCAGCTTGAAACCCCACGAAAACCAAGATATCTACTGTTCTGCATATCAAACGCACTGTGGAGTGGTGAAAACACCAGATAACGTGTTTCTCGCACTAAGTAGCTCGAAAAGAGCGATCTCGATGATTCAGCATACCTCGGACAGAAGTCTCACCAAGATTATCGTAAAAAATGCATATCTCAGCTTGAAAACCCCACGAAAGCCAAGATATCGCTGGTTCTGCATATCAAACGCACTTTGGAGTGGTGGAAACACCGGATAAGGTTTTTCTCGCATTAACTAGCTCGAATAGAGCGATCTCGATGTTTCAGCATACTTCGGACAGAAGTCTCACCAAAATTATCGCAGAAAATGCATATCTCTGCTTGAAACCCCACGAAAACCAAGATATCTACTGTTCTGCATATCCAACGCACTGTGGAGTGCTGAAAACACCAGATAACGTGTTTCCGCATTAAATAGCTCGAAACGAGCGATCTCGATGATTTTGTATACTTCGGACAGATGTCTCAACAAGATTATCGCAGAAAATGCATATCTCAGCTTGAAACCCCACGAAAACCAAGATATCTACTGTTCTGCATATCAAACGCACTGTGGAGTGGTGAAAACCCCAGAAAACGTGTTTCTCGCATTAAATAGCTCGAAAAGTGCGATCTCGATGATTCTGCATACTTCGGACAAGAGTCTCAACAAGATTATCGCAGAAAATGCATATTTCAGCTTGAAACCCTACGAAAACCAAGATATCTCCGGTTCTGCATATCCACCGCACTGTGGAGTGTTGAAAACACCAGATAACGTGTTTCCGCATTAAATAGCTCGAAACGAGCGATCTCGATGATTCTGCATACTTCGGACAGTAGTCTCACCAAGAATATCGTAAAAAATGCATATCTCAGCTTGAAACCCCACGAAAGCCAAGATATCGCTGGTTCTGCATATCAAACGCACTGTGGAGTGGAGAAAACACCGGATAAGGCTTTTCTCGCACTAACTAGCTCGAAAAGAGCGATCTCGTTGTTTCTGCATACTTCGAACTGATGTCTCACAAAGCTTATCGTAGAAAATGCATATCTCAGCTTGAAACCCGACGAAAACCAAAATATCTCCGGTTCTGCATATCCAACGCACTGTGGAGTGGTGAAAACCCCAGAAAACGTGTTTCTCGCATTAAGTAGCTCGAAAAGAGCGCTCTCGTTGTTTCTGCATACTTCGAACTGATGTCTCACAAAGCTTATCGTAGAAAATGCATATCTCAGCTTGAAACCCGACGAAAACCAAAATATCTCCGATTCTTCATATCCAACGCACTGTGGAGTGGTGAAAACACCAGATAACGTGTTTCCGCACTAAATAGCTCGAAACGAGCGATCTCGATGATTCTGCATACTTCGGACAGAAGTCTCAACAAGATTATCGCAGAAAATGCATATCTCAGCTTGAAACCCCACGAAAACCAAGATATCGCCGGATCTGCATACCAAACGCACTGTGGAGTGGTGAGAACACCGGATAAGGTTTTTCTCGCATTAACTAGCTCGAAAAGAGCGATCTCGATGTTTCAGCATACTTCGGACAGAAGTCTCACCAAGATTATCGCAGAAAATGCATATCTCAGCTTGAAACCCCACGAATACCAAGATGTCGCCGGTTCTGCATATCAAACGCACTGTGGAGTGGTGAAAACACCAGAAAACGTGTTTCTCATATTAAGTAGCTCGAAACGAGCGATCTCGATGATTCTGCATACTTCGGACAGAAGTCTCACCAAGATTATCGCAGAAAACGCATATCTCAGCTTGAAACCCCACGAAAACCAAGATATCGCCGGTTCTGCATATCATACGCACTGTGGAGTGGTGAAAACACCGGATAAGGTTTTTCTCGCATTAACTAGCTCGAAAAGAGCGATCTCGATGTTTCAGCATACTTCGGACAGAAGTCTCACCAATATTATCGCAGAAAATGCATATCTCAGATTTAAACCCCACGAAAACCAAGATATCGCCGGTTCTGCATATCCAACGAACTGTGGAGTGGTGAAAACCCCAGAAAACGTGTTTCTCGCATTAAATAGCTCGAATAGTGCGCTCTCGATGATTGTGCATACTTCGGACAAGAGTCTCAACAAGATTATCGCAGAAAATGCATATTTGTGCTTGAAACCCTACGAAAACCAAGATATCTACTGTTCTGCATATCAAACGCACTGTGGAGTGGTGAAAACACCAGATAACGTGTTTCTCGCACTAACTAGCTCGAAAAGAGCGATCTCGATGATTCAGCATACCTCGGACAGAAGTCTCACAAAGATTATCGTAAAAAATGCATATCTCAGCTTGAAAACCCCACGAAAGCCAAGATATCGCTGGTTCTGCATATCAAACGTACTTTGGTGTGGTGAAAACACCGGATAAGGTTTTTCTCGCATTAACTAGCTCGAAAAGAGCGATCTCGATGTTTCAGCATACTTCGGACAGAAGTCTCAGCAAGATTATCGCAGAAAATGCATATCTCAGCTTGAAACCCCACGAAAACCAAGATATCGCCGGTTCTGCATATCATACGCACTGTGGAGTGGTGAAAACACGAGATAACGTGTTTCTCGCATTAAATAGCTCGAATAGAGCGTTCTCGAAGATCCTGCATACTTCTGACAGAAGTCTCACTAAGATTATCGTAGAAAATGCACATCTCAGCTTGAAACCCGACGAAAACCGAGTTATCTCCGGTTCTGCACATCAAACGTACCGTGGAGTGGTGAAAACACCAGAAAACGTGTTTCGCGCATTAAGTAGCTCGAAAAGAGCGTTCTCGAAGATTCTGCATACTTCTGACAGAAGTCTCACCAGGATTATCGCAGAAAATGCATATCTCAGCTTGAAACCCGACCGAAACCAAGATATCTCCTGTTTTGCATGTCAAACGTACTGTGGAGTGGTGAAAACACCAGAAAACGTGTTTCGTGCATTAAGTAGCTCGAAGTCTCACCAAGATTATCGCAGAAAATGCATATCTCAGCTTGAAACCCCACGAAAACCAAGATGTCGCCGGTTCTGCATATCAAACGCACTGTGGAGTGGTGAAAACACCAGAAAACGTGTTTCTCATATTAAGTAGCTCGAAAAGAGCGTTCTCGATGACTCAGCATACTTCGGACAGAAGTCTCACCAAGATTATCGCAGAAAATGCATATCTCTGCTTGAAACCCCACGAAAACCAAGATATCTACTGTTCTGCATATCCAACGCACTGTGGAGTGCTGAAAACACCAGATAACGTGTTTCCGCATTAAATAGCTCGAAACGAGCGATCTCGATGATTTTGCATACTTCGGACAGATGTCTCAACAAGATTATCGCAGAAAATGCATATCTCAGCTCGAAACCCCACGAAAACCAACATATCTACTGTTCTGCATATCAAACGCACTGTGGAGTGGTGAAAACCCCAGAAAACGTGTTTCTCGCATTAAATAGCTCGAAAAGTGCGATCTCGATGATTCTGCATACTTCGGACAAGAGTCTCAACAAGATTATCGCAGAAAATGCATATTTCAGCTTGAAACCCTACGAAAACCAAGATATCTACTGTTCTGCATATCAAACGCACTGTGGAGTGGTGAAAACACCAGATAACGGGTTTCTCGCACTAACTAGCTCGAAAAGAGCGATCTCGATGATTCAGCATACTTCTAACAGAAGTCTCTCCAAGATTATCGCAGAAAATGCATATCTCTGCTTGAAACCCCACGAAAACCAAGATATCTCCGGTTCTGCATATCAAACGCACTGTGGAGTGGTGAAAACACCAGAAAACGTGTTTCTCGCATTAAATAGCTCGAAAAGTGCGATCTCGATGATTCTGCATACTTCGGACAAGAGTCTCAACAAGATTATCGCAGAAAATGCATATTTCAGCTTGAAACCCTACGAAAACCAAGATATCTACTGTTCTGCATATCAAACGCACTGTGGAGTGGTGAAAACACCGGACAAGGTTTTTCTCGCATTAACTAGCTCGAAAAGAGCGATCTCGATGTTTCAGCATACTTCGGACAGAAGTCTCACCAAGATTATCGTAAAAAAAGCATATCTCAGCTTGAAACCCCACGAAAGCCAAGATATCGCTGGTTCTGCATATCAAACGCACTGTGGAGTGGTGAAAACCCCAGAAAACGTGTTTCTCGCATTAAGTAGCTCGAAAAGAGCGCTCTCGTTGTTTCTGCATACTTCGAACTGATGTCTCACAAAGCTTATCGTAGAAAATGCATATCTCAGCTTGAAACCCGACGAAAACCAAAATATCTCCGGTTCTGCATATCCACCGCACTGTGGAGTGGTGAAAACACCAGATAACGTGTTTCCGCATTAAATAGCTCGAAACGAGCGATCTCGATGATTCTGCATACTTCGGACAGTAGTCTCACCAAGATTATCGTAAAAAATGCATATCTCAGCTTGAAACCCCACGAAAGCCAAGATATCGCTGGTTCTGCATATCAAACGCACTGTGGAGTGGAGAAAACACCGGATAAGGCTTTTCTCGCACTAACTAGCTCGAAAAGAGCGATCTAGATGATTCTGCATACTTCGGACAGAAGTCTCACCAAGATTATCGTAAAAAATGCATATCTCAGCTTGAAACCACACGAAAGCCAAGATATCTACTGTTCTGCATATCAAACGCACTGTGGAGTGGTGAAAACACCAGATAACGTGTTTCTCGCACTACCCAGCTCGAAAAGAGCGATCTCGATGTTTCAGCATACTTCGGACAGAAGTCTCACCAAGATTATCGCAGAAAATGCATATCTCAGCTTGAAACCCCACGAAAACCAATATGTCGCCGGTTCTGC
This sequence comes from Anthophora plumipes, assembly GCA_951804975.1. Lineage (NCBI taxonomy): Eukaryota > Metazoa > Arthropoda > Insecta > Hymenoptera > Apidae > Anthophora > Anthophora plumipes. The sequence continues at coordinate 672,835 of CATORF010000419.1, forward strand.
ATATCAAACGCACTGTGGAGTGCTGAAAACACCAGATAACGTGTTTCCGCATTAAATAGCTCGAATAGTGCGATCTCGATGATTCTGCATACTTCGGACAAGAGTCTCAACAAGATTATCGCAGAAAATGCATATTTCAGCTTGAAACCCTACGAAAACCAAGATATCTACTGTTCTGCATATCCAACGCACTGTGGAGTGCTGAAAACACCAGATAACGTGTTTCCGCATTAAATAGCTCGAAACGAGCGATCTCGATGATTTTGCATACTTCGGACAGAAGTCTCACCAAGATTATCGCAGAAAATGCATATCTCTGCTTGAAACCCCACGAAAACCAAGATATCTACTGTTCTGCATATCCAACGCACTGTGGAGTGCTGAAAACACCAGATAACGTGTTTCCGCATTAAATAGCTCGAAACGAGCGATCTCGATGATTTTGCATACTTCGGACAGATGTCTCAACAAGATTATCGCAGAAAATATATATCTCAGCTTGAAACCCCACGAAAACCAAGATATCTACTGTTCTGCATATCAAACGCACTGTGGAGTGGTGAAAACCCCAGAAAACGTGTTTCTCGCATTAAATAGCTCGAAAAGTGCGATCTCGATGATTCTGCATACTTCGGACAAGAGTCTCAACAAGATTATCGCAGAAAATGCATATTTCAGCTTGAAACCCAACGAAAACCAAGATATCTACTGTTCTGCATATCAAACGCACTGTGGAGTGGTGAAAACACCGGACAAGGTTTTTCTCGCATTAAGTAGCTCGAAAAGAGCGCTCTCGTTGTTTCTGCATACTTCGAACTGATGTCTCACAAAGCTTATCGTAGAAAATGCATATCTCAGCTTGAAACCCGACGAAAACCAAAATATCTCCGGTTCTGCATATCCACCGCACTGTGGAGTGGTGAAAACACCAGATAACGTGTTTCCGCATTAAATAGCTCGAAACGAGCGATCTCGATGATTCTGCATACTTCGGACAGTAGTCTCACCAAGATTATCGTAAAAAATGCATATCTCAGCTTGAAACCCCACGAAAGCCAAGATATCGCTGGTTCTGCATATCAAACGCACTGTGGAGTGGAGAAAACACCGGATAAGGCTTTTCTCGCACTAACTAGCTCGAAAAGAGCGATCTCGTTGTTTCTGCATACTTCGAACTGATGTCTCACAAAGCTTATCGTAGAAAATGCATATCTCAGCTTGAAACCCGACGAAAACCAAAATATCTCCGGTTCTGCATATCCAACGCACTGTGGAGTGGTGAAAACCCCAGAAAACGTGTTTCTCGCATTAAGTAGCTCGAAAAGAGCGCTCTCGTTGTTTCTGCATACTTCGAACTGATGTCTCACACAGCTTATCGTAGAAAATGCATATCTCAGCTTGAAACCCGACGAAAACCAAAATATCTCCGATTCTGCATATCCAACGCACTGTGGAGTGGTGAAAACTCCAGATAACGTGTTTCCGCACTAAATAGCTCGAAACGAGCGATCTCGATGATTCTGCATACTTCGGACAGAAGTCTCAACAAGATTATCGCAGAAAATGCATATCTCAGCTTGAAACCCCACGAAAACCAAGATATCGCCGGATCTGCATACCAAACGCACTGTGGAGTGGTGAGAACACCGGATAAGGTTTTTCTCGCATTAACTAGCTCGAAAAGAGCGATCTAGATGATTCTGCATACTTCGGACAGAAGTCTCACCAAGATTATCGTAAAAAATGCATATCTCAGCTTGAAACCACACGAAAGCCAAGATATCGCTGGTTCTGCATATCAAACGCACTGTGGAGTGGTGAAAACCCCAGAAAACGTGTTTCTCGCATTAAATAGCTCGAAAAGTCTGATCTCGATGATTCTGCATACTTCGGACAAGAGTCTCAACAAGATCATCGCAGTAAATGCATATTTCAGCTTGAAACCCCACGAAAACCAAGATATCTACTGTTCTGCATATCAAACGCACTGTGGAGTGGTGAAAACACCAGATAACGTGTTTCTCGCACTACCCAGCTCGAAAAGAGCGATCTCGATGTTTCATTATACTTCGGACAGAAGTCTCACCAAGATTATCGCAGAAAATGCATATCTCAGCTTGAAACCCCACGAAAACCAAGATATCGCCGGATCTGCATATCAAACGCACTGTGGAGTGGTGAAAACTCCGGACAAGGTTTTTCTCGCATTAACTAGCTCGAAAAGAGCGATCTCGATGTTTCAGCATACTTCGGACAGAAGTCTCACCAAGATTATCGTAAAAAATGCATATCTCAGCTTGAAACCCCACGAAAGCCAAGATATCGCTGGTTCTGCATATCAAACGCACTGTGGAGGGGTGAAAACCCCAGAAAACGTGTTTCTCGCATTAAATAGCTCGAAAAGTGCGATCTCGATGATTCTGCATACTTCGGACAAGAGTCTCCACAAGATTATCGCAGAAAATACATATTTCAGCTTGAAACCCCACGAAAACCAAGATATCTACTGTTCTGCATATCAAACGCACTGTGGAGTGGTGAAAACACCAGATAACGTGTTTCTCGCACTAACTAGCTCGAAAAGAGCGATCTCGATGATTCAGCATACTTCTAACAGAAGTCTCTCCAAGATTATCGCAGAAAATGCATATCTCTGCTTGAAACCCCACGAAAACCAAGATATCTACTGTTCTGCATATCAAACGCACTGTGGAGTGGTGAAAACACCAGAAAACGTGTTTCTCGCATTAAATAGCTCGAAAAGTGCGATCTCGATGATTCTGCATACTTCGGACAAGAGTCTCAACAAGATTATCGCAGAAAATGCATATTTCAGCTTGAAACCCTACGAAAACCAAGATATCTACTGTTCTGCATATCAAACGCACTGTGGAGTGTTGAAAACACCGGACAAGGTTTTTCTCGCATTAACTAGCTCGAAAAGAGCGATCTCGATGTTTCAGCATACTTCGGACAGAAGTCTCACCAAGATTATCGTAAAAAAAGCATATCTCAGCTTGAAACCCCACGAAAGCCAAGATATCGCTGGTTCTGCATATCAAACGCACTGTGGAGTGGTGAAAACCCCAGAAAACGTGTTTCTCGCATTAAGTAGCTCGAAAAGAGCGCTCTCGTTGTTTCTGCATACTTCGAACTGATGTCTCACAAAGCTTATCGTAGAAAATGCATATCTCAGCTTGAAACCCGACGAAAACCAAAATATCTCCGGTTCTGCATATCCACCGCACTGTGGAGTGGTGAAAACACCAGATAACGTGTTTCCGCATTAAATAGCTCGAAACGAGCGATCTCGATGATTCTGCATACTTCGGACAGTAGTCTCACCAAGATTATCGTAAAAAATGCATATCTCAGCTTGAAACCCCACGAAAGCCAAGATATCGCTGGTTCTGCATATCAAACGCTCTGTGGAGTGGAGAAAACACCGGATAAGGCTTTTCTCGCACTAACTAGCTCGAAAAGAGCGATCTCGTTGTTTCTGCATACTTCGAACTGATGTCTCACAAAGCTTATCGTAGAAAATGCATATCTCAGCTTGAAACCCGACGAAAACCAAAATATCTCCGGTTCTGCATATCCAACGCTCTGTGGAGTGGTGAAACCCCCAGAAAACGTGTTTCTCGCATTAAGTAGCTCGAAAAGAGCGCTCTCGTTGTTTCTGCATACTTCGAACTGATGTCTCACAAAGCTTATCGTAGAAAATGCATATCTCAGCTTGAAACCCGACGAAAACCAAAATATCTCCGATTCTGCATATCCAACGCACTGTGGAGTGGTGAAAACACCAGATAACGTGTTTCCGCACTAAATAGCTCGAAACGAGCGATCTCGATGATTCTGCATACTTCGGACAGAAGTCTCAACAAGATTATCGCAGAAAATGCATATCTCAGCTTGAAACCCCACGAAAACCAAGATATCGCCGGATCTGCATACCAAACGCACTGTGGAGTGGTGAGAACACCGGATAAGGTTTTTCTCGCATTAACTAGCTCGAAAAGAGCGATCTAGATGATTCTGCATACTTCGGACAGAAGTCTCACCAAGATTATCGTAAAAAATGCATATCTCAGCTTGAAACCACACGAAAGCCAAGATATCGCTGGTTCTGCATATCAAACGCACTGTGGAGTGGTGAAAACCCCAGAAAACGTGTTTCTCGCATTAAATAGCTCGAAAAGTGCGATCTCGATGATTCTGCATACTTCGGACAAGAGTCTCAACAAGATTATCGCAGTAAATGCATATTTCAGCTTGAAACCCCACGAAAACCAAGATATCTACTGTTCTGCATATCAGACGCACTGTGGAGTGGTGAAAACACCAGATAACGTGTTTCTCGCACTACCCAGCTCGAAAAGAGCGATCTCGATGTTTCATTATACTTCGGACAGAAGTCTCACCAAGATTATCGCAGAAAATGCATATCTCAGCTTGAAACCCCACGAAAACCAAGATATCGCCGGATCTGCATATCAAACGCACTGTGGAGTGGTGAAAACACCGGACAAGGTTTTTCTCGCATTAACTAGCTCGAAAAGAGCGATCTCGATGTTTCAGCATACTTCGGACAGAAGTCTCACTAAGATTATCGTAAAAAATGCATATCTCAGCTTGAAACCCCACGAAAGCCAAGATATCGCTGGTTCTGCATATCAAACGCACTGTGGAGGGGTGAAAACCCCAGAAAACGTGTTTCTCGCATTAAATAGCTCGAAAAGTGCGATCTCGATGATGCTGCATACTTCGGACAGAAGTCTCAAAAAGATTATCGCAGAAAATGCATATTTCAGCTTGAAACCCCACGAAAACCAAGACATCTACTGTTCTGCATATCAAACGCACTGTGGAGTGGTGAAAACACCAGATAACGTGTTTCTCGCACTAAGTAGCTCGAAAAGAGCGATCTCGATGATTCAGCATACCTCGGACAGAAGTCTCACCAAGATTATCGTAAAAAATGCATATCTCAGCTTGAAAACCCCACGAAAGCCAAGATATCGCTGGTTCTGCATATCAAACGCACTTTGGAGTGGTGGAAACACCGGATAAGGTTTTTCTCGCATTAACTAGCTCGAATAGAGCGATCTCGATGTTTCAGCATACTTCGGACAGAAGTCTCACCAAAATTATCGCAGAAAATGCATATCTCTGCTTGAAACCCCACGAAAACCAAGATATCTACTGTTCTGCATATCCAACGCACTGTGGAGTGCTGAAAACACCAGATAACGTGTTTCCGCATTAAATAGCTCGAAACGAGCGATCTCGATGATTTTGCATACTTCGGACAGATGTCTCAACAAGATTATCGCAGAAAATGCATATCTCAGCTTGAAACCCCACGAAAACCAAGATATCTCCGGTTCTGCATATCCACCGCACTGTGGAGTGGTGAAAACACCAGATAACGTGTTTCCGCATTAAATAGCTCGAAACGAGCGATCTCGATGATTCTGCATACTTCGGACAGTAGTCTCACCAAGAATATCGTAAAAAATGCATATCTCAGCTTGAAACCCCACGAAAGCCAAGATATCGCTGGTTCTGCATATCAAACGCACTGTGGAGTGGAGAAAACACCGGATAAGGCTTTTCTCGCACTAACTAGCTCGAAAAGAGCGATCTCGTTGTTTCTGCATACTTCGAACTGATGTCTCACAAAGCTTATCGTAGAAAATGCATATCTCAGCTTGAAACCCGACGAAAACCAAAATATCTCCGGTTCTGCATATCCAACGCACTGTGGAGTGGTGAAAACCCCAGAAAACGTGTTTCTCGCATTAAGTAGCTCGAAAAGAGCGCTCTCGTTGTTTCTGCATACTTCGAACTGATGTCTCACAAAGCTTATCGTAGAAAATGCATATCTCAGCTTGAAACCCGACGAAAACCAAAATATCTCCGATTCTTCATATCCAACGCACTGTGGAGTGGTGAAAACACCAGATAACGTGTTTCCGCACTAAATAGCTCGAAACGAGCGATCTCGATGATTCTGCATACTTCGGACAGAAGTCTCAACAAGATTATCGCAGAAAATGCATATCTCAGCTTGAAACCCCACGAAAACCAAGATATCGCCGGATCTGCATACCAAACGCACTGTGGAGTGGTGAGAACACCGGATAAGGTTTTTCTCGCATTAACTAGCTCGAAAAGAGCGATCTCGATGTTTCAGCATACTTCGGACAGAAGTCTCACCAAGATTATCGCAGAAAATGCATATCTCGGCTTGAAACCCCACGAATACCAAGATGTCGCCGGTTCTGCATATCAAACGCACTGTGGAGTGGTGAAAACACCAGAAAACGTGTTTCTCATATTAAGTAGCTCGAAACGAGCGATCTCGATGATTCTGCATACTTCGGACAGAAGTCTCACCAAGATTATCGCAGAAAACGCATATCTCAGCTTGAAACCCCACGAAAACCAAGATATCGCCGGTTCTGCATATCATACGCACTGTGGAGTGGTGAAAACACCGGATAAGGTTTTTCTCGCATTAACTAGCTCGAAAAGAGCGATCTCGATGTTTCAGCATACTTCGGACAGAAGTCTCACCAATATTATCGCAGAAAATGCATATCTCAGATTTAAACCCCACGAAAACCAAGATATCGCCGGTTCTGCATATCCAACGAACTGTGGAGTGGTGAAAACCCCAGAAAACGTGTTTCTCGCATTAAGTTGCTCGAAAAGAGCGCTCTCGTTGTTTCTGCATACTTCGAACTGATGTCTCACAAAGCTTATCGTAGAAAATGCATATCTCAGCTTGAAACCCGACGAAAACCAAAATATCTCCGGTTCTGCATATCCAACGCACTGTGGAGTGGTGAAAACACCAGATAACGTGTTTCCGCATTAAATAGCTCGAAACGAGCGATCTCGATGATTCTGCATACTTCGGACAGAAGTCTCAACAAGATTATCGCAGAAAACGCATATCTCAGCTTGAAACCCCACGAAAACCAAGATATCTACTGTTCTGCATATCAAACGCACTGTAGAGTGGTAAAAACACCAGATAACGTGTTTCTTGTACTAACTAGCTCGAAAAGAGCGATCTCGATGATTCAGCATACTTCCGACAGAAGTCTCACCAAAATTATCGTAAAAAATGCATATCTCAGCTTGAAACCCCACCGAAAACCAAGATATCGCTGTGTTCTGCATATCAGACGCACTGTGGAGTGGTGAAAACCCCAGAAAACGTGTTTCTCGCATTAAATAGCTCGAGAAGAGCGCTCTCGTTGTTTCTGCATACTTCGAACTGATGTCTCACAAAGCTTATCGTAGAAAATGCATATCTCAGCTTGAAACCCCACCGAAAACCAAGATATCGCTGTGTTCTGCATATCAAACGCACTGTGGAGTGGTGAAAACCCCAGAAAACGTGTTTCTCGCATTAAATAGCTCGAAAAGTGCGATCTCGATGATGCTGCATACTTCGGACAGAAGTCTCAAAAAGATTATCGCAGAAAATGCATATTTCAGCTTGAAACCCCACGAAAACCAAGACATCTACTGTTCTGCATATCAAACGCACTGTGGTGTGGTGAAAACACCAGATAACGTGTTTCTCGCACTAAGTAGCTCGAAAAGAGCGATCTCGATGATTCAGCATACCTCGGACAGAAGTCTCACCAAGATTATCGTAAAAAATGCATATCTCAGCTTGAAAACCCTACGAAAGCCAAGATATCGCTGGTTCTGCATATCAAACGCACTGTGGAGGGGTGAAAACCCCAGAAAACGTGTTTCTCGCATTAAATAGCTCGAAAAGTGCGATCTCGATGATGCTGCATACTTCGGACAGAAGTCTCAAAAAGATTATCGCAGAAAATGCATATTTCAGCTTGAAACCCCACGAAAACCAAGACATCTACTGTTCTGCATATCAAACGCACTGTGGAGTGGTGAAAACACCAGATAACGTGTTTCTCGCACTAAGTAGCTCGAAAAGAGCGATCTCGATGATTCAGCATACCTCGGACAGAAGTCTCACCAAGATTATCGTAAAAAATGCATATCTCAGCTTGAAAACCCCACGAAAGCCAAGATATCGCTGGTTCTGCATATCAAACGCACTTTGGAGTGGTGGAAACACCGGATAAGGTTTTTCTCGCATTAACTAGCTCGAATAGAGCGATCTCGATGTTTCAGCATACTTCGGACAGAAGTCTCACCAAAATTATCGCAGAAAATGCATATCTCTGCTTGAAACCCCACGAAAACCAAGATATCTACTGTTCTGCATATCCAACGCACTGTGGAGTGCTGAAAACACCAGATAACGTGTTTCCGCATTAAATAGCTCGAAACGAGCGATCTCGATGATTTTGCATACTTCGGACAGATGTCTCAACAAGATTATCGCAGAAAATGCATATCTCAGCTTGAAACCCCACGAAAACCAAGATATCTCCGGTTCTGCATATCCACCGCACTGTGGAGTGGTGAAAACACCAGATAACGTGTTTCCGCATTAAATAGCTCGAAACGAGCGATCTCGATGATTCTGCATACTTCGGACAGTAGTCTCACCAAGAATATCGTAAAAAATGCATATCTCAGCTTGAAACCCCACGAAAGCCAAGATATCGCTGGTTCTGCATATCAAACGCACTGTGGAGTGGAGAAAACACCGGATAAGGCTTTTCTCGCACTAACTAGCTCGAAAAGAGCGATCTCGTTGTTTCTGCATACTTCGAACTGATGTCTCACAAAGCTTATCGTAGAAAATGCATATCTCAGCTTGAAACCCGACGAAAACCAAAATATCTCCGGTTCTGCATATCCAACGCACTGTGGAGTGGTGAAAACCCCAGAAAACGTGTTTCTCGCATTAAGTAGCTCGAAAAGAGCGCTCTCGTTGTTTCTGCATACTTCGAACTGATGTCTCACAAAGCTTATCGTAGAAAATGCATATCTCAGCTTGAAACCCGACGAAAACCAAAATATCTCCGATTCTTCATATCCAACGCACTGTGGAGTGGTGAAAACACCAGATAACGTGTTTCCGCACTAAATAGCTCGAAACGAGCGATCTCGATGATTCTGCATACTTCGGACAGAAGTCTCAACAAGATTATCGCAGAAAATGCATATCTCAGCTTGAAACCCCACGAAAACCAAGATATCGCCGGATCTGCATACCAAACGCACTGTGGAGTGGTGAGAACACCGGATAAGGTTTTTCTCGCATTAACTAGCTCGAAAAGAGCGATCTCGATGTTTCAGCATACTTCGGACAGAAGTCTCACCAAGATTATCGCAGAAAATGCATATCTCGGCTTGAAACCCCACGAATACCAAGATGTCGCCGGTTCTGCATATCAAACGCACTGTGGAGTGGTGAAAACACCAGAAAACGTGTTTCTCATATTAAGTAGCTCGAAACGAGCGATCTCGATGATTCTGCATACTTCGGACAGAAGTCTCACCAAGATTATCGCAGAAAACGCATATCTCAGCTTGAAACCCCACGAAAACCAAGATATCGCCGGTTCTGCATATCATACGCACTGTGGAGTGGTGAAAACACCGGATAAGGTTTTTCTCGCATTAACTAGCTCGAAAAGAGCGATCTCGATGTTTCAGCATACTTCGGACAGAAGTCTCACCAATATTATCGCAGAAAATGCATATCTCAGATTTAAACCCCACGAAAACCAAGATATCGCCGGTTCTGCATATCCAACGAACTGTGGAGTGGTGAAAACCCCAGAAAACGTGTTTCTCGCATTAAGTTGCTCGAAAAGAGCGCTCTCGTTGTTTCTGCATACTTCGAACTGATGTCTCACAAAGCTTATCGTAGAAAATGCATATCTCAGCTTGAAACCCGACGAAAACCAAAATATCTCCGGTTCTGCATATCCAACGCACTGTGGAGTGGTGAAAACACCAGATAACGTGTTTCCGCATTAAATAGCTCGAAACGAGCGATCTCGATGATTCTGCATACTTCGGACAGAAGTCTCAACAAGATTATCGCAGAAAACGCATATCTCAGCTTGAAACCCCACGAAAACCAAGATATCTACTGTTCTGCATATCAAACGCACTGTAGAGTGGTAAAAACACCAGATAACGTGTTTCTTGTACTAACTAGCTCGAAAAGAGCGATCTCGATGATTCAGCATACTTCCGACAGAAGTCTCACCAAAATTATCGTAAAAAATGCATATCTCAGCTTGAAACCCCACCGAAAACCAAGATATCGCTGTGTTCTGCATATCAGACGCACTGTGGAGTGGTGAAAACCCCAGAAAACGTGTTTCTCGCATTAAATAGCTCGAGAAGAGCGCTCTCGTTGTTTCTGCATACTTCGAACTGATGTCTCACAAAGCTTATCGTAGAAAATGCATATCTCAGCTTGAAACCCCACCGAAAACCAAGATATCGCTGTGTTCTGCATATCAAACGCACTGTGGAGTGGTGAAAACCCCAGAAAACGTGTTTCTCGCATTAAATAGCTCGAAAAGTGCGATCTCGATGATGCTGCATACTTCGGACAGAAGTCTCAAAAAGATTATCGCAGAAAATGCATATTTCAGCTTGAAACCCCACGAAAACCAAGACATCTACTGTTCTGCATATCAAACGCACTGTGGTGTGGTGAAAACACCAGATAACGTGTTTCTCGCACTAAGTAGCTCGAAAAGAGCGATCTCGATGATTCAGCATACCTCGGACAGAAGTCTCACCAAGATTATCGTAAAAAATGCATATCTCAGCTTGAAAACCCCACGAAAGCCAAGATATCGCTGGTTCTGCATATCAAACGCACTTTGGAGTGGTGGAAACACCGGATAAGGTTTTTCTCGCATTAACTAGCTCGAATAGAGCGATCTCGATGTTTCAGCATACTTCGGACAGAAGTCTCACCAAAATTATCGTAAAAAATGCATATCTCAGCTTGAAATCCCCCCGAAAACCAAGATATCGCTGTGTTCTGCATATCAAACGCACTGTGGAGTGGTGAAAACCCCAAAAAACGTGTTTCTCGCATTAAATAGCTCGAAAAGTGCGATCTCGATGATTCTGCATACTTCGGACAGAAGTCTCAACAAGATTATCGCAGAAAACGCATATCTCAGCTTGAAACCCCACGAAAACCAAGATATCTACTGTTCTGCATATCAAACGCACTGTGGAGTGGTGAAAACACCAGATAACGTGTTTCTCGCACTAACTAGCTCGAAAAGAGCGATCTCGATGATTCAGCATACTTCTAACAGAAGTCTCACCAAGATTATCGCAGAAAATGCATATCTCTGCTTGAAACCCCACGAAAACCAAGATATCTACTGTTCTGCATATCCAACGAACTGTGGAGTGGTGAAAACACCAGATAACGTGTTTCTCGCACTAACTAGCTCGAAAAGAGCGATCTCGATGATTCAGCATACCTCGGACAGAAGTCTCACAAAGATTATCGTAAAAAATGCATATCTCAGCTTGAAAACCCCACGAAAGCCAAGATATCGCCGGATCTGCATACCAAACGCACTGTGGAGTGGTGAGAACACCGGATAAGGTTTTTCTCGCATTAACTAGCTCGAAAAGAGCGATCTCGATGTTTCAGCATACTTCGGACAGAAGTCTCACCAAGATTATCGCAGAAAACGCATATCTCAGCTTGAAACCCCACGAAAACCAAGATATCGCCGGTTCTGCATATCAAACCAACTGTGGAGTGGTGAAAACACCAGATAACGTGTTTCTCGCATTAAATAGCTCGAAACGAGCGATCTCGATGATTAAGCATACTTCGGACAGTAGTCTCACCAAGATTATCGTAAAAAATGCATATCTCAGCTTGAAACCCCACGAAAGCCAAGATATCGCTGGTTCTGCATATCAAACGCACTGTGGAGTGGTGAAAACACCGGATAAGGTTTTTCTCGCATTAACTAGCTCGAAAAGAGCGATCTCGATGATTCAGCATACTTCTAACAGAAGTCTCACCAAGATTATCGCAGAAAATGCATATCTCAGCTTGAAACCCCACGAAAACCAAGATATCTACTGTTCTGCATATCAAACGCACTGTGGAGTGGTGAAAACACCAGATAACGTGTTTCTCGCACTACCCAGCTCGAAAAGAGCGATCTCGATGTTTCAGCATACTTCGGACAGAAGTCTCACCAAGATTATCGCAGAAAATGCATATCTCAGCTTGAAACCCCACGAAAACCAAGATGTCGCCGGTTCTGCATATCAAACGCACTGTGGAGTGGTGAAAACACCAGAAAACGTGTTTCTCATATTAAGTAGCTCGAAAAGAGCGTTCTCGATGACTCAGCATACTTCGGACAGAAGTCTCACCAAGATTATCGCAGAAAATGCATATCTCTGCTTGAAACCCCACGAAAACCAAGATATCTACTGTTCTGCATATCCCACGCACTGTGGAGTGCTGAAAACACCAGATAACGTGTTTCCGCATTAAATAGCTCGAAACGAGCGATCTCGATGATTTTGCATAATTCGGACAGATGTCTCAACAAGATTATCGCAGAAAATGCATATCTCAGCTTGAAACCCCACGAAAACCAAGATATCTACTGTTCTGCATATCAAACGCACTGTGGAGTGGTGAAAACCCCAGAAAACGTGTTTCTCGCATTAAATAGCTCGAAAAGTGCGATCTCGATGATTCTGCATACTTCGGACAAGAGTCTCAACAAGATTATCGCAGAAAATGCATATTTCAGCTTGAAACCCTACGAAAACCAAGATATCTACTGTTCTGCATATCAAACGCACTGTGGAGTGGTGAAAACACCAGATAACGTGTTTCTCGCACTAACTAGCTCGAAAAGAGCGATCTCGATGATTCAGCATACTTCTAACAGAAGTCTCTCCAAGATTATCGCAGAAAATGCATATCTCTGCTTGAAACCCCACGAAAACCAAGATATCTACTGTTCTGCATATCAAACGCACTGTGGAGTGGTGAAAACACCAGAAAACGTGTTTCTGGCATTAAATAGCTCGAAAAGTGCGATCTCGATGATTCTGCATACTTCGCACAAGAGTCTCAACAAGATTATCGCAGAAAATGCATATTTCAGCTTGAAACCCTACGAAAGCCAAGATATCGCTGGTTCTGCATATCAAACTCACTGTGGAGTGGAGAAAACACCGGATAAGGTTTTTCTCGCATTAACTAGCTCGAAAAGAGCGATCTCGATGTTTCAGCATACTTCGGACAGAAGTCTCACCAATATTATCGCAGAAAATGCATATTTCAGCTTGAAACCCCACGAAAACAAAAATATCTACTGTTCTGCATATCAAACGCACTGTGGAGTGGTGAAAACACCAGATAACGTGTTTCTCGCACTAACTAGCTCGAAAAGAGCGCTCTCGATGATTCAGCATACTTCTAACAGAAGTCTCACCAAGATTATCGCAGAAAATGCATATCTCTGCTTGAAACCCCACGAAAACCAAGATATCTACTGTTCTGCATATCCAACGAACTGTGGAGTGGTGAAAACCCCAGAAAACGTGTTTCTCGCATTAAGTTGCTCGAAAAGAGCGCTCTCGTTGTTTCTGCATACTTCGAACTGATGTCTCACAAAGCTTATCGTAGAAAATGCATATCTCTGCTTGAAACCCGACGAAAACCAAAATATCTCCGGTTCTGCATATCCAACGCACTGTGGAGTGGTGAAAACACCAGATAACGTGTTTCCGCATTAAATAGCTCGAAACGAGCGATCTCGATGATTCTGCATACTTCGGACAGTAGTCTCACCAAGATTATCGTAAAAAATGCATATCTCAGCTTGAAACCCCACGAAAGCCAAGATATCGCTGGTTCTGCATATCAAACGCACTGTGGAGTGGTGAAAACACCGGATAAGGTTTTTCTCGCATTAACTAGCTCGAAAAGAGCGATCTCGATGATTCAGCATACTTCGGACAGAAGTCTCACCAATATTATCGCAGAAAATGCATATTTCAGCTTGAAACCCCACGAAAACCAAAATATCTACTGTTCTGCATATCAAACGCACTGTGGAGTGGCGAAAACACCAGATAACGTGTTTCTCGCACTAACTAGCTCGAAAAGAGCGATCTCGATGATTCAGCATACTTCTAACAGAAGTCTCACCAAGATTATCGCAGAAAATGCATATCTCAGCTTGAAACCCCACGAAAACCAAGATATCTACTGTTCTGCATATCAAACGCACTGTGGAGTGGTGAAAACACCAGATAACGTGTTTCTCGCACTACCCAGCTCGAAAAGAGGGATCTCGATGTTTCAGCATACTTCGGACAGAAGTCTCACCAAGATTATCGCAGAAAATGCATATCTCAGCTTGAAACCCCACGAAAACCAAGATGTCGCCGGTTCTGCATATCAAACGCACTGTGGAGTGGTGAAAACACCAGAAAACGTGTTTCTCATATTAAGTAGCTCGAAAAGAGCGTTCTCGATGACTCAGCATACTTCGGACAGAAGTCTCACCAAGATTATCGCAGAAAATGCATATCTCTGCTTGAAACCCCACGAAAACCAAGATATCTACTGTTCTGCATATCCCACGCACTGTGGAGTGCTGAAAACACCAGATAACGTGTTTCCGCATTAAATAGCTCGAAACGAGCGATCTCGATGATTTTGCATAATTCGGACAGATGTCTCAACAAGATTATCGCAGAAAATGCATATCTCAGCTTGAAACCCCACGAAAACCAAGATATCTACTGTTCTGCATATCAAACGCACTGTGGAGTGGTGAAAACCCCAGAAAACGTGTTTCTCGCATTAAATAGCTCGAAAAGTGCGATCTCGATGATTCTGCATACTTCGGACAAGAGTCTCAACAAGATTATCGCAGAAAATGCATATTTCAGCTTGAAACCCTACGAAAACCAAGATATCTACTGTTCTGCATATCAAACGCACTGTGGAGTGGTGAAAACACCAGATAACGTGTTTCTCGCACTAACTAGCTCGAAAAGAGCGATCTCGATGATTCAGCATACTTCTAACAGAAGTCTCTCCAAGATTATCGCAGAAAATGCATATCTCTGCTTGAAACCCCACGAAAACCAAGATATCTACTGTTCTGCATATCAAACGCACTGTGGAGTGGTGAAAACACCAGAAAACGTGTTTCTGGCATTAAATAGCTCGAAAAGTGCGATCTCGATGATTCTGCATACTTCGCACAAGAGTCTCAACAAGATTATCGCAGAAAATGCATATTTCAGCTTGAAACCCTACGAAAGCCAAGATATCGCTGGTTCTGCATATCAAACTCACTGTGGAGTGGAGAAAACACCGGATAAGGTTTTTCTCGCATTAACTAGCTCGAAAAGAGCGATCTCGATGTTTCAGCATACTTCGGACAGAAGTCTCACCAATATTATCGCAGAAAATGCATATTTCAGCTTGAAACCCCACGAAAACAAAAATATCTACTGTTCTGCATATCAAAAGCACTGTGGAGTGGTGAAAACACCAGATAACGTGTTTCTCGCACTAACTAGCTCGAAAAGAGCGCTCTCGATGATTCAGCATACTTCTAACAGAAGTCTCACCAAGATTATCGCAGAAAATGCATATCTCTGCTTGAAACCCCACGAAAACCAAGATATCTACTGTTCTGCATATCCAACGAACTGTGGAGTGGTGAAAACCCCAGAAAACGTGTTTCTCGCATTAAGTTGCTCGAAAAGAGCGCTCTCGTTGTTTCTGCATACTTCGAACTGATGTCTCACAAAGCTTATCGTAGAAAATGCATATCTCAGCTTGAAACCCGACGAAAACCAAAATATCTCCGGTTCTGCATATCCAACGCACTGTGGAGTGGTGAAAACACCAGATAACGTGTTTCCGCATTAAATAGCTCGAAACGAGCGATCTCGATGATTCTGCATACTTCGGACAGTAGTCTCACCAAGATTATCGTAAAAAATGCATATCTCAGCTTGAAACCCCACGAAAGCCAAGATATCGCTGGTTCTGCATATCAAACGCACTGTGGAGTGGTGAAAACACCGGATAAGGTTTTTCTCGCATTAACTAGCTCGAAAAGAGCGATCTCGATGATTCAGCATACTTCGGACAGAAGTCTCACCAATATTATCGCAGAAAATGCATATTTCAGCTTGAAACCCCACGAATACCAAGATGTCGCCGGTTCTGCATATCAAACGCACTGTGGAGTGGTGAAAACACCAGAAAACGTGTTTCTCATATTAAGTAGCTCGAAAAGAGCGTTCTCGATGATTCAGCATACTTCTAACAGAAGTCTCACCAAGATTATCGCAGAAAATGCATATCTCTGCTTGAAACCCCACGAAAACCAAGATATCTACTGTTCTGCATATCCAACGAACTGTGGAGTGGTGAAAACCCCAGAAAACGTGTTTCTCGCATTAAGTTGCTCGAAAAGAGCGCTCTCGTTGTTTCTGCATACTTCGAACTGATGTCTCACAAAGCTTATCGTAGAAAATGCATATCTCAGCTTGAAACCCGACGAAAACCAAAATATCTCCGGTTCTGCATATCCAACGCACTGTGGAGTGGTGAAAACCCCAGAAAACGTGTTTCTCGCATTAAGTAGCTCGAAAAGAGCGCTCTCGTTGTTTCTGCATACTTCGAACTGATGTCTCACAAAGCTTATCGTAGAAAATGCATATCTCAGCTTGAAACCCGACGAAAACCAAAATATCTCCGATTCTGCATATCCAACGCACTGTGGAGTGGTGAAAACACCAGATAACGTGTTTCCGCACTAAATAGCTCGAAACGAGCGATCTCGATGATTCTGCATACTTCGGACAGAAGTCTCAACAAGATTATCGCAGAAAATGCATATCTCAGCTTGAAACCCCACGAAAACCAAGATATCGCCGGTTCTGCATATCATACGCACTGTGGAGTGGTGAAAACACCAGATATCGTGTTTCGCGCATTAAATAGCTCTAAACGAGCGATCTCGATAATTAAGCATACTTCGGACAGAAGTCTCACCAAGATTATCGTAAAAAATGCATATCTCAGCTTGAAACCCCACGAAATCCAAGATATCGCTGGTTCTGCATATCAAACGCACTGTGGAGTGGTGAAAACACTGGATAAGGTTTTCTCGCATTAACTAGCTCGAAAAGAGCGATCTCGATGTTTCAGCATACTTCGGACAGAAGTCTCACCAAGATTATCGCTGAAAATGCATATCTCTGCTTGAAACCCCACGAAAACCAAGATATCTACTGTTCTGCATATCCAACGAACTGTGGAGTGGTGAAAACCCCAGAAAACGTGTTTCTCGCATTAAGTAGCTCGAAAAGAGCGCTCTCGTTGTTTCTGCATACTTCGAACTGATGTCTCACAAAGCTTATCGTAGAAAATGCATATCTCAGCTTGAAACTCGACGAAAACCAAAATATCTCCGGTTCTGCATATCCAACGCACTGTGGAGTGGTGAAAACACCAGATAACGTGTTTCCGCATTAAATAGCTCGAAACGAGCGATCTCGATGATTCTGCATACTTCGGACAGAAGTCTCAACAAGATTATCGCAGAAAATGCATATCTCAGCTTGAAACCCCACGAAAACCAAGATATCTACTGTTCTGCATATCAAACGCACTGTGGAGTGGTGAAAACCCCAGAAAACGTGTTTCTCGCATTAAATAGCTCGAATAGTGCGATCTCGATGATTCTGCATACTTCGGACAAGAGTCTCAACAAGATTATCGCAGAAAATGCATATTTCAGCTTGAAACCCTACGAAAACCAAGATATCTACTGTTCTGCATATCAAACGCACTGTGGAGTGGTGAAAACACCAGATAACGTGTTTCTCGCACTAACTAGCTCGAAAAGAGCGATCTCGATGATTCAGCATACCTCGGACAGAAGTCTCACAAAGATTATCGTAAAAAATGCATATCTCAGCTTGAAAACCCCACGAAAGCCAAGATATCGCTGGTTCTGCATATCAAACGTACTTTGGTGTGGTGAAAACACCGGATAAGGTTTTTCTCGCATTAACTAGCTCGAAAAGAGCGATCTCGATGTTTCAGCATACTTCGGACAGAAGTCTCAGCAAGATTATCGCAGAAAATGCATATCTCAGCTTGAAACCCCACGAAAACCAAGATATCGCCGGATCTGCATACCAAACGCACTGTGGAGTGGTGAGAACACCGGATAAGGTTTTTCTCGCATTAACTAGCTCGAAAAGAGCGATCTCGATGTTTCAGCATACTTCGGACAGAAGTCTCACCAAGATTATCGCAGAAAATGTATATCTCAGCTTGAAAACCCACGAATACCAAGATGTCGCCGGTTCTGCATATCAAACGCACTGTGGAGTGGTGAAAACACCAGAAAACGTGTTTCTCATATTAAGTAGCTCGGAAAGAGCGTTCTCGATGATTCAGCATACTTCGGACAGAAGTCTCACCAAGATTATCGCAGAAAATGCATATCTCAGATTTAAACCCCACGAAAACCAAGATATCGCCGGTTCTGCATATCAAACGCACTGTGGAGTGGTGAAAACACCAGATAACGTGTTTCTCGCATTAAATAGCTCGAAACGAGCGATCTCGATGATTCTGCATCCTTCGGACAGAAGTCTCACCAAGATTATCGCAGAAAACGCATATCTCAGCTTGAAACCCCACGAAAACCAAGATATCGCCGGTTCTGCATATCAAACGCACTGTGGAGTGGCGAAAACACGAGATAACGAGTTTCTCGCACTAACTAGCTCGAAAAGAGCGATCTCGATGATTCAGCATACTTCTAACAGAATTCTGACCAAGATTATCGCAGAAAATGCATATCTCTGCTTGAAACCCCACGAAAACCAAGATATCTACTGTTCTGCATATCCAACGAACTGTGGAGTGGTGAAAACACCAGATAACGTGTTTCTCGCACTAACTAGCTCGAAAAGAGCGATCTCGATGATTCAGCATACCTCGGACAGAAGTCTCACCAAGATTATCGTAAAAAATGCATATCTCAGCTTGAAAACCCCACGAAAGCCAAGATATCTACTGTTCTGCATATCCAACGAACTGTGGAGTGGTGAAAACACCAGATAACGTGTTTCTCGCACTAACTAGCTCGAAAAGAGCGATCTCGATGATTCAGCATACCTCGGACAGAAGTCTCACCAAGATTATCGTAAAAAATGCATATCTCAGCTTGAAAACCCCACGAAAGCCAAGATATCGCTGGTTCTGCATATCAAACGCACTGTGGAGTGGTGAAAACACCAGATAACGTGTTTCTCGCACTAACTAGCCCGAAAAGAGCGATCTCGATGATTCAGCATACCTCGGACAGAAGTCTCACCAAGATTATCGTAAAAAATGCATATCTCAGCTTGAAAACCCCACGAAAGCCAAGTTATCGCTGGTTCTGCATATCAAACGCACTTTGGAGTGGTGAAAACACCGGATAAGGTTTTTCTCGCATTAACTAGCTCGAATAGAGCGATCTCGATGTTTCAGCATACTTCGGACAGAAGTCTGACCAAGATTATCGCAGAAAATGCATATCTCAGCTTGAAACCCCACGAAAACCAAGATATCGCCGGATCTGCATATCAACCGCACTGCGGATTCGTGAAAACACCGGATAAGGTTTTTCTCGCATTAACTTGCTCGAAAAGAGCGCTCTCGTTGTTTCTGCATACTTCGAACTGATGTCTCACAAAGCTTATCGTAGAAAATGCATATCTCAGCTTGAAACCCGACGAAAACCAAAATATCTCCGGTTCTGCATATCCAACGCACTGTGGAGTGGTGAAAACACCAGATAACGTGTTTCCGCATTAAATAGCTCGAAACGAGCGATCTCGATGATTCTGCATACTTCGGACAGAAGTCTCAACAAGATTATCGCAGAAAACGCATATCTCAACTTGAAACCCCACGAAAACCAAGATATCTACTGTTCTGCATATCAAACGCACTGTAGAGTGGTAAAAACACCAGATAACGTGTTTCTTGCACTAACTAGCTCGAAAAGAGCGATCTCGATGATTCAGCATACTTCCGACAGAAGTCTCACCAAAATTATCGTAAAAAATGCATATCTCAGCTTGAAACCCCACCGAAAACCAAGATATCGCTGTGTTCTGCATATCAGACGCACTGTGGAGTGGTGAAAACCCCAGAAAACGTGTTTCTCGCATTAAATAGCTCGAGAAGAGCGCTCTCGTTGTTTCTGCATACTTCGAACTGATGTCTCACAAAGCTTATCGTAGAAAATGCATATCTCAGCTTGAAACCCGACGAAAACCAAAATATCTACGTTTCTGCATATCCAACGCACTGTGGAGTGGTGAACACACCGGATAAGGTTTTTCTCGCATTAACTAGATCGAAAAGAGCGATCTCGATGGTTCAGCATACTTCGGACAGAAGTCTCACCAAGATTATCGCAGAAAACGCATATCTCAGCTTGAAACCCCACGAAAACCAAGATATCTACTGTTCTGCATATCAAACGCACTGTAGAGTGGTAAAAACACCAGATAACGTGTTTCTTGCACTAACTAGCTCGAAAAGAGCGATCTCGATGATTCAGCATACTTCGGACAGAAGTCTCACCAAAATTATCGTAAAAAATGCATATCTCAGCTTGAAACCCCAGCGAAAACCAAGATATCGCTGTGTTCTGCATATCAAACGCACTGTGGAGTGGTAAAAACCCCAGAAAACGTGTTTCTCGCATTAAATAGCTCGAAAAGTGCGATCTCGATGATGCTGCATACTTCGGACAGAAGTCTCAAAATGATTATCGCAGAAAATGCATATTTCAGCTTGAAACCCCACGAAAACCAAGACATCTACTGTTCTGCATATCAAACGCACTGTGGAGTGGTGAAAACACCAGATAACGTGTTTCTCGCACTAACTAGCTCGAAAAGAGCGATCTCGATGATTCAGCATACCTCGGACAGAAGTCTCACCAAGATTATCGTAAAAAATGCATATCTCAGCTTGAAAACCCCACGAAAGCCAAGATATCGCTGGTTCTGCATATCAAACGCACTTTGGAGTGGTGGAAACACCGGATAAGGTTTTTCTCGCATTAACTAGCTCGAATAGAGCGATCTCGATGTTTCAGCATACTTCGGACAGAAGTCTCACCAAAATTATCGTAAAAAATGCATATCTCAGCTTGAAATCCCCCCGAAAACCAAGATATCGCTGTGTTCTGCATATCAAACGCACTGTGGAGTGGTGAAAACCCCAGAAAACGTGTTTCTCGCATTAAATAGCTCGAAAAGTGCGATCTCGATGATTCTGCATACTTCGGACAGAAGTCTCAACAAGATTATCGCAGAAAACGCATATCTCAGCTTGAAACCCCACGAAAACCAAGATATCTACTGTTCTGCATATCAAACGCACTGTAGAGTGGTGAAAACACCAGATAACGTGTTTCTTGCACTAGCTAGCTCGAAAAGAGCGATCTCGGTGATTCAGCATACCTCGTACAGAAGTCTCACCAAGATTATCGTAAAAAATGCATATCTCAGCTTGAAACCCGACGAAAACCAAGATATCTCCTGTTCTGCATATCCAACGAACTGTGGAGTGGTGAAAACCCCAGAAAACGTGTTTCTCGCATTAAATAGCTCTAAAGAGGGCTCTCGTTGTTTCTGCATACTTCGAACTGATGTCTCACAAAGCTTATCGTAGAAAATGCATATCTCAGCTTGAAACCCGACGAAAACCAAAATATCTCCGGTTCTGCATATCCAACGCACTGTGGAGTGGTGAAAACACCAGATAACGTGTTTCCGCATTAAATAGCTCGAAACGAGCGATCTCGATGATTCTGCATACTTCGGACAGAAGTCTCAACAAGATTATCGCAGAAAACGCATATCTCAGCTTGAAACCCCACGAAAACCAAGATATCTACTGTTCTGCATATCCAACGCACTGTGGAGTGGTGAAAACACCGGATAAGGTTTTTCTCGCATTAACTAGCTCGAAAAGAGCGCTCTCGTTGTTTCTGCATACTTCGAACTGATGTCTCACAAAGCTTATCGTAGAAAATGCATATCTCAGCTTGAAACCCGACGAAAACCAAAATATCTCCGGATCTGCATATCCAACGCACTGTGGAGTGGTGAAAACACCAGATAACGTGTTTCCGCATTAAATAGCTCGAAACGAGCGATCTCGATGATTCTGCATACTTCGGACAGAAGTCTCAACAAGATTATCGCAGAAAACGCATATCTCAACTTGAAACCCCACGAAAACCAAGATATCTACTGTTCTGCATATCAAACGCACTGTAGAGTGGTAAACACAACAGATAACGTGTTTCTTGCACTAACTAGCTCGAAAAGAGCGATCTCGATGATTCAGCATACTTCCGACAGAAGTCTCACCAAAATTATCGTAAAAAATGCATATCTCAGCTTGAAACCCCACCGAAAACCAAGATATCGCTGTGTTCTGCATATCAGACGCACTGTGGAGTGGTGAAAACCCCAGAAAACGTGTTTCTCGCATTAAATAGCTCGAGAAGAGCGCACTCGTTGTTTCTGCATACTTCGAACTGATGTCTCACAAAGCTTATCGTAGAAAATGCATATCTCAGCTTGAAACCCGACGAAAACCAAAATATCTACGTTTCTGCATATCCAACGCACTGTGGAGTGGTGAACACACCGGATAAGGTTTTTCTCGCATTAACTAGATCGAAAAGAGCGATCTCGATGGTTCAGCATACTTCGGACAGAAGTCTCACCAAGATTATCGCAGAAAACGCATATCTCAGCTTGAAACCCCACGAAAACCAAGATATCTACTGTTCTGCATATCAAACGCACTGTAGAGTGGTAAAAACACCAGATAACGTGTTTCTTGCACTAACTAGCTCGAAAAGAGCGATCTCGATGATTCAGCATACTTCGGACAGAAGTCTCACCAAAATTATCGTAAAAAATGCATATCTCAGCTTGAAACCCCACCGAAAACCAAGATATCGCTGTGTTCTGCATATCAAACGCACTGTGGAGTGGTAAAAACCCCAGAAAACGTGTTTCTCGCATTAAATAGCTCGAAAAGTGCGATCTCGATGATGCTGCATACTTCGGACAGAAGTCTCAAAAAGATTATCGCAGAAAATGCATATTTCAGCTTGAAACCCCACGAAAACCAAGACATCTACTGTTCTGCATATCAAACGCACTGTGGAGTGGTGAAAACACCAGATAACGTGTTTCTCGCACTAACTAGCTCGAAAAGAGCGATCTCGATGATTCAGCATACCTCGGACAGAAGTCTCACCAAGATTATCGTAAAAAATGCATATCTCAGCTTGAAAACCCCACGAAAGCCAAGATATCGCTGGTTCTGCATATCAAACGCACTTTGGCGTGGTGGAAACACCGGATAAGGTTTTTCTCGCATTAACTAGCTCGAATAGAGCGATCTCGATGTTTCAGCATACTTCGGACAGAAGTCTCACCAAAATTATCGTAAAAAATGCATATCTCAGCTTGAAATCCCCCCGAAAACCAAGATATCGCTGTGTTCTGCATATCAAACGCACTGTGGAGTGGTGAAAACCCCAGAAAACGTGTTTCTCGCATTAAATAGCTCGAAAAGTGCGATCTCGATGATTCTGCATACTTCGGACAGAAGTCTCAACAAGATTATCGCAGAAAACGCATATCTCAGCTTGAAACCCCACGAAAACCAAGATATCTACTGTTCTGCATATCAAACGCACTGTAGAGTGGTGAAAACACCAGATAACGTGTTTCTTGCACTAGCTAGCTCGAAAAGAGCGATCTCGGTGATTCAGCATACCTCGTACAGAAGTCTCACCAAGATTATCGTAAAAAATGCATATCTCAGCTTGAAACCCGACGAAAACCAAGATATCTCCTGTTCTGCATATCCAACGAACTGTGGAGTGGTGAAAACCCCAGAAAACGTGTTTCTCGCATTAAATAGCTCTAAAGAGGCCTCTCGTTGTTTCTGCATACTTCGAACTGATGTCTCACAAAGCTTATCGTAGAAAATGCATATCTCAGCTTGAAACCCGACGAAAACCAAAATATCTCCGGTTCTGCATATCCAACGCACTGTGGAGTGGTGAAAACACCAGATAACGTGTTTCCGCATTAAATAGCTCGAAACGAGCGATCTCGATGATTCTGCATACTTCGGACAGAAGTCTCAACAAGATTATCGCAGAAAACGCATATCTCAGCTTGAAACCCCACGAAAACCAAGATATCTACTGTTCTGCATATCCAACGCACTGTGGAGTGGTGAAAACACCGGATAAGGTTTTTCTCGCATTAACTAGCTCGAAAAGAGCGCTCTCGTTGTTTCTGCATACTTCGAACTGATGTCTCACAAAGCTTATCGTAGAAAATGCATATCTCAGCTTGAAACCCGACGAAAACCAAAATATCTCCGGTTCTGCAAATCCAACGCACTGTGGAGTGGTGAAAACACCGGATAAGGTTTTTCTCGCATTAACTAGCTCGAAAAGAGCGATCTCGTTGATTCAGCATACTTCGGACAGAAGTCTCACCAAGATTATCGTAAAAAATGCATATCTCAGCTTGAAACCCCACGAAAGCCAAGATATCGCTGGTTCTGCATATCAAACGCACTGTGGAGTGGTGAAAACACCGGATAAGGTTTTTCTCGCATTAACTAGCTCGAAAAGAGCGATCTCGATGATTCAGCATACTTCGGACAGAAGTCTCACCAATATTATCGCAGAAAATGCATATTTCAGCTTGAAACCCCACGAAAACCAAAATATCTACTGTTCTGCATATCAAACGCACTGTGGAGTGGTGAAAACACCAGATAACGTGTTTCTCGCACTAACTAGCTCGAAAAGAGCGATCTCGATGATTCAGCATACTTCTAACAGAAGTCTCACCAAGATTATCGCAGAAAATGCATATCTCTGCTTGAAACCCCACGAAAACCAAGATATCTACTGTTCTGCATATCCAACGAACTGTGGAGTGGTGAAAACCCCAGAAAACGTGTTTCTCGCATTAAGTAGCTCGAAAAGAGCGCTCTCGTTGTTTCTGCATACTTCGAACTGATGTCTCACAAAGCTTATCGTAGAAAATGCATATCTCAGCTTGAAACCCGACGAAGACCAAAATATCTCCGGTTCTGCATATCCAACGCACTGTGGAGTGGTGAAAACACCGGATAACGTGTTTCCGCAATAAATAGCTCGAAACGAGCGATCTCGATGATTCTGCATACTTCGGACAGAAGTCTCAACAAGATTATCGCAGAAAATGCATATCTCAGCTTGAAACCCCACGAAAACCAAGATATCTACTGTTCTGCATATCAAACGCACTGTAGAGTGGTAAAAACACCAGATAACGTGTTTCTTGCACTAACTAGCTCGAAAAGAGCGATCTCGATGATTCAGCATACTTCGGACAGAAGTCTCACCAAAATTATCGTAAAAAATGCATATCTCAGCTTGAAACCCCACCGAAAACCAAGATATCGCTGTGTTCTGCATATCAAACGCACTGTGGAGTGGTGAAAACCCCAGAAAACGTGTTTCTCGCATTAAATAGCTCGAAAAGTGCGACCTCGATGATTCTGCATACGTCGGACAGAAGTCTCAACAATATTATCACAGAAAATGCATATTTCAGATTGAAACCCCACGAAAACCAAGATATCTACTGTTCTGCATATCAAACGCACTGTGGAGTGGTGAAAACACCAGATAACGTGTTTCTCGCACTAACTAGCTCGAAAAGAGCGATCTCGATGATTCAGCATACCTCGGACAGATGTCTCACCAAGATTATCGTAAAAAATGCATATCTCAGCTTGAAAACCCCACGAAAGCCAAGATATCGCTGGTTCTGCATATCAAACGCACTTTGGAGTGGTGAAAACACCGGATAAGGTTTTTCTCGCATTAACTAGCTCGAATAGAGCGATCTCGCTGTTTCAGCATACTTCGGAGAGAAGTCTCACCAAGATTATCGCAGAAAATGCATATCTCAGCTTGAAACCCCACGAAAACCAAGATATCGCCGGATCTGCATATCAAACGCACTGTGGATTGGTGAAAACACCGTATATGGTTTTTCTCGCATTAACTAGCTCGAAAAGAGCGCTCTCGTTGTTTCTGCATACTTCGAACTGATGACTCACAAAGCTTATCGTAGAAAATGCATATCTCAGCTTGATACCCGACGAAAACCAAAATATCTCCGGTTCTGCATATCCAACGCACTGTGGAGTGGTGAAAACACCGCATAAGGTTTTTCTCGCATTAACTAGCTCGAAAAGAGCGCTCTCGTTGTGTCTGCATACTTCGAACTGATGTCTCACAAAGCTTATCGTAGAAAATGCATATCTCAGCTTGAAACCCGACGAAAACCAAAATATCTCCGGTTCTGCATATCCAACACACTGTGGAGTGGTGAAAACACCGGATAAGTTTTTTCTCGCATTAACTAGCTCGAAAAGAGCGATCTCGATGATTCAGCATACTTCGGACAGAAGTCTCACCAAAATTATCGTAAAAAATGCATATCTCAGCTTAAAATCCCCCCGAAAACCAAGATATCGCTGTGTTCTGCATATCAATCGCACTGTGGAGTGGTGAAAACCCCAGAAAACGTGTTTCTCGCATTAAATAGCTCGAAAAGTGCGATCTCGATGATTCTGCATACTTCGGACAGAAGTCTCAACAAGATTATCGCAGACAACGCATATCTCAGCTTGAAACCCCACGAAAACCAAGATATCTACTGTTCTGCATATCAAACGCACTGTAGAGTGGTGAAAACACCAGATCACGTGTTTCTTGCACTAGCTAGCTCGAGAAGAGCGATCTCGATGATTCAGCATACCTCGTACAGAAGTCTCACCAAGATTATCGTAAAAAATGCATATCTCAGCTTGAAACCCGACGAAAACCAAAATATCTCCGGTTCTGCATATCCAACGCACTGTGGAGTGGTGAACACACCGGATAAGGTTTTTCTCGCATTAACTAGCTCGAAAAGAGCGATCTCGATGGTTCAGCATACTTCGGACAGAAGTCTCACCATGATTATCGCAGAAAATGCATATCTCT
Source organism: Anthophora plumipes (assembly GCA_951804975.1). Classification (NCBI taxonomy): domain Eukaryota; kingdom Metazoa; phylum Arthropoda; class Insecta; order Hymenoptera; family Apidae; genus Anthophora; species Anthophora plumipes. Next base: position 699,984 of record CATORF010000419.1, read on the forward strand.
GCTTGAAACCCCACGAAAACCAAGATATCTCCTGTTCTGCATATCCAACGAACTGTGGAGTGGTGAAAACCCCAGAAAACGTGTTTCTCGCATTAAATAGCTCAAAAGAGGGCTCTCGTTGTTTCTGCATACTTCGAACTGATGTCTCACAAAGCTTATCGTAGAAAATGCATATCTCAGCTTGAAACCCGACGAAAACCAAAATATCTCCGGTTCTGCATATCCAACGCACTGTGGAGTGGTGAAAACACCAGATAACGTGTTTCCGCATTAAATAGGTCGAAACGAGCGATCTCGATGATTCTGCATACTTCGGACAGAAGTCTCAACAAGAGTATCGCAGAAAACGCGTATCTCAGCTTGAAACCCCACGAAAACCAAGATATCTACTGTTCTGCATATCAAACGCACTGTGGAGTGGTGAAAACACCAGATAACGTGTTTCTCGCACTAACTAGCTCGAAAAGAGCGATCTCGATGATTCAGCATACCTCGGACAGAAGTCTCACCAAGATTATCGTAAAAAATGCATATCTCAGCTTGAAAACCCCACGAAAGCAAAGATATCGCTGGTTCTGCATATCAAACGCACTTTGGAGTGGTGAAAACACCGGATAAGGTTTTTCTCACATTAACTAGCTCGAAAAGAGCGATCTCGATGTTTCAGCATACTTCGGACAGAAGTCTCACCAAGATTATCGCAGAAAATGCATATCTCAGCTTGAAACCCCACGAAAACCAAGATATCGCCGGATCTGCATATCAAACGCACTGTGGATTGGTGAAAACACCGGATAAGGTTTTTCTCGCTTTAACTAGCTCGAAAAGAGCGCTCTCGTTGTTTCTGCATACTTCGAACTGATGTCTCACAAAGCTTATCGTAGAAAATGCATATCTCACCTTGAAACCCGACGAAAACCAAAATATCTCCGGTTCTGCATATCCAACGCACTGTGGAGTGGTGAAAACACCAGAAAACGTGTTTTTCGCATTCAAAAGCACGAAAACAGCGATTTCGGTGATTCTGCACACTTGTAACAGCAGAATCGTGATGATTAACACTGAAAGTGCATATCTCAGCTGGAAACAACAACGATACCGAAGATATCGCAGTTTCCGCATATCAAACGCACTGTGGAGTGCTGAAAACACCAGAAAACGTGTTTTTCGCATTCAAAAGCACGAAAACAGCGATTTCGGTGATTCTGCACACTTGTAACAGCAGAATCATGAAGATTATCACTGAAAATGCATATCTCAGCTGGAAACAACAACGATACCGAAGATATGGCAGTTTCCGCATATCAAACGCACTGTGGAGTGCTGAAAACACCAGAAAACGTGTTTTTCGCATTGAATACCGCGAGAACAGCGATTTCGGTGATTCTGCACACTTGTAACAGCAGAATCATGAAGATTATCACTGATAATGCATATCTCAGCTGGAAACAACAACGATACCGAAGATATCGTAGTTTCCGCATATCAAACGCACTGTGGAGTGCTGAAAACACCAGAAAACGTGTTTTTCGCATTGAATAGCGCGAAAACAGCGATTTCGGTGATTCTGCACTCTTGTAACAGCAGAATCATGAAGATTATCACTGAAAGTGCATATCTCAGCTGGAAACAACAACGATACCGAAGATATGGCAGTTTCCGCATATCAAACGCACTGTGGAGTGCTGAAAACACCAGAAAACGTGTTTTTCGCATTCAAAAGCACGAACACAGCGATTTCGGTGATTCTGCACACTCGTAACAGCAGAATCGTGAAGATTAACACTGAAAGTGCATATCTCAGCTGGAAACAACAACGATACCGAAGATATCGCAGTTTCCGCATATCAAACGCACTGTGGAGTGCTGAAAACACCAGAAAACGTGTTTTTCGCATTCAAAAGCACGAAAACAGCGATTTCGGTGATTCTGCACACTTGTAACAGCAGAATCATGAAGATTATCACTGAAAATGCATATCTCAGCTGGAAACAACAACGATACCGAAGATATGGCAGTTTCCGCATATCAAACGCACTGTGGAGTGCTGAAAACACCAGAAAACGTGTTTTTCGCATTGAATAGCGCGAGAACAGCGATTTCGGTGATTCTGCACACTTGTAACAGCAGAATCATGAAGATTATCACTGATAATGCATATCTCAGCTGGAAACAACAACGATACCGAAGATATCGTAGTTTCCGCATATCAAACGCACTGTGGAGTGCTGAAAACACCAGAAAACGTGTTTTTCGCATTCAAAAGCACGAAAACAGCGGTATTTCGGTGATTCTGCACACTTGTAACAGCAGAATCGTGAAGATTATCACTGAAAGTGCATATCTCAGCTGGAAACAACAACGATACCGAAGATATCGCAGTTTCCGCATATCAAACGCACTGTGGAGTGCTGAAAACACCAGAAAACGTGTTTTTCGCATTCAAAAGCACGAAAACAGCGATTTCGGTGATTCTGCACACTTGTAACAGCAGCATCATGAAGATTATCACTGAAAATGCATATCTCAGCTGGAAACAACAACGATACCGAAGATATAGCAGTTTCCGCATATCAAACGCACTGTGGAGTGCTGAAAACACCAGAAAACGTGTTTTTCGCATTCAATAGCACGAAAACAGCGATTTCGATGATTCTGCACACTTGTAACAGCAGAATCATGAAGATTATCACTGAAAATGCATGTCTCAGCTGGAAACAACAACGATACCGAAGATATCGTAGTTTCCGCATATCAAACGCACTGTGGAGTTCTGAAAACACCAGAAAACGTGTTTTTCGCATTCAAAAGCACGAAAACAGCGATTTCGGTGATTCTGCACACTTGTAACAGCAGAATCGTGAAGATTATCACTGAAAGTGCATATCTCAGCTGGAAACAACAACGATACCGAAGATATCGCAGTTTCCGCATATCAAACGCACTGTGGAGTGCTGAAAACACCAGAAAACGTGTTTTTCGCATTGAATAGCGCGAAAACAGCGATTTCGGTGATTCTGCACACTTGTAACGGCAGAATCGTGAAGATTAACACTGAAAGTGCATATCTCAGCTGGAAACAACAACGATACCGAAGGTATGGCAGTTTCCGCATATCAAACGCAGTGTGGAGTGCTGAAAACACCAGAAAACGTGTATTTCGCATTCAAAAGCACGAAAACAGCGATTTCGGTGATTCTGCACACTTGTAACAGCAGAATCGTGAAGATTATCACTGAAAGTGCATATCTCAGCTGGAAACAACAACGATACCGAAGATATCGCAGTTTCCGCATATCAAACGCACTGTGGAGTGCTGAAAACACCAGAAAACGTGTTTTTCGCATTCAATAGCACGAAAACAGCGATTTCGGTGATTCTGCACACTTGTAACAGCAGAATCATGAAGATTATCACTGAAAATGCATGTCTCAGCTGGAAACAACAACGATACCGAAGATATCGCAGTTTCCGCATATCAAACGCACTGTGGAGTGCTGAAAACACCAGAAAACGTGTTTTTCGCATTCAATAGCACGAAAACAGCGATTTCGGTGATTCTGCACACTTGTAACAGCAGAATCATGAAGATTATCACTGAAAATGCATGTCTCAGCTGGAAACAACAACGATACCGAAGATATCGTAGTTTCCGCATATCAAACGCACTGTGGAGTGCTGAAAACACCAGAAAACGTGTTTTTCGCATTCAAAAGCACGAACACAGCGATTTCGGTGATTCTGCACACTTGTAACAGCAGAATCGTGAAGATTAACACTGAAAGTGCATATCTCAGCTGGAAACAACAACGATACCGAAGATATCGCAGTTTCCGCATATCAAACGCACTGTGGAGTGCTGAAAACACCAGAAAACGTGTTTTTCGCATTCAAAAGCACGAAAACAGCGATTTCGGTGATTCTGCACACTTGTAACAGCAGAATCGTGAAGATTATCACTGAAAGTGCATATCTCAGCTGGAAACAACAACGATACCGAAGATATCGTAGTTTCCGCATATCAAACGCACTGTGGAGTGCTGAAAACACCAGAAAACGTGTTTTTCGCATTCAAAAGCACGAAAACAGCGATTTCGGTGATTCTGCACACTTGTAACAGCAGAATCGTGAAGATTATCACTGAAAGTGCATATCTCAGCTGGAAACAACAACGATACCGAAGATATCGCAGTTTCCGCATATCAAACGCACTGTGGAGTGCTGAAAACACCAGAAAACGTGTTTCTCGCATTAAATAGCTCGAAAAGTGCGTTCTCGATGATTCTGCATACTTCGGACAGAAATCTCACCAAGATTATCGCAGAAAATGCATATCTCAGCTTGAAACCCCACGAAAACCAAGATATCGCTGGTACTGCATATCAAACGCACTGTGGAGTGTTGAAAACACCAGATAACTTGTTTCTCGCATTAAATAGCACGAAAAGTGGGATCTCGATGTTTCTGCATCCTTCGGACAGAAGTCTCACCAAAATTATCGCAGAAAATGCATATCTCTGCTAGAAACCCCACGAAAACCAAGATATCTCCTGTTCTGCATATCCAACGAACTGTGGAGTGGTGAAAACACCAGATAACGTGTTTCTCGCATTAAATAGGTCGAAACGAGCGATCTCGATGATTAAGCATACTTCGGACAGAGGTCTCACCAAGATTATCGTAAAAAATGCATATCTCAGCTTGAAACCCCACAAAAACCAAGATATCGCCGGTTTTGCATATCAAACGCACTGTGGTGTGGTGAAAACACCAGATAACGTGTTTCACGCATTAAATAGCTCGAAAAGTGCGATCTCGATGATTCTGCATACTTCGGACAGAAATCTCACCAAGATTATCGCAGAAAATGCATATCTCAGCTTGAAACCCCACGAAAACCAAGATATCGCCGGTTTTGCATATCAAACGCACTGTGGTGTGGTGAAAACACCAGATAACGTGTTTCTCGCATTAAATAGTTCGAAAAGTGCGATCTCGATGATTCTGCGTACTTCGGACAGAAGTCTCACCAAGATTATCGCAGAAAATGCATATCTGAGCTTGAAACCCCACGAAAACCAAGATATCGTCGTTTCTGCATATCATACGCACTGTGGAGTGGTGAAAACACCAGATAACTTGTTTCGCGCATTAAGTAGCTCGAAAAGTGCGATCTCGATGATTCTGCATACTTCGGACAGAAGTCTCACCAAGATTATCGTAAAAAATGCATATCTCAGCTTGAAATCCCACGATAGCCAAGATATCGCTGGTTCTGCATATCAAACGCACTGTGGAGTGGTGAAAACACCAAATAAGGTTTTTCTCGCATTAACTATCTCGAAAAGTGCGGTCTCGATGATTCAGCATACTTCGGACAGAGGTCTCACCAAGATTATCGTAAAAAATGCATATCTCAGCTTGAAACCCCACAAAAACCAAGATATCGCCGGTTTTGCATATCAAACGCACTGTGGTGTGGTGAAAACACCAGATAACGTGTTTCTCGCATTAAATAGCTCGAAAAGTGCGTTCTCGATGATTCTGCATACTTCGGACAGAAATCTCACCAAGATTATCGCAGAAAATGCATATCTCAGCTTGAAACCCCACGAAAACCAAGATATCGCTGGTACTGCATATCAAACGCGCTGTGGAGTGGTGAAAATATCAGATAAGGTGTTTCTCGCATTAAATAGCTCGAAAAGAGCGATCTCGATGATTCTGCATACTTCGGACAGACGTCTCACCAAGATTATCGTAAAAAATGCATATCTCAGCTTGAAATCCCACGATAGCCAAGATATCGCTGGTTCTGCATATCAAACGCACTGTGGAGTGGTGAAAACACCAAATAAGGTTTTTCTCGCATTAACTATCTCGAAAAGTGCGATCTCGATGATTCTGCATACTTCGGACAGAAGTCTCACCAAGATTATCGTAAAAAATGCATATCTCAGCTTGAAATCCCACGAAAGCCAAGATATCGCTGGTTCTGCATATCAAACGCACTGTGGAGTGGTGAAAACACCAAATAAGGTTTTTCTCGCATTAACTATCTCGAAAAGTGCGATCTCGATGATTCAGCATACTTCGGACAGAGGTCTCACCAAGATTATCGTAAAAAATGCATATCTCAGCTTGAAACCCCACAAAAACCAAGATATCGCCGGTTTTGCATATCAAACGCACTGTGGTGTGGTGAAAACACCAGATAACGTGTTTCTCGCATTAAATAGCTCGAAAAGTGCGATCTCGATGATTCTGCATACTTCGGACAGAAGTCTCACCAAGATTATCGCAGAAAATGCATATCTGAGCTTGAAACCCCACGAAAACCAAGATATCGTCGTTTCTGCATATCATACGCACTGTGGAGTGGTGAAAACACCAGATAACTTGTTTCGCGCATTAAGTAGCTCGAAAAGTGCGATCTCGATGATTCTGCATACTTCGGGCAGAAGTCTCACCAAGATTATCGCAGAAAATGCATATCTGAGCTTGAAACCCCACGAACACCAAGATATCGTCGTTTCTGCATATCATACGCACTGTGGAGTGGTGAAAACACCAGATAACGTGTTTCTCGCATTATATAGCTCGAAACGAGCGATCTCGATGATGAAGCATACTTCGGACAGAAGTCTCACCAAGATTATCGCAGAAATTGCATATCTCAGCTTGAATCCCCACGAAAACCAAGATATCGCTGGTTCTGCATAACAAACGCACTGTGGAGTGCTGAAAACACCAGATAACGTGTTTCTCGCATTAAATAGCTCGAATAGAGCGATCTCGATGATTAAGCATACTTCGGACAGAAGTCTCACCAAGATTATCGTAAAAAATGCATATCTCAGCTTGAAACCCCACAAAAACCAAGATATCGCCGGTTTTGCATATCAAACGCACTGTGGTGTGGTGAAAACACCAGATAACGTGTTTCTCGCATTAAATAGCTCGAAAAGTGCGATCTCGATGATTCTGCATACTTCGGACAGAAGTCTCACCAAGAGTATCGCAGAAAATGCATATCTCAGCTTGAAACCCCACGAAAGCCAAGATATCTACTGTTCTGCATATCAAACGCACTGTGGAGTGGTGAAAACACCAGATAACGTGTTTCTCGCATTAAATAGCTCGAAAAGTGCGATCTCGATGATTCTGCATACTTCGGACAGAAGTCTCACCAAGAGTATCGCAGAAAATGCATATCTCAGCTTGAAACCCCACGAAAGCCAAGATATCTACTGTTCTGCATATCAAACGCACTGTGGAGTGGTGCAAACACCAGATAACGTGTTTCTCGCATTAAATAGCTCGAAAAGTGCGATCTCGATGATTCTGCATACTTCGGACAGAAGTCTCACCAAGATTATCGCAGAAAATGCATATCTGAGCTTGAAACCCCACGAAAACCAAGATATCGTCGTTTCTGCATATCATACGCACTGTGGAGTGGTGAAAACACCAGATAACGTGTTTCTCGCATTATATAGCTCGAAACGAGCGATCTCGATGATTAAGCATACTTCGGACAGAAGTCTCACCAAGATTATCGCAGAAATGGCATATCTCAGCTTGAATCCCCACGAAAACAAAGATATCGCTGGTTCTGCATAACAAACGCACTGTGGAGTGCTGAAAACACCAGATAACGTGTTTCTCGCATTAAATAGCTCGAAAAGTGCGTTCTCGATGATTCTGCATACTTCGGACAGAAATCTCACCAAGATTATCGCAGAAAATGCATATCTCAGCTTGAAACCCCACGAAAACCAAGATATCGCTGGTACTGCATATCAAACGCGCTGTGGAGTGGTGAAAATATCAGATAAGGTGTTTCTCGCATTAAATAGCTCGAAAAGAGCGATCTCGATGATTCTGCATACTTCGGACAGACGTCTCACCATGATTATCGTAAAAAATGCATATGTCAGCTTGATATCCCACGATAGCCAAGATATCGCTGGTTCTGCATATCAAACGCACTGTGGAGTGGTGAAAACACCAAATAAGGTTTTTCTCGCATTAACTATCTCGAAAAGTGCGGTCTCGATGATTCAGCATACTTCGGACAGAGGTCTCACCAAGATTATCGTAAAAAATGCATATCTCAGCTTGAAACCCCACAAAAACCAAGATATCGCCGGTTTTGCATATCAAACGCACTGTGGTGTGGTGAAAACACCAGATAACGTGTTTCACGCATTAAATAGCTCGAAAAGTGCGATCTCGATGATTCTGCATACTTCGGACAGAAATCTCACCAAGATTATCGCAGAAAATGCATATCTCAGCTTGAAACCCCACGAAAACCAAGATATCGCTGGTACTGCATATCAAACGCGCTGTGGAGTGGTGAAAATATCAGATAACGTGTTTCTCGCATTAAATAGCTCGAAAAGAGCGATCTCGATGATTCTGCATACTTCGGACAGAAGTCTCACCAAGATTATCGTAAAAAATGCATATCTCAGCTTGAAATCCCACGAAAGCCAAGATATCGCTGGTTCTGCATATCAAACGCACTGTGGAGTGGTGAAAACACCAAATAAGGTTTTTCTCGCATTAACTATCTCGAAAAGTGCGATCTCGATGATTCAGCATACTTCGGACAGAGGTCTCACCAAGATTATCGTAAAAAATGCATATCTCAGCTTGAAACCCCACAAAAACCAAGATATCGCCGGTTTTGCATATCAAACGCACTGTGGTGTGGTGAAAACACCAGATAACGTGTTTCTCGCATTAAATAGCTCGAAAAGTGCGATCTCGATGATTCTGCATACTTCGGACAGAAGTCTCACCAAGAGTATCGCAGAAAATGCTTATCCGAGCTTGAAACCCCACGACAACCAAGATATCGTCGGTTCTGCATATCATACGCACTCTGGAGTGGTGAAAACACCAGATAACGTGTTTCTCGCATTAAATAGCTCGAAAAGTGCGTTCTCGATGATTCTGCATACTTCGGACAGAAATCTCACCAAGATTATCGCAGAAAATGCATATCTCAGCTTGAAACCCCACGAAAACCAAGATATCGCTGGTACTGCATATCAAACGCACTGTGGAGTGTTGAAAACACCAGATAACTTGTTTCTCGCATTAAATAGCACGAAAAGTGCGATCTCGATGATTCTGCATACTTCGGACAGAAGTCTCACCATGATTATCGTAAAAAATGCATATCTCAGCTTGAAACCCCACGAAAACCAAGCTATCTCCGGTTCTGCACATCCAACGAACTGTGGAGTGGTGAAAACACCAGATAACGTGTTTCTCGCATTAAATAGGTCGAAACGAGCGATCTCGATGATTAAGCATATTTCGGACAGAAGTCTCACCAAGATTATCGTAAAAAATGCATATCTCAGCTTGAAATCCCACGAAAACCCAGATATCACTGGTTCTACATATCAAACGCACTGTGGAGTGCTGAAAACACCAGATAACGTGTTTCTCGCATTAAATAGCTCGAAAAGTGCGATCTCGATGATTCTGCATACTTCTAACAGAAGTCTCACCATGATTATCGCAGAAAATGCATATCTCAGCTTGAAACCCGACGAAAACCAAACATTGCCGGTTCTGCATATCAAACGCACTGTGGAGTGGTGAAAACACCAGATAACGTGTTTGCTCGCATTAAATAGGTCGAAAAGAGCGATCTCGATAATTCTGCATACTTCTAACAGAAGTCTCACCATGATTATCGCAGAAAATGCATATCTCTGCTAGAAACCCTACGAAAACCAAGATATCTCCTGTTCTGCATATCCAACGAACTGTGGAGTGATGAAAACCCCAGAAAACGTGTTTCTCGCATTAAATAGCTCGAAAAGTACGATCTCGATGACTCTGCATACTTCGGACAGAAGTCTCACCAAGATTATCGCAGAAAATGCATATCCGAGCTTGAAACCCCACGACAACCAGGATATCGTCGGTTCTGCATATCATACGCACTCTGGAGTGGTGAAAACACCAGGTAACGTGCTTCTCGCATTAAATAGCTCGAAAAGTGCGATCTCGATGATTCTGCATACTTCGGACAGAAATCTCACCAAGATTATCGCAGAAAATGCATATCTCAGCTTCAAACCCCACGAAAACCAAGATATCGTCGGTTCTGCATATCATACGCACTGTGGAGTGGTGAAAACACCAGATAACATGTTTCTCGCATTAAATAGCTCGAAACGAGCGATCTCGATGATTAAGCATACTTCGGACAGAAGTCTCACCAAGATTATCGCAGAAATTGCATATCTCAGCTTGAATCCCCACGAAAACCAAGATATCGCTGGTTCTGCATATCAAACGCACTGTGGAGTGGTGAAAACACCAGATAACGTGTTTCTCGCATTAAATAGCTCGAAAAGTGCGATCTCGATGATTCTGCATACTTCGGACAGAAGTCTCACCAAGATTATCGCAGAAATTGCATATCTCAGCTTGAATCCCCACGAAAACCAAGATATCGCTGGTTCTGCATATCCAACGAACTGTGGAGTGATGAAAACCCCAGAAAACGTGTTTCTCGCATTAAATAGCTCGAAAAGTACGATCTCGATGACTCTGCATACTTCGGACAGAAGTCTCACCAAGATTATCGCAGAAAATGCATATCCGAGCTTGAAACCCCACGACAACCAAGATATCGTCGGTTCTGCATATCATACGCACTCTGGAGTGGTGAAAACACCAGGTAACGTGCTTCTCGCATTAAATAGCTCGAAAAGTGCGATCTCGATGATTCTGCATACTTCGGACAGAAATCTCACCAAGATTATCGCAGAAAATGCATATCTCAGCTTCAAACCCCACGAAAACCAAGATATCGCTGGTTCTGCATAACAAACGCACTGTGGAGTGCTGAAAACACCAGATAACGTGTTTCTCGCATTAAATAGCTCGAATAGAGCGATCTCGATGATTAAGCATACTTCGGACAGAAGTCTCACCAAGATTATCGTAAAAAATGCATATCTCAGCTTGAAACCCCACAAAAACCAAGATATCGCCGGTTATGCATATCAAACGCACGGTGGTGTGGTGAAAACACCAGATAACGTGTTTCTCGCATTAAATAGCTCGAAAAGTGCGATCTCGATGATTCTGCATACTTCGGACAGAAGTCTCACCAAGAGTATCGCAGAAAATGCATATCTCAGCTTGATACCCCACGAAAGCCAAGATATCTACTGTTCTGCATATCAAACGCACTGTGGAGTGATGAAAACACCAGATAACGTATTTCTCGCATTAAATAGCTCGAAAAGTGCGATCTCGATGATTCAGCATACTTCGGACAGAAGTCTCACCAAGATTATCGCAGAAAATGCATATCTGAGCTTGAAACCCCACGAAAACCAAGATATCGTCGTTTCTGCATATCATACGCACTGTGGAGTGGTGAAAACACCAGATAACTTGTTTCGCGCATTAAGTAGCTCGAAAAGTGCGATCTCGATGATTCTGCATACTTCGGACAGAAGTCTCACCAAGATTATCGCAGAAAATGCATATCTGAGCTTGAAACCCCACGAACACCAAGATATCGTCGTTTCTGCATATCATACGCACTGTGGAGTGGTGAAAACACCAGATAACGTGTTTCTCGCATTATATAGCTCGAAACGAGCGATCTCGATGATTAAGCATACTTCGGACAGAAGTCTCACCAAGATTATCGCCGAAATTGTATATCTCAGCTTGAATCCCCACGAAAACCAAGATATCGCTGGTTCTGCATTACAAACGCACTGTGGAGTGCTGTAAACACCAGATAACGTGTTTCTCGCATTAAATAGCTCGAATAGAGCGATCTCGATGATTAAGCATACCTCGGACAGAAGTCTCACCAAGATTATCGTAAAAAATGCATATCTCAGCTTGAAACCCCACAAAAACCAAGATATCGCCGGTTTTGCATATCAAACGCACTGTGGTGTGGTGAAAACACCAGATAACGTGTTTCTCGCATTAAATAGCTCGAAAAGTGCGATCTCGATGATTCTGCATACTTCGGACAGAAATCTCACCAAGATTATCGCAGAAAATGCATATCTCAGCTTGAAACCCCACGAAAACCAAGATATCGCTGGTACTGCATATCAAACGCGCTGTGGAGTGGTGAAAATATCAGATACCGTGTTTCTCGCATTAAATAGCTCGAAAAGAGCGATCTCGATGATTCTGCATACTTCGGACAGAAGTCTCACCAAGATTATCGTAAAAAATGCATATCTCAGCTTGAAATCCCACGAAAGCCAAGATATCGCTGGTTCTGCATATCAAACGCACTGTGGAGTGGTGAAAACACCAAATAAGGTTTTTCTCGCATTAACTATCTCGAAAAGTGCGATCTCGATGATTCAGCATACTTCGGACAGAGGTCTCACCAAGATTATCGTAAAAAATGCATATCTCAGCTTGAAACCCCACAAAAACCAAGATATCGCCGGTATTGCATATCAAACGCACTGTGGTGTGGTGAAAACACCAGATAACGTGTTTCTCGCATTAAATAGCTCGAAAAGTGCGATCTCGATGATTCTGCATACTTCGGACAGAAATCTCACCAAGATTATCGCAGAAAATGCATATCTCAGCTTGAAACCCCACGAAAACCAAGATATCGCTGGTACTGCATATCAAACGCGCTGTGGAGTGGTGAAAACACCAGATAACGTGTTTCTCGCATTAAATAGGTCGAAACGAGCGATCTCGATGATTAAGCATATTTCGGACAGAAGTCTCACCAAGATTATCGTAAAAAATGCATATCTCAGCTTGAAATCCCACGAAAACCCAGATATCACTGGTTCTACATATCAAACGCACTGTGGAGTGCTGAAAACACCAGATAACGTGTTTCTCGCATTAAATAGCTCGAAAAGTGCGATCTCGATGATTCTGCATACTTCTAACAGAAGTGTCACCATGATTATCGCAGAAAATGCATATCTCAGCTTGAAACCCGACGAAAACCAAACATTGCCGGTTCTGCATATCAAACGCACTGTGGAGTGGTGAAAACACCAGATAACGTGTTTGCTCGCATTAAATAGGTCGAAAAGAGCGATCTCGATAATTCTGCATACTTCTAACAGAAGTCTCACCATGATTATCGCAGAAAATGCATATCTCTGCTAGAAACCCTACGAAAACCAAGATATCTCCTGTTCTGCATATCCAACGAACTGTGGAGTGATGAAAACCCCAGAAAACGTGTTTCTCGCATTAAATAGCTCGAAAAGTACGATCTCGATGACTCTGCATCCTTCGGACAGAAGTCTCACCAAGATTATCGCAGAAATTGCATATCTCAGCTTGAATCCCCACGAAAACCAAGATATCGCTGGTTCTGCATATCAAACGCACTGTGGAGTGGTGAAAACACCAGATAACGTGTTTCTCGCATTAAATAGCTCGAAAAGTGCGATCTCGATGATTCTGCATACTTCGGACAGAGGTCTCACCAAGATTATCGCAGAAAATGCATATCTGAGCTTGAAACCCCACGAAATCCAAGATATCGTCGTTTCTGCATATCATACGCACTGTGGAGTGGTGAAAACACCAGATAACGTGTTTCTCGCATTATGTAGCTCGAAACGAGCGATCTCGATGATTAAGCATACTTCGGACAGAAGTCTCACCAAGATTATCGCAGAAATTGCGTATCTCAGCTTGAATCCCCACGAAAACCAAGATATCGCTGGTTCTGCATAACAAACGCACTGTGGAGTGCTGAAAACACCAGATAACGTGTTTCTCGCATTAAATAGCTCGAATAGAGCGATCTCGATGATTAAGCATACTTCGGACAGAAGTCTCACCAAGATTATCGTAAAAAATGCATATCTCAGCTTGAAACCCCACAAAAACCAAGATATCGCCGGTTATGCATATCAAACGCACGGTGGTGTGGTGAAAACACCAGATAACGTGTTTCTCGCATTAAATAGCTCGAAAAGTGCGATCTCGATGATTCTGCATACTTCGGACAGAAGTCTCACCAAGAGTATCGCAGAAAATGCATATCTCAGCTTGATACCCCACGAAAGCCAAGATATCTACTGTTCTGCATATCAAACGCACTGTGGAGTGGTGAAAACACCAGATAACGTGTTTCTCGCATTAAATAGATCGAAAAGTGCGATCTCGATGATTCTGCATACTTCGGACAGAAGTCTCACCAAGATTATCGCAGAAAATGCATATCTGAGCTTGAAACCCCACGAAAACCAAGATATCGTCGTTTCTGCATATCATACGCACTGTGGAGTGGTGAAAACACCAGATAACTTGTTTCGCGCATTAAGTAGCTCGAAAAGTGCGATCTCGATGATTCTGCATACTTCGGACAGAAGTCTCACCAAGATTATCGCAGAAAATGCATATCTGAGCTTGAAACCCCACGAACACCAAGATATCGTCGTTTCTGCATATCATACGCACTGTGGAGTGGTGAAAACACCAAATAAGGTTTTTCTCGCATTAACTATCTCGAAAAGTGCGATCTCGATGATTCAGCATACTTCGGACAGAGGTCTCACCAAGATTATCGTAAAAAATGCATATCTCAGCTTGAAACCCCACAAAAACCAAGATATCGCCGGTTTTGCATATCAAACGCACTGTGGTGTGGTGAAAACACCAGATAACGTGTTTCTCGCATTAAATAGCTCGAAAAGTGCGATATCGATGATTCTGCATACTTCGGTCAGAAGTCTCACCAAGAGTATCGCAGAAAATGCATATCTCAGCTTGAAACCCCACGAAAACCAAGATATCGCTGGTACTGCATATCAAACGCGCTGTGGAGTGGTGAAAATATCAGATAACGTGTTTCTCGCATTAAATAGCTCGAAAAGAGCGATCTCGATGATTCTGCATACTTCGGACAGAAGTCTCACCAAGATTATCGTAAAAAATGCATATCTCAGCTTGAAATCCCACGAAAGCCAAGATATCGCTGGTTCTGCATATCAAACCCACTGTGGAGTGGTGAAAACACCAAATAAGGTTTTTCTCGCATTAACTATCTCGAAAAGTGCGATCTCGATGATTCAGCATACTTCGGACAGAGGTCTCACCAAGATTATCGTAAAAAATGCATATCTCAGCTTGAAACCCCACAAAAACCAAGATATCGCCGGTTTTGCATATCAAACGCACTGTGGTGTGGTGAAAACACCAGATAACGTGTTTCTCGCATTAAATAGCTCGAAAAGTGCGATATCGATGATTCTGCATACTTCGGTCAGAAGTCTCACCAAGAGTATCGCAGAAAATGCATATCCGAGCTTGAAACCCCACGACAACCAAGATATCGTCGGTTCTGCATATCATACGCACTCTGGAGTGGTGAAAACACCAGATAACGTGTTTCTCGCATTAAATAGCTCGAAAAGTGCGTTCTCGATGATTCTGCATACTTCGGACAGATATCTCACCAAGATTATCGCAGAAAATGCATATCTCAGCTTGAAACCCCACGAAAACCAAGATATCGCTGGTACTGCATATCAAACGCACTGTGGAGTGTTGAAAACACCAGATAACTTGTTTCTCGCATTAAATAGCACGAAAAGTGCGATCTCGATGATTCTGCATACTTCGGACAGAAGTCTCACCATGATTATCGTAAAAAATGCATATCTCAGCTTGAATCCCCACGAAAACCAAGATATCGCTGGTTCTGCATAACAAACGCACTGTGGAGTGCTGAAAACACCAGATAACGTGTTTCTCGCATTAAATAGCTCGAAACGAGCGATCTCGATGATTAAGCATATTTCGGACAGAAATCTCACCAAGATTATCGCAGAAAATGCATATCTCAGCTTGAAACCCCACGAAAACGAAGATATCGTCGGTTCTGCATATCATACGCACTGTGGAGTGGTGAAAACACCAGATAACTTGTTTCTCGCATTAAATAGCACGAAAAGTGCGATCTCGATGATTGAGCATACTTCGGACAGAAGTCTCACTAAGATTATCGAAAAAATGCATATCTCAGCTTGAAACCCCACAAAAACCAAGATATCGCCGGTTCTGCATATCAAACGCACTGTGGAGTGCTGAAAACACCAGATAACGTGTTTCTCGCATTAAATAGCTCGAAACGAGCGATCTCGATGATTAAGCATATTTCGGACAGAAATCTCACCAAGATTATCGCAGAAAATGCATATCTCAGCTTGAAACCCCACGAAAACCAAGATATCGTCGGTTCTGCATATCATACGCACTGTGGAGTGCTGTAAACACCAGATAACGTGTTTCTCGCATTAAATAGCTCGAATAGAGCGATCTCGATGATTAAGCATACCTCGGACAGAAGTCTCACCAAGATTATCGTAAAAAATGCATATCTCAGCTTGAAACCCCACAAAAACCAAGATATCGCCGGTTTTGCATATCAAACGCACTTCGGTGTGGTGAAAACACCAGATAACGTGTTTCTCGCATTAAATAGCTCGAAAAGTGCGATCTCGATGATTCTGCATACTTCGGACAGAAATCTCACCAAGATTATCGCAGAAAATGCATATCTCAGCTTGAAACCCCACGAAAACCAAGATATCGCTGGTACTGCATATCAAACGCGCTGTGGAGTGGTGAAAATATCAGATACCGTGTTTCTCGCATTAAATAGCTCGAAAAGAGCGATCTCGATGATTCTGCATACTTCGGACAGAAGTCTCACCAAGATTATCGTAAAAAATGCATATCTCAGCTTGAAATCCCACGAAAGCCAAGATATCGCTGGTTCTGCATATCAAACGCACTGTGGAGTGGTGAAAACACCAAATAAGGTTTTTCTCGCATTAACTATCTCGAAAAGTGCGATCTCGATGATTCAGCATACTTCGGACAGAGGTCTCACCAAGATTATCGTAAAAAATGCATATCTCAGCTTGAAACCCCACAAAAACCAAGATATCGCCGGTATTGCATATCAAACGCACTGTGGTGTGTTGAAAACACCAGATAACGTGTTTCTCGCATTAAATAGCTCGAAAAGTGCGATCTCGATGATTCTGCATACTTCGGACAGAAATCTCACCAAGATTATCGCAGAAAATGCATATCTCAGCTTGAAACCCCACGAAAACCAAGATATCGCTGGTACTGCATATCAAACGCGCTGTGGAGTGGTGAAAATATCAGATAACGTGTTTCTCGCATTAAATAGCTCGAAAAGAGCGATCTCGATGATTCTGCATACTTCGGACAGAAGTCTCACCAAGATTATCGTAAAAAATGCATATCTCAGCTTGAAATCCCACGAAAGCCAAGATATCGCTGGTTCTGCATATCAAACCCACTGTGGAGTGGTGAAAACACCAAATAAGGTTTTTCTCGCATTAACTATCTCGAAAAGTGCGATCTCGATGATTCAGCATACTTCGGACAGAGGTCTCACCAAGATTATCGTAAAAAATGCATATCTCAGCTTGAAACCCCACAAAAACCAAGATATCGCCGGTTCTGCATATCATACGCACTGAGGAGTGGTGAAAACACTAGATATCGTGTTTCTCGCATTAAATAGCTCGAAACGAGCGATCTCGATGATTAAGCAAACTTCGGACAGAAGTCTCACCAAGATTATCGTACAAAATGCATAACTCAGCTTGAAACCCCACGAAAGCCGAGATATCGCTGGTTCTGAATATCAAACACACTGTGGAGTGGTGAAAACACCGGATAAGGTTTTTCTCGCATTAACTAGCTCGAAAAGAGCGATCTCGATGTTTCAGCATACTTCGGACAGAAGTCTCACCAAGATTATCACAGAAAATGCATATCTCAGCTTGAAACACAACGAAAACCAAGATGTCGCCGGTTCTGCATATCAAACGCACTGTGGAGTGGTGAATACACCAGAAAACGTGTTTCTCGCATTAAGTAGCTCGAAAAGAGCGTTCTCGAAGATCCTGCATACTTCTGACAGAAGTCTCACCAAGATTATCGTAGAAAATGCATATCTCAGCTTGTAACCCGACGAAAACCGAGTTATCTCCGGTTCTGCACATCAAACGTACCGTGGAGTGGTGAAAACACCAGAAAACGTGTTTCGCGCATTAAGTAGCTCGAATAGAGCGTTCTCGAATATTCTGCATACGTCTGACAGAAGTCTCACCAGGATTACCGTCCAAAATGCATATCTCAGCTTGAAACCCCACGAAAAGCAAGGCATCTACTGTTCTGCATATCAAACGCACTGTGGAGTGGTGAAAACACCAGATAACGTGTTTCTCGCATTAAATAGCTCGAAAAGAGCGCTCTCGATGTTTCTGCATACTTCGGACAGATGTTTCACCAAGATTATCGTAGAAAATGCATATCTCAGCTTGAAACCCGACGAAAACCAAAATATCGCCGGTTCTGCATATCAAACCAACTGTGGAGTGGTGAAAACACCAGATAACGTGTTTCTCGCATTAGATAGCTCGAAAAGTGCGATCTCGATGATTCTGCATACTTCTAACAGAAGTCTCACCAAGATTATCGCAGAAAATGCATATCTCTGCTTGAAACCCCACGAAAACCAAGATATCTACTGTTCTGCATATCCAACGAACTGTGGAGTGGTGAAAACCCCAGAAAACGTGTTTCTCGCATTAAATAGCTCGAAAAGTGCGCTGTCGACGTTTCTGCATACTTCGGACAGATGTTTCACCAAGCTTATCGTAGAAAATGTATATCTCAGCTTGAAACCCGACGAAAACCAAAATATCTCCGGTTCTGCATATCCAACGCACTGTGGAGTGGTGAAAACCCCAGAAAACGTGTTTCTCGCATTAAATAGCTCGAAAAGAGCGCTCTCGACGTTTCTGCATACTTCGGACAGATGTTTCACCAAGCTTATCGTAGAAAATGCATATCTCAGCTTGAAACCCGACGAATACCGAGTTATCTCCGGTTCTGCATATCCAACGCACTGTGGAGTGGTGAAAACACCAGATAACGTGTTTCTCGCATTGAACAGCTCGAAACGAGCGATCTCGATGATTCTGCATACTTCGGACAGAAGTCTCAACAAGATTATCGCAGAAAATGCATATCTCAGCTTGAAACCCCACGAAAACCAAGATATCTACTCTTCTGCATATCAAACGCACTGTGGAGTGGTGAAAACCCCAGAAAACGTGTTTCTCGCATTAAATAGCTCGAATAGAGCGATCTCGATGATTCTTCATACTTCGGACAGATGTTTCACCAAGATTATCGTAGAAAATGCATATCTCAGCTTGAAACCCGACGAAAACCAAAATATCGCCGGTTCTGCATATCAAACCAACTGTGGAGTGGTGAAAACACCAGATAACGTGTTTCTCGCATTAGATAGCTCGAAAAGTGCGATCTCGATGATTCTGCATACTTCTAACAGAAGTCTCACCTAGATGATGGCAGAAAATGCATATCTCTGCTTGAAACCCCACGAAAACCAAGATATCTAATGCTCTGCATATCCAACGAACTGTGGAGTGGTGAAAACCCCAGAAAACGTGTTTCTCGCATTAAATAGCTCGAAAAGAGCGCTCTCGACGTTTCTGCATACTTCGGACAGATGTTTCACCAAGATTATCGTAGAAAATGCATATCTCAGCTTGAAACCCGACGAAAACCGAGTTATCTCCGGTTCTGCACATCAAACGTACCGTGGAGTGGCCAAAACACCAGAAAACGTGTTTCGCGCATTAAGTAGCTCGAAAAGAGCGTTCTCGAAGATTCTGCATACTTCTGACAGAAGTCTCACCAGGATTACCGTAGAAAATGCATCTCTCAGCTTGAAACCCCACAAAAAGCAAGTTATCTACTGTTCTGCATATCAAACGCACTGTGGAGTGGTGAAAACACCAGATAACGTGTTTCTCGCATTAAATAGCTCGAAAAGAGCGCTCTCGATGTTTCTGCATACTTCGGACAGATGTTTCACCAAGATTATCGTAGAAAATGCATATCTCAGCTTGAAACCCGACGAAAACCAAAATATCGCCGGTTCTGCATATCAAACCAACTGTGGAGTGGTGAAAACACCAGATAACGTGTTTCTCGCATTAGATAGCTCGAAAAGTGCGATCTCGATGATTCTGCATACTTCTAACAGAAGTCTCACCAAGATGATGGCAGAAAATGCATATCTCTGCTTGAAACCCCACGAAAACCAAGATATCTAATGCTCTGCATATCCAACGAACTGTGGAGTGGTGAAAACCCCAGAAAACGTGTTTCTCGCATTAAATAGCTCGAAAAGAGCGCTCTCGACGTTTCTGCATACTTCGGACAGATGTCTCACCAAGCTTAACGTAGAAAATGCATATCTCAGCTTGAAACCCGACGAAAACCAAAATATCTGCGGTTCTGCATATCCAACGCACTGTGGAGTGGTGAAAACACCAGATAACGTGTTTCTCGCATTAAATAGCTGGAAACGAGCGATCTCGATGATTCTGCATACTTCGGACAGAAGTCTCAACAAGATTATCGCAGAAAATGCATATCTCAGCTTGAAACCCCACGAAAACCAAGATATCTACTGTTCTGCATATCAAACGCACTGTAGAGTGGTTAAAACACCAGATAACGTGTTTCTCGCGTTAAATAGCTCGAAAAGAGCGCTCTCGATGTTTCTGCATACTTCGGACAGATGTTTCACCTAGATTATCGTTGAAAATGCATATCTCAGCTTGAAACCCGACGAAAACCAAAATATCGCCGGTTCTGCATATCAAAGCAACTGTGGAGTGGTGAAAACACCAGATAACGTGTTTCTCGCATTAAATAGCTCGAAAAGTGCGATCTCGATGATTCTGCATACTTCTAACAGAAGTCTCACCAAGATTATCGCAGAAAATGCATATCTCTGCTTGAAACCCCACGAAAACCAAGATATCTACTGTTCTGCATATCCAACGAACTGTGGAGTGGTGAAAACCCCAGAAAACGTGTTTCTCGCATTAAATAGCTCGAAAAGTGCGCTCTCGACGTTTCTGCATACTTCGGACAGATGTTTCACCAAGCTTATCGTAGAAAATGCATATCTCAGCTTGAAACCCGACGAATACCGAGTTATCTCCGGTTCTGCATATCCAACGCACTGTGGAGTGGTGAAAACACCAGATAACGTGTTTCTCGCATTGAACAGCTCGAAACGAGCGATCTCGATGATTCTGCATACTTCGGACAGAAGTCTCAACAAGATTATCGCAGAAAATGCATATCTCAGCTTGAAACCCCACGAAAACCAAGATATCTACTCTTCTGCATATCAAACGCACTGTGGAGTGGTGATAACACCAGAAAACGTGTTTCTCGCATTAAATAGCTCGAAAAGAGCGCTCTCGACGTTTCTGCATACTTCGGACAGAAGTCTCACCAAAATTATCGTAAAAAATGCATATCTCAGCTTGAAACCCCACGAAAACCAAGATATCGCTGTGTTCAGCATATCAAACGCACTGTGGAGAGGTGAAAACCCCAGAAAACGTGTTTCTCGCATTAAATAGCTCGAATAGAGCGATCTCGATGATTCTTCATACTTCGGACAGAGGTCTCACCAGGATTATCGTAGAAAATGCATATCTCAGCTTGAAACCCGACGAAAACCGAGTTATCTCCGGTTCTGCACATCAAACGTACCGTGGAGTGGCCAAAACACCAGATAACGTGTTTCTCGCATTAAATAGCTCGAAACGAGCGATCTCGATGATTAAGCATACTTCGGACAGAAGTCTCACCAAGATTATCGCAGAAAATGCATATCTCAGCTTGAAACCCCACGAAAACCCAGATGTCGCCGGTTCTGCATATCAAACGCACTGTGGAGTGGTGAAAACACCAGAAAACGTGTTTCTCGCATTAAGTAGCTCGAAAAGAGCGTTCTCGATGATCCTGCATACTTCTGACAGAAGTCTCACCAGGATTATCGTACAAAATGCATATCTCAGCTTGAAACCCGACCGAAACCAAGATATCTCCGGTTCTGCATATCAAACGCACTGTGGAGTGCTGAAAACACCAGATAACGTGTTTCTCGCATTAAATAGCTCGAAAAGAGCGATCTCGATGATTCTGCATACTTCGGACAGAAGTCTCACCAAGATTATCGCAGAAAATGCATATCTCAGCTTGAAACCCCACGAAAACCAAGATGTCGTCGGTTCTGCATATCAAACGCACTGTGGTGTGGTGAAAACAACCAGAGAACGTGTTTCTCGCATTAAATAGCTCGAAAAGTGCGATCTCGATGATTCTGCATACTTCGGACAGAAGTCTCACCAAGATTATCGTAGAAAATGCATATCTCAGCTTGAAACCCGACCGAAACCAAGATATCTCCGGTTCTGCATGTCAAACGTACTGTGGAGTGGTGAAAACACCAGAAAACGTGTTTCGCGCATTAAGTAGCTCGAAAAGAGCGATCTAGATGATTCTGCATACTTCTGACTGAAGTCTCACCAATATTATCGCAGAAAATGCATATCTCAGGTTGAAACCCCACGAAAACCAAGATATCGCTGGTTCTGCATGTCAAACGCACTGTGGAGTGGTGAAAACACCAGATAACGTGTTTCTCGCATTAAATAGCTCGAAAAGAGCGTTCTAGATGTTTCAGCATACTTCGGACAGAAGTCTCACCAAGATTATCGCAGGAAATGCATATCCCAGCTTGAAACCCCACGAAAACCAAGATATCTCCGGTTCTGCATATCCAACGAACTGTGGAGTTGTGAAAACCCCAGAAAACGAGTTTCTCGCATTAAATAGCTCGAAAAGAGCGCTCTCGATGTTTCTGCATACTTCGGACAGATGTTTCACCAAGCTTATCGTAGAAAATGCATATCTCAGCTTGAAACCCGACGAAATCAAAGATGTCGCCGGTTCTGCATATCGAACGCACTGTGGAGTGGTGAAAACAAAATCTTAAAAAAATAATCCTGGTCGCATACAATATAAATTTGATTGATTAATATGTCCAGGAACAGCATCAACTTTAATTTCAACTGATTGAATAGCTCATGAATGAATTACATCAGTTGATGATAATAATAATCGAATCGGAAAATTTATTGGAATGACCATTCGATTATCAACATCTAATAAACGAAAACTATTCATAACCCTATCAGATAATATATAAGAATCAAATTCCAAATCTTTAAATTCTGAATATTCATAAGACCAAAATCACTGATGACCTATAATTTTAATTGTAAAATAAGGATTTAAAATTTCATCAATATAATATAAAATCTTTAAAGAAGGAAAACAAATTGTTATTAAAATAAAAATTGGAATAATAGTTCAAATAATTTCCAATAAATGATTCTTCAATAAATACCGATTAACATACTTATTAGTAATAATATCTAAAATAATTAATATTGAAAATACAATAATAACTAACATTAATATTATAACTAAATTATGAAAAGAAATTAAATTGTCAGAATAAGGTGAATTAGAATCTTGAAATCTATATATAAATCATGTTGCAATTTTTAATAAAAAATAATATATTTTTATAAATAAATCTTAAATCTATCGCACTTATCTGCCATATTAAATAAAATAAAATATTAAAAATAAAAATTAAATCAATCATTAAAACTCAACATTATTAAATATTCAAAAATAATTCCTTTTTATTATTTAACACAATAGGTACTTCTAAATATACATGATCTAAAGGAGGTATAAAACCAATTCATCCTAATGAACTATTAAATTTAAAAACTACTAACCGTATTGAAATAAATCTTTCTAAAATTAAAAAAATTAATAAAATTAATCTATTTAAAGAAATTAATGAACCAATTGAAGAAAATAAATTCCAACAATAATATGCATCAGGATAATCTGAATATCGTCGAGGTATACCCATTAATCCTAAAAAATGTTGAGGAAAAAAAGTTATATTAACACCAATAAACATTATATAAAACTGAATTTTCAATCAATTCTGATGTATAACAACACCAAAAATTAAAGGAAATCAATGAATAAATCTTCCAACAATTGCAAAAACTGCTCCTATAGATAAAACATAATGAAAATGGCCAACAACATAATAAGTATCATGTAAAATAATATCAATAGAAGAATTTGATAATACAATTCCCGTCAATCCACCAATAATAAATATTATAACAAACCCTAATGATCATAAAATTGAATTATTATAACCTAATTTAGCTCCATGATAATGTTAAGGCGTGGGCGTATGATCGCCCCGGTTTCGCCTTTTAGTAAGGGTTACGGTTCGCGTTCCGAACGGTCGTCAGTCTGACTGTTAGGTGCATGCGGAATTTGTCCGTTTTCACCAGCCTCGTGACGTCGTTCGGGGTTTTGGTCCTAATACAAACGCGCGTTGCCCGATTCGCGGTGGATAAAGGTATAGACAGGAGGGTTCGGACGAACCTCCGTATGGCTAACGGAGGGAGCCGAAGGAGGTGGACCACTAGCGTATAGTCAACGCCGCGTGATCCCGGATGTGAAGGTGTCTAGGTGTAAGACAGGAGGGTTCGGACGAACCTCCGTATGGCTAACGGAGGGAGCCGAAGGAGATGGTCTATTCGGGAATGGATAACGACGCGTGACACACGAGGATGTGTCGGTGTATTATAGGAGGGTTCGGACGAACCTCCGTATGGCTAACGGAGGGAGCCGAAGGAAGTGGACCAGTAGCGTATGATCAACGCTGCGTGCCACCGGACAGTGTGTCTTTGGTGAGATAGGAAGTCTCGGACGAACCTCCGTATGGCTAACGGAGGGAGCCGAAGGAGATGGATCACTAGCGTATGGTTAACGCCGTGTTCCACCGGATATCAAGGTATTTTGGTATTCGCGAGTCGTAGTCGTTGATATACCTCGAGCGGTAAAGGTATATCTGTCGTGGGGTTAGCTAGTACGTTACTAAATTAGTCAGGATAGGTTTAATTGAATATAGACACGAAATGGATTCTATATCACTATATTCTAATATAATTACAAGGACTAATTGGTACAAGGTTATAGTTAGTCGATTCTTGACTCGGCAAGAATCTTCCTTCTCGACTTTAACGCGGTGAGAACGCGGAGGAGTCAGTACAGTATTATCTGATAGACACTTACGGAGTACGTTCGCGACGTTAGTATGCTCGAAGGGGACTGGAACCCGATCTTGCTCGTATCTATACTCTGACGGACAGAGTAACGTTATGCTCAGAAAACTGGATTTGAGACTGCCCCCGAGCGTCGAAAATCATGCCCTTTTATACACCGAAAAACTAAGATTTTTGGTGGTGGGGAACGTTTGATTTCCGTGGGAATGGAATGTTCTTCCATCCCCTGGCTAGACGACTGTCGGGGGGTGCGTGCTAGACTAAACATTAGGCGCCACACGTTTCGGGTAAGACGCGTACGTAACATCTCCCCCCTCAGAGGGAACATCGTTTATTATGATGCTTCCACAATGAGAGCCGAAGCGTGCGGTGCCTTGTTTTACAATGGTTGTAAAATAAAAAGAGATAAAATGAATTATATATGTAAAAAAGAAAAATGATCGGAATTAAAATTAATTATATCTAACTTAAGCTTAAAACTAATTAAAACAAAACAAAAATATTAAAACTATAGGTTATGTAATAATTGGAATAATATATAAGAAGAGAGAAATATATATGAAGAAGTTAAAGGGGTAAAATTAAGATGCTTAAGGGTATGATAAAAGAAAAACCTGGGGGTATAGGGGTGACGGGATGTCCAGGTGGTTGCCCTATTCCAGGCGCTCGTTGGTGGTTGGTAGTGGTTGGTTTCTGCGTTGAGAGTTCCTTTAGCGTCAATATTTTGTGATATTGGGGTGACGGAGTATCGACAGAAATTTGAGTTTTTAATCGGTTGTGTCCTCTGATAAGTATGCAGGTTTTAATTTGTCCTGATGTTTGATGATGGTGTGGCGATCATCGACTCTCAGGATGACGTTATTCCGTTCTGTTTTATCTTCAATCCGAAATGGTCCTATGTATTGCGGATCGAATTTATTGGTACGTGGTTCTTTCAAAATGTAAACGTATTGCCCTGTCTTAAATTCCGTGGGACGTGCATGTTTGTCGTAGTAACGTTTGGAACGTTCTTTTGCTTTGATAGTGTTGTCTGCAGCAAGGTTGCGAATTTCCGTCATTTTTGAAATTAATTCTGCGAGGTATGATCCGTATGTTTCCAATTCTTCTCCGCTTGGAAATGATGTTGGTGTGCGTGCTGGTTTTCCAAATACCAGCTCGTGTGGTGTAAAGTTAGTGGCTTCGTGAATAGAGGTATTGTATGAGAACATTGCGAAGGGGATCAACAGATCCCAGTCCTCGTAGGAATTCATGTAGTGTTTTAAGTACTCTGTAAGGACGATGTGACTTCTCTCCAATGATCCGTTTGTCTGTGGTCGGTATCCTGAGGTGGTGAATTGTTTGATTTTGAAGATTTCTGCTAGGTGTGTCATGATTTTTCTCAGAAAACTTGTTCCCTTGTCCGTTAGAATTGCTCGTGGTGTTCCGAAAACTGTGATGAAGTGCCTCGCGAAGGCATCTGCGATAGTAGTGACTCGAATATTTGGTATTGCAACGGCTAAGCAATATTTGGTTAAATTATCTTGCATTGTCAGGATGTATCGATTTCCACTAGGCGTTTCGGGTAGTGGTCCAACGGTGTCCAAAGCTATTTTGTCGAAAGGCTCCAAAGGTGTATCTGTAATTAACATTGGTTGACGTGTTTTTGCTCTAACAAGTTTTTGTTCTTGACAACTTTTGCATTTTCTAATAAATTCCTGTATGTCGTTTTTCATTCCTGGCCAAGTGTAACGGGATTTTAATCTTCTATATGTTTTGTTTACGCCCTTGTGTCCTCCAACAAGGCTATCGTGTGCTTCCCTAATGAGTTGTGTATGGTCCTCTGCGGGTGGTGTCGTCGGTAGTGATGCCATGGAGTCTTCGTAGGGGTCGAGGATAGAGCTGGCTAGACGTCTGGTCGTGTTTCCTTGGATTGTTGCATTTGAAGTCGAAAATTCTTAAGTGGGCACAGGTGTTGCTGGCGCTCTTCGGTTTGCTGCGGTTGGGGTCAAAGGCGTCGGCAGGCTCGGTGTCTCGATATCCAGGGCCGTAGTTACTGTTTCTTGCTCCAGTGGTTTTAAAGTTGATTCCGAATCTTCGTCGAAAGAGATCAAATCGTCGGTCTCCAGGCCAGTTGGGTTATTGTTATTGTAGTTGTATGAAAGGATTGAATTTCGTGGTGATGAGTGTGCAATAGGTAATATTCTGCTATCCAACGCGGTTTCATCTGCTAATGTTTTTTCATGAGAGAGAGTAGGCAATAAAGATCTGTTATGAAGCAGTTCGGTGGGAGTTCCTCTTCTTCCTCTCCTGGCTGGTTTCTTCCTTTCTTCCTCGGATGTGCTGCTGTCGTTATCGATGTACCGTGGGTTGTCTTGCTTTCTACGTAGAAGTTTGATGCGGTGTCCAATAGTATTTTTATCCGTTTTTGTTGGGACGTATAGTTTGAAGTCTTTATCTTTACGTGGTATAAGAGGTAAGCAGACTGGATTCCTAGACAACGCGTCGGCGTTCATGTTTATTTTTCCGGGTTTGTGTTTAACGTCGTATTCGTATTCCAACAATTTCAGTTTCCACTTTACTAAACGAGAAGTGGGGTCCTTGACTGAGTGTAACCAAACCAGAGGTCGGTGGTCGGTGACTAGGGTGAATTTCCTTCCGAAAACATATGGTCTGAAGTATTGTACAGCGTAGACCATAGCTAGACATTCCTTTTCTGTTGCTGAATAGTTCTTTTCTGCTTGGTTTAGACTGCGAGAGGCATAGGCAATCGGTAGGTCTCGTCCTATCTCTCCTTGGCTTAGGACAGCTCCGACTGCGAAATCTGACGCATCTGTGGTTATGATGAATGGTCGGTTGAAATCTGGATATTGAAGGATAGGCTGTGTGCAAAGTTCGTTTCGTAACTGTTCAAAACTTGTCTGTTGTTCTTGAGTCCAAGTGAATCGTATTCCTTTTCCTAATAGTTTAATTAGTGATTTTGCCTTAACTGAGTAGTCTTGAATAAATCTTCGATAGTATCCTGTTAATCCTAAAAATTGTTGAATGTTTTTCTGCGATTTTGGTACGGGAAATTCTTTTACGGCTTGTAAATTTCTTGGGTCAGGTTTTACTCCATTTGCTGAAACAACATGTCCTAAATAGGTAACTTCTTTGCGTAAAAATTGACATTTATTTGTTTGTAGGGTGAGCCCATGCTCTCTGAGGCGGCTGAGTAGTTTTCTAACTTTAATTTCGTGTTCGCGAAGCGAACTGGAGTATATTACGATGTCATCCAGGTAAACGAAGAGTTCTGTTCCTTGCAGTCCGGTTAAAATTTGATCCATGAGGCGTTGAAATGTTGGTGGTGCATTTTTTAATCCAAAAGGCATTCTTGCGAATTCGTAATGTCCGTGTGGTGTAGTGAAAGCTGTTTTCTGCCGGTCCTTGGCGTCCATTTCTATTTGGTGAAAACCATTGGCTAAATCAAACACGGAGAAATATTTTGCTCCTCCCAGTTTATCCAAAATTTCCGTGATTTGGGGGAGAGGGTATTTATCACTTATTGTTTTTTCGTTCAAAGCTCGGAAATCTATTACCATTCTCCAACGCTTATTTCCTTTGCTGTCTTCCTTTTTTGGTACGATCCATAGCGGCGAATTGTACGGTGAGGTGGAGTGTTTGATGATTCCCTGCGACAGCAGTGTTCCTACCTGCTGTTGGATTTCTTCTTGATGTACAGGTGGATAACGATATTGTCTCGTGTTGATCGGAATTTCGTCTGTCGTATGGATGGAATGATGAAAATTTGGTACTTTGTCCAATCTATCACCGGGTAGGTAGAACCTATCTGAAAATTCCTTTATGATTTTGTGTACGTGATGTTTTTCCTCTTGATTGAGATGATCAGTCTTCAAAATTTCTTGAATTTGTTTCGTTCGATTCTGAGTTTTCCTTGGCTGAGATCGATATTCAATGGTTGGATCTCCGTCTGACGAGCTTAAAATATCGTACGGTTCCAAATGTTGTGGTTCTAGTTCAAATTCCACATCGGCATCTCGTGTATTTGTAGCTAGTACATGACAAGTGCCGTTGTGATTATATACTGCGGCTTCGCCGATATAGACTTTATCTGGTGTCTTTACACGGGGTAAATATCCTTCTTTTATTTCCGGGTTTGCCACTTTCAGTGCGATTTGTTGTCTTGTTCTTCCCGGGATGTGATGTGTAGTCTTGAAATCTGACTGATTGCTGAAATAAATCGGTTTTGTCGGACGATCACGTGTTACCAGGGTTTTGTGATAATACGAGATTTCAGCTTCTTCTTGCAGCAAGAACGGACTACCAATAATTCCGCTTGCTGGTATTGAACAATTTTTTATTACGTAGAAGGTGGCTGCAATGCCATCGATGCGAAGTGTGGTAGTGCCCAACGTACGTACGGTTGCAGGTGAAATACTGGCGATTTTAATTCTTTCCTTCGATGTGAATGATGCGAAGTTATTTAATACGCCGGCATCTACTAAATTTACGGCTGATCCTCCATCGATCAGAAATTCTCCTTCGCCTGTCTTTAGTTCCGGGACCTTGACTCTGATTCGGGCTGTTGGTGCTTCTTTGATGAGCCTCCGCGAATCTCGTCGGTGAACCGAACCATTCGGCGAAGTGGTAAACGATCGTCCGTCATCTCGCCGGTATGACGAACGCGATCGTAGTTTAAATTATTCGTAGGAAAGTTGCTTGCCATCCCATTTCTGGATTTGAACTCTTTCCTTTCCTTTTCTTTACAAGTTTTTCCGTCGTGACCTCGTGTGCCACAATTCCAACAATATATTTTCTTCTTGTTGAACGTTTCCTTTATCCTAGGACGATGAACATCTGGAGAGGGGCTTCTTCTAAGGGGGAACGCTTGTGTTCTCCTCGGTCGCTCTTCATGGTCGGTATCCGAACCAGATGTACTCGTGCCTCGGAATCTTTGACGATGCGGTGAAGGTGACTGCGGGTAGGCCACCCTTGGCCTACGCTTATTTTCCCAGCGGGAAGTTTCTTCACCAAGGTGCTGGCGCCGGTTTCTTAACCGTTGGTCCACTTGAAGTACGGCGTCGAAGGCGTCGTCAAGTGTTTCTATCTTCCTGTCTAGCGTCGAAGTCCTCAAGGCAATGCGATCGGGTAATCCGTCGAGGAAATTTTCCAACACATCCTTTTCCATTTCTTGGATGATTGTTTCGTTGGTAATTCCGTATCGGTCGCGGATCGCGGTGCGCGTGGAATGGACCAAGTTACTGACACGACTAATATATTTGTTTAATGATTCGTCCGCACGTATCTTGAGTCGCGATATTTCCCCTTGGAGGAATGCTAGGTCGCGCCCAGGTGCGAAACATTTCTTCAAATGTTTTAAAAATTCCGGTACGTTTGCAAACGATTTTCCTTGCACTCGTGTTCTTGCCGCACCGGTGAGTTTTGTATAAACCATCGCGAGATACTCAGGTTCTGTGTCTCGCGGAATTAGTGTTAGACCGTCCTCGACGCGTTGCGCGAAAGTCGACAAAGGCGGATTCTCGCCGTCGAATATTGGCAAAGAGGAAACGGCTGATTGCAAGCAGCTACGCTGCGTAAGTATGGCCATAGAGTTTGCCATTGAAATGGTAAGGTTCGCGATTTCGTCGGGCGAAAGCGAAGCTTGTTGCCTTGCCATCCTGAATAATTAAAATTGTAACGTTTTTATATAGCTAATCCCACCGCTGTCACCAGTTTGTTAAGGCGTGGGCGTATGATCGCCCCGGTTTCGCCTTTTAGTAAGGGTTACGGTTCGCGTTCCGAACGGTCGTCAGTCTGACTGTTAGGTGCATGCGGAATTTGTCCGTTTTCACCAGCCTCGTGACGTCGTTCGGGGTTTTGGTCCTAATACAAACGCGCGTTGCCCGATTCGCGGTAGATAAAGGTATAGACAGGAGGGTTCGGACGAACCTCCGTATGGCTAACGGAGGGAGCCGAAGGAGGTGGACCACTAGCGTATAGTCAACGCCGCGTGATCCCGGATGTGAAGGTGTCTAGGTGTAAGACAGGAGGGTTCGGACGAACCTCCGTATGGCTAACGGAGGGAGCCGAAGGAGATGGTCTATTCGGGAATGGATAACGACGCGTGACACACGAGGATGTGTCGGTGTATTATAGGAGGGTTCGGACGAACCTCCGTATGGCTAACGGAGGGAGCCGAAGGAAGTGGACCAGTAGCGTATGATCAACGCTGCGTGCCACCGGACAGTGTGTCTTTGGTGAGATAGGAAGTCTCGGACGAACCTCCGTATGGCTAACGGAGGGAGCCGAAGGAGATGGATCACTAGCGTATGGTTAACGCCGTGTTCCACCGGATATCAAGGTATTTTGGTATTCGCGAGTCGTAGTCGTTGATATACCTCGAGCGGTAAAGGTATATCTGTCGTGGGGTTAGCTAGTACGTTACTAAATTAGTCAGGATAGGTTTAATTGAATATAGACACGAAATGGATTCTATATCACTATATTCTAATATAATTACAAGGACTAATTGGTACAAGGTTATAGTTAGTCGATTCTTGACTCGGCAAGAATCTTCCTTCTCGACTTTAACGCGGTGAGAACGCGGAGGAGTCAGTACAGTATTATCTGATAGACACTTACGGAGTACGTTCGCGACGTTAGTATGCTCGAAGGGGACTGGAACCCGATCTTGCTCGTATCTATACTCTGACGGACAGAGTAACGTTATGCTCAGAAAACTGGATTTGAGACTGCCCCCGAGCGTCGAAAATCATGCCCTTTTATACACCGAAAAACTAAGATTTTTGGTGGTGGGGAACGTTTGATTTCCGTGGGAATGGAATGTTCTTCCATCCCCTGGCTAGACGACTGTCGGGGGGTGCGTGCTAGACTAAACATTAGGCGCCACACGTTTCGGGTAAGACGCGTACGTAACAATAAGTAGCTAATCAACTAAAAACTTTAATTCCTGTAGGAACTGCAATAACTATAGTTGCTGAAGTAAAATAAGCTCGAGTATCTACATCTAACCCAACTGTAAATATATGATGAGCTCATACAATAAATCCTAGAAATCCAATTCCTAATATAGCATAAATCATTCCTAAATTACCAAATACCTCTTTTTTACCACTCTCATTTATAATAATATGTGAAATCAAACCAAACCCCGGTAAAATTAAAATATAAACTTCAGGATGTCCAAAAAATCAAAATAAATGTTGATATAAAATCGGATCACCTCCCCCTAAAGGATCAAAAAACGAAGTATTAATATTTCGATCAAAAATTAATATTGTAATTGCTCCAGCTAAAACTGGCAATGATAATAATAATAAAATAGCTGTAATAAACACTGATCAAGGAAATAAAGCTATTTGATCATAATTTAAAGATAAATTTTTTATTATTATAATAGTTACTATAAAATTTATTGCCCCAATAATTGAAGAAATTCCTGATAAATGTAAAGAAAAAATAGTAATATCAACAGAAGGAGAAGAATGAAATAAATATGAAGATAAAGGAGGATAAACCGTTCAACCAGTCCCTGGTCTAACTTGAAATAAATTTCTTAAAAGTAATAATATTAATGATGGCGGTAATAATCAAAATCTAATATTATTTATACGAGGAAATGCCATATCTGGAGATCCTAATATTAATGGAACTAATCAATTACCAAATCCACCAATTATAAATGGTATTACTATAAAAAAAATTATTAAAAATGCATGAACAGTAACAATTGAATTATAAACTTGATCATTATTAATTCATATACCTGGGGTACTTAACTCCATACGAATAATTATTCTCATAGAAGTTCCAATTATCCCTGATCATAAAGCAAACACAAAATAAATTATACCAATATTTTTATGATTAGTAGAATAAAATCATTTATCAAACATAAATAAAACATAATTATATAATATTTAAATATTAATAAATATATTTATATATTATAAGATTTATAATATATCAATATATATATATATTTAACTATGAAAATTAAAAGTTTATTTTAACTTAAAATCTTCAAATCAAAAAAAGTATCATGTCTGATAAAAGAATTAAATTGTAAATTTAAACATGTGAGAAAAACTTACTGATACTAATTTTCTATAGTTTAAAAAAAACTTAAAATTGCAAATTTTAAAATATAAATAATTATTAGAAAATATTAATCATAAATATCTCACACTATATTAAATTTAACAAATTAATCAATACTTAAATTATATTAAATTAAAACCTTTAAGTAACATAAACATTAACCAATAAAAACCTAAAAAAAAATAACATAATAATAAATAAAACAATATAAGACTTAAATATATAACTCTTACAAAAATATTATTTAGCTCTGGTATAATTCCTACTAATATATAATAATAATCTAAAATAATTTCAAATAATTATAACTGATGCTAATATCATAATAAATAATAAAACATAAAAATTAACATAATCCTCTAAAAAATAATATTTCAAAATTCACTTTAGCACTAAAGACAAAAATGGAGGTAAAGAAGAATAAATTAAAACTATAATAATAAAATATACCTTCACATATTTATCAACTAATAAAAACCCCAAATCATTAAAAGTTACCACATCAAATTTTTCAAAAAAATATAACAATATATAAAAAATAACTGCATAAAAAGAAAAATATACCAAATAAATTTTTACATTTACATATATAATTATTAATAAAAAAGTTGATTGAATAATAGAAGAACATCTAATAAATATTTTTATAGAATTATAAACTTTCATAATAATAGGAATAAAAATTAAATTTAATAAAATTCAACCTATAAAAAAAAAATTTATACCACTCACATTAGCTAAAAAATATATAGGTACTATTTTTATAACTGTTGAAAATATAAAAATTCTTGTTCAACACATATATCTATGAATATAAATAGATCATTGATGAAAAGGAAATATTCCTAATTTTACTAACATAATTAATTGAATAAAAATTTCAAAAAAAACTCTTACTTCTTTCATAGATACATAAAAATACAATCTTATAATAAAAACTAACCTTCTTACTACTGATACTATATAATAAAAAACACTAGCATATTTTGAATCTCTAGTTAAATTTATATAAATAATTAAAACTAATGTTATAACTTCATAAATTAATCACATAAAAAATAAATCTCTTACAAAAAGAATGATTAAATAATTAATAATAATATATCTAAGACATACTACATTTTTAAATATTATTTTCTTCACAAAAAACCAATTCAAAATTATCTTTTAATTAAAAATTAAATAGTTTATAATACTAAAATTTTTACCTATTATATTTTAGTGTCAAAGCACATAAATTTTTGAAATTTAAAGTATTAATAAAATTAATAAATATAAAAAAATCAATTAGTAACAATAAATATAAAATTTATTTAAGTATCTTATCAAAATAATCCTTTAATCAGGCATATTACTTTAATACATATATATATATATAAAATATATAAAAGATACATATTATCTATAACTAGGGTATGAACCTAACAGCTTTAAACTTAGCTTATTTATATAGATATATTTAAAAATTACTTTTAATTGCAAATTAAATATTATAAATTAAAATTAACTAATATCCATTTAAAGATATATACAGGGTGTCCCAGAACTAGTGTAACATCCGGAAATGGGGGGTAGCTGAGGTGATTCTGAACAACCTTTTCCTTTACCAAAATCTTGTTTGAAGCTTCGTTTTCGAGTTATTAACGAAAAACACTGACCAATCACAGCGCCCAGAGACCGCGGGCTCAACCACGTATGCACGGCTTTTATACACGGGCGCTCGGTCGGGCTCCCGGCACACGTACTGGCAGAGCATAGGTATCGCGGAAAATGTTATGTCATTTTAAATTAAAAATAATGTGAAATTATTCGTTATTAATGAATAACAAATAAACTAATAAGTCGTTTAATAACTGCGTTCGATACTTTTATTCGTTATTCGAAAGAAATAAAATGTTTTATTATTGTTAGAAAAGTCCCAAAAGCGAAGGCTTGAGTGATGCAGTCTTTCGCTGCGCTTCCACCTCCTAGGGATGGTTCTGCCTCAAGACTAAGAAAAACCATATTGTCAAGGGGGTCCTTCTGACTAGGATTTTTCACGGAAGACAGAATTGTATCAGCACTCGCGAAGTATAGTTGAAAATACAAGCTTTCACTCTTTTTAACCACCCACGTTCATTTCTTATTCAACCGTTCAGCACCGTTATTCTGATTTTCCTTACATTATTTACGAAAAAAATGTTTTTTCTTTTAACAGCACGTTTTCAAATAGATAAAATATGCTGTGAAATAAAACGATTTCGATAGCTAATGCTAGGAAAAAATAATTAAACTCGCCCATTCGTTCACGGGCACGTTTTGTGCCATTCTGACGACACTCTTAGTGTTCGTCTCACTACTTTCAAACCACCACTTGCTTTTTCAGCGACTTGCCTCGCTTACTTTGTAAGCCTTTACACGCGCGCACACACACACACACACATACATGCATGCATACACACACACGCGCTCACTTATTCACACCCGAATCCGGCGGTCCTCAAATGTTTCCGACTTATCTGTTTTGACTCTTGCCGGCGCAACGTTTTGCACCGTCGGTTTATTTGATGTTTATTTGAAACTGTTTCGTGTTTCTCATGGCAGTACAATAAACATTTCTTTTCCGTTGTATTGTAACTATTCCCCTTCCTTACCAAACGTCCACCTAGGATCCACAAAACGCTTAAGCTCTCAGATTTATTTTGCTAACTGAACGAGCAACATGCCGCGTACGAACGCAGAGTACTACGAAATGTTTTTTATTTTTTTAAATAATGTAAGGAAAATCAGGATAACGGTGGTGAACGTTTGAATAAGAAATGAACGTGGGTGGTTAAAAAGAGTGAAAGCTTGTGGATTGACTATACTTCGCGATGGCCGATATAATTCTGTCTTCCCTGAAAAATCCTAGTCAGAAGGACCTCCTTGACAATATGGTCTTTCTTAGCCTTGAGGCAGAACCATCCGTAGGAGGTGGAAACGCAGCGAAAGACTGCACATGGCTCACTCAAGCCTTCGCTTTTTGGACTTTTCTAACAATAATAAAACATTTTATTCCTTTCGAATAACGAATAAAAGTATCGAACAGAGTTATCATCACGTTCGTGAATGTGGATGATATACCATTCAAATTTATAAGCCACATTAGCGTGTATTCAATTCTAAATTTTTT
This sequence comes from Anthophora plumipes, assembly GCA_951804975.1. Lineage (NCBI taxonomy): Eukaryota > Metazoa > Arthropoda > Insecta > Hymenoptera > Apidae > Anthophora > Anthophora plumipes. The sequence goes on from CATORF010000419.1 coordinate 736,368, forward strand.
GAAATTAATAGTTATAAAACTGTGGATGTTACAATTAGTTTAATAATAAATCATTCCGGCGAACAAGCACCAAGCACGGCAGCCTTTCGCCAGAGAACCGCGCCGAAGGCACGGAGAAAAATCAAAATCGACAGCTTCTAAGAAGTCACCGAAAAATATCGATCGTGCGGCGAAGTGAGTTCATCGACTCAGCTAGAACATCGGCTGTTGAAAATTGTTGGATAGGTCAGGATCGACACGAGGATCCAGCCTTACCGACCTACTTTCGTCGAAGCAAGCTATTTCGTGGACGATATTTCAATTATTTTTTTCTAGCATTAGTTATACAAATCGTTTTTCTTAAAACAATGTATTCACCTGAAAATGTGCTGTTAAAAAAAAAATGTTTTTCATAAATAATAAAATGCTTTATTTCTTTCGAATAACGAATAAAAGTATCGAACGCAGTTGTTAAACGACTTACTAATTTGTTTATTATTCATGAATAACGAATAATTTCACATTATTCTTAATTTAAAATGACATAACATTTTTCGCGAGACCTATGCTGTGCCAGTACGTGTGCCGGTAGCCCGACCGAGCGCCCGTGTATAAAAGCCGTGAATACGTGGTTGAGCGCGAGGTTTCTGGGCGCTGTGATTGGCCAGTGTTTTTCGTTAATAACTCGAAAACGAAGCTTCAAACAACATTTTGGTAAAGGAAAAGGTTGTTCAGAATCACCTCAGCTATCCCCCATTTCCGGATGTTACACTAGTTCTGGGACACCCTGTATATATATATATATATATATATATATATATATATATATATATATATATATATATATATATATATATATATTTATTTATTAAATATAGTGCATTTATAAGTTATTAAATAATTTATAAATTATATGAAAGCATAAATAATCATAATTTAATCCTACCTTAGGATATATTTATAAATGTATATATATTCTCAGATTTATATATTGTAATATTTATATATATATCTTGATATATATAAAATGTATATATATTTATCAGTTGGCCTCCATCTATCTATAATAATATATAAATATATATATATATAAATAATTTATTAATTATTATATATATATATACTACTACTATAAGTTTTTATTATTAAAAATTTTGTATTAAAATTTTAATCTAATATAATTAATAATATTTTAGGGCTATTTAATAACAATTTATTTCTATATAATATTTTTTATATAAAAATTAATTTTTTTATTATTTATAATTTTCTATAGAAAAATCAAAGCTTTAAATAGTTAATTGGGGGGTTAACTATTATAAAGATTAGATTTACCTATAGATAGATTAATCTTTGTATATTTAATTAAAAAATTAATTACAGTATAGAAATTGATACCTTCTATAGAAAAATCAAAGCTTTAAATAGTTAATTGGGGGGTTAACTATTATAAAGATTAGATTTACCTATAGATAGATTAATCTTTGTATATTTAATTAAAAAATTAATTACATTATAGAAATTGATACCTTCTATAGAAAAATCAAAGCTTTAAATAGTTAATTGGGGGGTTAACTATAATAAAGATTAGATTTACCTATAGATAGATTAATCTTTGTATATTTAATTAAAAAATTAATTACATTATAGAAATTGATACCTTCTATAGAAAAATCAAAGCTTTAAATAGTTAATTGGGGGGTTAACTATTATAAAGATTAGATTTACCTATAGATAGATTAATCTTTGTATATTTAATTAAAAAATTAATTACATTATAGAAATTGATACCTTCTATAGAAAAATCAAAGCTTTAAATAGTTAATTGGGGGGTTAACTATTATAAAGATTAGATTTACCTGTAGATAGATTAATCTTTGTATATTTAATTAAAAAATTAATTACATTATAGAAATTGATACCTTCTATAGAAAAATCAAAGCTTTAAATAGTCAATTGAGGGGTTAACTATAATAAAGATTAGATTTACCTATAGATAGATTAATCTTTGTATATTTAATTAAAAAATTAATTACATTATAGAAATTGATACCTTCTATAGAAAAATCAAAGCTTTAATTTATTTAAAATTTTTAAATAAATTTAAGTCAATAAAATTGAATTTAAGTTACAAATTAATTAAGTTTATTTTATATATATAATTAAATTAAACAATAATTTTTTATTAATAATAAAATCTGCAACACTAAATAAAAATTTTATTCGGAAATAAATTTTAATAATGGTAAATTTCGGTGCCAGCAACAGCGGTTAAACCAATTTTATAAATTAATTAATCATAATATTTTAATTACTTAAAAATTAATATATTTTAATTAAAAAATTAAATTTTTAGTGAAATATACAATTTAGTTCAAATAATTAAAATTTATCATTAAATTAATTGATAAATTTTATAAAAAAACTAGGATTAGATACCCTACTATAAAATTAAATAAAAAATTAACTATTAAATGTAAATCATTAAAATTAATAAATATGGCGGCTTATTAATTCCATTAGAGGAACTTATAATTTAATCGATATTCCACGATAAGACTCACTTAAATTACATTTATATATAGCTGTTTACAAATTTTTTTTAATTGATAATGTTAATAAATTTTAATAAATTAAAATTCAAGTAAATATGTAGTGCATTTAAGATATTAAGAGTTATAATATAATATTATATTTTGAATAAATAATTTTAAAATTATTTTGAAAGAAAATTTAAAAGTAAATTTACTTTAATTAATTAAATTGAACTATATGCTAATAAGCGTACAAATCGCCCGTCAATTTCACCAAAATGAAATAAGTCGTAACATAGTAATTGTACTGGAAAGTGTAATTAGGAACTAAAAATTTTAGTTTAAACTGAAATAAAATTTTTCATTTACACTGAAAAGATTAATTTAATTAAAATTTTATTTTAATTAAAATAATAAAAAATATTATAAATTAATCAATTTTATATAAATAAAATTTTATCAAATAACAATTATTTCAGTAATTATTTATTAAAAAATAATTTTTTTAAAAGTTAAAAGTAATGTAAATGAACTTATTTAAATTTAAAAAATTGTAAATAAATTTAGTACCTTTTGTATCAGGGTTAATCAAATTAAATTATTTATATATATTAATCCCGAAATAAAAAGAACTAAATATATATAATTTTTTTTGTTACAAAAAAACTATAAATATATATTTAGAAATTAGATGTTATACGATTTTTAAAATATCTGGTTTTTTTAGAAATGAATTTAATTCATAATTAAATAAAAATTTATTAAAATTTTAAAATTTTATAAATTTATTTAATTAAAAAATTTAAGGGATAACCTTTAAATTTAAATTATTAATAATTTTAAAATCCAACTATTATTATATTCTTAAAATTTGAAATTATAATAAAATATTTTATAATTTAAAAATATTACTCAAAAAATTTAAAATATTAATATAAAAATAATTATAAAAAAAACTAATTAAATAAATAAATTAATTTTATAATGATTAAATAAATAGTAAAAATTGTAAAAATTATTAAAGAAATAATATATAAATTTAAGGAATTAGGCAAATTAAAATAATATATTCAACTGTTTAACAAAAACATTGTCTATAGAAATAATAATTTTAGATAAATCTGCCCAATGATTCTTATTAAATGGCTGCAGTATACCTGACTGTACAAAGGTAGCATAATAAATTGTCTTCTAATTAAAGACTTGTATGAAAGAATTAATGAAATATATACTGTCTCAATATTATTTTATGAAATTAAGTTTTAAGTTAAAATTCTTAAATTTTTTTATGGGACGATAAGACCCTATAGAATTTCATATTTATAATTATTATAAATTTAAATTTTATTCTAAATAATAATAATTATAACATATTTAACTGGGAGGGTTATTAAATTTAAAAAACTTTAATTTAAAAAATCTTAAATTATAGAAAATTTAAAAGATCTTTTATTAAAAATTAAAAAAATAAATTACCTTAGGGATAACAGCGTAATATCTTTTGAAAGACCAAATTTATAAAGATGATTACGACCTCGATGTTGAATTAAGATATAATTTAAATGCAGGAGTTTAAAAATTAAGTCTGTTCGACTTTTAAAATCTTACATGATTTGAGTTCAGATCGACGTAAGTCAGATCGGTTTCTATCTATAAAAAACCTATAATTTTTTGTACGAAAGGACTAAAATTATTTATATAAATATAATCATTTAATTAAATTAATATTTATTAAAAATTATCTTGGCAGAAAAGTGCATTAAAGTTAGAATTTAATAATATATATACATATAATAAATTATATATAGGTAATAATCTTTGTAATTATTATAATTTTAACTATAATTTGTATATTACTTAGAGTAGCTTTTTTAACCTTATTAGAACGAAAAATCTTAAGATATATTCAAACACGAAAAGGACCTAATAAAGTAGGATATAAAGGAATGCTTCAACCTTTTTCAGATGCTATTAAATTAATCTCTAAAGAATGACTATTTTTAAATTTAAATTATTTAATTTATATATTAAGACCAATATTTATATTTATATTTGCCATATTATTATGAATTTTATATCCTTGAACTAATTTAATAATAACAAATTACAATTTAATATTCTTTATCACTTTATTAGGTCTTAATACTTATCCAATTATTTTAATTGGGTGAATTTCAAATAATAATTATTCTATATTAGGGGCTATTCGATCTTTAGCACAAATAATTTCATTTGAAATTAGTCTTTTTTTAATATTTTTTTTAATTATAATTTTGACTGAAGGTTATTCATTAAATCAATTATATTAATATCAAGAATATATAAAGTTTAGAATTTTATTAACACCAATTTATATAATCTTTTTTATTAGTATATTAATTGAATTAAATCGAACCCCTTTTGACCTAATTGAAGGAGAATCTGAATTAGTTTCAGGATTTAATGTAGAATACTATAGAAGATTTTTTGTATTAATTTTTTTATCAGAATATTCAAATTATTTATTAATAAGATTTATTATAACTTTAATATTTATAGGTTTTAAAATACCTAGAATAAAATTTTTAATTTTTATAAATATTCATATAATTTTAATTTTATGATTACGAGGTGTATTACCACGAATCCGTTATGATAATTTAATATACATATGTTGAACTGATTTTTTAATTTTAGTATTAATTTATAATATATTTGTATATATAACAAAAGTAATTTTTATACATATTTAAAATAGAATTAAAAAGTTAATAGAAAATACTATTTCTATGATATATTTTCAAAATATAAACTTATTCAAGTTCATTAACTATTTATTAATTTAATAAATAATATTATCTCAATAATAATATAATCCAGGAGAAAAAATAAAGAAAAAAAAATATATAATTGTAAATATATTATTCAATTGAATATAAGGATATTCAATTAACTGACCACCTAATCAAGTTAATATAATAAATCTATTAATAAAAAATCAATAAAATAATTGACTTAATGGATAAAATTTATTTGTTTTAATATTATTTTTATATAAAGGTATAAAATATAAAATTAAAATAGATAATAATAATATAAATACCCCCCCCAATTTATTAGGAATTGCCCGTAAAATTGAATAAGCAAATAAAAAATATCACTCTGGTTTAATATGAACTGGTGTCCTTATTCTATTAGCAATTTTAAAATTATCAGGATCTCCTAAAAAATAAGGTAATTGACAAATTAATAATATAAAAATTATTAGAATTCAAATAAATATAAAAACATCTTTAATAACAAAATAAGGATGAAAAGGAACTTTATACAAATTTCTAGAAAATCCTAAAGGATTAGTAGAACCTGTTAAATGTAAAAAAAAAATATGTAAAACTACTATTAATAAAATAATTAAAGGTAAAATAAAATGAATAGAAAAAAATCGATTTAATGTAGCATTATTAATAGAATAACCCCCTCAAATTCATTCAACTAATAATTGCCCAATATAAGGAATAGCGGATATTAAATTAGTAATAACAGTTGCTCCTCAAAAAGATATTTGCCCTCAAGGTAAAACATATCCTATAAAAGCTGTTGCTATTGACAAAAATAAAATTCTAACTCCAATTAATCATACATGAACTAATTTAAAAGATTGATAATAAATATTTCGTCTAATATGAATATATATTATAATAAAATAAAAAGATGCTCCATTTATATGAATTAAACGAATTAATCAACCAGAATTAACATCTTTTATAATATGAATAATTCTATTAAAAGCATAATCAATATTAGGACAATAATGTATTGATAAAAATAATCCAGACAGAATTTGAATTACCAAAAATACCCCTAATATTGATTCAAAATTTCATCAAATATTAATATTAAAGGGAGTAGGTAATATCAATAATGAATAAAAAAATATATTAAGAATTTCATCTTTATTTAATAAACTTAAAAATTTTATTGACATTAAAATTAAATAAAACAAATTAACAGGATAAAGTTTAAAAGTTATATTTTTTATCTAACTCTTCTAAAAATTTAGATTTAGATTGATAAGCTTTTTTTTTAGGATATCTTATTTTATATCTTATAATTAAAACAAAAACTAAAAATAAAATTATAAAAAATAATAAAAACAAATTTGAATATTGATAAATAAAAGATAAATTAATATTTTTATCCCGATATAGATTTATTGAATAAATTATTCTATCAAAATTTTCAATTAAATAATTAGAAAAGAAATATATAATATTAATTATTAATAAACCAATAATAAAAAAATTTATATATTTAAAATAATTCATCATAGATTGATTATTTAATCTAACAAAATAAGCAAATAAAATTATTAACCCTCTAATAAAAATAATTATAATTATATAAATAAATAAAGATTTAAATTTAAATAAATATAAAATTAAACATAAAATAACTATATATAATAAAAAATATTTTAAATTCTTTATAGGATGAATTTTATCCCCAGTAATTAAAATAAAAAAAATCAAATATAAAGATAAAAAATATAAAAATATTAAAAAAAACTTTAATATATAATTTAGAAATTCTATGGACATTTTATATAATTTTTAATTTTTGATTTATTTATTTAATAAAACTAACCAAAAACACATTTTTTTGAGGCTTAATTCTCGTCTAACATAAAAATCTTATATATATATATATATATATATATATATATATATATATATATATATATATATATATATATATATATATATATATATATATATATTATCATATTATAATTAATTTAAACAAAAAATAGTTTACTCATAAAACAATAATTCTGGGAATTATAAAAAATTTATATTAATTTTTTTTGAAATTTAAACTTTATTATAGAATATTCACAATTCATTAATAATTTACAAAATTATTATTTTAACTTAAATTATATAATATTTTAAATTTATTTACATAATTATTTTATTAGTTATTATCGCCTTAATTCTTTGAAAATCTAGAAAACAATTTATTAACTTTTTAATTACTTTAGAATATTTTATTTTAACTTTAATTATTATTATTCTATTAAATAATTTAAATAGATGAATTTTTATTATCTATATTATTTTCGCAGTATGTGAATCTATTGTAGGATTAGCTTTACTAATTAGAATAAATTATACACATGGCCATCAAAACATTAATTTAATAAATTTATGTTCGAAATAATTATATTCATTACTTATATAATGATACAATTTAATATAAATAAATGTTTATATCTATTAAGAAATAATTCTTATATATTAACATTTATTATATTATTTAAACTAAATTTAATAAATTGATGAATAATTTCTAATAATTTAAGATTTAATACATATTCTTATAATTTAATTATTTTAACTTTATGAATTTTCAGAATAATTATAATAAATATAAAGTACGAAAATAATATAAATATATACGCCAATTTAACTATAATAATATTAATATCCTTAATCTTAAATTTCATAGCTATAAATTTTTTTATTTTTTATTTAATATTTGAAATAAATTTATTATTAATTTTCTTTATAGTTATTTTCTGAGGATATGGTATATTTCGAATATTAGCAAGTTATTATTTAATATTTTATACTTTAGTTTTATCATTACCTTTATTAATAATTATATTTTACATATTAAAATATAGAAAAAATTTATCTTTTCCTTATATAGAAATTAAAAAACTTAAATTATCTATATATATTTTAATTTATTTACTAATATCTTTTATAGTAAAAATTCCTATATTTACACTTCACAATTGATTATTAAAAGCTCATGTAGAAGCTTCATATATTGGATTTATAATTTTAGCTTCTAACATATTAAAACTTGGAAGATATGGCTTATTACGAATAATTATAATTTTAAAAAATTTAAATAAATTAAGAATTTATTTAATTTACTTAAGAATAATTGGAAGATTAATTTTAAGACTTTCATGTTTACGACAAATTGATATAAAAATCATTGTTGCTATATCTTCAATTATTCATATAGCTTTAACAATTAGAGGAATAATAACACTATCTTATATTGGAATAAAAGGAGGTATTTATATAATAATTGCTCATGGTTTATGTTCATCCGGACTTTTTTATCTAATTAATATTATCTATAGACAAACTAATAGACGATTAATAATTTTAAATAAAGGTATAATAATTCTTATACCTTCTATAGCTTTAATATGATTCTTATTAAGATCATCAAATATAGCTGCTCCTATATCTTTAAATTTAATTAGCGAAATCACTTTACTAATTGGATTATTTAATTGATGTAAATATTTAATTTATATTATAATTATCTATTGTTTAATAAGATTTATTTATACTTTATATTTATATAGATATATTCAACATGGATTTACTAATATATTAAATTTTTATGCTATCAAAATTAATAAATTAATTAATTTTCTTACTTTAATATTACATTGAATTCCAATTAATCTAATAATTATAAATTTAAATATTATTTATTTAAATAATTTAACTAAAATATTGATTTGTGATATCAAAAATGTATATATATATATATTACTTTAAATTATTATCAAAATAATAATTTTTAGAATCATTTTAACAATATGAAGAATCTTATCTTTTATAACTGCTTGTTATTTAATTATAATTGTTACGTACGCGTCTTACCCGAAACGTGTGGCGCCTAATGTTTAGTCTAGCACGCACCCCCCGACAGTCGTCTAGCCAGGGGATGGAAGAACATTCCATTCCCACGGAAATCAAACGTTCCCCACCCCCAAAAATCTTAGTTTTTCGGTGTATAAAAGGGCATGATTTTCGACGCTCGGGGGCAGTCTCAAATCCAGTTTTCTGAGCATAACGTTACTCTGTCCGTCAGAGTATAGATACGAGCAAGATCGGGTTCCAGTCCCCTTCGAGCATACTAACGTCGCGAACGTACTTCGTAAGTGTCTATCAGATAATACTGTACTGACTCCTCCGCGTTCTCACCGCGTTAAAGTCGAGAAGGAAGATTCTTGCCGAGTCAAGAATCGACTAACTATAACCTTGTACCAATTAGTCCTTGTAATTATATTAGAATATAGTGATATAGAATCCATTTCGTGTCTATATTCAATTAAACCTATCCTGACTAATTTAGTAACGTACTAGCTAACCCCACGACAGATATACCTTTACCGCTCGAGGTATATCAACGACTACGACTCGCGAATACCAAAATACCTTGATATCCGGTGGAACACGGCGTTAACCATACGCTAGTGATCCATCTCCTTCGGCTCCCTCCGTTAGCCATACGGAGGTTCGTCCGAGACTTCCTATCTCACCAAAGACACACTGTCCGGTGGCACGCAGCGTTAATCATACGCTACTGGTCCACTTCCTTCGGCTCCCTCCGTTAGCCATACGGAGGTTCGTCCGAACCCTCCTATAATACACCGACACATCCTCGTGTGTCACGCGTCGTTATCCATTCCCGAATAGACCATCTCCTTCGGCTCCCTCCGTTAGCCATACGGAGGTTCGTCCGAACCCTCCTGTCTTACACCTAGACACCTTCACATCCGGGATCACGCGGTGTTGACTATACGCTAGTGGTCCACCTCCTTCGGCTCCCTCCGTTAGCCATACGGAGGTTCGTCCGAACCCTCCTGTCTATACCTCTATCTACCGCGAATCGGGCAACGCGCGTTTGTATTAGGACCAAAACCCCGAACGACGTCACGAGGCTGGTGATAACGGACAAATTCCGCATGCACCTAACAGTCAGACTGACGACCGTTCGGAACGCGAACCGTAACCCTTACTAAAAGGCGAAACCGGGGCGATCATACGCCCACGCCTTAACATAATTAATAAAATTATTATTATTGAATGATTAATCTTAAATTTTAATTCAATAAAATTTAATTTATTTATTTTAATTGATAATAAAACATTATTTTTTATTATAATAGTCAGATTAATTACAGCAATAGTTCTAATTTATAGAACTGAATATATAAAATTAAATAACAATCGTATAAATAAATTTTTATACTTAACTTTATTATTTTATTTATCAATATTATTTATAATTTTAAGACCTAATATATTAACTATTTTATTAGGATGAGATGGTTTAGGATTAATCTCTAATTGTTTAATTATTTATTATAATAACAATAAAGCTTATAGAGCAGGATTATTAACTATTATTTTAAATCGAATTGGAGATATTTGTCTTTTAATATTAATTTGTTTTATAATAAAATTTAATTCATGAAACTTAATACTTTATAATTTAAATTTACCAATATTTATTCTTATTGTAATTATAACCTTTACAAAAAGCGCACAAATTCCTTTTAGAAATTGATTACCTGCTGCTATAATAGCTCCCACTCCTGTATCTTCTTTAGTTCATTCATCTACATTAGTAACTGCCGGAGTATATATCTTAATTCGATACAATACTTTAATTATAAATACAAATTTAAATAAATATTTATTAATTATTTCAAGATTAACTATACTAATTGCCGGATTAATAGCTATATTTGAAATAGATTTTAAAAAAATTATTGCTTTATCTACCTTAAGACAACTAGGATTTATAATAAGAATTTTATTTCTAGGTTTAGAAAACTTAGCCTTTTTTCATTTAATCATTCATGCAATATTTAAATCTTTAATATTTCTATGTTCAGGAAGATTTATTCATTATATAAATAGAAGTCAAGATATACGTGATTATAAAGGAATATTTATAATCTACCCATTTAAAAGATTAATTATAATATTTTCAATTTTATCTCTATGTGGATTCCCATTTTTATGTGGATTTTACTCCAAAGACTTAATTATAGAATTTTTTTTTTATAATAAATTAAATTTTATAAGATTATTAAATTTAATACTTGGAACTATCTTTACAGATGCATATTCAACTCGTTTAATTTTAACTTTACTACCCCAAAATTTACCTTTCTACAATAATTTAAATTTAAAAGAAAATAATATAATAAATTTTAGAATATTAATAATATTTATTATATCACTATTTTTTAGTAAAATTTATCTAAATATAATTTACTTAGATTATAATATTAATCTACCTAAAGTATATAAATTAATAATTATTAAATTATTAATTATTGGTATAATTATTGGCTATCAAATCTTTAAATCAAATAAAAAAAATTATCTATTAATTAATTTAACTGAAAGAATAATACTTATAAATATCTTCTATACCCATATTTATAAAATACCAGTAAAAATCATTTTAAACTATGAAAAATTTATTGAAAAAAGATTATTTGAAATACTTATAGGAAAATTAATAAAAAATATTCTATATTATTTAACATTTATTAAATTTAGTATATTTAAATTCAACTATATAATTTCCTCTTTTTTTCTATTTATATTATTAATATTATTTATCTATTAAATTTAAATAGCTTATATAAGAGCATAATATTGAAAATATTAAAGAAATAATTTATTATTTTTAAATATATATATATATATCTTTATACATTTATTTATAAATAAATATGTATATTAATATTTTTATACTGAAAATATAAAGTTTTAATTAAACTATATAAACCTATTAAAAGAAATATGATAAATTAATATCTCTACAGAATTAGAAATTCTATTTTCAATTATTTCTTTAATTAGAATAAATTATTCAATAATCTTATTAACAATAAAATGCCTCTATTTGGCTTTAATTAAAATTTATATTAAATTATATAAATTAAATAATATATGAAGTAAAAAATTACAATTTAATTTCGACTTAAATATTGATTAACTAATAATCCATATATTCAAATTAAAATATTCACAATAAATAATTTATACATCATTCATAAACTAAAGAAAAAAGTATAATAAAAAAAAATAATAAAAAAATAATAAATATGTAACTAAAACCTATATACTTAACTAATAAAATAAATGGAACAATTAAAATAATTTCAATATCAAATACTAAAAATATTAAAGCTATTAAATAAAAAGGTACTGAAAATGGAATAAAAGCCTTAGTAATTGAATTAAACCCACATTCATTAGAACTTTTCTTTTCCTTATCAGAAATCTTAAAAATAGAAGAAAACACATTTAATAAATAAATTAAAATTATAATTAAAAAAATTAATCTAATATAAGATAACACCATTAACATCACTATATATATTACTAAAATAGAAATTTGTTAATTGGAAGTTAACTGTATTAAATTATACTATATATATAATATATTCATCAATAAATAAAAATATATAAAAATAATCAAATAACATCAACAAAATGTCAATATCATAAAGAACCTTCAAAATTAAAATGATGAATTTTTCTAAAATGATTTATATTCAATCGAAATAAAGAAAATATCAATATTAAAGTTCCTACAATAACATGAAGACCATGAAATCCAGTCCTTATATAAAAAATAGAACCAAAAATTCCATCCTTAATTCTAAAAGAAGATTCTAAATATTCAATAAATAGAATTAAAGTAAAATAAATACCTAAAATAACTGTAAAAAATAATCTTAAATTAACTATATTAAAATTATTATTTAACAATCTATAATGACTTCAAGAAACTGATAATCCTGAAGAAATTAAAATAACAGAATTTAATAAAGGAATATCATAAGGATTAAATTGACTAATTATTTTAGGAGGTCAAATATATCCTAATACAATTCTTAAAGAAATACATCTATGAAAATAAGTTCAAAAAACAGAAATAAAAAAAAATATTTCTGAAATAATAAATAAAATTATCCTAAACTTTAAAAACCCATAAACTATAAAAGTATGAAATCCTTGATATAAACTCTCTCGAATAATATCTCGTCATCATTGATATATAATTAATAAATTAATAAATAAATTAAAAAAAATAAATTCAAAATCATTTAAATAAAATCAATTAATAAAACCTAATATTGAATTTATTAATCTCATAGATATCAAAAAAGGTCATGGTCTAACTGTTACTAAATGAAAAGGAAAATTTCTTATTATCATTTTATTTATTTAAATTCTGAAAAATACAATACTCTTAAAGTTGGAAATACATAAGCTTGAATAAATGATATACACAATTCTAAAATTACTAAAATATTTTGAATTAAAACAAATAAAATTATTAAAATCAATCCTATTTTAGAAATAAATCTACTTAATAAAATTATTACGTGTTTCTCGCATTAAATAGCTCGAAAAGTGCGATCTCGATGATTCTGCATACTTCTGACAGAAGTCTCACCAAGATTATCGTAGAAAATGCATATCTCAGCTTCAAACCCGACGAAAACCGAGTTATCTCCGGTTCTGCACATCAAACGTACCGTGGAGTGGTGAAAACACCAGATAACGTGTTTCACGCATTAAATAGCTCGAAACGAGCGATCTCGATGATTCTGCATACTTCGGACAGAAGTCTCAACAAGATTATCGCAGAAAATGCATATCTCAGCTCGAAACCCCACGAAAACCAAGATATCGCCGGTTCTGGATATCAAACGCACTGTGGAGTGGTAAAAACACCAGATAACGTGTTTCTCGCATTAAGTAGCTCGAAACGAGCGATCTCGATGATTCTGGACACTTCGGACAGAAGTCTCACCAAAATTATCGTAAAAAATGCATATCTCAGCTTGAAACCCCACGAAAACCAAAATATCTCCGGTTCTGCATATCCAACGCACTGTGGAGTAGTGAAAACACCAGATAACGTGTTTCTCGCATCAAATAGCTCGAAACGAGCGATCTCGATGATTCTGCATACTTCGGACAGAAGTCTCAACAAGATTATCGCAGAAAATGCATATCTCAGCTTGAAACCCCACGAAAACCAAGATATCTACTGTTCTGCATATCAAACGCACAGTGGAGTGGTGAAAACACCAGATAACGTGTTTCTCGCATTAAATAGCTCGAAAAGAGCGATCTAGATGATTCAGCATACTTCGGACAGAAGTCTCACCAAGATTATCGCAGGAAATGCATATCTCAGCTTGAAACCCCACGAAAACCAAGATATCTCCGGTTCTGCATATCCAACGAACTGTGGAGTGGTGAAAACCCCAGAAAACGAGTTTCTCGCATTAAATAGCTCGAAAAGAGCGGTCTCGATGTTTCTCCATACTTCGGACAGATGTTTCACCAAGATTATCGTAGAAAATGCATATCTCAGCTTGAAACCCGACGAAAACCAAAATATCGCCGGTTCTGCATATCAAACCAACTGTGGAGTGGTGAAAACACCAGATAACGTGTTTCTCGCATTCAGTAGCTCGAAACGAGCGATCTCGATGATTCTGCAAACTTCGGACAGAAGTCTCAACAAGATTATCGCAGAAAATGCATATCTCAGCTTGAAACCCGACGAAAACCAAAATATCGCCGGTTCTGCATATCAAACCAACTGTGGAGTGGTGAAAACACCAGATAACGTGTTTCTCGCATTAAATAGCTCGAAAAGCGCGATCTCGATGATTCTGTATACTTCTAACAGAAGTCTCAACAAGATTATCGCAGAAAATGCATATCTCAGCTTGAAACCCCACGAAAACCAAGGTATCTACTGTTCTGCATATCAAACGCACTGTGGAGTGGTGAAAACACCAGATAACGTGTTTCTCGCACTAGCTAGCTCGAAAAGAGCGTTCTCGAAGATCCTGCATACTTCGGACAGAAGTCTCACCAAGATTATCGTAGAAAATGCATATCACAGCTTGAAACCCGACGAAAACCGAGTTATCTCCGGTTCTGCACATCAAACGTACCGTGGAATGGTGAAAACCCCAGAAAACGAGTTTCTCGCATTAAATAGCTCGAAAAGAGCGCTCTCGAAGTTTCTGCATACTTCGGACAGATGTTTCACCAAGATTATCGTAGAAAATGCATATCTCAGCTTGAAACCCGACGAAAACCGAAATATCGCCGGTTCTGCATATCAAACCAACTGTGGAGTGGTGAAAACACCAGATAACGTGTTTCTCGCATTAAATAGCTCGAAAAGCGCGATCTCGATGATTCTGCATACTTCTAACAGAAGTCTCACCAAGATTATCGCAGAAAATGCATATCTCTGCTTGAAACCCGACGAAAACCAAAATATCTCCGGTTCTGCATATCCAACGCACTGTGGAGTGGTGAAAACACCAGATAACGTGTTTCTCGCATTCAGTAGCTCGAAGCGAGCGATCTCGATGATTCTGCAAACTTCGGACAGAAGTCTCAACAAGATTATCGCAGAAAATGCATATCTCAGCTTAAAACCCCACGAAAACCAAGGTATCTACTGTTCTGCATATCAAACGCACTGTGGAGTGGTGAAAACCCCAGATAACGTGTTTCTCGCACTAGCTAGCTCGAAAAGAGCGATCTCGATGATTCTGCATACTTCGGACAGAAGTCTCAACAAGATTATCGCAGAAAATGCATATCTCAGCTCGAAACCCCACGAAAACCAAGATATCGCCGGTTCTGGATATCAAACGCACTGTGGAGTGGTAAAAACACCAGATAACGTGTTTCTCGCATTAAGTAGCTCGAAACGAGCGATCTCGATGATTCTGGACACTTCGGACAGAAGTCTCACCAAAATTATCGTAAAAAATGCATATCTCAGCTTGAAACCCCACGAAAACCAAGATATCGCTGTGTTCTGCATATCAAACGCACTGTGGAGTGGTGAAAACAGCGGATAAGTTTTTTCTCGCATTAACTAGCTCGAAAAGAGCGATCTCGATGTTTCAGCATACTTCGGACAGAAGTCTCACCAAGATTATCGCAGAAAATGCATATCTCAGCTTGAAACCCCACGAAAACCAAGATATCGCCGGTTCTGCATATCATACGTACCGTGGAGTGGTGAAAACACCAGAAAACGTGTTTCGTGCATTAAGTAGCTCGAAAAGAGCGATCTAGATGATTCCGCATACTTCTGACAGAAGTCTCACCAGGGTTATCGTAGAAAATGCATATCTCAGCTTGAAACCCCACGAAAACCAAAATATCGCCGGTTCTGCATATCAAAAGCACTGTGGAGTGGTAAAAACACCAGAAAACGTGTTTGGTGCATTAAGTATCTCGAAAAGAGCGCTCTAGATGATTCTGCATACTTTTGACTGAAGTCTCACCAATATTATCGCAGAAAATGCATATCTCAGCTCGAAACCTCACGAAAATCAAGATGTTGCCGGTTCTGCATATCAAACGCACTGTGGAGTGGTGAAAACAACCAGAGAACGTGTTTCTCGCATTAAATAGCTCGAATGGTGCGATCTCGATGATTCTGCATACTTCGGACAGAAGTCTCACCAAGATTATCGTAAAAAATGCATATCTCAGCTTAAAACCCCACGAAAACCAAGATATCGCTGGTACTGCATATCAAACGTACTGTGGAGTGGTGAAAACACCAGATAACGTGTTTCTCGCATTATATATCTCGAAAAGAGCGTTCTCGAAGATCCTGCATATTTCTGACAGAAGTCTCACCAAGATTATCGTAGAAAATGCATATCTCAGCTTGAAACCCGACGAAAACCGAGTTATCTCCGGTTCTGCACATCAAACGTACCGGGGAATGGTGAAAACCCCAGAAAACGAGTTTCTCGCATTAAATAGCTCGAAAAGAGCGCTCTCGAAGTTTCGGCATACTTCGGACAGATGTTTCACCAAGATTATCGTAGAAAATGCATATCTCAGCTTGAAACCCGACGAAAACCAAAATATCGCCGGTTCTGCATATCAAACCAACTGTGGAGTGGTGAAAACACCAGATAACGTGTTTCTCGCATTAAATAGCTCGAAAAGCGCGATCTCGATGATTCTGCATACTTCTAACAGAAGTCTCACCAAGATTATCGCAGAAAATGCATATCTCTGCTTGAAACCCGACGAAAACCAAAATATCTCCGGTTCTGCATATCCAACGCACTGTGGAGTGGTGAAAACACCAGATAACGTGTTTCTCGCATTCAGTAGCTCGAAGCGAGCGATCTCGATGATTCTGCAAACTTCGGACAGAAGTCTCAACAAGATTATCGCAGAAAATGCATATCTCAGCTTAAAACCCCACGAAAACCAAGGTATCTACTGTTCTGCATATCAAACGCACTGTGGAGTGGTGAAAACCCCAGATAACGTGTTTCTCGCACTAGCTAGCTCGAAAAGAGCGATCTCGATGATTCTGCATACTTCGGACAGAAGTCTCAACAAGATTATCGCAGAAAATGCATATCTCAGCTCGAAACCCCACGAAAACCAAGATATCGCCGGTTCTGGATATCAAACGCACTGTGGAGTGGTAAAAACACCAGATAACGTGTTTCTCGCATTAAGTAGCTCGAAACGAGCGATCTCGATGATTCTGGACACTTCGGACAGAAGTCTCACCAAGATTATCGCAGAAAATGCATATCTCAGCTTGAAACCCCACGAAAACCATAATATCGCCGGTTCTGCATATCATACGCACTGTGGAGTGGTGAAAACACCAGATAACGTGTTTCTCGCATTAAATAGCTCGAAACGAGCGATCTCGATGATTAAGCATACTTCGGACAGAAGTCTCACCAAGATTATCGTAAAAAATGCATATCTCAGATTGAAACCCCACGAAAACCAAGATATCGCCGGTTCTGCATATCATACGTACTGTGGAGTGGTGAAAACACCAGAAAACGTGTTTCGTGCATTAAGTAGCTCGAAAAGAGCGATCTAGATGATTCCGCATACTTCTGACAGAAGTCTCACCAGGGTTATCGTAGAAAATGCATATCTCAGCTTGAAACCCCACGAAAACCAAAATATCGCCGGTTCTGCATATCAAAAGCACTGTGGAGTGGTAAAAACACCAGAAAACGTGTTTGGTGCATTAAGTATCTCGAAAAGAGCGCTCTAGATGATTCTGCATACTTTTGACTGAAGTCTCACCAATATTATCGCAGAAAATGCATATCTCAGCTCGAAACCTCACGAAAATCAAGATGTTGCCGGTTCTGCATATCAAACGCACTGTGGAGTGGTGAAAACAACCAGAGAACGTGTTTCTCGCATTAAATAGCTCGAATGGTGCGATCTCGATGATTCTGCATACTTCGGACAGAAGTCTCACCAAGATTATCGTAAAAAATGCATATCTCAGCTTAAAACCCCACGAAAACCAAGATATCGCTGGTACTGCATATCAAACGTACTGTGGAGTGGTGAAAACACCAGATAACGTGTTTCTCGCATTATATATCTCGAAAAGAGCGTTCTCGAAGATCCTGCATATTTCTAACAGAAGTCTCACCAAGATTATCGTAGAAAATGCATATCTCAGCTTGAAACCCGACGAAAACCGAGTTATCTCCGGTTCTGCACATCAAACGTACCGGGGAATGGTGAAAACCCCAGAAAACGAGTTTCTCGCATTAAATAGCTCGAAAAGAGCGCTCTCGATGTTTCTGCATACTTCGGACAGATGTTTCACCAAGATTATCGTAGAAAATGCATATCTCAGCTTGAAACCCGACGAAAACCAAAATATCGCCGGTTCTTCATATCAAACCAACTGTGGAGTGGTGAAAACACCAGATAACGTGTTTCTCGCATTAAATAGCTCGAAAAGCGCGATCTCGATGATTCTCCAAACTTCGGACAGAAGTCTCAACAAGATTATCGCAGAAAATGCATATCTCAGCTTGAAACCCCACGAAAACCAAGGTATCTACTGTTCTGCATATCAAACGCACTGTGGAGCGGTGAAAACACCAGATAACGTGTTTCTCGCACTAGCTAGCTCGAAAAGAGCGATCTCGATGATTCAGCATACTTCGGACAGAAGTCTCACCAAGATTATCGCAGAAAATGCATATCTCAGCTTGAAACCCCACGAAAACCAAGATATCGCCGGTTCTGGATATCAAACGCACTGTGGAGTGGTAACAACACGAGATAACGTGTTTCTCGCATTAAGTAGCTCGAAACGAGCGATCTCGATGATTCTGGACACTTCGGACAGAAGTCTCACCAAAATTATCGTAAAAAATGCATATCTCAGCTTGAAACCCCACGAAAACCAAGATATCGCTGTGTTCTGCATATCAAACGCACTGTGGAGTGGTGAAAACAGCGGATAAGTTTTTTCTCGCATTAACTAGCTCGAAAAGAGCGATCTCGATGTTTCAGCATACTTCGGACAGAAGTCTCACCAAGATTATCACAGAAAATGCATATCTCAGCTTGAAACCCCACGAAAACCATAATATCGCCGGTTCTGCATATCATACGCACTGTGGAGTGGTGAAAACACCAGATAACGTGTTTCTCGCATTAAATAGCTCGAAACGAGCGATCTCGATGATTAAGCATACTTCGGACAGAAGTCTCACCAAGATTATCGTAAAAAATGCATATCTCAGATTGAAACCCCACGAAAACCAAGATATCGCCGGTTCTGCATATCAAACGTACTGTGGAGTGGTGAAAGCGTCCAGAAAACGTGTTTCGTGCATTAAGTAGCTCGAAAAGAGCGATCTAGATGATTCCGCATACTTCTGACAGAAGTCTCACCAGGGTTATCGTAGAAAATGCATATCTCAGCTTGAAACCCGACCGAAACCAAGATATCTCCGGTTCTGCATTTCAAACGTACTGTGGAGTGGTCAAAACACCAGAAAACGTGTTTCGTGCATTAAGTAGCTCGAAAAGAGCGATCTAGATGATTCTGCATACTTCTGACAAAAGACCCACCAAGATTATCGCAGAAAATGCATATCTCAGCTGGAAACACCACGAAAATCAAGATATCGCCGGTTCTGCATATCAAACGCACTGTGGAGTGGTGAAAACACCAGATAACGTGTATCTAACATTAAATAGCTCGAAAAGAGCGTTCTCGATGATCCTGCATACTTCTGACAGAAGTCTCACCAATATTATCGCAGAAAATGCATATCTCATCTCGAAACCTCACGAAAATCAAGATGTTGCCGGTTCTGCATATCAAACGCACTGTGGAGTGGTGAAAACAACCAGAGAACGTGTTTCTCGCATTAAATAGCTCGAAAAGAGCGCTCTCCATGTTTCTGCATACTTCGGACAGATGTTTCACCAAGCTTATCGTAGAAAATGCATATCTGAGCTTGAAACCCGACGAAAACCAAAATATCTGCGGTTCTGCATATCCAACGCACTGTGGAGTGGTGAAAATACCAGATAACGTGTTTCTCGCATTAAATAGCTCGAAACGAGCGATCTCGATGATTCTGCATACTTCGGACAGAAGTCTCAACAAGATTATCGCAGAAAATGCATATCTCAGCTTGAAACCCCACGAAAACCAAGATATGTACTGTTCTGCATATCAAACGCACTGTGGAGTGGTGAAAACACCAGATAACGTGTTTCTTGCACTAACTAGCTCGAAAAGAGCGATCTCGATGATTCAGCATACTTCGGAGAGAAGTCTCACCAAGATTATCGTAGAAAATGCATATCTCAGCTTGAAACCCGACGAAAACCGTGTTATCTCCGGTTCTGCACATCAAACGTACCGTGGAGTGGTGAAAACACCAGATAACGTGTTTCACGCATTAAATAGCTCGAAACGAGCGATCTCGATGATTCTGCATACTTCGCACGGAAGTCTCAACAAGATTATCGCAGAAAATGCATATCTCAGCTTGAAATCCTACGAAAACCAAGATATCTACTGTTCTGCATATCAAACGCACTGTGGAGTGGTGAAGACACCAGATAACGTGTTACTCGCATTAAATAGCTCGATAAGAGCGCTCTCGACGTTTCTGCATACTTCGGACAGATGTTTCACAAAGCTTATCGTAGAAAATCCATATCTCAGCTTGAAACCCGACGAAAACCAAAATATCTGCGGTTCTGCATATCCAACGCACTGTGGAGTGGTGAAAATACCAGATAACGTGTTTCTCGCATTAAATAGCTCGAAAAGCGCGATCTCGATGATTCTGCATACTTCGGACAGAAGTCTCAACAAGATTATCGCAGAAAATGCATATCTCTGCTTGAAACCCGACGAAAACCAAAATATCTCCGGTTCTGCATATCCAACGCACTGTGGAGTGGTTAAAACACCAGATTACGTGTTTCTCGCATTCAGTAGCTCGAAACGAGCGATCTCGATGATTCTGCAAACTTCGGACAGAAGTCTCAACAAGATTATCGCAGAAAATGCATATCTCAGCTTGAAACCCCACGAAAACCAAGATATCGCCGGTTCTGGATATCAAACGCACTGTGGAGTGGTAACAACACGAGATAACGTGTTTCTCGCATTAAGTAGCTCGAAACGAGCGATCTCGATGATTCTGGACACTTCGGACAGAAGTCTCACCAAAATTATCGTAAAAAATGCATATCTCAGCTTGAAACCCCACGAAAACCAAGATATCGCTGTGTTCTGCATATCAAACGCACTGTGGAGTGGTGAAAACAGCGGATAAGTTTTTTCTCGCATTAACTAGCTCGAAAAGAGCGATCTCGATGTTTCAGCATACTTCGGACAGAAGTCTCACCAAGATTATCGCAGAAAATGCATATCTCAGCTTGAAACCCCACGAAAACCATAATATCGCCGGATCTGCATATCATACGCACTGTGGAGTGGTGAAAACACCAGATAACGTGTTTCTCGCATTAAATAGCTCGAAACGAGCGATCTCGATGATTAAGCATACTTCGGACAGAAGTCTCACCAAGATTATCGTAAAAAATGCATATCTCAGATTGAAACCCCACGAAAACCAAGATATCGCCGGTTCTGCATATCAAACGTACTGTGGAGTGGTGAAAGCGTCCAGAAAACGTGTTTCGTGCATTAAGTAGCTCGAAAAGAGCGATCTAAATGATTCCGCATACTTCTGACAGAAGTCTCACCAGGGTTATCGTAGAAAATGCATATCTCAGCTTGAAACCCGACCGAAACCAAGATATCTCCGGTTCTGCATTTCAAACGTACTGTGGAGTGGTCAAAACACCAGAAAACGTGTTTCGTGCATTAAGTAGCTCGAAAAGAGCGATCTAGATGATTCTGCATACTTCTGACAAAAGACCCACCAAGATTATCGCAGAAAATGCATATCTCAGCTGGAAACACCACGAAAATCAAGATATCGCCGGTTCTGCATATCAAACGCACTGTGGAGTGGTGAAAACACCAGATAACGTGTATCTAACATTAAATAGCTCGAAAAGAGCGTTCTCGATGATCCTGCATACTTCTGACAGAAGTCTCACCAATATTATCGCAGAAAATGCATATCTCATCTCGAAACCTCACGAAAATCAAGATGTTGCCGGTTCTGCATATCACACGCACTGTGGAGTGGTGAAAACAACCAGAGAACGTGTTTCTCGCATTAAATAGCTCGAAAAGAGCGCTCTCGATGTTTCTGCATACTTCGGACAGATGTTTCACGAAGATTATCGTAGAAAATGCATATCTCTGCTTGAAACCCCACGAAAACCAAGATACCTACTGTTCTGCATTTCCAACGAACTGTGGAGTGGTGAAAACCCCAGAAAACGTGATTCTCGCATTAAATAGCTCGAAAAGAGCGCTCTCCATGTTTCTGCATACTTCGGACAGATGTTTCACCAAGCTTATCGTAGAAAATGCATATCTGAGCTTGAAACCCGACGAAAACCAAAATGTCTGCGGTTCTGCATATCCAACGCACTGTGGAGTGGTGAAAATACCAGATAACGTGTTTCTCGCATTAAATAGCTCGAAACGAGCGATCTCGATGATTCTGCATACTTCGGACAGAAGTCTCAACAAGATTATCGCAGAAAATGCATATCTCAGCTTGAAACCCCACGAAAACCAAGATATGTACTGTTCTGCATATCAAACGCACTGTGGAGTGGTGAAAACACCAGATAACGTGTTTCTTGCACTAACTAGCTCGAAAAGAGCGATCTCGATGATTCAGCATACTTCGGAGAGAAGTCTCACCAAGATTATCGTAGAAAATGCATATCTCAGCTTGAAACCCGACGAAAACCGAGTTATCTCCGGTTCTGCACATCAAACGTACCGTGGAGTGGTGAAAACACCAGATAACGTGTTTCACGCATTAAATAGCTCGAAACGAGCGATCTCGATGATTCTGGATACTTCGGACAGAAGTCTCAACAAGATTATCGCAGAAAATGCATATCTCAGCTTGAAATCCTACGAAAACCAAGATATCCACTGTTCTGCATATCAAACGCACTGTGGAGTGGTGAAGACACCAGATAACGTGTTACTCGCATTAAATAGCTCGATAAGAGCGCTCTCGACGTTTCTGCATACTTCGGACAGATGTTTCACCAAGCTTATCGTAGAAAATGCATATCTCAGCTTGAAACCCGACGAAAACCAAAATATCTGCGGTTCTGCATATCCAACGCACTGTGGAGTGGTGAAAATACCAGATAACGTGTTTCTCGCATTAAATAGCTCGAAACGAGCGATCTCGATGATTCTGCATACTTCGGACAGAAGTCTCAACAAGATTATCGCAGAAAATGCATATCTCAGCTTGAAACCCCACGAAAACCAAGATATGTACTGTTCTGCATATCAAACGCACTGTGGAGTGGTGAAAACACCAGATAACGTGTTTCTCGCACTAACTAGCTCGAAAAGAGCGATCTCGATGATTCAGCATACTTCGGACAGAAGTCTCACCAAGATTCTCGTAGAAAATGCATATCTCAGCTTGAAACCCGACGAAAACCGAGTTATCTCCGGTTCTGCACATCAAACGTACCGTGGAGTGGTGAAAACACCAGATAACGTGTTTCACGCATTAAATAGCTCGAAACGAGCGATCTCGATGATTCTGCATACTTCGGACAGAAGTCTCAACAAGATTATCGCAGAAAATGCATATCTCAGCTTGAAACCCTACGAAAACCAAGATATCTACTGTTCTGCATATCAAACGCACTGTGGAGTGGTGAAGACACCAGATAACGTGTTACTCGCATTAAATAGCTCGATAAGAGCGCTCTCGACGTTTCTGCATACTTCGGACAGAAGTCTCACCAAGATTATCGCAGAAAATGCATATCTCAGCTTGAAACCCCACGAAAACCATAATATCGCCGGATCTGCATATCATACGCACTGTGGAGTGGTGAAAACACCAGATAACGTGTTTCTCGCATTAAATAGCTCGAAACGAGCGATCTAGATGATTCCGCATACTTCTGACAGAAGTCTCACCAGGGTTATCGTAGAAAATGCATATCTCAGCTTGAAACCCGACCGAAACCAAGATATCTCCGGTTCTGCATTTCAAACGTACTGTGGAGTGGTCAAAACACCAGAAAACGTGTTTCGTGCATTAAGTAGCTCGAAAAGGGCGATCTAGATGATTCTGCATACTTCTGACAAAAGACCCACCAAGATTATCGCAGAAAATGCATATCTCAGCTGGAAACACCACGAAAATCAAGATATCGCCGGTTCTGCATATCAAACGCACTGTGGAGTGGTGAAAACACCAGATAACGTGTATCTAACATTAAATAGCTCGAAAAGAGCGTTCTCGATGATCCTGCATACTTCTGACAGAAGTCTCACCAATATTATCGCAGAAAATGCATATCTCATCTCGAAACCTCACGAAAATCAAGATGTTGCCGGTTCTGCATGTCAAACGTACTGTGGAGTGGTGAAAACACCAGAAAACGTGTTTCGTGCATTAAGTAGCTCGAAAAGAGCGCTCTCGATGTTTCTGCATACTTCGGACAGATGTTTCACCAAGATTATCGTAGAAAATGCATATCTCAGCTTGAAACCCGACGAAAACCAAAATATCGCCGGTTCTGCATATCAAACCAACTGCGGAGTGGTGAAAACACCAGATAACGTGTTTCTCGCATTAAATAGCTCGAAAAGTGCGATCTCGATGATTCTGCATACTTCTAACAGAAGTCACACCAAGATTATCGCAGAAAATGCATATCTCAGCTTGAAACCCCACGAAATCCAAGGTATCTCCGGTTCTGCATATCCAACGAACTGTGGAGTGGTGAAAACCCCAGAAAACGTGTTTCTCGCATTAAATAGCTCGGAAAGAGCGCTCTCGATGATTCTGCATACTTCTAACAGAAGTCTCACCAAGATTATCGCAGAAAATGCATATCTCAGCTGGAAACACCACGAAAATCAAGATATCGCCTGTTCTGCATTTCAAACGCACTGTGGAGTGGTGAAAACAACCAGAGAACGTGTTTCTCGCATTAAAAGGCTCGAAAAGAGCGATCTCGATGATTCAGCATATTTCGGACAGGAGTCTCACCAAGATTATCAAAGGAAATGCATATCTCAGCTTGAAACCCCACGAAAACCAAGATATCTCCGGTTCTGCATATCAAACGCACTGTGGAGTGGTGAAAACACCAGATAACGTGTTTCTCGCATTAAATAGCTCGAATAGTGCGATCACGATGATTCTGCATACTTCTAACAGAAGTCTCACCAAGATTATCGCAGAAAATGCATATCTCAGCTTGAAACCCCACGAAAACAAAGATATCGCCGGTTCTGCATATCATACGCACTGTGGAGTGGTGAAAACACCAGATAACGTTTTTCTCGCATTAAATAGCTCGAAACGAGCGATCTCGATTATTAAGCATACTTCGGACAGAAGTCTCACCAAGATTATCGTAAAAATTGCATATCTCAGCATGAAACCCCACGAAAACCAAGATATCGCTGGTACTGCATATCAAACGCACTGTAGAGTGGTGAAAACACCAGATAACGTGATTCTCGCATTAAATAGCTCGAAAAGAGCGATCTCGATGATTCTGCACACTTCGGACAGAAGTCTCACCAAGATTATCGCAGAAAATGCATATCTCAGCTTGAAACCCGACGAAAACCGAGTTATCTCCGGTTCTGCACATCAAACGTACCGTGGAGTGGTGAAAACACCAGAAAACGTGTTTCGCGCATTAAGTAGCTCGAAAAGAGCGTTCTCGAAGATTCTTCATACTTCTGACAGAAGTCTCACCAGGATTATCGCAGAAAATGCATATCTCAGCTTGAATCCACACGAAAACCAAGATATCGCCGGTTCTGCATATCAAACGCACTGAGGAGTGGTGAAAACACCATATAACGTGTTTCTCGCATTAAATAGCTCGAAAAGAGCGATCTAGATGATTCAGCATACGTCGGTCAGAAGTCTCACCAAGATTATCGTAGGAAATGCATATCTCAGCTTGAAACCCCACGAAAACCAAAATATCTCCGGTTCAGCATATCCAACGAACTGTGGAGTGGTGAACACCCCAGAAAACGTGTTTCTCGCATTAAATAGCTCGGAAAGAGCGCTCTCGATGATTCTGCATACTTCTAACAGAAGTCTCCCCAAGATTATCGCAGAAAATGCATATCTCAGCTGGAAACACCACGAAAATCAAGATATCGCCTGTTCTGCATTTCAAACGCACTGTGGAGTGGTGAAAACAACCAGAGAACGTGTTTCTCGCTTTAAAAGGCTCGAAAAGAGCGATCTCGATGATTCAGCATATTTCGGACAGGAGTCTCACCAAGATTATCAAAGGAAATGCATATCTCAGCTTGAAACCCCACGAAAACCAAGATATCTCCGGTTCTGCATATCAAACGCACTGTGGAGTGGTGAAAACACCAGATAACGTGTTTCTCGCATTAAATAGCTCGAATAGTGCGATCTCGATGATTCTGCATACTTCTAACAGAAGTCTCACCAAGATTATCGCAGAAAATGCATATCTCAGCTTGAAACCCCACGAAAACCAAGATATCGCCGGTTTTGCATATCAAACGCACTGTGGAGTGGTGAAAACACCGGATAAGGTTTTTCTCGCATTAACTAGCTCGAACAGAGCGATCTCGATGTTTCAGCATACTTCGGACAGAAGTCTCACCAAGATTATCGTAGAAAATGCATATCTCAGCTTGAAACGCGACGAAAACCGAGTTATCTCCGGTTCTGCATATCAAACGTACCGTGGAGTGGTGAAAACACCAGAAAACGTGTTTCTTGCATTAAGTAGCTCGAAAAGAGCGTTCTCTAAGATTCTGCATACTTCTGACAGAAGTCTCACCAGGATTATCGTAGAAAATGCATATCTCAGCTTGAAACCCGACCGAAACCAAGATATCTTCGGTTCTGCATGTCAAACGTACTGTGGAGTGGTGAAAACACCAGAAAACGTGTTTCGTGCATTAAGTAGCTCGAAAAGAGCGCTCTCGATGTTTCTGGATACTTCGGACAGAAGTCTCACCAAGATTATCGCAGAAACGCATATCTCATCTCGAAACCTCACGAAAATCAAGATGTTGCCGGTTCTGCATATCAAACGCACTGTGGAGTGGTGAAAACAACAAGAGAACGTGTTTCTCGCATTAAATAGCTCGAATACTGCGATCTCGATGATTCTGCATACTTCGGACAGAAGTCTCACCAAGATTATCGTATAAAATGCATATCTCAGCTTGAAACCCGACGAAAACCGAGTTATCTCCGGTTCTGCATGTCAAACGTACTGTGGAGTGGTGAAAACACCAGAAAACGTGTTTCGTGCATTAAGTAGCTCGAAAAGAGCGCTCTCGATGTTTCTGCATACTTCGGACAGATGCTTCACCAAGATTATGGTAGAAAATGCATATCTCAGCTTGAAACCCGACGAAAACCAAAGTATCGCCGGTTCTGCATATCAAACCAACTGCGGAGTGGTGAAAACACCAGATAACGTGTTTCTCGCATTAAATAGCTCGAAAAGTGCGATCTCGATGATTCTGCATACTTCTAACAGAAGTCACACCAAGATTATCGCAGAAAATGCATATCTCAGCTTGAAACCCGACGAAAACCGAGTTATCTCCGGTTCTGCACATCAAACGTACCGTGGAGTGGTGAAAACACCAGAAAACGTGTTTCTCGCATTAAATAGCTCGGAAAGAGCGCTCTCGATGATTCTGCATACTTCTAACAGAAGTCTCACCAAGATTATCGCAGAAAATGCATATCTCAGCTGGAAACACCACGAAAATCAAGATATCGCCTGTTCTGCATTTCAAACGCACTGTGGAGTGGTGAAAACAACCAGAGAACGTGTTTCTCGCATTAAAAGGCTCGAAAAGAGCGATCTCGATGATTCAGCATATTTCGGACAGGAGTCTCACCAAGATTATCAAAGGAAATGCATATCTCAGCTTGAAACCCCACGAAAACCAAGATATCTCCGGTTCTGCATATCAAACGCACTGTGGAGTGGTGAAAACACCAGATAACGTGTTTCTCGCATTAAATAGCTCGAATAGTGCGATCTCGATGATTCTGCATACTTCTAACAGAAGTCTCACCAAGATTATCGCAGAAAATGCATATCTCAGCTTGAAACCCCACGAAAACAAAGATATCGCCGGTTCTGCATATCATACACACTGTGGAGTGGTGAAAACACCAGATAACGTTTTTCTCGCATTAAATAGCTCGAAACGAGCGATCTCGATTATTAAGCATACTTCGGACAGAAGTCTCACCAAGATTATCGTAAAAAATGCATATCTCAGCTTGAAACCCCACGAAAACCAAGATATCGCTGGTTCTGCATATCAAACGCACTGTGGGGTGCTGAAAACACCAGATAACGTGTTTGTCGCATTAAATAGCTCGAATAGAGCGATCTCGATGATTCTGCATACTTCGGACAGAAGTCTCACCAAGATTATCGTAAAAATTGCATATCTCAGCATGAAACCCCACGAAAACCAAGATATCGCTGGTACTGCATATCAAACGCACTGTAGAGTGGTGAAAACACCAGATAACGTGATTCTCGCATTAAATAGCTCGAAAAGAGCGATCTCGATGATTCTGCATACTTCGGACAGAAGTCTCACCAAGATTATCGCAGAAAATGCATATCTCAGCTTGAAACCCGACGAAAACCGAGTTATCTCCGGTTCTGCACATCAAACGTACCGTGGAGTGGTGAAAACTCCAGAAAACGTGTTTCGCGCATTAAGTAGCTCGAAAAGAGCGGTCTCGAAGATTCTTCATACTTCATTATCGCAGAAAATGCATATCTCAGCTTGAATCCCCACGAAAACCAAGATATCGCCGGTTCTGCATATCAAACGCACTGAGGAGTGGTGAAAACACCATATAACGTGTTTCTCGCATTAAATAGCTCGAAAAGAGCGATCTAGATGATTCAGCATACGTCGGACAGAAGTCTCACCAAGATTATCGTAGGAAATGCATATCTCAGCTTGAAACCCCACGAAAACCAAAATATCTCCGGTTCAGCATATCCAACGAACTGTGGAGTGGTGAAAACCCCAGAAAACGTGTTTCTCGCATTAAATAGCTCGGAAAGAGCGCTCTCGATGATTCTGCATACTTCTAACAGAAGTCTCACCAAGATTATCGCAGAAAATGCATATCTCAGCTGGAAACACCACGAAAATCAAGATATCGCCTGTTCTGCATTTCAAACGCACTGTGGAGTGGTGAAAACAACCAGAGAACGTGTTTCTCGCTTTAAAAGGCTCGAAAAGAGCGATCTCGATGATTCAGCATATTTCGGACAGGAGTCTCACCAAGATTATCAAAGGAAATGCATATCTCAGCTTGAAACCCCACGAAAACCAAGATATCTCCGGTTCTGCATATCAAACGCACTGTGGAGTGGTGAAAACACCAGATAACGTGTTTCTCGCATTAAATAGCTCGAATAGTGCGATCTCGATGATTCTGCATACTTCTAACAGAAGTCTCACCAAGATTATCGCAGAAAATGCATATCTCAGCTTGAAACCCCACGAAAACCAAGATATCGCCGGTTTTGCATATCAAACGCACTGTGGAGTGGTGAAAACACCGGATAAGGTTTTTCTCGCATTAACTAGCTCGAACAGAGCGATCTCGATGTTTCAGCATACTTCGGACAGAAGTCTCACCAAGATTATCGTAGAAAATGCATATCTCAGCTTGAAACCCGACGAAAACCGAGTTATCTCCGGTTCTGCATATCAAACGTACCGTGGAGTGGTGAAAACACCAGAAAACGTGTTTCTTGCATTAAGTAGCTCGAAAAGAGCGTTCTCTAAGATTCTGCATACTTCTGACAGAAGTCTCACCAGGATTATCGTAGAAAATGCATATCTCAGCTTGAAACCCGACCGAAACCAAGATATCTTCGGTTCTGCATGTCAAACGTACTGTGGAGTGGTGAAAACACCAGAAAACGTGTTTCGTGCATTAAGTAGCTCGAAAAGAGCGATCTCGATGATTCAGCATATTTCGGACAGGTGTCTCACCAAGATTATCGCAGGAAATGCATATCTCAGCTTGAAACCCCACGAAATCCAAGGTATCTCCGGTTCTGCATATCCAACGAACTGTGGAGTGGTGAAAACCCCAGAAAACGAGTTTCTCGCATTAAATAGCTCGAAAAGAGCGTTCTCGATGTTTCTGGATACTTCGGACAGAAGTCTCACCAAGATTATCGCAGAAACGCATATTTCATCTCGAAACCTCACGAAAGTCAAGATGTTGCCGGTTCTGCATATCAAACGCACTGTGGAGTGGTGAAAACAACAAGAGAACGTGTTTCTCGCATTAAATAGCTCGAATAGTGCGATCTCGATGATTCTGCATACTTCGGACAGAAGTCTCACCAAGATTATCGTATAAAATGCATATCTCAGCTTGAAACCCCACGAAAACCAAGATATCTCCGGTTCTGCATATCAAACGCACTGTGGAGTGGTGAAAACACCAGATAACGTGTTTCTCGCATTAAATAGCTCGAATAGTGCGATCTCGATGATTCTGCATACTTCTAACAGAAGTCTCACCAAGATTATCGCAGAAAATGCATATCTCAGCTTGAAACCCCACGAAAACAAAGATATCGCCGGTTCTGCATATCATACGCACTGTGGAGTGGTGAAAACACCAGATAACGTTTTTCTCGCATTAAATAGCTCGAAACGAGCGATCTCGATTATTAAGCATACTTCGGACAGAAGTCTCACCAAGATTATCGTAAAAAATGCATATCTCAGCTTGAAACCCCACGAAAACCAAGATATCGCTGGTTCTGCATATCAAACGCACTGTGGGGTGCTGAAAACACCAGATAACGTGATTCTCGCATTAAATAGCTCGAAAAGAGCGATCTCGATGATTCTGCATACTTCGGACAGAAGTCTCACCAAGATTATCGCAGAAAATGCATATCTCAGCTTGAAACCCGACGAAAACCGAGTTATCTCCGGTTCTGCACATCAAACGTACCGTGGAGTGGTGAAAACACCAGAAAACGTGTTTCGCGCATTAAGTAGCTCGAAAAGAGCGTTCTCGAAGATTCTTCATACTTCTGACAGAAGTCTCACCAGGATTATCGCAGAAAATGCATATCTCAGCTTGAAACCCCACGAAAACCAAGATATCTCCGGTTCTGCATATCAAACGCACTGTGGAGTGGTGAAAACACCAGATAACGTGTTTCTCGCATTAAGTAGCTCGAATAGTGCGATCTCGATGATTCTGCATACTTCTAACAGAAGTCTCACCAAGATTATCGCAGAAAATGCATATCTCAGCTTGAAACCCCACGAAAACCAAGATATCGCCGGTTTTGCATATCAAACGCACTGTGGAGTGGTGAAAACACCGGATAAGGTTTTTCTCGCATTAACTAGCTCGAACAGAGCGATCTCGATGTTTCAGCATACTTCGGACAGAAGTCTCACCAAGATTATCGTAGAAAATGCATATCTCAGCTTTAAACCCGACGAAAACCGAGTTATCTCCGGTTCTGCACATCAAACGTACCGTGGAGTGGTGAAAACACCAGAAAACGTGTTTCTTGCATTAAGTAGCTCGAAAAGAGCGTTCTCTAAGATTCTGCATACTTCTGACAGAAGTCTCACCAGGATTATCGTAGAAAATGCATATCTCAGCTTGAAACCCGACGAAAACCAAAATATCGCCGGTTCTGCATATCAAACCAACTGCGGAGTGGTGAAAACACCAGATAACGTGTTTCTCGCATTAAATAGCTCGAAAAGTGCGATCTCGATGATTCTGCATACTTCTAACAGAAGTCTCACCAAGATTATCGCAGAAAATGCATATCTCAGCTTGAAACCCCACGAAAACCAAGATATCGCCGGTTTTGCATATCAAACGCACTGTGGAGTGGTGAAAACACCGGATAAGGTTTTTCTCGCATTAACTAGCTCGAACAGAGCGATCTCGATGTTTCAGCATACTTCGGACAGAAGTCTCACCAAGATTATCGTAGAAAATGCATATCTCAGCTTGAAACCCGACGAAAACCGAGTTATCTCCGGTTCTGCACATCAAACGTACCGTGGAGTGGTGAAAACACCAGAAAACGGGTTTCTTGCATTAAGTAGCTCGAAAAGAGCGATCTCGATGATTCTGCATACTTCGGACAGAAGTCTCACCAAGATTATCGCAGAAAATGCATATCTCAGCTTGAAACCCGACGAAAACCGAGTTATCTCCGGTTCTGCACATCAAACGTACCGTGGAGTGGTGAAAACACCAGAAAACGTGTTTCGCGCATTAAGTAGCTCGAAAAGAGCGTTCTCGAAGATTCTTCATACTTCTGACAGAAGTCTCACCAGGATTATCGCAGAAAATGCATATCTCAGCTTGAATCCCCACGAAAACCAAGATATCGCCGGTTCTGCATATCAAACGCACTGAGGAGTGGTGAAAACACCATATAACGTGTTTCTCGCATTAAATAGCTCGAAAAGAGCGATCTAGATGATTCAGCATACGTCGGACAGAAGTCTCACCAAGATTATCGTAGGAAATGCATATCTCAGCTTGAAACCCCACGAAAACCAAAATATCTCCGGTTCAGCATATCCAACGAACTGTGGAGTGGTAAAAACCCCAGAAAACGTGTTTCTCGCATTAAATAGCTCGGAAAGAGCGCTCTCGATGATTCTGCATACTTCTAACAGAAGTCTCACCAAGATTATCGCAGAAAATGCATATCTCAGCTTGAATCCCCACGAAAACCAAGATATCGCCGGTTCTGCATATCAAACGCACTGAGGAGTGGTGAAAACACCATATAACGTGTTTCTCGCATTAAATAGCTCGAAAAGAGCGATCTAGATGATTCAGCATACGTCGGACAGAAGTCTCACCAAGATTATCGTAGGAAATGCATATCTCAGCTTGAAACCCCACGAAAACCAAAATATCGCCTGTTCTGCATTTCAAACGCACTGTGGAGTGGTGAAAACAACCAGACAACGTGTTTCTCGCTTTAAAAGGCTCGAAAAGAGCGATCTCGATGATTCAGCATATTTCGGACAGGAGTCTCACCAAGATTATCAAAGGAAATGCATATCTCAGCTTGAAACCCCACGAAAACCAAGATATCTCCGGTTCTGCATATCAAACGCACTGTGGAGTGGTGAAAACACCAGATAACGTGTTTCTCGCATTAAATAGCTCGAATAGTGCGATCTCGATGATTCTGCATACTTCTAACAGAAGTCTCACCAAGATTATCGCAGAAAATGCATATCTCAGCTTGAAACCCCACGAAAACCAAGATATCGCCGGTTTTGCATATCAAACGCACTGTGGAGTGGTGAAAACACCGGATAAGGTTTTTCTCGCATTAACTAGCTCGAACAGAGCGATCTCGATGTTTCAGCATACTTCGGACAGAAGTCTCACCAAGATTATCGTAGAAAATGCATATCTCAGCTTGAAACCCGACGAAAACCGAGTTATCTCCGGTTCTGCACATCAAACGTACCGTGGAGTGGTGAAAACACCAGAAAACGTGTTTCTTGCATTAAGTAGCTCGAAAAGAGCGTTCTCTAAGATTCTGCATACTTCTGACAGAAGTCTCACCAGGATTATCGTAGAAAATGCATATCTCAGCTTGAAACCCGACCGAAACCAAGATATCTTCGGTTCTGCATGTCAAACGTACTGTGGAGTGGTGAAAACACCAGAAAACGTGTTTCGTGCATTAAGTAGCTCGAAAAGAGCGATCTCGATGATTCAGCATATTTCGGACAGGTGTCTCACCAAGATTATCGCAGGAAATGCATATCTCAGCTTGAAACCCCACGAAATCCAAGGTATCTCCGGTTCTGCATATCCAACGAACTGTGGAGTGGTGAAAACCCCAGAAAACGAGTTTCTCGCATTAAGTAGCTCGAAAAGAGCGCTCTCGATGTTTCTGCATACTTCGGACAGAAGTCTCACCAAGATTATCGCAGAAACGCATATCTCATCTCGTAACCTCACGAAAATCAAGATGTTGCCGGTTCTGCATATCAAACGCACTGTGGAGTGGTGAAAACAACCAGAGAACGTGTTTCTCGCATTAAATAGCTCGAATAGTGCGATCTCGATGATTCTGCATACTTCGGACAGAAGTCTCACCAAGATTATCGTATAAAATGCATATCTCAGCTTGAAACCCCACGAAAACCGAGATATCGCTGGTACTGCATATCAAACGTACTGTGGAGTGGTGAAAACACCAGATAACGTGTTTCTCGCATTAAGTAGCTCGAAAAGAGCGTTCTCGAAGATCCTGCATACTTCTGACAGAAGTCTCACCAAGATTATCGTAGAAAATGCATATCTCGGCTTGAAACCCGACGAAAACCGAGTTAACTCCGGTTCTGCACATCAAACGTACCGTGGAGTGGTGAAAACACCAGAAAACGTGTTTCGCGCATTAAGTAGCTCGAAAAGAGCGTTCTCGAAGATTCTGCATACTTCTGACAGAAGTCTCACCAGGATTATCGTAGAAAATGCATATCTCAGCTTGAAACCCGACCGAAACCAAGATATCTCCGGTTCTGCATGTCAAACGTACTGTGGAGTGGTGAAAACACCCGAAAACGTGTTTCGTGCATTAAGTAGCTCGAAAAGAGCGATCTCGATGATTCAGCATATTTCGGACAGGAGTCTCACCAAGATTATCGCAGGAAATGCATATCTCAGCTTGAAACCCCACGAAATCCAAGGTATCTCCGGTTCTGCATATCCAACGAACTGTGGAGTGGTGAAAACCCCAGAAAACGAGTTTCTCGCATTAAATAGCTCGAAAAGAGCGCTCTCGATGTTTCTGCATACTTCGGACAGAAGTCTCACCAAGATTATCGCAGAAACGCATATCTCATCTCGAAACCTCACGAAAATCAAGATGTTGCCGGTTCTGCATATCAAACGCACTGTGGAGTGGTGAAAACAACCAGAGAACGTGTTTCTCGCATTAAATAGCTCGAATAGTGCGATCTCGATGATTCTGCATACTTCGGACAGAAGTCTCACCAAGATTATCGTATAAAATGCATATCTCAGCTTGAAACCCCACGAAAACCGAGATATCGCTGGTACTGCATATCAAACGTACTGTGGAGTGGTGAAAACACCAGAAAACGTGTTTCTCGCATTAAATAGCTCGAAAAGAGCGTTCTCGAAGATCCTGCATACTTCTGACAGAAGTCTCACCAGGATTATCGTAGAAAATGCATATCTCAGCTTCAAACCCGACCGAAACCAAGATATCTCCGGTTCTGCATGTCAAACGTACTGTGGAGTGGTGAAAACACCAGAAAACGTGTTTCGTGCATTAAGTAGCTCGAAAAGAGCGATCTCGATGATTCAGCATATTTCGCACAGGAGTCTCACCAAGATTATCGCAGGAAATGCATATCTCAGCTTGAAACCCCACGAAATCCAAGGTATCTCCGGTTCTGCATATCCAACGAACTGTGGAGTGGTGAAAACCCCAGAAAACGAGTTTCTCGCATTAAATAGCTCGAAAAGGGCGCTCTCGATGTTTCTGCCTACTTCGGACAGAAGTCTCACCAAGATTATCGCAGAAACGCATATCTCATCTCGAAACCTCACGAAAATCAAGATGTTGCCGGTTCTGCATATCAAACGCACTGTGGAGTGGTGAAAACAACCAGAGAACGTGTTTCTCGCATTAAATAGCTCGAATAGTGCGATCTCGATGATTCTGCATACTTCGGACAGAAGTCTCACCAAGATTATCGTAGAAAATGCATATCTCTGCTTGAAACCCGACGAAAACCGAGTTAACTCCGGTTCTGCACATCAAACGTACCGTGGAGTGGTGAAAACACCAGAAAACGTGTTTCGCGCATTAAGTAGCTCGAAAAGAGCGTTCTCGAAGATTCTGCATACTTCTGACAGAAGTCTCACCAGGATTATCGTAGAAAATGCATATCTCAGCTTGAAACCCGACCGAAACCAAGATATCTCCGGTTCTGCATGTCAAACGTACTGTGGAGTGGTGAAAACACCCGAAAACGTGTTTCGCGCATTAAATAGCTCGAAAAGGGCGCTCTCGATGTTTCTGCCTACTTCGGACAGAAGTCTCACCAAGATTATCGCAGAAACGCATATCTCAGCTGGAAACACCATGAAAATCAAGATATCGCCTGTTCTGCATTTCAAACGCACTGTGGAGTGGTGACAACAACCAGAGAACGTGTTTCTCGCATTTCATAGCTCGAAAAGAGCGATCTCGATGATTCAGCATATTTCGGACAGGAGTCTCACCAAGATTATCAAAGGAAATGCATATCTCAGCTTGAAACCCCACGAAAACCAAGATATCTCCGGTTTTGCATATCAAACGCACTGTGGAGTGGTGAAAACACCGGATAAGGTTTTTCTCGCATTAACTAGCTCGAACAGAGCGATCTCGATGTTTCAGCATACTTCGGACAGAAGTCTCACCAAGATTATCGTAGAAAATGCATATCTCAGCTTGAAACCCGACGAAAACCGAGTTATCTCCGGTTCTGCACATCAAACGTACCGTGGAGTGGTGAAAACACCAGAAAACGTGTTTCTTGCATTAAGTAGCTCGAAAAGAGCGATCTCGATGATTCTGCATACTTCGGACAGAAGTCTCACCAAGATTATCGCAGAAAATGCATATCTCAGCTTGAAACCCGACGAAAACCGAGTTATCTCCGGTTCTGCACATCAAACGTACCGTGGAGTGGTGAAAACACCAGAAAACGTGTTTCGCGCATTAAGTAGCTCGAAAAGAGCGTTCTCGAAGATTCTTCATACTTCTGACAGAAGTCTCACCAGGATTATCGCAGAAAATGCATATCTCAGCTTGAATCCCCACGAAAACCAAGATATCGCCGGTTCTGCATATCAAACGCACTGAGGAGTGGTGAAAACACCATATAACGTGTTTCTCGCATTAAATAGCTCGAAAAGAGCGATCTAGATGATTCAGCATACGTCGGACAGAAGTCTCACCAAGATTATCGTAGGAAATGCATATCTCAGCTTGAAACCCCACGAAAACCAAAATATCTCCGGTTCAGCATATCCAACGAACTGTGGAGTGGTAAAAACCCCAGAAAACGTGTTACTCGCATTAAATAGCTCGGAAAGAGCGCTCTCGATGATTCTGCATACTTCTAACAGAAGTCTCACCAAGATTATCGCAGAAAATGCATATCTCAGCTTGAATCCCCACGAAAACCAAGATATCGCCGGTTCTGCATATCAAACGCACTGAGGAGTGGTGAAAACACCATATAACGTGTTTCTCGCATTAAATAGCTCGAAAAGAGCGATCTAGATGATTCAGCATACGTCGGACAGAAGTCTCACCAAGATTATCGTAGGAAATGCATATCTCAGCTTGAAACCCCACGAAAACCAAAATATCGCCTGTTCTGCATTTCAAACGCACTGTGGAGTGGTGAAAACAACCAGAGAACGTGTTTCTCGCTTTAAAAGGCTCGAAAAGAGCGATCTCGATGATTCAGCATATTTCGGACAGGAGTCTCACCAAGATTATCAAAGGAAATGCATATCTCAGCTTGAAACCCCACGAAAACCAAGATATCTCCGGTTCTGCATATCAAACGCACTGTGGAGTGGTGAAAACACCAGATAACGTGTTTCTCGCATTAAATAGCTCGAATAGTGCGATCTCGATGATTCTGCATACTTCTAACAGAAGTCTCACCAAGATTATCGCAGAAAATGCATATCTCAGCTTGAAACCCCACGAAAACCAAGATATCGCCGGTTTTGCATATCAAACGCACTGTGGAGTGGTGAAAACACCGGATAAGGTTTTTCTCGCATTAACTAGCTCGAACAGAGCGATCTCGATGTTTCAGCATACTTCGGACAGAAGTCTCACCAAGATTATCGTAGAAAATGCATATCTCAGCTTGAAACCCGACGAAAACCGAGTTATCTCCGGTTCTGCACATCAAACGTACCGTGGAGTGGTGAAAACACCAGAAAACGTGTTTCTTGCATTAAGTAGCTCGAAAAGAGCGTTCTCTAAGATTCTGCATACTTCTGACAGAAGTCTCACCAGGATTATCGTAGAAAATGCATATCTCAGCTTGAAACCCGACCGAAACCAAGATATCTTCGGTTCTGCATGTCAAACGTACTG
Source organism: Anthophora plumipes (assembly GCA_951804975.1). Taxonomy (NCBI): domain Eukaryota; kingdom Metazoa; phylum Arthropoda; class Insecta; order Hymenoptera; family Apidae; genus Anthophora; species Anthophora plumipes. The sequence continues at coordinate 775,447 of CATORF010000419.1, forward strand.
TGGAGTGGTGAAAACACCAGAAAACGTGTTTCGTGCATTAAGTAGCTCGAAAAGAGCGATCTCGATGATTCAGCATATTTCGGACAGGTGTCTCACCAAGATTATCGCAGGAAATGCATATCTCAGCTTGAAACCCCACGAAATCCAAGGTATCTCCGGTTCTGCATATCCAACGAACTGTGGAGTGGTGAAAACCCCAGAAAACGAGTTTCTCGCATTAAGTAGCTCGAAAAGAGCGCTCTCGATGTTTCTGCATACTTCGGACAGAAGTCTCACCAAGATTATCGCAGAAACGCATATCTCATCTCGTAACCTCACGAAAATCAAGATGTTGCCGGTTCTGCATATCAAACGCACTGTGGAGAGGTGAAAACAACCAGAGAACGTGTTTCTCGCATTAAATAGCTCGAATAGTGCGATCTCGATGATTCTGCATACTTCGGACAGAAGTCTCACCAAGATTATCGTATAAAATGCATATCTCAGCTTGAAACCCCACGAAAACCGAGATATCGCTGGTACTGCATATCAAACGTACTGTGGAGTGGTGAAAACACCAGATAACGTGTTTCTCGCATTAAGTAGCTCGAAAAGAGCGTTCTCGAAGATCCTGCATACTTCTGACAGAAGTCTCACCAAGATTATCGTAGAAAATGCATATCTCGGCTTGAAACCCGACGAAAACCGAGTTAACTCCGGTTCTGCACATCAAACGTACCGTGGAGTGGTGAAAACGCCAGAAAACGTGTTTCGCGCATTAAGTAGCTCGAAAAGAGCGTTCTCGAAGATTCTGCATACTTCTGACAGAAGTCTCACCAGGATTATCGTAGAAAATGCATATCTCAGCTTGAAACCCGACCGAAACCAAGATATCTCCGGTTCTGCATGTCAAACGTACTGTGGAGTGGTGAAAACACCCGAAAACGTGTTTCGTGCATTAAGTAGCTCGAAAAGAGCGATCTCGATGATTCAGCATATTTCGGACAGGAGTCTCACCAAGATTATCGCAGGAAATGCATATCTCAGCTTGAAACCCCACGAAATCCAAGGTATCTCCGGTTCTGCATATCCAACGAACTGTGGAGTGGTGAAAACCCCAGAAAACGAGTTTCTCGCATTAAATAGCTCGAAAAGAGCGCTCTCGATGTTTCTGCATACTTCGGACAGAAGTCTCACCAAGATTATCGCAGAAACGCATATCTCATCTCGAAACCTCACGAAAATCAAGATGTTGCCGGTTCTGCATATCAAACGCACTGTGGAGTGGTGAAAACAACCAGAGAACGTGTTTCTCGCATTAAATAGCTCGAATAGTGCGATCTCGATGATTCTGCATACTTCGGACAGAAGTCTCACCAAGATTATCGTATAAAATGCATATCTCAGCTTGAAACCCCACGAAAACCGAGATATCGCTGGTACTGCATATCAAACGTACTGTGGAGTGGTGAAAACACCAGAAAACGTGTTTCTCGCATTAAATAGCTCGAAAAGAGCGTTCTCGAAGATCCTGCATACTTCTGACAGAAGTCTCACCAGGATTATCGTAGAAAATGCATATCTCAGCTTCAAACCCGACCGAAACCAAGATATCTCCGGTTCTGCATGTCAAACGTACTGTGGAGTGGTGAAAACACCAGAAAACGTGTTTCGTGCATTAAGTAGCTCGAAAAGAGCGATCTCGATGATTCAGCATATTTCGGACAGGAGTCTCACCAAGATTATCGCAGGAAATGCATATCTCAGCTTGAAACCCCACGAAATCCAAGGTATCTCCGGTTCTGCATATCCAACGAACTGTGGAGTGGTGAAAACCCCAGAAAACGAGTTTCTCGCATTAAATAGCTCGAAAAGGGCGCTCTCGATGTTTCTGCCTACTTCGGACAGAAGTCTCACCAAGATTATCGCAGAAACGCATATCTCATCTCGAAACCTCACGAAAATCAAGATGTTGCCGGTTCTGCATATCAAACGCACTGTGGAGTGGTGAAAACAACCAGAGAACGTGTTTCTCGCATTAAATAGCTCGAATAGTGCGATCTCGATGATTCTGCATACTTCGGACAGAAGTCTCACCAAGATTATCGTAGAAAATGCATATCTCTGCTTGAAACCCGACGAAAACCGAGTTAACTCCGGTTCTGCACATCAAACGTACCGTGGAGTGGTGAAAACACCAGAAAACGTGTTTCGCGCATTAAGTAGCTCGAAAAGAGCGTTCTCGAAGATTCTGCATACTTCTGACAGAAGTCTCACCAGGATTATCGTAGAAAATGCATATCTCAGCTTGAAACCCGACCGAAACCAAGATATCTCCGGTTCTGCATGTCAAACGTACTGTGGAGTGGTGAAAACACCCGAAAACGTGTTTCGTGCATTAAGTAGCTCGAAAAGAGCGATCTAGATGATTCTGCATACTTCTAACAGAAGTCTCACCAAGATTATCGCAGAAAATGCATATCTCAGCTTGAAACCCGACGAAAACCGAGTTATCTCCGGTTCTGCACATCAAACGTACCGTGGAGTGGTGAAAACACCAGAAAACGTGTTTCGCGCATTAAGTAGCTCGAAAAGAGCGTTCTCGAAGATTCTTCATACTTCTGACAGAAGTCTCACCAGGACTATCGCAGAAAATGCATATCTCAGCTTGAATCCCCACGAAAACCAAGATATCGCCGGTTCTGCATATCAAACGCACTGAGGAGTGGTGAAAACACCATATAACGTGTTTCTCGCATTAAATAGCTCGGAAAGAGCGCTCTCGATGATTCTGCATACTTCTAACAGAAGTCTCACCAAGATTATCGCAGAAAATGCATATCTCAGCTGGAAACACCACGAAAATCAAGATATCGCCTGTTCTGCATTTCAAACGCACTGTGGAGTGGTGAAAACACCGGATAAGGTTTTTCTCGCATTAACTAGCTCGAACAGAGCGAACTCGATGTTTCAGCATACTTCGGACAGAAGTCTCACCAAGATTATCGTAGAAAATGCATATCTCAGCTTGAAACCCGACGAAAACCGAGTTATCTCCGGTTCTGCACATCAAACGTACCGTGGAGTGGTGAAAACACCAGAAAACGTGTTTCTTGCATTAAGTAGCTCGAAAAGAGCGTTCTCTAAGATTCTGCATACTTCTGACAGAAGTCTCACCAGGATTATCGTAGAAAATGCATATCTCAGCTTGAAACCCGACCGAAACCAAGATATCTTCGGTTCTGCATGTCAAACGTACTGTGGAGTGGTGAAAACACCAGAAAACGTGTTTCGTGCATTAAGTAGCTCGAAAAGAGCGATCTCGATGATTCAGCACATTTCGGACAGGTGTCTCACCAAGATTATCGCAGGAAATGCATATCTCAGCTTGAAACCCCACGAAATCCAAGGTATCTCCGGTTCTGCATATCCAACGAACTGTGGAGTGGTGAAAACCCCAGAAAACGAGTTTCTCGCATTAAATAGCTCGAAAAGAGCGCTCTCGATGTTTCTGCATACTTCGGACAGAAGTCTCACCAAGATTATCGCAGAAACGCATATCTCATCTCGAAACCTCACGAAAATCAAGATGTTGCCGGTTCTGCATATCAAACGCACTGTGGAGTGGTGAAAACAACCAGAGAACGTGTTTCTCGCATTAAATAGCTCGAATAGTGCGATCTCGATGATTCTGCATACTTCGGACAGAAGTCTCACCAAGATTATCGTATAAAATGCATATCTCAGCTTGAAACCCCACGAAAACCGAGATATCGCTGGTACTGCATATCAAACGTACTGTGGAGTGGTGAAAACACCAGATAACGTGTTTCTCGCATTAAGTAGCTCGAAAAGAGCGTTCTCGAAGATCCTGCATACTTCTGACAGAAGTCTCACCAAGATTATCGTAGAAAATGCATATCTCGGCTTGAAACCCGACGAAAACCGAGTTAACTCCGGTTCGGCACATCAAACGTACCGTGGAGTGGTGAAAACACCAGAAAACGTGTTTCGCGCATTAAGTAGCTCGAAAAGAGCGTTCTCGAAGATTCTGCATACTTCTGACAGAAGTCTCACCAGGATTATCGTAGAAAATGCATATCTCAGCTTGAAACCCGACCGAAACCAAGATATCTCCGGTTCTGCATGTCAAACGTACTGTGGAGTGGTGAAAACACACGAAAACGTGTTTCGTGCATTAAGTAGCTCGAAAAGAGCGATCTCGATGATTCAGCATATTTCGGACAGGAGTCTCACCAAGATTATCGCAGGAAATGCATATCTCAGTTTGAAACCCCACGAAATCCAAGGTATCTCCGGTTCTGCATATCCAACGAACTGTGGAGTGGTGAAAACCCCAGAAAACGAGTTTCTCGCATTAAATAGCTCGAAAAGAGCGCTCTCGATGTTTCTGCATACTTCGGACAGAAGTCTCACCAAGATTATCGCAGAAACGCATATCTCATCTCGAAACCTCACGAAAATCAAGATGTTACCGGTTCTGCATATCAAACGCACTGTGGAGTGGTGAAAACAACCAGAGAACGTGTTTCTCGCATTAAATAGCTCGAATAGTGCGATCTCGATGATTCTGCATACTTCGGACAGAAGTCTCACCAAGATTATCGTATAAAATGCATATCTCAGCTTGAAACCCCACGAAAACCGAGATATCGCTGGTACTGCATATCAAACGTACTGTGGAGTGGTGAAAACACCAGATAACGTGTTTCTCGCATTAAATAGCTCGAAAAGAGCGTTCTCGAAGATCCTGCATACTTCTGACAGAAGTCTCACCAGGATTATCGTAGAAAATGCATATCTCAGCTTCAAACCCGACCGAAACCAACATATCTCCGGTTCTGCATGTCAAACGTACTGTGGAGTGGTGAAAACACCAGAAAACGTGTTTCGTGCATTAAGTAGCTCGAAAAGAGCGATCTCGATGATTCAGCATATTTCGGACAGGAGTCTCACCAAGATTATCGCAGGAAATGCATATCTCAGCTTGAAACCCCACGAAATCCAAGGTATCTCCGGTTCTGCATATCCAACGAACTGTGGAGTGGTGAAAACCCCAGAAAACGAGTTTCTCGCATTAAATAGCTCGAAAAGAGCGCTCTCGATGTTTCTGCATACTTCGGACAGAAGTCTCACCAAGATTATCGCAGAAACGCATATCTCAGCTTGAAACCCCACGAAAATCAAGATGTTGCCGGTTCTGCATATCAAACGCACTGTGGAGTGGTGATAACAACCAGAGAACGTGTTTCTCGCATTAAATAGCTCGAATAGTGCGATCTCGATGATTCTGCATACTTCGGACAGAAGTCTCACCAAGATTATCGTATAAAATGCATATCTCAGCTTGAAACCCCACGAAAACCGAGATATCGCTGGTACTGCATATCAAACGTACTGTGGAGTGGTGAAAACACCAGATAACGTGTTTCTCGCATTAAGTAGCTCGAAAAGAGCGTTCTCGAAGATCCTGCATACTTCTGACAGAAGTCTCACCAAGATTATCGTAGAAAATGCATATCTCGGCTTGAAACCCGACGAAAACCGAGTTAACTCCGGTTCTGCACATCAAACGTACCGTGGAGTGGTGAAAACACCAGAAAACGTGTTTCGCGCATTAAGTAGCTCGAAAAGAGCGTTCTCGAAGATTCTGCATACTTCTGACAGAAGTCTCACCAGGATTATCGTAGAAAATGCATATCTCAGCTTGAAACCCGACCGAAACCAAGATATCTCCGGTTCTGCATGTCAAACGTACTGTGGAGTGGTGAAAACACCCGAAAACGTGTTTCGTGCATTAAGTAGCTCGAAAAGAGCGATCTCAATGATTCAGCATATTTCGGACAGGAGTCTCACCAAGATTATCGCAGGAAATGCATATCTCAGCTTGAAACCCCACGAAATCCAAGGTATCTCCGGTTCTGCATATCCAACGAACTGTGGAGTGGTGAAAACCCCAGAAAACGAGTTTCTCGCATTAAATAGCTCGAAAAGAGCGCTCTCGATGTTTCTGCATACTTCGGACAGAAGTCTCACCAAGATTATCGCAGAAACGCATATCTCATCTCGAAACCTCACGAAAATCAAGATGTTGCCGGTTCTGCATATCAAACGCACTGTGGAGTGGTGAAAACACCAGAAAACGTGTTTCGCGCATTAAGTAGCTCGAAAAGAGCGTTCTCGAAGATTCTGCATACTTCTGACAGAAGTCTCACCAGGATTATCGTAGAAAATGCATATCTCAGCTTGAAACCCGACCGAAACCAAGATATCTCCGGTTCTGCATGTCAAACGTACCGTGGAGTGGTGAAAACACCAGAAAACGTGTTTCGCGCATTAAGTAGCTCGAAAAGAGCGTTCTCGAAGATTCTGCATACTTCTGACAGAAGTCTCACCAGGATTATCGTAGAAAATGCATATCTCAGCTTGAAACCCGACCGAAACCAAGATATCTCCGGTTCTGCATGTCAAACGTACTGTGGAGTGGTGAAAACACCCGAAAACGTGTTTCGTGCATTAAGTAGCTCGAAAAGAGCGATCTCGATGATTCAGCATATTTCGGACAGGAGTCTCACCAAGATTATCGCAGGAAATGCATATCTCAGCTTGAAACCCCACGAAAACCGAGATATCGCTGGTACTGCATATCAAACGTACTGTGGAGTGGTGAAAACACCAGATAACGTGTTTCTCGCATTAAGTAGCTCGAACAGAGCGTTCTCGAAGATCCTGCATACTTCTGACAGAAGTCTCACCAAGATTATCGTAGAAAATGCATATCTCGGCTTGAAACCCGACGAAAACCGAGTTAACTCCGGTTCTGCACATCAAACGTACCGTGGAGTGGTGAAAACACCAGAAAACGTGTTTCGCGCATTAAGTAGCTCGAAAAGAGCGTTCTCGAAGATTCTGCATACTTCTGACAGAAGTCTCACCAGGATTATCGTAGAAAATGCATATCTCAGCTTGAAACCCGACCGAAACCAAGATATCTCCGGTTCTGCATGTCAAACGTACTGTGGAGTGGTGAAAACCCCAGAAAACGAGTTTCTCGCATTAAATAGCTCGAAAAGAGCGCTCTCGATGTTTCTGCATACTTCGGACAGAAGTCTCACCAAGATTATCGCAGAAACGCATATCTCAGCTTGAAACCCCACGAAAATCAAGATGTTGCCGGTTCTGCATATCAAACGCACTGTGGAGTGGTGATAACAACCAGAGAACGTGTTTCTCGCATTAAATAGCTCGAATAGTGCGATCTCGATGATTCTGCATACTTCGGACAGAAGTCTCACCAAGATTATCGTATAAAATGCATATCTCAGCTTGAAACCCCACGAAACCCGAGATATCGCTGGTACTGCATATCAAACGTACTGCCGAGTGGTGAAAACACCAGATAACGTGTTTCTCGCATTAAGTAGCTCGAAAAGAGCGTTCTCGAAGATCCTGCATACTTCTGACAGAAGTCTCACCAAGATTATCGCAGAAATGCATATCTCATCTCGAAACCCCACGAAAACCGAGATATCGCTGGTACTGCATATCAAACGTACTGTGGAGTGGTGAAAACACCAGATAACGTGTTTCTCGCATTAAGTAGCTCGAACAGAGCGTTCTCGAAGATCCTGCATACTTCTGACAGAAGTCTCACCAAGATTATCGTAGAAAATGCATATCTCGGCTTGAAACCCGACGAAAACCGAGTTAACTCCGGTTCTGCACATCAAACGTACCGTGGAGTGGTGAAAACACCAGAAAACGTGTTTCGCGCATTAAGTAGCTCGAAAAGAGCGTTCTTGAAGATTCTGCATACTTCTGACAGAAGTCTCACCAGGATTATCGTAGAAAATGCATATCTCAGCTTGAAACCCGACCGAAACCAAGATATCTCCGGTTCTGCATGTCAAACGTACTGTGGAGTGGTGAAAACACCCGAAAACGTGTTTCTTGCATTAAATAGCTCGAAAAGAGCGCTCTCGATGTTTCTGCATACTTCGGACAGAAGTCTCACCAAGATTATCGCAGAAATGCATATCTCATCTCGAAACCTCACGAAAATCAAGATGTTGCCGGTTCTGCATATCAAACGCACTGTGGAGTGGTGAAAACAACCAGAGAACGTGTTTCTCGCATTAAATAGCTCGAATAGTGCGATCTCGATGATTTTGCATACTTCGGACAGAAGTCTCACCAAGATTATCGTAGAAAATGCATATCTCAGCTTGAAACCCGACGAAAACCGAGTTATCTCCGGTTCTGCACATCAAACGTACCGTGGAGTGGTGAAAACACCAGAAAACGTGTTTCTTGCATTAAGTAGCTCGAAAAGAGCGTTCTCTAAGATTCTGCATACTTCTGACAGAAGTCTCACCAGGATTATCGTAGAAAATGCATATCTCAGCTTCACACCCGACAGAAACCAAGATATCTCCGGTTCTGCATGTCAAAAGTACTGTGGAGTGGTGAAAACACCAGAAAACGTGTTTCGTGCATTAAGTAGCTCGAAAAGAGCGATCTCGATGATTCAGCATATTTCGGACAGGAGTCTCACCAAGATTATCGCAGGAAATGCATATCTCAGCTTGAAACCCCACGAAATCCAAGGTATCTCCGGTTCTGCATATCCAACGAACTGTGGAGTGGTGAAAACCCCAGAAAACGAGTTTCTCGCATTAAATAGCTCGAAAAGAGCGCTCTCGATGTTTCTGCATACTTCGGACAGAAGTCTCACCAAGATTATCGCAGAAACGCATATCTCATCTCGAAACCTCACGAAAATCAAGATGTTGCCGGTTCTGCATATCAAACGCACTGTGGAGTGGTGAAAACAACCAGAGAACGTGTTTCTCGCATTAAATAGCTCGAATAGTGCGATCTCGATGATTCTGCATACTTCGGACAGAAGTCTCACCAAGATTATCGTATAAAATGCATATCTCATCTTGAAACCCCACGAAAACCGAGATATAGCTGGTACTGCATATCAAACGTACTGTGGAGTGGTGAAAACACCAGATAACGTGTTTCTCGCATTAAATAGCTCGAAAAGAGCGTTCTCGAAGATCCTGCATACTTCTGACAGAAGTCTCACCAAGATTATCGTACAAAATGCATATCTCGGCTTGAAACCCGACGAAAACCGAGTTAACTCCGGTTCTGCACATCAAACGTACCGTGGAGTGGTGAAAACACCAGAAAACGTGTTTCGCGCATTAAGTAGCTCGAAAAGAGCGATCTAGATGATTCTGCATACTTCTGACAAAAGACCCACCAAGATTATCGCAGAAAATGCATATCTCAGCTGGAAACACCACGAAAACCGAGTTATCTCCGGTTCTGCACATAAAACGTACCGTGGAGTGGTGAAAACACCAGAAAACGTGTTTCGTGCATTAAGTAGCTCGAAAAGAGCGCTCTCGATGTTTGTGCATACTGCGGACCGATGTTTCACCAAGATTATCGTAGAAAATGCATATCTCAGCTTGAAACCCGACGAAAACCAAAATATCGCCGGTTCTGCATATCAAACCAACTGCGGAGTGGTGAAAACACCAGATAACGTGATTCTCGCATTAAATAGCTCGAAAAGAGCGATCTCGATGATTCTGCATACTTCGGACAGAAGTCTCACCAAGATTATCGCAGAAAATGCATATCTCAGCTTGAAACCTGACGAAAACAGAGTTATCTCCGGTTCTGCACATCAAACGTACCGTGGAGTGGTGAAAACACCAGAAAACGTGTTTCGCGCATTAAGTAGCTCGAAAAGAGCGTTCTCGAAGATTCTTCATACTTCTGACAGAAGTCTCACCAAGATTATCAAAGGAAATGCATATCTCAGCTTGAAACCCCACGAAAACCAAGATATCTCCGGTTCTGCATATCAAACACACTGTGGAGTGGTGAAAACACCAGATAACGTGTTTCTCGCATTAAATAGCTCGAATAGTGCGATCTCGATGATTCTGCATACTACCTAACAGAAGTCTCACCAAGATTATCGCAGAAAATGCATATCTCAGCTTGAAACCCAACGAAAACCAAGATATCGCCGGTTTTGCATATCAAACGCACTGTGGAGTGGTGAAAACACCGGATAAGGTTCTTCTTGCATTAACTAGCTCGAAAAGAGCGATCTCGATGTTTCAGCATACTTCGGGCAGAAGTCTCACCAAGATTAACGCAGAAACGCATATCTCATCTCGAAACCTCACGAAAATCAAGATGTTGCCGGTTCTGCATATCAAACGCACTGTGGAGTGGTGAAAACAACCAGAGAACGTGTTTCTCGCATTAAATAGCTCGAATAGTGCGATCTCGATGATTCTGCATACTTCGGACAGAAGTCTCACCAAGATTATCGTATAAAATGCATATCTCAGCTTGAAACCCCACAAAAACCAAGATATCGCTGGTACTGCATATCAAACGCACTGTGGAGTGGTGAAAACACCAGATAACGTGTTTCTCGCATTAAATAGCTCGAAAAGAGCGTTCTGGAAGATCCTGCATACTTCTGACAGAAGTCTCACCAAGATTATCGTAGAAAATGAATATCTCAGCTTGAAACCCGACGAAAACCGAGTTAACTCCGGTTCTGCACATCAAACGTACCGTGGAGTGGTGAAAACACCAGAAAACGTGTTTCGCGCATTAAGTAGCTCGAAAAGAGCGTTCTCGAAGATTCTGCATACTTCTGACAGAAGTCTCACCAGGAATATCGTAGAAAATGCATATCTCAGCTTGAAACCCGACCGAAACCAAGATATCTCCGGTTCTGCATGTCAAACGTACTGTGGAGTGGTGAAAACACCCGAAAACGTGTTTCGTGCATTAAGTAGCTCGAAAAGAGCGATCTAGATGATTCTGCATACTTCTGACAAAAGACCCACCAAGATTATCGCAGAAAATGCATATCTCAGCTGGAAACACCACGAAAACCGAGTTATCTCCGGTTCTGCACATAAAACGTACCGTGGAGTGGTGAAAACACCAGAAAACGTGTTTCGTGCATTAAGTAGCTCGAAACGAGCGATCTCGATGATTAAGCATACTTCGGATAGAAGTCTCACCAAGATTATCGTAAAAAATGCATATCTCATCTGGAAACACCACGAAAATCAAGATATCGCCTGTTCTGCATTTCAAACGCACTGGGGAGTGGTGACAACAACCAGAGAACGTGTTTCTCGCATTAAATAGCTCGAAAAGAGCGATCTCGATGATTCAGCATATTTCGGACAGGAGTCTCACCAAGATTATCAAAGGAAATGCATATCTCAGCTTGAAACCCCACGAAAACCAAGATATCTCCGGTTCTGCATATCAAACGCACTGTGGAGTGGTGAAAACACCAGATAACGTGTTTCTCGCATTAAATAGCTCGAATAGTGCGATCTCGATGATTCTGCATACTTCTAACAGAAGTCTCACCAAGATTATCGCAGAAAATGCATATCTCAGCTTGAAACCCCACGAAAACCAAGATATCGCCGGTTTTGCATATCAAACGCACTGTGGAGTGGTGAAAACATCGGATAAGGTTTTTCTCGCATTAACTAGCTCGAAAAGAGCGATCTCGATGTTTCAGCATACTTCGGACAGAAGTCTCACCAAGATTATCGTAGAAAATGCATATCTCAGCTTGAAACCCGACGAAAACCGAGTTATCTCCGGTTCTGCACATCAAACGTACCGTGGAGTGGTGAAAACACCAGAAAACGTGTTTCGTGCATTAAGTAGCTCGAAAAGAGCGCTCTCGATGTTTCTGCATACTTCGGACAGATGTTTCACCAAGATTATCGTAGAAAATGCATATCTCAGCTTGAAACCCGACGAAAACCAAAATATCGCCGGTTCTGCATATCAAACCAACTGCGGAGTGGTGAAAACACCAGATAACGTGTTTCTCGCATTAAATAGCTCGAAAAGTGCGATCTCGATGATTCTGCATAGTTCTAACAGAAGTCTCACCAAGATTATCGCAGAAAATGCATATCTCAGCTTGAAACCCCACGAAAATCAAGATATCGCCGGTTCTGCATGTCAAACGTACTGTGGAGTGGTGAAAACACCAGAAAACGTGTGTCGTGAATTAAGTAGCTCGAAAAGAGCGATCTAGATGATTCTGCATACTTCTGACAAAAGACCCACCAAGATTATCGCAGAAAATGCATATCTCAGCCGGAAACACCACGAAAACCGAGTTATCTCCGGTTCTGCACATCAAACGTACCGTGGAGTGGTGAAAACACCAGAAAACGTGTTTCGTGCATTAAGTAGCTCGAAATGAGCGCTCTCGATGTTTCTGCATACTTCGGACAGATGTTTCACCAAGATTATCGTAGAAAATGCATATCTCAGCTTGAAACCCGACAAAAACCAAAATATCGCCGGTTCTGCATATCAAACCAACTGCGGAGTGGTGAAAACACCAGATAACGTGTTTCTCGCATTAAATAGCTCGAAAAGTGCGATCTCGATGATTCTGCATACTTCTAACAGAAGTCACACCAAGATTATCGAAGACAATGCATATCTCTGCATGAAACCCCACGAAAACCAAGATATCTACTGTTCTGCATATCCAACGAACTGTGGAGTGGTGAAAACCACAGAAAACGTGTTTCTCGCACTAACCAGCTCGAAAAGAGCGATCTCGATTATTCAGCATACTTCGGACAGAAGTCTCACCAAGATTATCGTAAAAAATGCATTTCTCAGCTTGAAACCCCACGAAAACCAAGATATCGCCGGTTCTGCATATCAAACCAACTGTGGAGTGGTGAAAACACCAGATAACGTGTTTCGTGCATTAAGTAGCTCGAAAAGAGCGATCGAGTTATTCTGCATACTTCTGACAAAAGTCCCACCAAGATTATCGCAGAAAATGCATATCTCAGCTGGAAACACCACGAAAATCAAGATATCGCCTGTTCTGCATATCAAACGCAGTGTGGAGTGGTGAAAACCCCAGAAAACGAGTTTCTCGCATTAAATAGCTCGAAAAGAGCGCTCTCGATGTTTCTGCATACTTCGGACAGATGTTTCACCAAGATTATCGTAGAAAATGCATATCTCAGCTTGAAACCCGACCGAAACCAAGATATCTCCGGTTCTGCATGTCAAACGTACTGTGGAGTGGTGAAAACACCAGAAAACGTGTTTCGTGCATTAAGTAGCTCGAAAAGTGCGATCTAGATGATTCTGCATACTTCTGACTGAAGTCTCACCAAGATTATCGCAGAAAATGCATATCTCAGCTTGAAACCCCACGAAAACCAAGATATCGCCGGTTCTGCATATCAAACGCACTGTGTAGTGGTGAAAACACCGGATAAGGTTCTTCTTGCATTAACTAGCTCGAAAAGAGCGATCTCGATGTTTCAGCATACTTCGGACAGAAGTCTCACCAAGATTATCGCAGAAAATGCATATCTCAGCTTGAAACCCCACGAAAACCAAGATATCGCCGGTTCTGCATATCAAACGCACTGTGGAGTGGTGAAAACACCAGATTACGTGATTCTCGCATTAAATAGCTCGAAAAGAGCGATCTCGATGTCTCAGCATACATCGGACAAAAGTCTCACCAAGATTATCGTAGAAAATGCATATCTCAGCTTGAAAGCCGACCGAAACCAAGATGTCTCCGGTTCTGCATGTCAAACGTACCGTGGAGTGGTGAGAACACCAGAAAACGTGTTTCGTGCATTAAGTAGCTCGAAAAGAGCGATCTAGATGATTCTGCATACTTCTGACAAAAGACCCACCAAGATTATCGCAGAAAATGCATATCTCAGCTGGAAACACCACGAAAACCGAGTTATCTCCGGTTCTGCACATAAAACGTACCGTGGAGTGGTGAAAACACCAGAAAACGTGTTTCTCGCATTAAATAGCTCGAAAAGTGCGATCTCGATGATTCTGCATACTTCTAACAGATGTCACACCAAGATTATCGTCGAAAATGCATATCTCTGCTTGAAACCCCACGAAAACCAAGATATCTACTGTTCTGCATATCCAACGAACTGTGGAGTGGTGAAAACCACAGAAAACGTGTTTCTCGCACTAACCAGCTCGAAAAGAGCGATCTCGATTATTCAGCATACTTCGGACAGAAGTCTCACCAAGATTATCGCAGAATATGCATATCTCAGCTTGAAACCCCACGAAAACCAAGATATCGCCGGTTCTGCATATCAGACGCACTGTGGAGTGGTGAAAACACCGGATAAGTTTCTTCTTGCATTAACTAGCTCGAAAATAGCGATCTCGATGTTTCAGCATACTTCGGACAGAAGTCTCACCAAGATCATCGCAGAAAATGCATATCTCAGCTTGAAACCCCACGAAAACAAAGATATCGCCGGATCTGCATATCAAACGCACTGTGGAGTGGTGAAAACACCAGATTACGTGATTCTCGCATTAAATAGCTCGAAAAGAGCGATCTCGATGTCTCAGCATACTTCGGACAAAAGTCTCACCAAGATTATCGCAGAAAATGCATATCTCAGCTTGAAACCCCACGAAAACCAAGATATCGCCGGTTCTGCATATCAAACGCACTGTGGAGTGGTGAAAACACCGGATAAGTTTCTTCTTGCATTAACTAGCTCGAAAATAGCGATCTCGATGTTTCAGCATACTTCGGACAGAAGTCTCACCAAGATTATCGCACAAAATGCATATCTCAGCTTGAAACCCCACGAAAACAAAGATATCGCCGGATCTGCATATCATACGCACTGTGGAGTGGTGAAAACACCAGATAACGTGTTTCTCGCATTAAATAGCTCGGAAAGAGCGTTCTCGAAGATTCTTCATATTTCTGACAGAAGTCTCACCAGGATTATCGCAGAAATTGCATATCTCAGCTTGAATCCCCACGAAAACCAAGATATCGCCGGTTCTGCATATCAAACGCACTGAGGAGTGGTGAAAACACCAGATAACGTGTTTCTCGCATTAAATAGCTCGAAAAGAGCGATCTAGATGATTCAGCATACGTCGGACAGAAGTCTCACCAAGATTATCGCAGGAAATGCATATCTCAGCTTGAAACCCCACGAAAACCAAGATATCTCCGGTTCAGCATATCCAACGAACTGTGGAGTGGTGAAAACCCCAGAAAACGTGTTTCTCGCATTAAATAGCTCGAAAGAGCGCTCTCGATGATTCTGCATACTTCTAACAGAAGTCTCACCAAGATTATCGCAGAAAATGCATATCTCAGCTGGAAACACCATGAAAATCAAGATATCGCCTGTTCTGCATTTCAAACGCACTGTGGAGTGGTGACAACAACCAGAGAACGTGTTTCTCGCATTTCATAGCTCGAAAAGAGCGATCTCGATGATTCAGCATATTTCGGACAGGAGTCTCACCAAGATTATCAAAGGAAATGCATATCTCAGCTTGAAACCCCACGAAAACCAAGATATCTCCGGTTCTGCATATCAAACGCACTGTGGAGTGGTGAAAACACCAGATAACGTGTTTCTCGCATTAAATAGCTCGAATAGTGCGATCTCGATGATTCTGCATACTTCTAACAGAAGTCTCACCAAGATTATCCCAGAAAATGCATATCTCAGCTTGAAACCCCACGAAAACCAAGATATCGCCGGTTTTGCATATCAAACGCACTGTGGAGTGGTGAAAACATCGGATAAGGTTTTTCTCGCATTAACTAGCTCGAAAAGAGCGATCTCGATGTTTCAGCATACTTCGGACAGAAGTCTCACCAAGATTATCGTAGAAAATGCATATCTCAGCTTGAAACCCGACGAAAACCGAGTTATCTCCGGTTCTGCACATCAAACGTACCGTGGAGTGGTGAAAACACCAGAAAACGTGTTTCGTGCATTAAGTAGATCGAAAAGAGCGCTCTCGATGTTTCTGCATACTTCGGACAGATGTTTCACCAAGATTATCGTAGAAAATGCATATCTCAGCTTGAAACCCGACGAAAACCAAAATATCGCCGGTTCTGCATATCAAACCAACTGCGGAGTGGTGAAAACACCAGATAACGTGTTTCTCGCATTAAATAGCTCGAAAAGTGCGATCTCGATGATTCTGCATAGTTCTAACAGAAGTCTCACCAAGATTATCGCAGAAAATGCATATCTCAGCTTGAAACCCCACGAAAATCAAGATATCGCCGGTTCTGCATGTCAAACGTACTGTGGAGTGGTGAAAACACCAGAAAACGTGTTTCGTGAATTAAGTAGCTCGAAAAGAGCGATCTAGATGATTCTGCATACTTCTGACAAAAGACCCACCAAGATTATCGCAGAAAATGCATATCTCAGCCGGAAACACCACGAAAACCGAGTTATCTCCGGTTCTGCACATCAAACGTACCGTGGAGTGGTGAAAACACCAGAAAACGTGTTTCGTGCATTAAGTAGCTCGAAATGAGCGCTCTCGATGTTTCTGCATACTTCTAACAGAAGTCACACCAAGATTATCAAAGACAATGCATATCTCTGCTTGAAACCCCACGAAAACCAAGATATC
Source organism: Anthophora plumipes (assembly GCA_951804975.1). Classification (NCBI taxonomy): domain Eukaryota; kingdom Metazoa; phylum Arthropoda; class Insecta; order Hymenoptera; family Apidae; genus Anthophora; species Anthophora plumipes. Next base: position 791,980 of record CATORF010000419.1, read on the forward strand.
TACTGTTCTGCATATCCAACGAACTGTGGAGTGGTTAAAACCACAGAAAACGTGTTTCTCGCACTAACCAGCTCGAAAAGAGCGATCTCGATTATTCAGCATACTTCGGAGAGAAGTCTCACCAAGATTATCGTAAAAAATGCATATCTCAGCTTGAAACCCCACGAAAACCAAGATATCGCCGGTTCTGCATATCAAACCAACTGTGGAGTGGTGAAAACACCAGATAACGTGTTTCTCGCACTAACCAGCTCGAAAAGAGCGATCTCGATTATTCAGCATACTTCGGACAGAAGTCTCACCAAGATTATCGTAGAAAATGCATATCTCAGCTTGAAACCCGACAAAAACCAAAATATCGCCGGTTCTGCATATCAAACCAACTGCGGAGTGGTGAAAACACCAGATAACGTGTTTCTCGCATTAAATAGCTCGAAAAGTGCGATCTCGATGATTCTGCATACTTCTAACAGAAGTCACACCAAGATTATCAAAGACAATGCATATCTCTGCTTGAAACCCCACGAAAATCAAGATATCGCCGGTTCTGCATGTCAAACGTACTGTGGAGTGGTGAAAACACCAGAAAACGTGTTTCGTGAATTAAGTAGCTCGAAAAGAGCGATCTAGATGATTCTGCATACTTCTGACAAAAGACCCACCAAGATTATCGCAGAAAATGCATATCTCAGCCGGAAACACCACGAAAACCGAGTTATCTCCGGTTCTGCACATCAAACGTACCGTGGAGTGGTGAAAACACCAGAAAACGTGTTTCGTGCATTAAGTAGCTCGAAATGAGCGCTCTCGATGTTTCTGCATACTTCTAACAGAAGTCACACCAAGATTATCAAAGACAATGCATATCTCTGCTTGAAACCCCACGAAAACCAAGATATCTACTGTTCTGCATATCCAACGAACTGTGGAGTGGTTAAAACCACAGAAAACGTGTTTCTCGCACTAACCAGCTCGAAAAGAGCGATCTCGATTATTCAGCATACTTCGGAGAGAAGTCTCACCAAGATTATCGTAAAAAATGCATATCTCAGCTTGAAACCCCACGAAAACCAAGATATCGCCGGTTCTGCATATCAAACCAACTGTGGAGTGGTGAAAACACCAGATAACGTGTTTCTCGCACTAACCAGCTCGAAAAGAGCGATCTCGATTATTCAGCATACTTCGGACAGAAGTCTCACCAAGATTATCGTAGAAAATGCATATCTCAGCTTGAAACCCGACAAAAACCAAAATATCGCCGGTTCTGCATATCAAACCAACTGCGGAGTGGTGAAAACACCAGATAACGTGTTTCTCGCATTAAATAGCTCGAAAAGTGCGATCTCGATGATTCTGCATACTTCTAACAGAAGTCACACCAAGATTATCAAAGACAATGCATATCTCTGCTTGAAACCCCACGAAAACCAAGATATCTACTGTTCTGCATATCCAACGAACTGTGGAGTGGTTAAAACCACAGAAAACGTGTTTCTCGCACTAACCAGCTCGAAAAGAGCGATCTCGATTATTCAGCATACTTCGGACAGAAGTCTCACCAAGATTATCGTAAAAAATGCATATCTCAGCTTGAAACCCCACGAAAACCAAGATATCGCCGGTTCTGCATATCAAACCAACTGTGGAGTGGTGAAAACACCAGATAACGTGTTTCGTGCATTAAGTAGCTCGAAAAGAGCGATCGAGTTATTCTGCATACTTCTGACAAAAGTCCCACCAAGATTATCGCAGAAAATGCATATCTCAGCTGGAAACACCACGAAAATCAAGATATCGCCTGTTCTGCATATCAAACGCAGTGTGGAGTGGTGAAAACAACCAGAGAACGTGTTCCTCGGATTAAATAGCTCGAAAAGAGCGATCTCGATGATTCAGCATACTTCGGACAGAAGTCTCACCAAGATTATCGAAGGAAATGCTTATCTCAGCTTGAAACACCACGAAAACCAAGATATCTCCGGTTCTGCACATCCAACGAACTGTGGAGTGGTGAAAACCCCAGAAAACGAGTTTCTCGCATTAAATAGCTCGAAAAGAGCGCTCTCGATGTTTCTGCATACTTCGGACAGATGTTTCACCAAGATTATCGTAGAAAATGCATATCTCAGCTTGAAACCCGACCGAAACCAAGATATCTCCGGTTCTGCATGTCAAACGTACTGTGGAGTGGTGAAAACACCAGAAAACGTGTTTCGTGCATTAAGTAGCTCGAAAAGTGCGATCTAGATGATTCTGCATACTTCTGACTGAAGTCTCACCAAGATTATCGCAGAAAATGCATATCTCAGCTTGAAACCCCACGAAAACCAAGATATCGCCGGTTCTGCATATCAAACGCACTGTGGAGTGGTGAAAACACCGGATAAGGTTCTTCTTGCATTAACTAGCTCGAAAAGAGCGATCTCGATGTTTCAGCATACTTCGGACAGAAGTCTCACCAAGATTATCGCAGAAAATGCATATCTCAGCTTGAAACCCCACGAAAACCAAGATATCGCCGGTTCTGCATATCAAACGCACTGTGGAGTGGTGAAAACACCAGATAACGTGTTTTTCGCATTAAATAGCTCGAAACGAGCGCTCTCGATGTTTCTGCATACTTCGGACAGATGTTTCACCAAGATTATCGTAGAAAATGCATATCTCAGCTTGAAACCCGCCGAAAACCGAGTTATCTCCGGTTCTGCATATCAAACGTACCGTGGAGTGGTGAAAACACCAGAAAACGTATTTCGCGTATTAAGTAGCTCGAAAAGAGTATTCTCGAAGATTCTGCATACTTCTGACAGAAGTCTCACCAGGATTATCGTAGAAAATGCATATCTCAGCTTGAAACCCGACCGAAACCAAGATGTCTCCGGTTCTGCATGTCAAACGTACCGTGGAGTGGTGAAAACACCAGAAAACGTGTTTCGCGCATTAAGTAGCTCGAAAAGAGCGTTCTCGAAGATTCTGCATACTTCTGACAGAAGTCTCACCAGGATTATCGTAGAAAATGCATATCTCAGCTTGAAACCCGACCGACACCAAGATATCTCCGGTTCTGCATGTCAAACGTACCGTGGAGTGGTGAAAACACCAGAAAACGTGTTTCGTGCATTAAGTAGCTCGAAAAGAGCGCTCTCGATGTTTCTGCATACTTCGGACAGATGTTTCACCAAGATTATCGTAGAAAATGCATATCTCAGCTTGAAACCCGACGAAAACCAAAATATCGCCGGTTCTGCATATCAAACCAACTGCGGAGTGGTGAAAACACCAGATAACGTGTTTCTCGCATTAAATAGCTCGAAAAGTGCGATCTCGATGATTCTGCATACTTCTAACAGATGTCACACCAAGATTATCGGCGAAAATGCATATCTCTGCTTGAAACCCCACGAAAACCAAGATATCTACTGTTCTGCATATCCAACGAACTGTGGAGTGGTGAAAACCACAGAAAACGTGTTTCTCGCACTAACCAGCTCGAAAAGAGCGATCTCGATTATTCAGCATACTTCGGACAGAAGTCTCACCGAGATTATCGCAGAAAATGCATATCTCAGCTTGAAACCCCACGAAAACCAAGATATCGCCGGTTCTGCATATCAAACGCACTGTGGAGTGGTGAAAACACCGGATAAGTTTCTTCTTGCATTAACTAGCTCGAAAATAGCGATCTCGATGTTTCAGCATACTTCGGACAGAAGTCCCACCAAGATTATCGCAGAAAATGCATATCTCAGCTTGAAACCCCACGAAAACAAAGATATCGCCGGATCTGCATATCATACGCACTGTGGAGTGGTGAAAACACCAGATAACGTGTTTCTCGCATTAAATAGCTCGAAACGAGCGATCTCGATTATTCAGCATACTTCGGACAGAAGTCTCACCAAGATTAATGCAGAAAATGCATATCTCAGCTTGAAACCCCACGAAAACCAAGATATCTCCGGTTCTGCATATCAAACGCACTGTGGAGTGGTGAAAACACCGGATAAGTTTCTTCCTGCATTAACTAGCTCGAAAATAGCGATCTCGATGTTTCAGCATACTTCGGACAGAAGTCTCACCAAGATTATCGCAGAAAATGTATATCTCAGCTTGAAACCCCACGAAAACAAAGATATCGCCGGATCTGCATATCATACGCACTGTGGAGTGGTGAAAACACCAGATAACGTGTTTCTCGCATTAAATAGCTCGAAACGAGCGATCTCGATGATTAAGCATACTTCGGACAGAAGTCTCACCAAGATTATCGCAGAAAATGCATATCTCAGCTTGAAACCCGACGAAAACCGAGTTATCTCCGGTTCTGCATATCAAACGTACCGTGGAGTGGTGCAAACACCAGAAAACGTGTTTCGCGCATTAAGTAGCTCGAAAAGAGCGTTCTCGAAGATTCTTCATATTTCTGACAGAAGTCTCACCAGGATTATCGCAGAAATTGCATATCTCAGCTTGAATCCCCACGAAAACCAAGATATCGCCGGTTCTGCATATCAAACGCACTGAGGAGTGGTGAAAACACCAGATAACGTGTATCTCGCATTAAATAGCTCGAAAAGAGCGATCTAGATGATTCAGCATACGTCGGACAGAAGTCTCACCAAGATTATCGTAGAAAATGCATATCTCAGCTTGAAACCCGACGAAAACCAAAATATCGCCGGTTCTGCATATCAAACCAACTGCGGAGTGGTGAAAACACCAGATAACGTGTTTCTCGCATTAAATAGCTCGAAAAGTGCGATCTCGATGTTTCTGCATACTTCGGACAGATGTTTCACCAAGATTATCGAAGAAAATGCATATCTCAGCTTGAAACCCGACGAAAACCAAAATATCGCCGGTTCTGCATATCAAACCAACTGCGGAGTGGTGAAAACACCAGATAACGTGTTTCTCGCATTAAATAGCTCGAAAAGTGCGATCTCGATGATTCTGCATACTTCTAACAGATGTCACACCAAGATTATCGCCGAAAATGCATATCTCTGCTTGAAACCCCACGAAAACCAAGATATCTACTGTTCTGCATATCCAACGAACTGTGGAGTGGTGAAAACCACAGAAAACGTGTTTCTCGCACTAACCAGCTCGAAAAGAGCGATCTCGATTATTCAGCATACTTCGGACAGAAGTCTCACCAAGATTATCGCAGAAAATGCATATCTCAGCTTGAAACCCCACGAAAACCAAGATATCGCCGGTTCTGCATATCAAACGCACTGTGGAGTGGTGAAAACACCGGATAAGTTTCTTCTTGCATTAACTAGCTCGAAAATAGCGATCTCGATGTTTCAGCATACTTCGGACAGAAGTCCCACCAAGATTATCGCAGAAAATGCATATCTCAGCTTGAAACCCCACGAAAACAAAGATATCGCCGGATCTGCATATCATACGCACTATGGAGTGGTGAAAACACCAGATAACGTGTTTCTCGCATTAAATAGCTCGAAACGAGCGATCTCGATTATTCAGCATACTTCGGACAGAAGTCTCACCAAGATTATCGCAGAAAATGCATATCTCAGCTTGAAACCCCACGAAAACCAAGGTATCGCCGGTTCTGCATATCAAACGCACTGTGGAGTGGTGAAAACACCGGATAAGTTTCTTCCTGCATTAACTAGCTCGAAAATAGCGATCTCGATGTTTCAGCATACTTCGGACAGAAGTCTCACCAAGATTATCGCAGAAAATGCATATCTCAGCTTGAAACCCCACGAAAACAAAGATATCGCCGGATCTGCATATCATACGCACTGTGGAGTGGTGAAAACACCAGATAACGTGTTTCTCGCATTAAATAGCTCGAAACGAGCGATCTCGATGATTAAGCATACTTCGGACAGAAGTCTCACCAAGATTATCGCAGAAAATGCATATCTCAGCTTGAAACTCGACGAAAACCGAGTTATCTCCGGTTCTGCACATCAAACGTACCGTGGAGTGGTGAAAACACCAGAAAACGAGTTTCGCGCATTAAGTAGCTCGAAAAGAGCGTTCTCGAAGATTCTTCATATTTCTGACAGAAGTCTCACCAGGATTATCGCAGAAATTGCATATCTCAGCTTGAATCCCCACGAAAACCAAGATATCGCCGGTTCTGCATATCAAACGCACTGAGGAGTGGTGAAAACACCAGATAACGTGTTTCTCGCATTAAATAGCTCGAAAAGAGCGATCTAGATGATTCAGCATACGTCGGACAGAAGTCTCACCAAGATTATCGCAGGAAATGCATATCTCAGCTTGAAACCCCACGAAAACCAAGATATCTCCGGTTCAGCATATCCAACGAACTGAGGAGTGGTGAAAACCCCAGAAAACGTGTTTCTCGCATTAAATAGCTCGAAAGAGCGCTCTCGATGATTCTGCATACTTCTAACAGAAGTCTCACCAAGATTATCGCAGAAAATGCATATCTCAGCTGGAAACACCACGAAAATCAAGATATCGCCTGTTCTGCATTTCAAACGCACTGTGGAGTGGTGACAACAACCAGAGAACGTGTTTCTCGCATTAAATAGCTCGAAAAGAGCGATCTCGATGATTCAGCATATTTCGGACAGGAGTCTCACCAAGATTATCAAAGGAAATGCATATCTCAGCTTGAAACCCCACGAAAACCAAGATATCTCCGGTTCTGCATATCAAACGCACTGTGGAGTGGTGAAAACACCAGATAACGTGTTTCTCGCATTAAATAGCTCGAATAGTGCGATCTCGATGATTCTGCATACTTCTAACAGAAGTCTCACCAAGATTATCGCAGAAAATGCATATCTCAGCTTGAAACCCCACGAAAACCAAGATATCGCCGGTTTTGCATATCAAACGCACTGTGGAGTGGTGAAAACATCGGGTAAGGTTTTTCTCGCATTAACTAGCTCGAAAAGAGCGATCTCGATGTTTCAGCATACTTCGGACAGAAGTCTCACCAAGATTATCGTAGAAAATGCATATCTCAGCTTGAAACCCGACGAAAACCGAGTTATCTCCGGTTCTGCACATCAAACGTACCGTGGAGTGGTGAAAACACCAGAAAACGGGTTTCGTGCATTAAGTAGATCGAAAAGAGCGCTCTCGATGTTTCTGCATACTTCGGACAGATGTTTCACCAAGATTATCGTAGAAAATGCATATCTCAGCTTGAAACCCGACGAAAACCAAAATATCGCCGGTTCTGCATATCAAACCAACTGCGGAGTGGTGAAAACACCAGATAACGTGTTTCTCGCACTAAATAGCTCGAAAAGTGCGATCTCGATGATTCTGCATAGTTCTAACAGAAGTCACACCAAGATTATCGCAGAAAATGCATATCTCAGCTTGAAACCCCACGAAAATCAAGATATCGCCGGTTCTGCATGTCAAACGTACTGTGGAGTGGTGAAAACACCAGAAAACGTGTTTCGTGAATTAAATAGCTCGAAAAGTGCGATCTCGATGATTCTGCATAGTTCTAACAGAAGTCACACCAAGATTATCGCAGAAAATGCATATCTCAGCTTGAAACCCCACGAAAATCAAGATATCGCCGGTTCTGCATGTCAAACGTACTGTGGAGTGGTGAAAACACCAGAAAACGTGTTTCGTGAATTAAGTAGCTCGAAAAGTGCGATCTCGATGATTCTGCATACTTCTAACAGAAGTCACACCAAGATTATCAAAGACAATGCATATCTCTGCTTGAAACCCCACGAAAACCAAGATATCTACTGTTCTGCATATCCAACGAACTGTGGAGTGGTGAAAACCACAGAAAACGTGTTTCTCGCACTAACCAGCTCGACAAGAGCGATCTCGATTATTCAGCATACTTCGGACAGAAGTCTCACCAAGATTATCGTAAAAAATGCATATCTCAGCTTGAAACCCCACGAAAACCAAGATATCGCCGGTTCTGCATATCAAACCAACTGTGGAGTGGTGAAAACACCAGATAACGTGTTTCGTGCATTAAGTAGCTCGAAAAGAGCGATCGAGTTATTCTGCATACTTCTGACAAAAGTCCCACCAAGATTATCGCAGAAAATGCATATCTCAGCTGGAAACACCACGAAAATCAAGATATCGCCTGTTCTGCATATCAAACGCAGTGTGGAGTGGTGAAAACAACCAGAGAACGTGTTCCTCGGATTAAATAGCTCGAAAAGAGCGATCTCGATGATTCAGCATACTTCGGACAGAAGTCTCACCAAGATTATCGAAGGAAATGCTTATCTCAGCTTGAAACACCACGAAAACCAAGATATCTCCGGTTCTGCACATCCAACGAACTGTGGAGTGGTGAAAACCCAAGAAAACGAGTTTCTCGCATTAAATAGCTCGAAAAGAGCGCTCTCGAAGATTCTGCATACTTCTGACAGAAGTCTCACCAGGATTATCGCAGAAAATGCATATCTCAGCTTGAAACCCCACGAAAATCAAGATATCGCCGGTTCTGCATGTCAAACGTACTGTGGAGTGGTGAAAACACCAGAAAACGTGTGTCGTGAATTAAGTAGCTCGAAAAGAGCGATCTAGATGATTCTGCATACTTCTGACAAAAGACCCACCAAGATTATCGCAGAAAATGCATATCTCAGCCGGAAACACCACGAAAACCGAGTTATCTCCGGTTCTGCACATCAAACGTACCGTGGAGTGGTGAAAACACCAGAAAACGTGTTTCGTGCATTAAGTAGCTCGAAATGAGCGCTCTCGATGTTTCTGCATACTTCGGACAGATGTTTCACCAAGATTATCGTAGAAAATGCATATCTCAGCTTGAAACCCGACAAAAACCAAAACATCGCCGGTTCTGCATATCAAACCAACTGCGGAGTGGTGAAAACACCAGATAACGTGTTTCTCGCATTAAATAGCTCGAAAAGTGCGATCTCGATGATTCTGCATACTTCTAACAGAAGTCACACCAAGATTATCGAAGACAATGCATATCTCTGCATGAAACCCCACGAAAACCAAGATATCTACTGTTCTGCATATCCAACGAACTGTGGAGTGGTGAAAACCACAGAAAACGTGTTTCTCGCACTAACCAGCTCGAAAAGAGCGATCTCGATTATTCAGCATACTTCGGACAGAAGTCTCACCAAGATTATCGTAAAAAATGCATATCTCAGCTTGAAACCCCACGAAAACCAAGATATCGCCGGTTCTGCATATCAAACCAACTGTGGAGTGGTGAAAACACCAGATAACGTGTTTCGTGCATTAAGTAGCTCGAAAAGAGCGATCGAGTTATTCTGCATACTTCTGACAAAAGTCCCACCAAGATTATCGCAGAAAATGCATATCTCAGCTGGAAACACCACGAAAATCAAGATATCGCCTGTTCTGCATATCAAACGCAGTGTGGAGTGGTGAAAACCCCAGAAAACGAGTTTCTCGCATTAAATAGCTCGAAAAGAGCGCTCTCGATGTTTCTGCATACTTCGGACAGATGTTTCACCAAGATTATCGTAGAAAATGCATATCTCAGCTTGAAACCCGACCGAAACCAAGATATCTCCGGTTCTGCATGTCAAACGTACTGTGGAGTGGTGAAAACACCAGAAAACGTGTTTCGTGCATTAAGTAGCTCGAAAAGTGCGATCTAGATGATTCTGCATACTTCTGACTGAAGTCTCACCAAGATTATCGCAGAAAATGCATATCTCAGCTTGAAACCCCACGAAAACCAAGATATCGCCGGTTCTGCATATCAAACGCACTGTGTAGTGGTGAAAACACCGGATAAGGTTCTTCTTGCATTAACTAGCTCGAAAAGAGCGATCTCGATGTTTCAGCATACTTCGGACAGAAGTCTCACCAAGATTATCGCAGAAAATGCATATCTCAGCTTGAAACCCCACGAAAACCAAGATATCGCCGGTTCTGCATATCAAACGCACTGTGGAGTGGTGAAAACACCAGATTACGTGATTCTCGCATTAAATAGCTCGAAAAGAGCGATCTCGATGTCTCAGCATACATCGGACAAAAGTCTCACCAAGATTATCGTAGAAAATGCATATCTCAGCTTGAAACCCGACCGAAACCAAGATGTCTCCGGTTCTGCATGTCAAACGTACCGTGGAGTGGTGAGAACACCAGAAAACGTGTTTCGTGCATTAAGTAGCTCGAAAAGAGCGATCTAGATGATTCTGCATACTTCTGACAAAAGACCCACCAAGATTATCGCAGAAAATGCATATCTCAGCTGGAAACACCACGAAAACCGAGTTATCTCCGGTTCTGCACATAAAACGTACCGTGGAGTGGTGAAAACACCAGAAAACGTGTTTCGTGCATTAAGTAGCTCGAAAAGAGCGCTCTCGATGTGTCTGCATACTTCGGACAGATGTTTCACCAAGATTATCGTAGAAAATGCATATCTCAGCTTGAAACCCGACGAAAACCGAGTTATCTCCGGTTCTGCACATAAAACGTACCGTGGAGTGGTGAAAACACCAGATAACGTGTTTCGTGCATTAAGTAGCTCGAAAAGAGCGATCGAGTTATTCTGCATACTTCTGACAAAAGTCCCACCAAGATTATCGCAGAAAATGCATATCTCAGCTGGAAACACCACGAAAATCAAGATATCGCCTGTTCTGCATATCAAACGCAGTGTGGAGTGGTGAAAACACCAGATAACGTGTTTCTCGCATTAAATAGCTCGAAAAGTGCGATCTCGATGATTCTGCATACTTCTAACAGATGACACACCAAGATTATCGTCGAAAATGCATATCTCTGCTTGAAACCCCACGAAAACCAAGATATCTACTGTTCTGCATATCCAACGAACTGTGGAGTGGTGAAAACCACAGAAAACGTGTTTCTCGCACTAACCAGCTCGAAAAGAGCGATCTCGATTATTCAGCATACTTCGGACAGAAGTCTCACCAAGATTATCGCAGAATATGCATATCTCAGCTTGAAACCCCACGAAAACCAAGATATCGCCGGTTCTGCATATCAGACGCACTGTGGAGTGGTGAAAACACCGGATAAGTTTCTTCTTGCATTAACTAGCTCGAAAAGAGCGATCTCGATGTTTCAGCATACTTCGGACAGAAGTCTCACCAAGATTATCGCAGAAAATGCATATCTCAGCTTGAAACCCCACGAAAACCAAGATATCGCCGGTTCTGCATATCAAACGCACTGTGGAGTGGTGAAAACACCAGATTACGTGATTCTCGCATTAAATAGCTCGAAAAGAGCGATCTCGATGTCTCAGCATACTTCGGACAAAAGTCTCACCAAGATTATCGCAGAAAATGCATATCTCAGCTTGAAACCCCACGAAAACCAAGATATCGCCGGTTCTGCATATCAAACGCACTGTGGAGTGGTGAAAACACCGGATAAGTTTCTTCTTGCATTAACTAGCTCGAAAATAGCGATCTCGATGTTTCAGCATACTTCGGACAGAAGTCTCACCAAGATTATCGCACAAAATGCATATCTCAGCTTGAAACCCCACGAAAACAAAGATATCGCCGGATCTGCATATCATACGCACTGTGGAGTGGTGAAAACACCAGATAACGTGTTTCTCGCATTAAATAGCTTGAAACGAGCGATCTCGATGATTAAGCATACTTCGGACAGAAGTCTCACCAAGATTATCGCAGAAAATGCATATCTCAGCTTGAAACCCGACGAAAACCGAGTTATCTCCGGTTCTGCACATCAAACGTACCGTGGAGTGGTGAAAACACCAGAAAACGTGTTTCGCGCATTAAGTAGCTCGAAAAGAGCGTTCTCGAAGATTCTTCATATTTCTGACAGAAGTCTCACCAGGATTATCGCAGAAATTGCATATCTCAGCTTGAATCCCCACGAAAACCAAGATATCGCCGGTTCTGCATATCAAACGCACTGAGGAGTGGTGAAAACACCAGATAACGTGTTTCTCGCATTAAATAGCTCGAAAAGAGCGATCTAGATGATTCAGCATACGTCGGACAGAAGTCTCACCAAGATTATCGCAGGAAATGCATATCTCAGCTTGAAACCCCACGAAAACCAAGATATCTCCGGTTCAGCATATCCAACGAACTGTGGAGTGGTGAAAACCCCAGAAAACGTGTTTCTCGCATTAAATAGCTCGAAAGAGCGCTCTCGATGATTCTGCATACTTCTAACAGAAGTCTCACCAAGATTATCGCAGAAAATGCATATCTCAGCTGGAAACACCATGAAAATCAAGATATCGCCTGTTCTGCATTTCAAACGCACTGTGGAGTGGTGACAACAACCAGAGAACGTGTTTCTCGCATTTCATAGCTCGAAAAGAGCGATCTCGATGATTCAGCATATTTCGGACAGGAGTCTCACCAAGATTATCAAAGGAAATGCATATCTCAGCTTGAAACCCCACGAAAACCAAGATATCTCCGGTTCTGCATATCAAACGCACTGTGGAGTGGTGAAAACACCAGATAACGTGTTTCTCGCATTAAATAGCTCGAATAGTGCGATCTCGATGATTCTGCATACTTCTAACAGAAGTCTCACCAAGATTATCCCAGAAAATGCATATCTCAGCTTGAAACCCCACGAAAACCAAGATATCGCCGGTTTTGCATATCAAACGCACTGTGGAGTGGTGAAAACATCGGATAAGGTTTTTCTCGCATTAACTAGCTCGAAAAGAGCGATCTCGATGTTTCAGCATACTTCGGACAGAAGTCTCACCAAGATTATCGTAGAAAATGCATATCTCAGCTTGAAACCCGACGAAAACCGAGTTATCTCCGGTTCTGCACATCAAACGTACCGTGGAGTGGTGAAAACACCAGAAAACGTGTTTCGTGCATTAAGTAGATCGAAAAGAGCGCTCTCGATGTTTCTGCATACTTCGGACAGATGTTTCACCAAGATTATCGTAGAAAATGCATATCTCAGCTTGAAACCCGACGAAAACCAAAATATCGCCGGTTCTGCATATCAAACCAACTGCGGAGTGGTGAAAACACCAGATAACGTGTTTCTCGCATTAAATAGCTCGAAAAGTGCGATCTCGATGATTCTGCATAGTTCTAACAGAAGTCTCACCAAGATTATCGCAGAAAATGCATATCTCAGCTTGAAACCCCACGAAAATCAAGATATCGCCGGTTCTGCATGTCAAACGTACTGTGGAGTGGTGAAAACACCAGAAAACGTGTTTCGTGAATTAAGTAGCTCGAAAAGAGCGATCTAGATGATTCTGCATACTTCTGACAAAAGACCCACCAAGATTATCGCAGAAAATGCATATCTCAGCCGGAAACACCACGAAAACCGAGTTATCTCCGGTTCTGCACATCAAACGTACCGTGGAGTGGTGAAAACACCAGAAAACGTGTTTCGTGCATTAAGTAGCTCGAAATGAGCGCTCTCGATGTTTCTGCATACTTCGGACAGATGTTTCACCAAGATTATCGTAGAAAATGCATATCTCAGCTTGAAACCCGACAAAAACCAAAATATCGCCGGTTCTGCATATCAAACCAACTGCGGAGTGGTGAAAACACCAGATAACGTGTTTCTCGCATTAAATAACTCGAAAAGTGCGATCTCGATGATTCTGCATACTTCTAACAGAAGTCACACCAAGATTATCAAAGACAATGCATATCTCTGCTTGAAACCCCACGAAAACCAAGATATCTACTGTTCTGCATATCCAACGAACTGTGGAGTGGTTAAAACCACAGAAAACGTGTTTCTCGCACTAACCAGCTCGAAAAGAGCGATCTCGATTATTCAGCATACTTCGGACAGAAGTCTCACCAAGATTATCGTAAAAAATGCATATCTCAGCTTGAAACCCCACGAAAACCAAGATATCGCCGGTTCTGCATATCAAACCAACTGTGGAGTGGTGAAAACACCAGATAACGTGTTTCGTGCATTAAGTAGCTCGAAAAGAGCGATCGAGTTATTCTGCATACTTCTGACAAAAGTCCCACCAAGATTATCGCAGAAAATGCATATCTCAGCTGGAAACACCACGAAAATCAAGATATCGCCTGTTCTGCATATCAAACGCAGTGTGGAGTGGTGAAAACAACCAGAGAACGTGTTCCTCGGATTAAATAGCTCGAAAAGAGCGATCTCGATGATTCAGCATACTTCGGACAGAAGTCTCACCAAGATTATCGAAGGAAATGCTTATCTCAGCTTGAAACACCACGAAAACCAAGATATCTCCGGTTCTGCACATCCAACGAACTGTGGAGTGGTGAAAACCCCAGAAAACGAGTTTCTCGCATTAAATAGCTCGAAAAGAGCGCTCTCGATGTTTCTGCATACTTCGGACAGATGTTTCACCAAGATTATCGTAGAAAATGCATATCTCAGCTTGAAACCCGACGAAAACCAAAATATCGCCGGTTCTGCATATCAAACCAACTGCGGAGTGGTGAAAACACCAGATAACGTGTTTCTCGCATTAAATAGCTCGAAAAGTGCGATCTCGATGATTCTGCATAGTTCTAACAGAAGTCACACCAAGATTATCGCAGAAAATGCATATCTCAGCTTGAAACCCCACGAAAATCAAGATATCGCCGGTTCTGCATGTCAAACGTACTGTGGAGTGGTGAAAACACCAGAAAACGTGTTTCGTGAATTAAATAGCTCGAAAAGTGCGATCTCGATGATTCTGCATAGTTCTAACAGAAGTCACACCAAGATTATCGCAGAAAATGCATATCTCAGCTTGAAACCCCACGAAAATCAAGATATCGCCGGTTCTGCATGTCAAACGTACTGTGGAGTGGTGAAAACACCAGAAAACGTGTTTCGTGAATTAAGTAGCTCGAAAAGTGCGATCTCGATGATTCTGCATACTTCTAACAGAAGTCACACCAAGATTATCAAAGACAATGCATATCTCTGCTTGAAACCCCACGAAAACCAAGATATCTACTGTTCTGCATATCCAACGAACTGTGGAGTGGTGAAAACCACAGAAAACGTGTTTCTCGCACTAACCAGCTCGAAAAGAGCGATCTCGATTATTCAGCATACTTCGGACAGAAGTCTCACCAAGATTATCGTAAAAAATGCATATCTCAGCTTGAAACCCCACGAAAACCAAGATATCGCCGGTTCTGCATATCAAACCAACTGTGGAGTGGTGAAAACACCAGATAACGTGTTTCGTGCATTAAGTAGCTCGAAAAGAGCGATCGAGTTATTCTGCATACTTCTGACAAAAGTCCCACCAAGATTATCGCAGAAAATGCATATCTCAGCTGGAAACACCACGAAAATCAAGATATCGCCTGTTCTGCATATCAAACGCACTGTGGAGTGGTGAAAACACCGGATAAGGTTCTTCTTGCATTAACTAGCTCGAAAAGAGCGATCTCGATGTCTCAGCATACTTCGGACAAAAGTCTCACCAAGATTATCGTAGAAAATGCATATCTCAGCTTGAAACCCGCCGAAAACCGAGTTATCTCCGGTTCTGCATATCAAACGTACCGTGGAGTGGTGAAAACACCAGAAAACGTATTTCGCGTATTAAGTAGCTCGAAAAGAGTGTTCTCGAAGATTCTGCATACTTCTGACAGAAGTCTCACCAGGATTATCGTAGAAAATGCATATCTCAGCTTGAAACTCGACCGAAACCAAGATGTCTCCGGTTCTGCATGTCAAACGTACCGTGGAGTGGTGAAAACACCAGAAAACGTGTTTCGCGCATTAAGTAGCTCGAAAAGAGCGTTCTCGAAGATTCTGCATACTTCTGACAGAAGTCTCACCAGGATTATCGTAGAAAATGCATATCTCAGCTTGAAACCCGACCGACACCAAGATATCTCCGGTTCTGCATGTCAAACGTACTGTGGAGTGGTGAAAACACCAGATAACGTGTTTGTCGCATTAAATAGCTCGAAACGAGCGCTCTCGATGTTTCTGCATACTTCGGACAGATGTTTCACCAAGATTATCGTAGAAAATGCATATCTCAGCTTGAAACCCGACGAAAACCAAAATATCGCCGGTTCTGCATATCAAACCAACTGTGGAGTGGTGAAAACACCAGATAACGTGTTTCGTGCATTAAGTAGCTCGAAAAGAGCGATCGAGTTATTCTGCATACTTCTGACAAAAGTCCCACCAAGATTATCGCAGAAAATGCATATCTCAGCTGGAAACACCACGAAAATCAAGATATCGCCGGTTCTGCATATCAAACGCACTGTGGAGTGGTGAAAACAACCAGAGAACGTGTTCCTCGCATTAAATAGCTCGAAAAGAGCGATCTCGATGATTCAGCATACTTCGGACAGAAGTCTCACCAAGAATATCGCAGGAAATGCATATCGCAGCTTGAAACACCACGAAAACCAAGATATCTCCGGTTCTGCATATCCAACGAACTGTGGAGTGGTGAAAACCCCAGAAAACAAGTTTCTCGCATTAAATAGCTCGAAAAGAGCGCTCTCGATGTTTCTGCATACTTCGGACAGATGTTTCACCAAGATTATCGTAGAAAATGCATATCTCAGCTTGAAACCCGACCGAAACCAAGATATCTCCGGTTCTGCATGTCAAACGTACTGTGGAGTGGTGAAAACACCAGAAAACGTGTTTCGTGCATTAAGTAGCTCGAAAAGTGCGATCTAGATGATTCTGCATACTTCTGACTGAAGTCTCACCAATATTATCGCAGAAAATGCATATCTCATCTCGAAACCTCACGAAAATCAAGATGTTGCCGGTTCTGCATATCAAACGCACTGTGGAGTGGTGAAAACAACCAGAGAACGTGTTTCTCGCATTAAATAGCTCGCATAGTTTGATCTCGATGATTCTGCATACTTCGGACAGAAGTCTTACCAAGATTATCGTAAAAAATGCATATCTCAACTTGAAACACCACGAAAACCAAGATATCGCTGGTACTGCATATCAAACGCACTGTGGAGTGGTGAAAACACCAGATAACGTGTTTCGTGCATTAAGTAGCTCGAAAAGAGCGATCTAGAAGATTCTGCATACGTCTGACAAAAGTCCCACCAAGATTATCGCAGAAAATGCATATCTCAGCTGGAAACACCACGAAAACCGAGTTACCTCCGGTTCTGCACATCAAACGTACCGTGGAGTGGTGAAAACACCAGAAAACGAGTTTCTCGCATTAAATAGCTCGAAAAGAGCGCTCTCGATGTTTCTGCATACTTCGGACAGATGTTTCACCAAGATTACCGTAAAAAATGCATATCTCAGCTTGAAACCCCACTAAAACCAAGATATCGCTGGTTCTGTATATCAAACATACTGTGGGGTGCAGAAAACACCAGATAACGTGTTTGTCGCATTAAATAGCTCGAATAGAGCGATCTCGATGATTCAGCATACTTCGGACAGAAGTCTCACCAAGATTATCGCAAGAAATGCATATCTCAGTTTGAAACCCCACGAAAACCAAGATATCGCCGGTTCTGCATATCAAACGCACTGTGGAGTGGTGAAAACACCGGATAAGGTTCTTCTTGCATTAACTAGCTCGAAAAGAGCGATCTCGATGTTTCAGCATACTTCGGACAGAAGTCTCACCAAGATTATCGCAGAAAATGCATATCTCAGCTTGAAACCCCACTAAAACCAAGATATCGCCGGTTCTACATATCAAACGCACTGTGGAGTGGTGAAAACACCAGATTACGTGATTCTCGCATTAAATTGCTCGAAAAGAGCGATCTCGATGATTCTGCATACCTCGGACAGAAGTCTCGCCAGGATTATCGCAGAAAATGCATATCTCAGCTTGAAACCCCACGAAAACCAAGATATCGCCGGTTCTGCATATCAAACGCACTGTGGAGTGGTGAAAACACCGGATAAGGTTCTTCTTGCATTAACTAGCTCGAAAAGAGCGATCTCGATGTTTCAGCATACTTCGGACAGAAGTCTCACCAAGATTATCGCAGAAAATGCATATCTCAGCTTGAAACCCCACGAAAACCAAGATATCGCCGGTTCTGCATATCAAACGCACTGTGGAGTGGTGAAAACACCAGATTACGTGATTCTCGCATTAAATAGCTCGAAAAGAGCGATCTCGATGTCTCAGCATACTTCGGACAATAATCTCACCAAGATTATCGTAGAAAATGCATATCTCAGCTTGAAACCCGCCGAAAACCGAGTTATCTCCGGTTCTGCATATCAAACGTACCGTGGAGTGGTGAAAACACCAGAAAACGTATTTCGCGTATTAAGTAGCTCGAAAAGAGTGTTCTCGAAGATTCTGCATACTTCTGACAGAAGTCTCACCAGGATTATCGTAGAAAATGCATATCTCAGCTTGAAACCCGACCGAAACCAAGATGTCTCCGGTTCTGCATGTCAAACGTACCGTGGAGTGGTGAAAACACCAGAAAACGTGTTTCGCGCATTAAGTAGCTCGAAAAGAGCGTTCTCGAAGATTCTGCATACTTCTGACAGAAGTCTCACCAGGATTATCGTAGAAAATGCATATCTCAGCTTGAAACCCGACCGACACCAAGATATCTCCGGTTCTGCATGTCAAACGTACTGTGGAGTGGTGAAAACACCAGATAACGTGTTTGTCGCATTAAATAGCTCGAAACGAGCGCTCTCGATGTTTCTGCATACTTCGGACAGATGTTTCACCAAGATTATCGTAGAAAATGCATATCTCAGCTTGAAACCCGACGAAAACCAAAATATCGCCGGTTCTGCATATCAAACCAACTGTGGAGTGGTGAAAACACCAGATAACGTGTTTCGTGCATTAAGTAGCTCGAAAAGAGCGATCGAGTTATTCTGCATACTTCTGACAAGAGTCCCACCAAGATTATCGCAGAAAATGCATATCTCAGCTGGAAACACCACGAAAATCAAGATATCGCCGGTTCTGCATATCAAACGCACTGTGGAGTGGTGACAACAACCAGAGAACGTGTTCCTCGCATTAAATAGCTCGAAAAGAGCGATCTCGATGATTCAGCATACTTCGGACAGAAGTCTCACCAAGAATATCGCAGGAAATGCATATCGCAGCTTGAAACACCACGAAAACCAAGATATCTCCGGTTCTGCATATCCAACGAACTGTGGAGTGGTGAAAACCCCAGAAAACGAGTTTCTCGCATTAAATAGCTCGAAAAGAGCGCTCTCGATGTTTCTGCATACTTCGGACAGATGTTTCACCAAGATTATCGTAGAAAATGCATATCTCAGCTTGAAACCCGACCGAAACCAAGATATCTCCGGTTCTGCATGTCAAACGTACTGTGGAGTGGTGAAAACACCAGAAAACGTGTTTCGTGCATTAAGTAGCTCGAAAAGTGCGATCTAGATGATTCTGCATACTTCTGACTGAAGTCTCACCAATATTATCGCAGAAAATGCATATCTCATCTCGAAACCTCACGAAAATCAAGATGTTGCCGGTTCTGCATATCAAACGCACTGTGGAGTGGTGAAAACAACCAGAGAACGTGTTTCTCGCATTAAATAGCTCGCATAGTTCGATCTCGATGATTCTGCATACTTCGGACAGAAGTCTTACCAAGATTATCGTAAAAAATGCATATCTCAACTTGAAACACCACGAAAACCAAGATATCGCTGGTACTGCATATCAAACGCACTGTGGAGTGGTGAAAACACCAGATAACGTGTTTCTCGCGTTAAATTGCTCGAAAAGAGCGTTCTCGAAGATCCTGCATACTTCTGACAGAAGTCTCACCAAGATTATCGTAGAAAATGCATATCTCAGCTTGAAACCCGACGAAAACCGAGTTATCTCCGGTTCTGCACATCAAACGTACCGCGGAATGGTGAAAACACCAGAAAACGTGATTCGCGCATTAAGTAGCTCCAAAAGAGCGTTCTCGAAGATTCTGCATACTTCTGACAGAAGTCTCACCAGGATTGTCGTAGAAAATGCATATCTCAGCTTGAAACCCGACCGAAACCAAGATATCTCCGGTTCTGCATGTCAAACGTACTGTGGAGTGGTGAACATACCAGAAATCGTGTTTCGTGCATTAAGTAGCTCGAAAAGAGCGATCTAGAAGATTCTGCATACGTCTGACAAAAGTCCCACCAAGATTATCGCAGAAAATGCATATCTCAGCTGGAAACACCACGAAAACCGAGTTACCTCCGGTTCTGCACATCAAACGTACCGTGGAGTGGTGAAAACACCAGATTACGTGATTCTCGCATTAAATTGCTCGAAAAGAGCGATCTCGATGATTCTGCATACCTCGGACAGAAGTCTCGCCAGGATTATCGCAGAAAATGCATATCTCAGCTTGAAACCCCACGAAAACCAAGATATCGCCGGTTCTGCATATCAAACGCACTGTGGGGTGCTGAAAACACCAGATAAGGTTCTTCTTGCATTAACTAGCTCGAAAAGGGCGATCTCGATGATTCTGCATACTTCTAACAGAAGTCTCACCAAGATTATCGCAGAAAATGCATATCTCAGCTTGAAACCCGACGAAAACCGAGTTATCTCCGGTTCTGCACATCAAACGTAACTTGGAGTGGTGAAAACACCAGAAAACGTGTTTTGCGCATTAAGTAGCTCGAAAAGGGCGTTCTCGAAGATTCTTCATACTTCTGACAGAAGTCTCACCAGGATTATCGCAGAAAATGCATATCTCAGCTTGAAACCCCACGAAAACCAAGATATCGCCGGTTCTGCATATCAAACGCACTGTGGGGTGCTGAAAACACCAGATAACGTGTTTGTCGCATTAAATAGCTCGAAAAGAGCGCTCTCGATGTTTCTGCATACTTCGGACAGATGTTTCACCAAGTTTATCGTAAAACATGCATATCTCAGCTTGATACACCACGAAAACCAAGATGTCGCCGGTTCTGCATATCAAACGCACTGTGGAGTGGTGAAAACACCAGATAACGTGTTTCTCGCATTACATAGCTCGAAAAGAGCGATCTCGATGATTCTGCATACTTCGGACAGAAGTCTCACCAAGATTATCGTAGAAAATGCATATCTCAGCTTGAAACCCGACGAAAACCGAGTTATCACCGATTCTGCATATCCAACGAACTGTGGAGTGGTGAAAACCCCAGAAAACGAGTTTCTCGCATTAAATAGCTCGAAAAGAGCGCTCTCGATGTTTCTGCATACTTCGGACAGATGTTTCACCAAGCTTATCGTAAATCATGCATATCTCAGCTTGATACACCACGAAAACCAAGATATCGCCGGTTCTGCATATCAAACGCACTGTGGAGTGGTGAAAACACCGGATAAGATTTTTCTCGCATTAACTAGCACGAGAAGAGCGATCTCGATGATTCAGCATACTTCGGACAGAAGTCTCACCAAGATTATCGCAGGAAATGCATATCTCATCTTGAAACCCCACGAAAACCAAAATATCTCCGGTTCTGCATATCATACGCACTGTGGAGTGGTGAAAACACCAGATTACGTGTTTCTTTCATTAAATAGCTCGAACAGAGCGTTCTCGAAGATCCTGCATACTTCTGACAGAAGTCTCACCAAGATTATCGTAGAAAATGCATATCTCAGCTTGAAACCCGACCGAAACCAAGATATCTCCGGTTCTGCATGTCAAACGTACTGTGGAGTGGTGAATACACCAGAAAACGTGTTTCGTGCATTAAGTGGCTCGAAAAGAGCGATCTAGTTGATTCTGCATACTTCTGACAAAAGGCCCACCAAGATTATCGCAGAAAATGCATATCTCAGCTGGAAACACCACGAAAATCAAGATATCGCCTGTTCTGCATATCAAACGCACTGTGGAGTGGTGAAAGCAACCGGAGAACGTGTTTCTCGCATTAAATAGCTCGAAAAGAGCGATCTCGATGATTCAGCATATTTCGGACAGGAGTCTCACCAAGATTATCAAAGGAAATGCATATCTCAGCTTGAAACCCGACGAAAACCGAGTTATCTCCGGTTCTGCACATCAAACGTACCGTGGAGTGGTGAAAACACCAGAAAACGTATTTCGCGCATTAAGTAGCTCGAAAAGAGCGATCTCGATGATTCAGCATATTTCGGACAGGAGTCTCACCAAGATTATCGCAGGAAATGCATATCTCAGCTTGAAACCCGACGAAATCCAAGGTATCTCCGGTTCTGCATATCCAACGAACTGTGGAGTGGTGAAAACCCCAGAAAACGAGTTTCTCGCATTAAATAGCTCGAAAAGAGCGCTCTCGATGTTTCTGCATACTTCGGACAGATGTTTCACCAAGATTATCGCAGAAAATGCATATCTCAGCTTGAAACCCCACGAAAACCAAGATATCGCCGGTTCTGCATATCGAACGCACTGTGGAGTGGTGAAAACACCGGATAAGATTTTTCTCGCATTAACTAGCACGAAAAGAGCGATCTCGATGTTTCAGCATACTTCGGACAGAAGTCTCACCAAGATTATCGCAGAAAATGCATATCTCACCTTGAAACCCCACGAAAACCAAAATATCGCCGGTTCTGCATATCATACGCACTGTGGAGTGGTGAAAACACCAGATTACGTGTTTCTCGCATTAAATAGCTCGAAAAGAGCGTTCTCGAAGATCCTGCATACTTCTGACAGAAGTCTCACCCAGATTATCGTAGAAAATGCATATCTCAGCTTGAAACCCGACGGAAACCGAGTTATCTCCGGTTCTGCACATCAAACGTACCGTGGAGTGGTGAAAACACCAGAAAACGTGTTTCGCGCATTAAGTAGCTCGAAAAGAGCGCTCTCGATGATTCTGCATACTTCTAACAGAAGTCTCACCAAGATTATCGCAGAAAATGCATATCTCAGCTGGAAACACCACGAAAATCAAGATATCGCCTGTTCTGCATATCAAACGCACTGTGGACTGGTGAAAGCAACCAGAGAACGTGTTTCTCGCATTAAATAGCTCGAAAAGAGCGATCTCGATGATTCAGCATATTTCGGACAGGAGTCTCACCAAGATTATCAAAGGAAATGCATATCTCAGCTTGAAACCCGACGAAAACCAAAATATCGCCGGTTCTGCATATCAAACCAACTGCGGAGTGGTGAAAACACCAGATAACGTGTTTCTCGCATTAAATAGCTCGAAAAGTGCGATCTCGATGATTCTGCATACTTCTAACAGAAGACACACCAAGATTATCGCAGAAAATACATATCTCTGCTTGAAACCCCACGAAAACCGAGATATCTACTGTTCTGCATATCCAACGAACTGCGGAGTGGTGAAAACCACAGAAAACGTGTTTCTCGCACTAACCAGCTCGAAAAGAGCGATCTCGATTATTCAGCATACTTCGGACAGAAGTCTCACCAAGATTATCGCAGAAAATGCATATCTCAGCTTGAAACCCCACGAAAACCAAGATATCGCCGGTTCTGCATATCAAACGCACTGTGGAGTGGTGAAAACACCGGATAAGGTTCTTCTTGCATTAACTAGCTCGAAAAGAGCGATCTCGATGTTTCAGCATACTTCGGACAGAAGTCTCACCAAGATTATCGCAGAAAATGCATATCTCAGCTTGAAACCCCACGAAAACCAGGATATCGCCGGTTCTGCATATCAAACGCACTGTGGGGTGCTGAAAACACCAGATAACGTGTTTGTCGCATTAAATAGCTCGAAAAGAGCGTTCTCGATGATCCTGCATACTTCTGACAGAAGTCTCACCAAGATTATCGCAGAAAATGCATATCTCAGCTTTGAACCCCACGAAAACCAAGATATCGCCGGTTCTGCATATCAAACGCACTGTGGAGTGGTGAAAACACCGGATAAGGTTCTTCTTGCATTAACTAGCTCGAAAAGTGCGATCTCGAAGTTTCTGCATACTTCTGACAGAAGTCTCACAAGGATTATCGTAGAAAATGCATATCTCAGCTTGAAACCCGGACGAAACCAAGATATCTCAGTTCTGCATGTCAAACGTTCTGCGGAGTGGTGAAAACACCAGAAAACGTGTTTCGTGCATGAAGTAGCTCGAAAAGAGCGTTCTCGAAGATTCTGCATACTTCTGACAGAAGTCTCACCAACATTATCGTAGAAAATGCATATCTCAGCTGGAAACGCCACGAAAATCAAGATATCGCCGGTTCTGCACATCAAACGTACCGTGGATTGGTGAAAACACCAGAAAACGTGTTTCGCGCATTAAGTAGCTCGAAAAGAGCGTTCTCGAAGATTCTGCATACTTCTGACAGAAGTCTCACCAGGGTTATCGTAGAAAATGCATATCTCAGCTTGAAACCCGGCCGAAACCAAGATATCTCCGGTTCTGCATTTCAAACGTACTGTGGAGTGGTGAAAACACCAGAAAACGTGTTTCGTGCATTAAGTAGCTCGAAAAGAGCGATCTAGATGATTCTGCATACTTCTGACAAAAGACCCACCAAGATTATCGCAGAAAATGCATATCTCAGCTGGAAACACCACGAAAATCAAGATATCGCCGGTTCTGCATATCAAACGCACTGTGGAGTGGTGAAAACACCAGATAACGTGTTTCTCGCATTAAATAGCTCGAAAAGAGCGTTCTCGATGATCCTGCATACTTCTGACAGAAGTCTCACCAATATTATCGCAGAAAATGCAAATCTCATCTCGAAACCTCACGAAAATCAAGATGTTGCCGGTTCTGCATATCAAACGCACTGTGGGGTGGTGAAAACAACCAGAGAACGTGTTTCTCGCATTAAATAGCTCGAAAAGGGCGCTCTCGATGTTTCTGCATACTTCGGACAGATGTTTCACCAAGATTATCGTAGAAAATGCATATCTCTGCTTGAAACCTCACGAAAACCAAGATATCTACTGTTCTGCATATCCAACGAACTGTGGAGTGGCGAAAATCCCAGAAAACGTGTTTCTAGCATTAAATAGCTCGAAAAGAGCGATCTCGATGATTCTGCATACTTCTGACAGAAGTCTCACCAATATTATCGCAGAAAATGCAAATCTCATCTCGAAATCTCACGAAAATCAAGATGTTGCCGGTTCTGCATATCAAACGCACTGTGGAGTGGTGAAAACAACCAGAGAACGTGTTTCTCGCATTAAATAGCTCGAGAAGAGCGATCTCGATGATTCAGCATACTTCGGACAGAAGTCTCACCAAGATTATCGCAGGAAATGCATATCTCATCTTGAAACCCCACGAAAACCAAGATATCTCCGGTTCTGCATATCCAACGAACTGTGGAGTGGTGAAAATCCCAGAAAACGAGTTTCTCGCATTAAATAGCTCGAAAAGAGCGTTCTCGAAGATCCTGCATACTTCTGACAGAAGTCTCACCAAGATTATCGTAGAAAATGCATATCTCAGCTTGAAACCCGACGTAAACCGAGTTATCTCCGGTTCTGCACATCAAACGTACCGTGGAGCGGTGAAAACACCAGAAATCGTGTTTCGCGAATTAAGTAGCTCGAAAAGAGCGTTCTCGAAGATTCTGCATACTTCTGACAAAAGACCCACCAAGATTATCGCAGAAAATGCATATCTCAGCTGGAAACACCACGAAATCCAAGGTATCTCCGGTTCTGCATATCCAACGAACTGTGGAGTGGTGAAAACCCCAGAAAACGAGTTTCTCGCATTAAATAGCTCGAAAAGAGCGCTCTCGATGTTTCTGCATACTTCGGACCGATGTTTCACCAAGATTATCGTAGAAAATGCAAATCTCATCTCGAAGCCTCACGAATATCAAGATGTTGCCGGTTCTGCATATCAAACGCACTGTGGAGTGATGAAAACACCGGATAAGGTTCTTCTTGCATTAACTAGCTCGAAAAGAGCGATCTCGATGTTTCAGCATACTTCGGACAGAAGTCTCACCAAGATTATCGCAGAAAATGCATATCTCATCTCGAAACCTCACGAAAATCAAGATGTTGCCGGTTCTGCATATCAAACGCACTGTGGAGTGGTGAAAACAACCAGAGAACGTGTTTCTCGCATTAAATAGCTCGAATAGTGCGATCTCGATGATTCTGCATACTTCGGACAGAAGTCTCACCAAGATTATCGTATAAAATGCATATCTCAGCTTGAAACCCCACGAAAACCAAGATATCGCTGGTACTGCATATCAAACGCACTGTGGAGTGGTGAAAACACCAGATAACGTGTTTCTCGCATTAAATAGCTCGAAAAGAGCGTTCTCGAAGATCCTGCATACTTCTGACAGAAGTCTCACCAAGATTATCGTAGAAAATGCATATCTCAGCTTGAAACCCGACGAAAACCGAGTTATCTCCGGTTCTGCACATCAAACGTACCGTGGAGTGGTGAAAACACCAGAAAACGTGTTTCGCGCATTAAGTAGCTCGAAAAGAGCGTTCTCGAAGATTCTGCATACTTCTGACAGAAGTCTCACCAGGATTATCGTAGAAAATGCATATCTCAGCTTGAAACCCGACCGAAACCAAGATATCTCCGGTTCTGCATGTCAAACGTACTGTGGAGTGGTGAAAACACCAGATAACGTGTTTCTCGCATTAAAAAGCTCGAAAAGTGCGATCTCGATGATTCTGCATACTTCTAACAGAAGTCACACCAAGATTGTCGCAGAAAATGCATATCTCTGCTTGAAACCCCACGAAAACCAAGATATCTACTGTTCTGCATATCCAACGAACTGTGGAGTGGTGAAAACCACAGAAAACGTGTTTCTCGCATTAACCTGCGCGAAAAGAGCGATCTCGATTATTCAGCATACTTCGGACAGAAGTCTCACCATGATTATCGCAGAAAATGCATATCTCAGCTTGAAACCCCACGAAAACCAAGATATCGCCGGTTCTGCATATCAAACGCACTGTGGAGTGGTGAAAACACCGGATAAGGTTCTTCTTGCATTAACTAGCTCGAAAAGAGCGATCTCGATGTTTCAGCATACTTCGGACAGAAGTCTCACCAAGATTATCGCAGAAAATGCATATCTCAGCTTGAAACCCCACGAAAACAAAGATATCGCCGGTTCTGCATATCATACGCACTGTGGAGTGGTGAAAACACCAGATAACGTGTTTCTCGCATTAAATAGCTCGAAACGAGCGATCTCGATGATTAAGCATACTTCGGACAGAAGTCTCACCAAGATTATCGCAGGAAATGCATATCTCAGCCTGAAACCCAACGAAAACCAAGATATCTCCGGTTCTGCATATCCAACGAACTGTGGAGTGGTGAAAACACCAGATAACGTGATTCTCGCATTAAATAGCTCGAAAAGAGCGATCTCGATGATTCTGCATACTTCGGACAGAAGTCTCACCAAGATTATCGTAAAAAATGCATATCTCAGCATGAAACCCCACGAAAACCAAGATATCGCTGGTACTGCATATCAAACGCACTGTGGAGTGGTGAAAACACCAGATAACGTGATTCTCGCATTAAATAGCTCGAAAAGAGCGATCTCGATGATTCTGCATACTTCGGACAGAAGTCTCACCAAGATTATCGCAGAAAATGCATATCTCAGCTTGAAACCCGACGAAAACCGAGTTATCTCCGGTTCTGCACATCAAACATACCGTGGAGTGGTGAAAACACCAGAAAACGTGTTTCGCGCATTAAGTAGCTCGAAAAGAGCGTTCTCGAAGATTCTTCATACTTCTGACAGAAGTCTCACCAGGATTATCGCAGAAAATGCATATCTCAGCTTGAATCCCCACGAAAACCAAGATATCGCCGGTTCTGCATATCAAACGCACTGTGGAGTGGTGAAAACACCGGATAAGGTTCTTCTTGCATTAACTAGCTCGAAAAGAGCGATCTCGATGTTTCAGCATACTCCGGACAGAAGTCTCACCAAGATTATCGCAGAAAATGCATATCTCATCTTGAAACCCCACGAAAACAAAGATATCGCCGGTTCTGCATATCATACGCACTGTGGAGTGGTGAAAACACCAGATAACGTGTTTCTCGCATTAAATAGCTCGAAACGAGCGATCTCGATGATTAAGCATACTTCGGACAGAAGTCTCACCAAGATTATCGTAAAAAATGCATATCTCAGCTTGAAACCCCACGAAAACCAAGATATCGCTGGTTCTGCATATCAAACGCACTGTGGGGTGCTGAAAGCACCAGATAACGTGTTTGTCGCATTAAATAGCTCGAATAGAGCGATCTCGATGATTCAGCATACTTCGGACAGAAGTCTCACCAAGATTATCGCAGAAAATGCATATCTCATCTTGAAACCCCACGAAAACAAAGATATCGCCGGTTCTGCATATCATACGCACTGTGGAGTGGTGAAAACACCAGATAACCTGTTTCTCGCATTAAATAGCTCGAAACGAGCGATCTCGATGATGAAGCATACTTCGGACAGAAGTCTCACCAAGATTATCGTAAAAAATGCATATCTCAGCTTGAAACCCCACGAAAACCAAGATATCGCTGGTTCTGCATATCAAACGCACTGTGGGGTGCTGAAAGCACCAGATAACGTGTTTGTCGCATTAAATAGCTCGAATAGAGCGATCTCGATGATTCTGCATACTTCGGACAGAAGTCTCACCAAGATTATCGCAGAAAATGCATATCTCAGCTTGAAACTCGACGAAAACCGAGTTATCTCCGGTTCTGCACATCAAACGTACCGTGGAGTGGTGAAAACACCAGAAAACGTGTTTCGCGCATTAAGTAGCTCGAAAAGAGCGTTCTCGAAGATTCTTCATACTTCTGACAGAAGTCTCACCAGGATTATCGCAGAAAATGCATATCTCAGCTTGAATCCCCACGAAAACCAAGATATCGCCGGTTCTGCATATCAAACGCACTGTGGAGTGCTGAAAACACCAGAAAACGTGTTTCGTGCATTAAGTAGCTTGAAAAGAGCGATCTAGTTGATTGTGCATACTTGTGACAAAAGACCCACCATGATTATCGATGAAAATGCATATCTCAGCTGGAAACACCACGAAAATCAAGATATCGCCTGTTCGGCATATCAAACGCACTGTGGAGTGGTGAAAACAACCAGAGAACGTGTTTTTCGCATTGAATAGCTCGAAAAGGGCGATCTCGATGATTCAGCATACTTCGGACAGAAGTCTCACCAAGATTATCGCAGGAAATGCATATCTCAGCCTGAAACCCAACGAAAACCAAGATATCTCCGGTTCTGCATATCCAACGAACTGTGGAGTGGTGAAAACACCAGATAACCTGTTTCTCGCATTAAATAGCTCGAAACGAGCGATCTCGATGATGAAGCATACTTCGGACAGAAGTCTCACCAAGATTATCGTAAAAAATGCATATCTCAGCTTGAAACCCCACGAAAACCAAGATATCGCTGGTTCTGCATATCAAACGCACTGTGGGGTGCTGAAAGCACCAGATAACGTGTTTGTCGCATTAAATAGCTCGAATAGAGCGATCTCGATGATTCTGCATACTTCGGACAGAAGTCTCACCAAGATTATCGCAGAAAATGCATATCTCAGCTTGAAACCCGACGAAAACCGAGTTATCTCCGGTTCTGCACATCAAACGTACCGTGGAGTGGTGAAAACACCAGAAAACGTGTTTCGCGCATTAAGTAGCTCGAAAAGAGCGTTCTCGAAGATTCTTCATACTTCTGACAGAAGTCTCACCAGGATTATCGCAGAAAATGCATATCTCAGCTTGAATCCCCACGAAAACCAAGATATCGCCGGTTCTGCATATCAAACGCACTGTGGAGTGCTGAAAACACCAGAAAACGTGTTTCGTGCATTAAGTAGCTTGAAAAGAGCGATCTAGTTGATTGTGCATACTTGTGACAAAAGACCCACCATGATTATCGATGAAAATGCATATCTCAGCTGGAAACACCACGAAAATCAAGATATCGCCTGTTCGGCATATCAAACGCACTGTGGAGTGGTGAAAACAACCAGAGAACGTGTTTTTCGCATTGAATAGCTCGAAAAGGGCGATCTCGATGATTCAGCATACTTCGGACAGAAGTCTCACCAAGATTATCGCAGGAAATGCATATCTCAGCCTGAAACCCAACGAAAACCAAGATATCTCCGGTTCTGCATATCCAACGAACTGTGGAGTGGTGAAAACACCAGATAACGTGATTCTCGCATTAAATAGCTCGAAAAGAGCGATCTCGATGATTCTGCATACTTCGGACAGAAGTCTCACCAAGATTATCGCAGAAAATGCATATCTCAGCTTGAAACCCGACGATAACCGAGTTATCTCCGGTTCTGCACATCAAACGTACCGTGGAGTGGTGAAAACACCAGAAAACGTGTATCGCGCATTAAGTAGCTCGAAAAGAGGGTTCTCGAAGATTCTTCATACTTCTGACAGAAGTCTCACCAAGATTATCAAAGGAAATGCATAGCTCAGCTTGAAACCCCACGAAAACCAAGATATCTCCGGTTCTGCATATCAAACGCACTGTGGAGTGGTGAAAACACCAGATAACGTGTTTCTCGCATTAAATAGCTCGAATAGTGCGATCTCGATGATTCTGCATACTTCGGACAGAAGTCTCACCAAGATTATCGTAAAAAATGCATATCTCAGCTTGAATCCCCACGAAAACCAAGATATCGCCGGTTCTGCATATCAAACGCACTGAGGAGTGGTGAAAACACCAGATAACGTGTTTCGCGCATTAAGTAGCTCGAAAAGAGCGTTCTCGAAGATTCTTCATACTTCTGACAGAAGTCTCACCAGGATTATCGCAGAAAATGCATATCTCAGCTTGAATCCCCACGAAAACCAAGATATCGCCGGTTCTGCATATCAAACGCACTGTGGAGTGCTGAAAACACCAGAAAACGTGTTTCGTGCATTAAGTAGCTTGAAAAGAGCGATCTAGTTGATTGTGCATACTTGTGACAAAAGACCCACCATGATTATCGATGAAAATGCATATCTCAGCTGGAAACACCACGAAAATCAAGATATCGCCTGTTCGGCATATCAAACGCACTGTGGAGTGGTGAAAACAACCAGAGAACGTGTTTTTCGCATTGAATAGCTCGAAAAGGGCGATCTCGATGATTCAGCATACTTCGGACAGAAGTCTCACCAAGATTATCGCAGGAAATGCATATCTCAGCCTGAAACCCAACAAAAACCAAGATATCTCCGGTTCTGCATATCCAACGAACTGTGGAGTGGTGAAAACACCAGATAACGTGATTCTCGCATTAAATAGCTCGAAAAGAGCGATCTCGATGATTCTGCATACTTCGGACAGAAGTCTCACCAAGATTATCGCAGAAAATGCATATCTCAGCTTGAAACCCGACGATAACCGAGTTATCTCCGGTTCTGCACATCAAACGTACCGTGGAGTGGTGAAAACACCAGAAAACGTGTATCGCGCATTAAGTAGCTCGAAAAGAGGGTTCTCGAAGATTCTTCATACTTCTGACAGAAGTCTCACCAAGATTATCAAAGGAAATGCATAGCTCAGCTTGAAACCCCACGAAAACCAAGATATCTCCGGTTCTGCATATCAAACGCACTGTGGAGTGGTGAAAACACCAGATAACGTGTTTCTCGCATTAAATAGCTCGAATAGTGCGATCTCGATGATTCTGCATACTTCGGACAGAAGTCTCACCAAGATTATCGTAAAAAATGCATATCTCAGCTTGAATCCCCACGAAAACCAAGATATCGCCGGTTCTGCATATCAAACGCACTGAGGAGTGGTGAAAACACCAGATAACGTGTTTCTCGCATTAAATAGCTCGAATAGAGCGATCTCGATGATTCTGCATACTTCGGACAGAAGTCTCACCAAGATTATCGTAAAAAATGCATATCTCAGCATGAAACCCCACGAAAACCAAGATATCGCTGGTACTGCATATCAAACGCACTGTGGAGTGGTGAAAACACCAGATAACGTGATTCTCGCATTAAATAGCTCGAAAAGAGCGATCTCGATGATTCTGCATACTTCGGACAGAAGTCTCACCAAGATTATCGCAGAAAATGCATATCTCAGCTTGAAACCCGACGAAAACCGAGTTATCTCCGGTTCTGCACATCAAACGTACCGTGGAGTGGTGAAAACACCAGAAAACGTGTTTCGCGCATTAAGTAGCTCGAAAAGAGCGTTCTCGAAGATTCTTCATACTTCTGACAGAAGTCTCACCAAGATTATCAAAGGAAATGCATATCTCAGCTTGAAACCCCACGAAAACCAAGATATCTCCGGTTCTGCATATCAATCGCACTGTGGAGTGGTGAAAACACCAGATAACGTGTTTCTCGCATTAAATAGCTCGAATAGTGCGATCTCGATGATTCTGCATACTTCTAACAGAAGTCTCACCACGATTATCGCAGAAAATGCATATCTCAGCTTGAAACCCCACGAAAACCAAGATATCGCCGGTTTTGCATATCAAACGCACTGTGGAGTGGTGAAAACACCGGATAAGGTTTTTCTCGCATTAACTAGCTCGAAAAGAGCGATCTCGATGTTTCAGCATACTTCGGACAGAAGTCTCACCAAGATTATCGTAGAAAATGCATATCTCAGCTTAAAACCCGACAAAAACCGAGTTATCTCCGGTTCTGCACATCAAACGTACCGTGGAGTGGTGAAAACACCAGATAACGTGTTTCTCGCATTAAATAGCTCGAAAAGTGCTATCTCGATGATTCTGCATACTTCTAACAGAAGTCACACCAAGATTATCGCAGAAAATGCATATCTCTGCTTGAAACCCCACGAAAACAAAGATATCGCCGGTTCTGCATATCATACGCACTGTGGAGTGGTGAAAACACCAGATAACGTGATTCTCGCATTAAATAGCTCGAAAAGAGCGATCTCGATGATTCTGCATACTTCGGACAGAAGTCTCACCAAGATTATCGTAAAAAATGCATATCTCAGCTTGAATCCCCACGAAAACCAAGATATCGCCGGTTCTGCATATCAAACGCACTGAGGAGTGGTGAAAACACCAGATAACGTGTTTCTCGCATTAAATAGCTCGAATAGAGCGATCTCGATGATTCTGCATACTTCGGACAGAAGTCTCACCAAGATTATCGTAAAAAATGCATATCTCAGCATGAAACCCCACGAAAACCAAGATATCGCTGGTACTGCATATCAAACGCACTGTGGAGTGGTGAAAACACCAGATAACGTGATTCTCGCATTAAATAGCTCGAAAAGAGCGATCTCGATGATTCTGCATACTTCGGACAGAAGTCTCACCAAGATTATCGCAGAAAATGCATATCTCAGCTTGAAACCCGACGAAAACCGAGTTATCTCCGGTTCTGCACATCAAACGTACCGTGGAGTGGTGAAAACACCAGAAAACGTGTTTCGCGCATTAAGTAGCTCGAAAAGAGCGTTCTCGAAGATTCTTCATACTTCTGACAGAAGTCTCACCAAGATTATCAAAGGAAATGCATATCTCAGCTTGAAACCCCACGAAAACCAAGATATCTCCGGTTCTGCATATCAATCGCACTGTGGAGTGGTGAAAACACCAGATAACGTGTTTCTCGCATTAAATAGCTCGAATAGTGCGATCTCGATGATTCTGCATACTTCTAACAGAAGTCTCACCACGATTATCGCAGAAAATGCATATCTCAGCTTGAAACCCCACGAAAACCAAGATATCGCCGGTTTTGCATATCAAACGCACTGTGGAGTGGTGAAAACACCGGATAAGGTTTTTCTCGCATTAACTAGCTCGAAAAGAGCGATCTCGATGTTTCAGCATACTTCGGACAGAAGTCTCACCAAGATTATCGTAGAAAATGCATATCTCAGCTTAAAACCCGACAAAAACCGAGTTATCTCCGGTTCTGCACATCAAACGTACCGTGGAGTGGTGAAAACACCAGATAACGTGTTTCTCGCATTAAATAGCTCGAAAAGTGCTATCTCGATGATTCTGCATACTTCTAACAGAAGTCACACCAAGATTATCGCAGAAAATGCATATCTCTGCTTGAAACCCCACGAAAACCAAGATATCTACTGTTCTGCATATCAAACCAACTGCGGAGTGGTGAAAACACCAGATAACGTGTTTCTCGCATTAAATAGCTCGAAAAGTGCGATCTCGATGATTCTGCATACTTCTAACAGAAGTCACACCAAGATTATCGCAGAAAATGCATATCTCTGCTTGAAACCCCACGAAAACCAAGATATCAACTGTTCTGCATATCCAACGAACTGTGGAGTGGTGAAAACCACAGAAAACGTGTTTCTCGCACTAACCAGCTCGAAAAGAGCGATCTCGATTATTCAGCATACTTCGGACAGAAGTCTCACCAAGATTATCGCAGAAAATGCATATCTCAGCTTGAAACCCCACGAAAACCAAGATATCGCCGGTTCTGCATATCAAACGCACTGTGGAGTGGTGAAAACACCGGATAAGGTTCTTCTTGCATTAACTAGCTCGAAAATAGCGATCGCGATGTTTCAGCATACTTCGGACAGAAGTCTCACCAAGATTATCGCAGAAAATGCATATCTCAGCTTGAAACCCCACGAAAACAAAGATATCGCCGGTTCTGCATATCATACGCACTGTGGAGTGGTGAAAACACCAGATAACGTGTTTCTCGCATTAAATAGCTCGAAACGAGCGATCTCGATGATTAAGCATACTTCGGACAGAAGTCTCACCAAGATTATCGTAAAAAATGCATATCTCAGCTTGAAACCCCACGAAAACCAAGATATCGCTGGTTCTGCATATCAAACACACTGTGGGGTGCTGAAAACACCAGAAAACGTGTTTCGTGCATTAAGTAGCTTGAAAAGAGCGATCTAGTTGATTGTGTATACTTCTGACAAAAGACCCACCATGATTATCGCTGAAAATGCATATCTCAGCTGGAAACACCACGAAAATCAAGATATCGCCTGTTCGGCATATCAAACGCACTGTGGAGTGGTGAAAACAACCAGAGAACGTGTTTTTCGCATTGAATAGCTCGAAAAGGGCGATCTCGATGATTCAGCATACTTCGGACAGAAGTCTCACCAAGATTATCGCAGGAAATGCATATCTCAGCTTGAAACCCAACCAAAACTAAGATATCTCCGGTTCTGCATATCCAACGAACTGTGAAGTGGTGAAAACCCCAGAAAACGAGTTTCTCGCATTAAATAGCTCGAAAAGAGCGTTCTCGAAGTTCCTGCATACTTCTGACAGAAGTCTCACCAAGATTATCAAAGGAAATGCATATCTCAGCTTGAAACCCCACGAAAACCAAGATATCTCCGGTTCTGCATATCAAACGCACTGTGGAGTGGTGAAAACACCAGATAACGTGTTTCTCGCATTAAATAGCTCGTATAGTGCGATCTCGATGATTCTGCATACTTCTAACAGAAGTCTCACCAAGATTATCGCAGAAAATGCATATCTCAGCTGGAAACACCACGAAAATCAAGATATCGCCTGTTCTGCATATCAAACGCACTGTGGACTGGTGAAAGCAACCAGAGAACGTGTTTCTCGCATTAACTAGCTCGAAAAGAGCGATCTCGATGTTTCAGCATACTCCGGACAGAAGTCTCACCAAGATTATCGCAGAAAATGCATATCTCATCTTGAAACCCCACGAAAACAAAGATATCGCCGGTTCTGCATATCATACGCACTGTGGAGTGGTGAAAACACCAGATAACGTGTTTCTCGCATTAAATAGCTCGAAACGAGCGATCTCGATGATTAAGCATACTTCGGACAGAAGTCTCACCAAGATTATCGTAAAAAATGCATATCTCAGCTTGAAACCCCACGAAAACCAAGATATCGCTGGTTCTGCATATCAAACGCACTGTGGGGTGCTGAAAGCACCAGATAACGTGTTTGTCGCATTAAATAGCTCGAATAGAGCGATCTCGATGATTCAGCATACTTCGGACAGAAGTCTCACCAAGATTATCGCAGAAAATGCATATCTCATCTTGAAACCCCACGAAAACAAAGATATCGCCGGTTCTGCATATCATACGCACTGTGGAGTGGTGAAAACACCAGATAACCTGTTTCTCGCATTAAATAGCTCGAAACGAGCGATCTCGATGATGAAGCATACTTCGGACAGAAGTCTCACCAAGATTATCGTAAAAAATGCATATCTCAGCTTGAAACCCCACGAAAACCAAGATATCGCTGGTTCTGCATATCAAACGCACTGTGGGGTGCTGAAAGCACCAGATAACGTGTTTGTCGCATTAAATAGCTCGAATAGAGCGATCTCGATGATTCTGCATACTTCGGACAGAAGTCTCACCAAGATTATCAAAGGAAATGCATAGCTCAGCTTGAAACCCCACGAAAACCAAGATATCTCCGGTTCTGCATATCAAACGCACTGTGGAGTGGTGAAAACACCAGATAACGTGTTTCTCGCATTAAATAGCTCGAATAGTGCGATCTCGATGATTCTGCATACTTCTAACAGAAGTCTCACCAAGATTATCGCACAAAATGCATATCTCAGCTTGAAACCCCACGAAAACCAAGATATCGCCGGTTTTGCATATCAAACGCACTGTGGAGTGGCGAAAACACCAGATAACGTGATTCTCGCATTAACTAGCTCGAAAAGAGCGATCTCAATGTTTCAGCATACTTCGGACAGAAGTCTCACCAAGATTATCGCAGAAAATGCATATCTCAGCTTGAAACCCCACGAAAACAAAGATATCGCCGGTTCTGCATATCATACGCACTGTGGAGTGGTGAAAACACCAGATAACGTGATTCTCGCATTAAATAGCTCGAAAAGAGCGATCTCGATGATTCTGCATACTTCGGACAGAAGTCTCACCAAGATTATCGTAAAAAATGCATATCTCAGCTTGAATCCCCACGAAAACCAAGATATCGCCGGTTCTGCATATCAAACGCACTGAGGAGTGGTGAAAACACCAGATAACGTGTTTCTCGCATTAAATAGCTCGAATAGAGCGATCTCGATGATTCTGCATACTTCGGACAGAAGTCTCACCAAGATTATCGTAAAAAATGCATATCTCAGCATGAAACCCCACGAAAACCAAGATATCGCTGGTACTGCATATCAAACGCACTGTGGAGTGGTGAAAACACCAGATAACGTGATTCTCGCATTAAATAGCTCGAAAAGAGCGATCTCGATGATTCTGCATACTTCGGACAGAAGTCTCACCAAGATTATCGCAGAAAATGCATATCTCAGCTTGAAACCCGACGAAAACCGAGTTATCTCCGGTTCTGCACATCAAACGTACCGTGGAGTGGTGAAAACACCAGAAAACGTGTTTCGCGCATTAAGTAGCTCGAAAAGAGCGTTCTCGAAGATTCTTCATACTTCTGACAGAAGTCTCACCAAGATTATCAAAGGAAATGCATATCTCAGCTTGAAACCCCACGAAAACCAAGATATCTCCGGTTCTGCATATCAATCGCACTGTGGAGTGGTGAAAACACCAGATAACGTGTTTCTCGCATTAAATAGCTCGAATAGTGCGATCTCGATGATTCTGCATACTTCTAACAGAAGTCTCACCACGATTATCGCAGAAAATGCATATCTCAGCTTGAAACCCCACGAAAACCAAGATATCGCCGGTTTTGCATATCAAACGCACTGTGGAGTGGTGAAAACACCGGATAAGGTTTTTCTCGCATTAACTAGCTCGAAAAGAGCGATCTCGATGTTTCAGCATACTTCGGACAGAAGTCTCACCAAGATTATCGTAGAAAATGCATATCTCAGCTTAAAACCCGACAAAAACCGAGTTATCTCCGGTTCTGCACATCAAACGTACCGTGGAGTGGTGAAAACACCAGATAACGTGTTTCTCGCATTAAATAGCTCGAAAAGTGCTATCTCGATGATTCTGCATACTTCTAACAGAAGTCACACCAAGATTATCGCAGAAAATGCATATCTCTGCTTGAAACCCCACGAAAACCAAGATATCTACTGTTCTGCATATCAAACCAACTGCGGAGTGGTGAAAACACCAGATAACGTGTTTCTCGCATTAAATAGCTCGAAAAGTGCGATCTCGATGATTCTGCATACTTCTAACAGAAGTCACACCAAGATTATCGCAGAAAATGCATATCTCTGCTTGAAACCCCACGAAAACCAAGATATCAACTGTTCTGCATATCCAACGAACTGTGGAGTGGTGAAAACCACAGAAAACGTGTTTCTCGCACTAACCAGCTCGAAAAGAGCGATCTCGATTATTCAGCATACTTCGGACAGAAGTCTCACCAAGATTATCGCAGAAAATGCATATCTCAGCTTGAAACCCCACGAAAACCAAGATATCGCCGGTTCTGCATATCAAACGCACTGTGGAGTGGTGAAAACACCGGATAAGGTTCTTCTTGCATTAACTAGCTCGAAAATAGCGATCGCGATGTTTCAGCATACTTCGGTCAGAAGTCTCACCAAGATTATCGCAGAAAATGCATATCTCAGCTTGAAACCCCACGAAAACCAAGATATCGCCGGTTTTGCATATCAAACGCACTGTGGAGTGGCGAAAACACCAGATAACGTGATTCTCGCATTAACTAGCTCGAAAAGAGCGATCTCAATGTTTCAGCATACTTCGGACAGAAGTCTCACCAAGATTATCGCAGAAAATGCATATCTCAGCTTGAAACCCCACGAAAACAAAGATATCGCCGGTTCTGCATATCATACGCACTGTGGAGTGGTGAAAACACCAGATAACGTGATTCTCGCATTAAATAGCTCGAAAAGAGCGATCTCGATGATTCTGCATACTTCGGACAGAAGTCTCACCAAGATTATCGTAAAAAATGCATATCTCAGCTTGAATCCCCACGAAAACCAAGATATCGCCGGTTCTGCATATCAAACGCACTGAGGAGTGGTGAAAACACCAGATAACGTGTTTCTCGCATTAAATAGCTCGAATAGAGCGATCTCGATGATTCTGCATACTTCGGACAGAAGTCTCACCAAGATTATCGTAAAAAATGCATATCTCAGCATGAAACCCCACGAAAACCAAGATATCGCTGGTACTGCATATCAAACGCACTGTGGAGTGGTGAAAACACCAGATAACGTGATTCTCGCATTAAATAGCTCGAAAAGAGCGATCTCGATGATTCTGCATACTTCGGACAGAAGTCTCACCAAGATTATCGCAGAAAATGCATATCTCAGCTTGAAACCCGACGAAAACCGAGTTATCTCCGGTTCTGCACATCAAACGTACCGTGGAGTGGTGAAAACACCAGAAAACGTGTTTCGCGCATTAAGTAGCTCGAAAAGAGCGTTCTCGAAGATTCTTCATACTTCTGACAGAAGTCTCACCAAGATTATCAAAGGAAATGCATATCTCAGCTTGAAACCCCACGAAAACCAAGATATCTCCGGTTCTGCATATCAATCGCACTGTGGAGTGGTGAAAACACCAGATAACGTGTTTCTCGCATTAAATAGCTCGAATAGTGCGATCTCGATGATTCTGCATACTTCTAACAGAAGTCTCACCACGATTATCGCAGAAAATGCATATCTCAGCTTGAAACCCCACGAAAACCAAGATATCGCCGGTTTTGCATATCAAACGCACTGTGGAGTGGTGAAAACACCGGATAAGGTTTTTCTCGCATTAACTAGCTCGAAAAGAGCGATCTCGATGTTTCAGCATACTTCGGACAGAAGTCTCACCAAGATTATCGTAGAAAATGCATATCTCAGCTTAAAACCCGACAAAAACCGAGTTATCTCCGGTTCTGCACATCAAACGTACCGTGGAGTGGTGAAAACACCAGATAACGTGTTTCTCGCATTAAATAGCTCGAAAAGTGCTATCTCGATGATTCTGCATACTTCTAACAGAAGTCACACCAAGATTATCGCAGAAAATGCATATCTCTGCTTGAAACCCCACGAAAACCAAGATATCTACTGTTCTGCATATCAAACCAACTGCGGAGTGGTGAAAACACCAGATAACGTGTTTCTCGCATTAAATAGCTCGAAAAGTGCGATCTCGATGATTCTGCATACTTCTAACAGAAGTCACACCAAGATTATCGCAGAAAATGCATATCTCTGCTTGAAACCCCACGAAAACCAAGATATCAACTGTTCTGCATATCCAACGAACTGTGGAGTGGTGAAAACCACAGAAAACGTGTTTCTCGCACTAACCAGCTCGAAAAGAGCGATCTCGATTATTCAGCATACTTCGGACAGAAGTCTCACCAAGATTATCGCAGAAAATGCATATCTCAGCTTGAAACCCCACGAAAACCAAGATATCGCCGGTTCTGCATATCAAACGCACTGTGGAGTGGTGAAAACACCGGATAAGGTTCTTCTTGCATTAACTAGCTCGAAAATAGCGATCGCGATGTTTCAGCATACTTCGGTCAGAAGTCTCACCAAGATTATCGCAGAAAATGCATATCTCAGCTTGAAACCCCACGAAAACAAAGATATCGCCGGTTCTGCATATCATACGCACTGTGGAGTGGTGAAAACACCAGAAAACGTGTTTCGTGCATTAAGTAGCTTGAAAAGAGCGATCTAGTTGATTGTGTATACTTCTGACAAAAGACCCACCATGATTATCGCTGAAAATGCATATCTCAGCTGGAAACACCACGAAAATCAAGATATCGCCTGTTCGGCATATCAAACGCACTGTGGAGTGGTGAAAACAACCAGAGAACGTGTTTCTCGCATTAAATAGCTCGAAACGAGCGATCTCGATGATTAAGCATACTTCGGACAGAAGTCTCACCAAGATTATCGTAAAAAATGCATATCTCAGCTTGAAACCCCACGAAAACCAAGATATCGCTGGTTCTGCATATCAAACACACTGTGGGGTGCTGAAAACACCAGAAAACGTGTTTCGTGCATTAAGTAGCTTGAAAAGAGCGATCTAGTTGATTGTGTATACTTCTGACAAAAGACCCACCATGATTATCGCTGAAAATGCATATCTCAGCTGGAAACACCACGAAAATCAAGATATCGCCTGTTCGGCATATCAAACGCACTGTGGAGTGGTGAAAACAACCAGAGAACGTGTTTTTCGCATTGAATAGCTCGAAAAGGGCGATCTCGATGATTCAGCATACTTCGGACAGAAGTCTCACCAAGATTATCGCAGGAAATGCATATCTCAGCTTGAAACCCAACCAAAACTAAGATATCTCCGGTTCTGCATATCCAACGAACTGTGAAGTGGTGAAAACCCCAGAAAACGAGTTTCTCGCATTAAATAGCTCGAAAAGAGCGTTCTCGAAGTTCCTGCATACTTCTGACAGAAGTCTCACCAAGATTATCAAAGGAAATGCATATCTCAGCTTGAAACCCCACGAAAACCAAGATATCTCCGGTTCTGCATATCAAACGCACTGTGGAGTGGTGAAAACACCAGATAACGTGTTTCTCGCATTAAATAGCTCGTATAGTGCGATCTCGATGATTCTGCATACTTCTAACAGAAGTCTCACCAAGATTATCGCAGAAAATGCATATCTCAGCTGGAAACACCACGAAAATCAAGATATCGCCTGTTCTGCATATCAAACGCACTGTGGACTGGTGAAAGCAACCAGAGAACGTGTTTCTCGCATTAACTAGCTCGAAAAGAGCGATCTCGATGTTTCAGCATACTCCGGACAGAAGTCTCACCAAGATTATCGCAGAAAATGCATATCTCATCTTGAAACCCCACGAAAACAAAGATATCGCCGGTTCTGCATATCATACGCACTGTGGAGTGGTGAAAACACCAGATAACGTGTTTCTCGCATTAAATAGCTCGAAACGAGCGATCTCGATGATTAAGCATACTTCGGACAGAAGTCTCACCAAGATTATCGTAAAAAATGCATATCTCAGCTTGAAACCCCACGAAAACCAAGATATCGCTGGTTCTGCATATCAAACGCACTGTGGGGTGCTGAAAGCACCAGATAACGTGTTTGTCGCATTAAATAGCTCGAATAGAGCGATCTCGATGATTCAGCATACTTCGGACAGAAGTCTCACCAAGATTATCGCAGAAAATGCAT
Source organism: Anthophora plumipes (assembly GCA_951804975.1). Classification (NCBI taxonomy): domain Eukaryota; kingdom Metazoa; phylum Arthropoda; class Insecta; order Hymenoptera; family Apidae; genus Anthophora; species Anthophora plumipes. The sequence continues at coordinate 834,076 of CATORF010000419.1, forward strand.
ATCTCATCTTGAAACCCCACGAAAACAAAGATATCGCCGGTTCTGCATATCATACGCACTGTGGAGTGGTGAAAACACCAGATAACCTGTTTCTCGCATTAAATAGCTCGAAACGAGCGATCTCGATGATGAAGCATACTTCGGACAGAAGTCTCACCAAGATTATCGTAAAAAATGCATATCTCAGCTTGAAACCCCACGAAAACCAAGATATCGCTGGTTCTGCATATCAAACGCACTGTGGGGTGCTGAAAGCACCAGATAACGTGTTTGTCGCATTAAATAGCTCGAATAGAGCGATCTCGATGATTCTGCATACTTCGGACAGAAGTCTCACCAAGATTATCGCAGAAAATGCATATCTCAGCTTGAAACCCGACGAAAACCGAGTTATCTCCGGTTCTGCACATCAAACGTACCGTGGAGTGGTGAAAACACCAGAAAACGTGTTTCGCGCATTAAGTAGCTCGAAAAGAGCGTTCTCGAAGATTCTTCATACTTCTGACAGAAGTCTCACCAGGATTATCGCAGAAAATGCATATCTCAGCTTGAATCCCCACGAAAACCAAGATATCGCCGGTTCTGCATATCAAACGCACTGTGGAGTGCTGAAAACACCAGAAAACGTGTTTCGTGCATTAAGTAGCTTGCAAAGAGCGATCTAGTTGATTGTGCATACTTGTGACAAAAGACCCACCATGATTATCGATGAAAATGCATATCTCAGCTGGAAACACCACGAAAATCAAGATATCGCCTGTTCGGGATATCAAACGCACTGTGGAGTGGTGAAAACAACCAGAGAACGTGTTTTTCGCATTGAATAGCTCGAAAAGGGCGATCTCGATGATTCAGCATACTTCGGACAGAAGTCTCACCAAGATTATCGCAGGAAATGCATATCTCAGCCTGAAACCCAACGAAAACCAAGATATCTCCGGTTCTGCATATCCAACGAACTGTGGAGTGGTGAAAACACCAGATAACGTGATTCTCGCATTAAATAGCTCGAAAAGAGCGATCTCGATGATTCTGCATACTTCGGACAGAAGTCTCACCAAGATTATCGCAGAAAATGCATATCTCAGCTTGAAACCCGACGATAACCGAGTTATCTCCGGTTCTGCACATCAAACGTACCGTGGAGTGGTGAAAACACCAGAAAACGTGTATCGCGCATTAAGTAGCTCGAAAAGAGGGTTCTCGAAGATTCTTCATACTTCTGACAGAAGTCTCACCAAGATTATCAAAGGAAATGCATAGCTCAGCTTGAAACCCCACGAAAACCAAGATATCTCCGGTTCTGCATATCAAACGCACTGTGGAGTGGTGAAAACACCAGATAACGTGTTTCTCGCATTAAATAGCTCGAATAGTGCGATCTCGATGATTCTGCATACTTCTAACAGAAGTCTCACCAAGATTATCGCACAAAATGCATATCTCAGCTTGAAACCCCACGAAAACCAAGATATCGCCGGTTTTGCATATCAAACGCACTGTGGAGTGGCGAAAACACCAGATAACGTGATTCTCGCATTAACTAGCTCGAAAAGAGCGATCTCAATGTTTCAGCATACTTCGGACAGAAGTCTCACCAAGATTATCGCAGAAAATGCATATCTCAGCTTGAAACCCCACGAAAACAAAGATATCGCCGGTTCTGCATATCATACGCACTGTGGAGTGGTGAAAACACCAGATAACGTGATTCTCGCATTAAATAGCTCGAAAAGAGCGATCTCGATGATTCTGCATACTTCGGACAGAAGTCTCACCAAGATTATCGTAAAAAATGCATATCTCAGCTTGAATCCCCACGAAAACCAAGATATCGCCGGTTCTGCATATCAAACGCACTGAGGAGTGGTGAAAACACCAGATAACGTGTTTCTCGCATTAAATAGCTCGAATAGAGCGATCTCGATGATTCTGCATACTTCGGACAGAAGTCTCACCAAGATTATCGTAAAAAATGCATATCTCAGCATGAAACCCCACGAAAACCAAGATATCGCTGGTACTGCATATCAAACGCACTGTGGAGTGGTGAAAACACCAGATAACGTGATTCTCGCATTAAATAACTCGAAAAGAGCGATCTCGATGATTCTGCATACTTCGGACAGAAGTCTCACCAAGATTATCGCAGAAAATGCATATCTCAGCTTGAAACCCGACGAAAACCGAGTTATCTCCGGTTCTGCACATCAAACGTACCGTGGAGTGGTGAAAACACCAGAAAACGTGTTTCGCGCATTAAGTAGCTCGAAAAGAGCGTTCTCGAAGATTCTTCATACTTCTGACAGAAGTCTCACCAAGATTATCAAAGGAAATGCATATCTCAGCTTGAAACCCCACGAAAACCAAGATATCTCCGGTTCTGCATATCAATCGCACTGTGGAGTGGTGAAAACACCAGATAACGTGTTTCTCGCATTAAATAGCTCGAATAGTGCGATCTCGATGATTCTGCATACTTCTAACAGAAGTCTCACCACGATTATCGCAGAAAATGCATATCTCAGCTTGAAACCCCACGAAAACCAAGATATCGCCGGTTTTGCATATCAAACGCACTGTGGAGTGGTGAAAACACCGGATAAGGTTTTTCTCGCATTAACTAGCTCGAAAAGAGCGATCTCGATGTTTCAGCATACTTCGGACAGAAGTCTCACCAAGATTATCGTAGAAAATGCATATCTCAGCTTAAAACCCGACAAAAACCGAGTTATCTCCGGTTCTGCACATCAAACGTACCGTGGAGTGGTGAAAACACCAGATAACGTGTTTCTCGCATTAAATAGCTCGAAAAGTGCTATCTCGATGATTCTGCATACTTCTAACAGAAGTCACACCAAGATTATCGCAGAAAATGCATATCTCTGCTTGAAACCCCACGAAAACCAAGATATCTACTGTTCTGCATATCAAACCAACTGCGGAGTGGTGAAAACACCAGATAACGTGTTTCTCGCATTAAATAGCTCGAAAAGTGCGATCTCGATGATTCTGCATACTTCTAACAGAAGTCACACCAAGATTATCGCAGAAAATGCATATCTCTGCTTGAAACCCCACGAAAACCAAGATATCAACTGTTCTGCATATCCAACGAACTGTGGAGTGGTGAAAACCACAGAAAACGTGTTTCTCGCACTAACCAGCTCGAAAAGAGCGATCTCGATTATTCAGCATACTTCGGACAGAAGTCTCACCAAGATTATCGCAGAAAATGCATATCTCAGCTTGAAACCCCACGAAAACCAAGATATCGCCGGTTCTGCATATCAAACGCACTGTGGAGTGGTGAAAACACCGGATAAGGTTCTTCTTGCATTAACTAGCTCGAAAATAGCGATCGCGATGTTTCAGCATACTACGGACAGAAGTCTCACCAAGATTATCGCAGAAAATGCATATCTCAGCTTGAAACCCCACGAAAACAAAGATATCGCCGGTTCTGCATATCATACGCACTGTGGAGTGGTGAAAACACCAGATAACGTGTTTCTCGCATTAAATAGCTCGAAACGAGCGATCTCGATGATTAAGCATACTTCGGACAGAAGTCTCACCAAGATTATCGTAAAAAATGCATATCTCAGCTTGAAACCCCACGAAAACCAAGATATCGCTGGTTCTGCATATCAAACACACTGTGGGGTGCTGAAAACACCAGAAAACGTGTTTCGTGCATTAAGTAGCTTGAAAAGAGCGATCTAGTTGATTGTGTATACTTCTGACAAAAGACCCACCATGATTATCGCTGAAAATGCATATCTCAGCTGGAAACACCACGAAAATCAAGATATCGCCTGTTCGGCATATCAAACGCACTGTGGAGTGGTGAAAACAACCAGAGAACGTGTTTTTCGCATTGAATAGCTCGAAAAGGGCGATCTCGATGATTCAGCATACTTCGGACAGAAGTCTCACCAATATTATCGCAGGAAATGCATATCTCAGCTTGAAACCCAACCAAAACTAAGATATCTCCGGTTCTGCATATCCAACGAACTGTGAAGTGGTGAAAACCCCAGAAAACGAGTTTCTCGCATTAAATAGCTCGAAAAGAGCGTTCTCGAAGTTCCTGCATACTTCTGACAGAAGTCTCACCAAGATTATCAAAGGAAATGCATATCTCAGCTTGAAACCCCACGAAAACCAAGATATCTCCGGTTCTGCATATCAAACGCACTGTGGAGTGGTGAAAACACCAGATAACGTGTTTCTCGCATTAAATAGCTCGAATAGTGCGATCTCGATGATTCTGCATACTTCTAACAGAAGTCTCACCAAGATTATCGCAGAAAATGCATATCTCAGCTGGAAACACCACGAAAATCAAGATATCGCCTGTTCTGCATATCAAACGCACTGTGGACTGGTGAAAGCAACCAGAGAACGTGTTTCTCGCATTAAATAGCTCGAAAAGAGCGATCTCGATGATTCAGCATATTTCGGACAGGAGTCTCACCAAGATTATCAAAGGAAATGCATATCTCAGCTTGAAACCCGACGAAAACCAAAATATCGCCGGTTCTGCATATCAAACCAACTGCGGAGTGGTGAAAACACCAGATAACGTGTTTCTCGCATTAAATAGCTCGAAAAGTGCGATCTCGATGATTCTGCATACTTCTAACAGAAGACACACCAAGATTATCGCAGAAAATACATATCTCTGCTTGAAACCCCACGAAAACCGAGATATCTACTGTTCTGCATATCCAACGAACTGCGGAGTGGTGAAAACCACAGAAAACGTGTTTCTCGCACTAACCAGCTCGAAAAGAGCGATCTCGATTATTCAGCATACTTCGGACAGAAGTCTCACCAAGATTATCGCAGAAAATGCATATCTCAGCTTGAAACCCCACGAAAACCAAGATATCGCCGGTTCTGCATATCAAACGCACTGTGGAGTGGTGAAAACACCGGATAAGGTTCTTCTTGCATTAACTAGCTCGAAAAGAGCGATCTCGATGTTTCAGCATACTTCGGACAGAAGTCTCACCAAGATTATCGCAGAAAATGCATATCTCAGCTTGAAACCCCACGAAAACCAGGATATCGCCGGTTCTGCATATCAAACGCACTGTGGGGTGCTGAAAACACCAGATAACGTGTTTGTCGCATTAAATAGCTCGAAAAGAGCGTTCTCGATGATCCTGCATACTTCTGACAGAAGTCTCACCAAGATTATCGCAGAAAATGCATATCTCAGCTTTGAACCCCACGAAAACCAAGATATCGCCGGTTCTGCATATCAAACGCACTGTGGAGTGGTGAAAACACCGGATAAGGTTCTTCTTGCATTAACTAGCTCGAAAAGTGCGATCTCGAAGTTTCTGCATACTTCTGACAGAAGTCTCACAAGGATTATCGTAGAAAATGCATATCTCAGCTTGAAACCCGGACGAAACCAAGGTATCTCAGTTCTGCATGTCAAACGTTCTGCGGAGTGGTGAAAACACCAGAAAACGTGTTTCGTGCATGAAGTAGCTCGAAAAGAGCGTTCTCGAAGATTCTGCATACTTCTGACAGAAGTCTCACCAACATTATCGTAGAAAATGCATATCTCAGCTGGAAACGCCACGAAAATCAAGATATCGCCGGTTCTGCACATCAAACGTACCGTGGATTGGTGAAAACACCAGAAAACGTGTTTCGCGCATTAAGTAGCTCGAAAAGAGCGTTCTCGAAGATTCTGCATACTTCTGACAGAAGTCTCACCAGGGTTATCGTAGAAAATGCATATCTCAGCTTGAAACCCGGCCGAAACCAAGATATCTCCGGTTCTGCATTTCAAACGTACTGTGGAGTGGTGAAAACACCAGAAAACGTGTTTCGTGCATTAAGTAGCTCGAAAAGAGCGATCTAGATGATTCTGCATACTTCTGACAAAAGACCCACCAAGATTATCGCAGAAAATGCATATCTCAGCTGGAAACACCACGAAAATCAAGATATCGCCGGTTCTGCATATCAAACGCACTGTGGAGTGGTGAAAACACCAGATAACGTGTTTCTCGCATTAAATAGCTCGAAAAGAGCGTTCTCGATGATCCTGCATACTTCTGACAGAAGTCTCACCAATATTATCGCAGAAAATGCAAATCTCATCTCGAAACCTCACGAAAATCAAGATGTTGCCGGTTCTGCATATCAAACGCACTGTGGGGTGGTGAAAACAACCAGAGAACGTGTTTCTCGCATTAAATAGCTCGAAAAGGGCGCTCTCGATGTTTCTGCATACTTCGGACAGATGTTTCACCAAGATTATCGTAGAAAATGCATATCTCTGCTTGAAACCCCACGAAAACCAAGATATCTACTGTTCTGCATATCCAACGAACTGTGGAGTGGCGAAAATCCCAGAAAACGTGTTTCTAGCATTAAATAGCTCGAAAAGAGCGATCTCGATGATTCTGCATACTTCTGACAGAAGTCTCACCAATATTATCGCAGAAAATGCAAATCTCATCTCGAAACCTCACGAAAATCAAGATGTTGCCGGTTCTGCATATCAAACGCACTGTGGAGTGGTGAAAACAACCAGAGAACGTGTTTCTCGCATTAAATAGCTCGAGAAGAGCGATCTCGATGATTCAGCATACTTCGGACAGAAGTCTCACCAAGATTATCGCAGGAAATGCATATCTCAGCTGGAAACGCCACGAAAATCAAGATATCGCCGGTTCTGCACATCAAACGTACCGTGGATTGGTGAAAACACCAGAAAACGTGTTTCGCGCATTAAGTAGCTCGAAAAGAGCGTTCTCGAAGATCCTGCATACTTCTGACAGAAGTCTCACCAAGATTATCGTAGAAAATGCTTATCTCAGCTTGAAACCCGACGTAAACCGAGTTATCTCCGGTTCTGCACATCAAACGTACCGTGGAGTGGTGAAAACACCAGAAAACGTGTTTCGCGCATTAAGTAGCTCGAAAAGAGCGTTCTCGAAGATTCTGCATACTTCTGACAAAAGACCCACCAAGATTATCGCAGAAAATGCATATCTCAGCTGGAAACACCACGAAATCCAAGGTATCTCCGGTTCTGCATATCCAACGAACTGTGGAGTGGTGAAAACCCCAGAAAACGAGTTTCTCGCATTAAATAGCTCGAAAAGAGCGCTCTCGATGTTTCTGCATACTTCGGACCGATGTTTCACCAAGATTATCGTAGAAAATGCATATCTCATCTCGAAACCTCACGAATATCAAGATGTTGCCGGTTCTGCATATCAAACGCACTGTGGAGTGATGAAAACACCGGATAAGGTTCTTCTTGCATTAACTAGCTCGAAAAGAGCGATCTCGATGTTTCAGCATACTTCGGACAGAAGTCTCACCAAGATTATCGCAGAAAATTCATATCTCATCTCGAAACCTCACGAAAATCAAGATGTTGCCGGTTCTGCATATCAAACGCACTGTGGAGTGGTGAAAACAACCAGAGAACGTGTTTCTCGCATTAAATAGCTCGAATAGTGCGATCTCGATGATTCTGCATACTTCGGACAGATGTCTCACCAAGATTATCGTATAAAATGCATATCTCAGCTTGAAACCCCACGAAAACCAAGATATCGCTGGTACTGCATATCAAACGCACTGTGGAGTGGTGAAAACACCAGATAACGTGTTTCTCGCATTAAATAGCTCGAAAAGAGCGTTCTCGAAGATCCTGCATACTTCTGACAGAAGTCTCACCAAGATTATCGTAGAAAATGCATATCTCAGCTTGAAACCCGACGAAAACCGAGTTATCTCCGGTTCTGCACATCAAACGTACCGTGGAGTGGTGAAAACACCAGAAAACGTGTGTCGCGCATTAAGTAGCTCGAAAAGAGCGTTCTCGAAGATTCTGCATACTTCTGACAGAAGTCTCACCAGGATTATCGTAGAAAATGCATATCTCAGCTTGAAACCCGACCGAAACCAAGATATCTCCGGTTCTGCATGTCAAACGTACTGTGGAGTGGTGAAAACACCAGATAACGTGTTTCTCGCATTAAAAAGCTCGAAAAGTGCGATCTCGATGATTCTGCATACTTCTAACAGAAGTCACACCAAGATTGTCGCAGAAAATGCATATCTCTGCTTGAAACCCCACGAAAACCAAGATATCTACTGTTCTGCATATCCAACGAACTGTGGAGTGGTGAAAACCACAGAAAACGTGTTTCTCGCATTAACCTGCGCGAAAAGAGCGATCTCGATTATTCAGCATACTTCGGACAGAAGTCTCACCATGATTATCGCAGAAAATGCATATCTCAGCTTGAAACCCCACGAAAACCAAGATATCGCCGGTTCTGCATATCAAACGCACTGTGGAGTGGTGAAAACACCGGATAAGGTTCTTCTTGCATTAACTAGCTCGAAAAGAGCGATCTCGATGTTTCAGCATACTTCGGACAGAAGTCTCACCAAGATTATCGCAGAAAATGCATATCTCAGCTTGAAACCCCACGAAAACAAAGATATCGCCGGTTCTGCATATCATACGCACTGTGGAGTGGTGAAAACACCAGATAACGTGTTTCTCGCATTAAATAGCTCGAAACGAGCGATCTCGATGATTAAGCATACTTCGGACAGAAGTCTCACCAAGATTATCGCAGGAAATGCATATCTCAGCCTGAAACCCAACGAAAACCAAGATATCTCCGGTTCTGCATATCCAACGAACTGTGGAGTGGTGAAAACACCAGATAACGTGATTCTCGCATTAAATAGCTCGAAAAGAGCGATCTCGATGATTCTGCATACTTCGGACAGAAGTCTCACCAAGATTATCGTAAAAAATGCATATCTCAGCATGAAACCCCACGAAAACCAAGATATCGCTGGTACTGCATATCAAACGCACTGTGGAGTGGTGAAAACACCAGATAACGTGATTCTCGCATTAAATAGCTCGAAAAGAGCGATCTCGATGATTCTGCATACTTCGGACAGAAGTCTCACCAAGATTATCGCAGAAAATGCATATCTCAGCTTGAAACCCGACGAAAACCGAGTTATCTCCGGTTCTGCACATCAAACATACCGTGGAGTGGTGAAAACACCAGAAAACGTGTTTCGCGCATTAAGTAGCTCGAAAAGAGCGTTCTCGAAGATTCTTCATACTTCTGACAGAAGTCTCACCAGGATTATCGCAGAAAATGCATATCTCAGCTTGAATCCCCACGAAAACCAAGATATCGCCGGTTCTGCATATCAAACGCACTGTGGAGTGGTGAAAACACCGGATAAGGTTCTTCTTGCATTAACTAGCTCGAAAAGAGCGATCTCGATGTTTCAGCATACTCCGGACAGAAGTCTCACCAAGATTATCGCAGAAAATGCATATCTCATCTTGAAACCCCACGAAAACAAAGATATCGCCGGTTCTGCATATCATACGCACTGTGGAGTGGTGAAAACACCAGATAACGTGTTTCTCGCATTAAATAGCTCGAAACGAGCGATCTCGATGATTAAGCATACTTCGGACAGAAGTCTCACCAAGATTATCGTAAACAATGCATATCTCAGCTTGAAACCCCACGAAAACCAAGATATCGCTGGTTCTGCATATCAAACGCACTGTGGGGTGCTGAAAGCACCAGATAACGTGTTTGTCGCATTAAATAGCTCGAATAGAGCGATCTCGATGATTCAGCATACTTCGGACAGAAGTCTCACCAAGATTATCGCAGAAAATGCATATCTCATCTTGAAACCCCACGAAAACAAAGATATCGCCGGTTCTGCATATCATACGCACTGTGGAGTGGTGAAAACACCAGATAACCTGTTTCTCGCATTAAATAGCTCGAAACGAGCGATCTCGATGATGAAGCATACTTCGGACAGAAGTCTCACCAAGATTATCGTAAAAAATGCATATCTCAGCTTGAAACCCCACGAAAACCAAGATATCGCTGGTTCTGCATATCAAACGCACTGTGGGGTGCTGAAAGCACCAGATAACGTGTTTGTCGCATTAAATAGCTCGAATAGAGCGATCTCGATGATTCTGCATACTTCGGACAGAAGTCTCACCAAGATTATCGCAGAAAATGCATATCTCAGCTTGAAACCCGACGAAAACCGAGTTATCTCCGGTTCTGCACATCAAACGTACCGTGGAGTGGTGAAAACACCAGAAAACGTGTTTCGCGCATTAAGTAGCTCGAAAAGAGCGTTCTCGAAGATTCTTCATACTTCTGACAGAAGTCTCACCAGGATTATCGCAGAAAATGCATATCTCAGCTTGAATCCCCACGAAAACCAAGATATCGCCGGTTCTGCATATCAAACGCACTGTGGGGTGCTGAAAGCACCAGATAACGTGTTTGTCGCATTAAATAGCTCGAATAGAGCGATCTCGATGATTCTGCATACTTCGGACAGAAGTCTCACCAAGATTATCGCAGAAAATGCGTATCTCAGCTTGAAACCCCACGAAAACAAAGATATCGCCGGTTCTGCATATCATACGCACTGTGGAGTGGTGAAAACACCAGATAACGTGATTCTCGCATTAAATAGCTCGAAAAGAGCGATCTCGATGATTCTGCATACTTCGGACAGAAGTCTCACCAAGATTATCGTAAAAAATGCATATCTCAGCTTGAATCCCCACGAAAACCAAGATATCGCCGGTTCTGCATATCAAACGCACTGAGGAGTGGTGAAAACACCAGATAACGTGTTTCTCGCATTAAATAGCTCGAATAGAGCGATCTCGATGATTCTGCATACTTCGGACAGAAGTCTCACCAAGATTATCGTAAAAAATGCATATCTCAGCATGAAACCCCACGAAAACCAAGATATCGCTGGTACTGCATATCAAACGCACTGTGGAGTGGTGAAAACACCAGAAAACGTGATTCTCGCATTAAATAGCTCGAAAAGAGCGATCTCGATGATTCTGCATACTTCGGACAGAAGTCTCACCAAGATTATCGCAGAAAATGCATATCTCAGCTTGAAACCCGACGAAAACCGAGTTATCTCCGGTTCTGCACATCAAACGTACCGTGGAGTGGTGAAAACACCAGAAAACGTGTTTCGCGCATTAAGTAGCTCGAAAAGAGCGTTCTCGAAGATTCTTCATACTTCTGACAGAAGTCTCACCAAGATTATCAAAGGAAATGCATATCTCAGCTTGAAACCCCACGAAAACCAAGATATCTCCGGTTCTGCATATCAATCGCACTGTGGAGTGGTGAAAACACCAGATAACGTGTTTCTCGCATTAAATAGCTCGAATAGTGCGATCTCGATGATTCTGCATACTTCTAACAGAAGTCTCACCAAGATTATCGCAGAAAATGCATATCTCAGCATGAAACCCCACGAAAACCAAGATATCGCCGGTTTTGCATATCAAACGCACTGTGGAGTGGTGAAAACACCGGATAAGGTTTTTCTCGCATTAACTAGCTCGAAAAGAGCGATCTCGATGTTTCAGCATACTTCGGACAGAAGTCTCACCAAGATTATCGTAGAAAATGCATATCTCAGCTTAAAACCCGACAAAAACCGAGTTATCTCCGGTTCTGCACATCAAACGTACCGTGGAGTGGTGAAAACACCAGAAAACGTGTTTCGTGCATTAAGTAGCTCGAAAAGAGCGCTCTCGATGTTTCTGCATACTTCGGACAGATGTTTCACCAAGATTATCGTAGAAAATGCATATCTCAGCTTGAAACCCGACGAAAACCAAAATATCGCCGGTTCTGCATATCAAACCAACTGCGGAGTGGTGAAAACACCAGATAACGTGTTTCTCGCATTAAATAGTTCGAAAAGTGCGATCTCGATGATTCTGCATAGTTCTAACAGAAGTCTCACCAAGATTATCGCAGAAAATGCATATCTCAGCTTGAAACCCCACGAAAATCAAGATATCGCCGGTTCTGCATATCAAACGCACTGTGGAGTGGTGAAAACACCGGATAAGGTTCTTCTTGCATTAACTAGCTCGAAAAGAGCGATCTCGATGTTTCAGCATACTTCGGACAGAAGTCTCACCAAGATTATCGCAGAAAATGCATATCTCAGCTTGAAACCCCACGAAAACAAAGATATCGCCGGTTCTGCATATCATACGCACTGTGGAGTGGTGAAAACACCAGATAACGTGTTTCTCGCATTAAATAGCTCGAAACGAGCGATCTCGATGATTAAGCATACTTCGGACAGAAGTCTCACCAAGATTATCGCAGGAAATGCATATCTCAGCCTGAAACCCAACGAAAACCAAGATATCTCCGGTTCTGCATATCCAACGAACTGTGGAGTGGTGAAAACACCAGATAACGTGATTCTCGCATTAAATAGCTCGAAAAGAGCGATCTCGATGATTCTGCATACTTCGGACAGAAGTCTCACCAAGATTATCGTAAAAAATGCATATCTCAGCATGAAACCCCACGAAAACCAAGATATCGCTGGTACTGCATATCAAACGCACTGTGGAGTGGTGAAAACACCAGATAACGTGATTCTCGCATTAAATAGCTCGAAAAGAGCGATCTCGATGATTCTGCATACTTCGGACAGAAGTCTCACCAAGATTATCGCAGAAAATGCATATCTCAGCTTGAAACCCGACGAAAACCGAGTTATCTCCGGTTCTGCACATCAAACATACCGTGGAGTGGTGAAAACACCAGAAAACGTGTTTCGCGCATTAAGTAGCTCGAAAAGAGCGTTCTCGAAGATTCTTCATACTTCTGACAGAAGTCTCACCAGGATTATCGCAGAAAATGCATATCTCAGCTTGAATCCCCACGAAAACCAAGATATCGCCGGTTCTGCATATCAAACGCACTGTGGAGTGGTGAAAACACCGGATAAGGTTCTTCTTGCATTAACTAGCTCGAAAAGAGCGATCTCGATGTTTCAGCATACTCCGGACAGAAGTCTCACCAAGATTATCGCAGAAAATGCATATCTCATCTTGAAACCCCACGAAAACAAAGATATCGCCGGTTCTGCATATCATACGCACTGTGGAGTGGTGAAAACACCAGATAACGTGTTTCTCGCATTAAATAGCTCGAAACGAGCGATCTCGATGATTAAGCATACTTCGGACAGAAGTCTCACCAAGATTATCGTAAACAATGCATATCTCAGCTTGAAACCCCACGAAAACCAAGATATCGCTGGTTCTGCATATCAAACGCACTGTGGGGTGCTGAAAGCACCAGATAACGTGTTTGTCGCATTAAATAGCTCGAATAGAGCGATCTCGATGATTCAGCATACTTCGGACAGAAGTCTCACCAAGATTATCGCAGAAAATGCATATCTCATCTTGAAACCCCACGAAAACAAAGATATCGCCGGTTCTGCATATCATACGCACTGTGGAGTGGTGAAAACACCAGATAACCTGTTTCTCGCATTAAATAGCTCGAAACGAGCGATCTCGATGATGAAGCATACTTCGGACAGAAGTCTCACCAAGATTATCGTAAAAAATGCATATCTCAGCTTGAAACCCCACGAAAACCAAGATATCGCTGGTTCTGCATATCAAACGCACTGTGGGGTGCTGAAAGCACCAGATAACGTGTTTGTCGCATTAAATAGCTCGAATAGAGCGATCTCGATGATTCTGCATACTTCGGACAGAAGTCTCACCAAGATTATCGCAGATAATGCATATCTCAGCTTGAAACCCGACGAAAACCGAGTTATCTCCGGTTCTGCACATCAAACGTACCGTGGAGTGGTGAAAACACCAGAAAACGTGTTTCGCGCATTAAGTAGCTCGAAAAGAGCGTTCTCGAAGATTCTTCATACTTCTGACAGAAGTCTCACCAGGATTATCGCAGAAAATGCATATCTCAGCTTGAATCCCCACGAAAACCAAGATATCGCCGGTTCTGCATATCAAACGCACTGTGGGGTGCTGAAAGCACCAGATAACGTGTTTGTCGCATTAAATAGCTCGAATAGAGCGATCTCGATGATTCTGCATACTTCGGACAGAAGTCTCACCAAGATTATCGCAGAAAATGCATATCTCAGCTTGAAACCCGACGATAACCGAGTTATCTCCGGTTCTGCACATCAAACGTACCGTGGAGTGGTGAAAACACCAGAAAACGTGTATCGCGCATTAAGTAGCTCGAAAAGAGGGTTCTCGAAGATTCTTCATACTTCTGACAGAAGTCTCACCAAGATTATCAAAGGAAATGCATAGCTCAGCTTGAAACCCCACGAAAACCAAGATATCTCCGGTTCTGCATATCAAACGCACTGTGGAGTGGTGAAAACACCAGATAACGTGTTTCTCGCATTAAATAGCTCGAATAGTGCGATCTCGATGATTCTGCATACTTCTAACAGAAGTCTCACCAAGATTATCGCACAAAATGCATATCTCAGCTTGAAACACCACGAAAACCAAGATATCGCCGGTTTTGCATATCAAACGCACTGTGGAGTGGCGAAAACACCAGATAACGTGATTCTCGCATTAACTAGCTCGAAAAGAGCGATCTCAATGTTTCAGCATACTTCGGACAGAAGTCTCACCAAGATTATCGCAGAAAATGCGTATCTCAGCTTGAAACCCCACGAAAACAAAGATATCGCCGGTTCTGCATATCATACGCACTGTGGAGTGGTGAAAACACCAGATAACGTGATTCTCGCATTAAATAGCTCGAAAAGAGCGATCTCGATGATTCTGCATACTTCGGACAGAAGTCTCACCAAGATTATCGTAAAAAATGCATATCTCAGCTTGAATCCCCACGAAAACCAAGATATCGCCGGTTCTGCATATCAAACGCACTGAGGAGTGGTGAAAACACCAGATAACGTGTTTCTCGCATTAAATAGCTCGAATAGAGCGATCTCGATGATTCTGCATACTTCGGACAGAAGTCTCACCAAGATTATCGTAAAAAATGCATATCTCAGCATGAAACCCCACGAAAACCAAGATATCGCTGGTACTGCATATCAAACGCACTGTGGAGTGGTGAAAACACCAGATAACGTGATTCTCGCATTAAATAGCTCGAAAAGAGCGATCTCGATGATTCTGCATACTTCGGACAGAAGTCTCACCAAGATTATCGCAGAAAATGCATATCTCAGCTTGAAACCCGACGAAAACCGAGTTATCTCCGGTTCTGCACATCAAACGTACCGTGGAGTGGTGAAAACACCAGAAAACGTGTTTCGCGCATTAAGTAGCTCGAAAAGAGCGTTCTCGAAGATTCTTCATACTTCAGACAGAAGTCTCACCAAGATTATCAAAGGAAATGCATATCTCAGCTTGAAACCCCACGAAAACCAAGATATCTCCGGTTCTGCATATCAATCGCACTGTGGAGTGGTGAAAACACCATTAACGTGTTTCTCGCATTAAATAGCTCGAAAAGTGCGATCTCGATGATTCTGCATACTTCTAGCAGAAGTCACACCAAGATTATCGCAGAAAATGCATATCTCTGCTTGAAACCCCACGAAAACCAAGATATCAACTGTTCTGCATATCCAACGAACTGTGGAGTGGTGAAAACCACAGAAAACGTGTTTCTCGCACTAACCAGCTCGAAAAGAGCGATCTCGATTATTCAGCATACTTCGGACAGAAGTCTCACCAAGATTATCGCAGAAAATGCATATCTCAGCTTGAAACCCCACGAAAACCAAGATATCGCCGGTTTTGCATATCAAACGCACTGTGGAGTGGTGAAAACACCGGATAAGGTTTTTCTCGCATTAACTAGCTCGAAAAGAGCGATCTCGATGTTTCAGCATACTTCGGACAGAAGTCTCACCAAGATTATCGTAGAAAATGCATATCTCAGCTTAAAACCCGACAAAAACCGAGTTATCTCCGGTTCTGCACATCAAACGTACCGTGGAGTGGTGAAAACACCAGAAAACGTGTTTCGTGCATTAAGTAGCTCGAAAAGAGCGCTCTCGATGTTTCTGCATACTTCGGACAGATGTTTCACCAAGATTATCGTAGAAAATGCATATCTCAGCTTGAAACCCGACGAAAACCAAAATATCGCCGGTTCTGCATATCAAACCAACTGCGGAGTGGTGAAAACACCAGATAACGTGTTTCTCGCATTAAATAGTTCGAAAAGTGCGATCTCGATGATTCTGCATAGTTCTAACAGAAGTCTCACCAAGATTATCGCAGAAAATGCATATCTCAGCTTGAAACCCCACGAAAATCAAGATATCGCCGGTTCTGAATGTCAAACGTACTGTGGAGTGGTGAAAACACCAGAAAACGTGTTTCGTGAATTAAGTAGCTCGAAAAGAGCAATCTAGATGATTCTGCATACTTCTGACAAAAGACCCACCAAGATTATCGCAGAAAATGCATATCTCAGCTTGAAACCCGACCGAAACCAAGATATCTCCGGTTCTGCATGTCAAACGTACTGTGGAGTGGTGAAAACACCAGATAACGTGTTTCTCGCATTAAATAGCTCGAAAAGTGCTATCTCGATGATTCTGCATACTTCTAACAGAAGTCACACCAAGATTATCGCAGAAAATGCATATCTCTGCTTGAAACCCCACGAAAACCAAGATATCTACTGTTCTGCATATCAAACCAACTGCGGAGTGGTGAAAACACCAGATAACGTGTTTCTCGCATTAAATAGCTCGAAAAGTGCGATCTCGATGATTCTGCATACTTCTAGAAGAAGTCACACCAAGATTATCGCAGAAAATGCATATCTCTGCTTGAAACCCCACGAAAACCAAGATATCAACTGTTCTGCATATCCAACGAACTGTGGAGTGGTGAAAACCACAGAAAACGTGTTTCTCGCACTAACCAGCTCGAAAAGAGCGATCTCGATTATTCAGCATACTTCGGACAGAAGTCTCACCAAGATTATCGCAGAAAATGCATATCTCAGCTTGAAACCCCACGAAAACCAAGATATCGCCGGTTCTGCATATCAAACGCACTGTGGAGTGGTGAAAACACCGGATAAGGTTCTTCTTGCATTAACTAGCTCGAAAATAGCGATCGCGATGTTTCAGCATACTTCGGACAGAAGTCTCACCAAGATTATCGCAGAAAATGCATATCTCAGCTTGAAACCCCACGAAAACAAAGATATCGCCGGTTCTGCATATCATACGCACTGTGGAGTGGTGAAAACACCAGATAACGTGTTTCTCGCATTAAATAGCTCGAAACGAGCGATCTCGATGATTAAGCATACTTCGGACAGAAGTCTCACCAAGATTATCGTAAAAAATGCATATCTCAGCTTGAAACCCCACGAAAACCAAGATATCGCTGGTTCTGCATATCAAACACACTGTGGGGTGCTGAAAACACCAGAAAACGTGTTTCGTGCATTAAGTAGCTTGAAAAGAGCGATCTAGTTGATTGTGTATACTTCTGACAAAAGACCCACCATGATTATCGCTGAAAATGCATATCTCAGCTGGAAACACCACGAAAATCAAGATATCGCCTGTTCGGCATATCAAACGCACTGTGGAGTGGTGAAAACAACCAGAGAACGTGTTTTTCGCATTGAATAGCTCGAAAAGGGCGAACTCGATGATTCAGCATACTTCGGACAGAAGTCTCACCAAGATTATCGCAGGAAATGCATATCTCAGCTTGAAACCCAACGAAAACTAAGATATCTCCGGTTCTGCATATCCAACGAACTGTGAAGTGGTGAAAACCCCAGAAAACGAGTTTCTCGCATTAAATAGCTCGAAAAGAGCGTTCTCGAAGATCCTGCATACTTCTGACAGAAGTCTCACCAAGATTATCAAAGGAAATGCATATCTCAGCTTGAAACCCCACGAAAACCAAGATATCTCCGGTTCTGCATATCAAACGCACTGTGGAGTGGTGAAAACACCAGATAACGTGTTTCTCGCATTAAATAGCTCGAATAGTGCGATCTTGATGATTCTGCATACTTCAAACAGAAGTCTCACCCAGATTATCGCAGAAAATGCATATCTCAGCTTGAAACCCCACGAAAACCAAGATATCGCTGGTACTGCATATCAAACGCACTGTGGAGTGGTGAAAACACCAGATAACGTGATTCTCGCATTAAATAGCTCGAAAAGAGCGTTCTCGAAGGTTCTTCATACTTATGACAGAAGTCTCACCAGGATTATCGCAGAAAATGCATATCTCAGCTTGAATCCCCACGAAAACCAAGATATCTCCGGTTCTGCACATCAAACGTACCGTGGAGTGGTGAAAACACCAGAAAACGTGTTTCGCGCATTAAGTAGCTCGAAAAGAGCGTTCTCGAAGATTCTTCATACTTCTGACAGAAGTCTCACCAGGATTATCGCAGAAAATGCATATCTCAGCTTGAATCCCCACGAAAACCAAGATATCGCCGGTTCTGCATATCAAACGCAGTGAGGAGTGGTGAAAACTCCAGATAACGTGTTTCTCGCATTAAATAGCTCGAAAAGAGCGATCTAGATGATTCAGCATACGTTGGACAGAAGTCTCACCAAGATTATCGCAGGAAATGCATATCTCAGCTTGAAACCCCACGAAAACCAAGATATCTCCGGTTCAGCATATCCAACGAACTGTGGAGTGGTGAAAACCCCAGAAAACGTGTTTCTCGCATTAAATAGCTCGAAAAGAGCGCTCTCGATGATTCTGCATACTTCTAACAGAAGTCTCACCAAGATTATCGCAGAAAATGCATATCTCAGCTGGAAACACCACGAAAATCAAGATATCGCCTGTTCTGCATTTCAAACGCACTGAGGAGTGGTGAAAACACCAGATAACGTGTTTCTCGCAATAAATAGCTCGAATAGAGCGATCTCGATGATTCTGCATACTTCGGACAGAAGTCTCACCAAGATTATCGTAAAAAATGCATATCTCAGCATGAAACCCCACGAAAACCAAGATATCGCTGGTACTGCATATCAAACGCACTGTGGAGTGGTGAAAACACCAGATAACGTGATTCTCGCATTAAATAGCTCGAAAAGAGCGATCTCGATGATTCAGCATATTTCGGACAGGAGTCTCACCAAGATTATCAAAGGAAATGCATATCTCAGCTTGAAACCCCACGAAAACCAAGATATCTCCGGTTCTGCATATCAAACGCACTGTGGAGTGGTGAAAACACCAGATAACGTGTTTCTCGCATTAAATAGCTCGAATAGTGCGTTCTCGATGATTCTGCATACTTCTAACAGAAGTATCACCAAGATTATCGCAGAAAATGCATATCTCAGCTTGAAACCCCACGAAAACCAAGATATCGCCGGTTCTGCATATCAATCGCACTGTGGAGTGGTGAAAACACCAGATAACGTGTTTCTCGCATTAAATAGCTCGAATAGTGCGATCTCGATGATTCTGCATTCTTCTAACAGATGTCTCACCAAGATTATCGCAGATAATGCATATCTCAGCTTGAAACCCTTCCAAAACCAAGATATCGCCGGTTTTGCATATCAAACGCACTGTGGAGTGGTGAAAACACCGGATAAGGTTTTTCTCGCATTAACTAGCTCGAAAAGAGCGATCTCGATGTTTCAGCATACTTCGGACAGAAGTCTCACCAAGATTATCGTAGAAAATGGATATCTCAGCTTAAAACCCGACAAAAACCGAGTTATCTCCGGTTCTGCACATCAAACGTACCGTGGAGTGGTGAAAACACCAGAAAACGTGTTTCGTGCATTAAGTAGCTCGAAAAGAGCGCTCTCGATGTTTCTGCATACTTCGGACAGATGTTTCACCAAGATTATCGTAGAAAATGCATATCTCAGCTTGAAACCCGACGAAAACCAAAATATCGCCGGTTCTGCATATCAAACCAACTGCGGAGTGGTGAAAACACCAGATAACGTGTTTCTCGCATTAAATAGTTCGAAAAGTGCGATCTCGATGATTCTGCATAGTTCTAACAGAAGTCTCACCAAGATTATCGCAGAAAATGCATATCTCAGCTTGAAACCCCACGAAAATCAAGATATCGCCGGTTCTGCATGTCAAACGTACTGTGGAGTGGTGAAAACACCAGAAAACGTGTTTCGTGAATTAAGTAGCTCGAAAAGAGCAATCTAGATGATTCTGCATACTTCTGACAAAAGACCCACCAAGATTATCGCAGAAAATGCATATCTCTGCTTGAAACCCCACGAAAACCAAGATATCAACTGTTCTGCATATCCAACGAACTGTGGAGTGGTGAAAACCACAGAAAACGTGTTTCTCGCACTAACCAGCTCGAAAAGAGCGATCTCGAATATTCAGCATACTTCGGACAGAAGTCTCACCAAGATTATCGCAGAAAATGCATATCTCAGCTTGAAACCCCACGAAAACCAAGATATCGCCGGTTCTGCATATCAAACGCACTGTGGAGTGGTGAAAACACCGGATAAGGTTCTTCTTGCATTAACTAGCTCGAAAATAGCGATCGCGATGTTTCAGCATACTTCGGACAGAAGTCTCACCAAGATTATCGTAAAAAATGCATATCTCAGCTTGAAACCCCACGAAAACCAAGATATCGCTGGTTCTGCATATCAAACACACTGTGGGGTGCTGAAAACACCAGAAAACGTGTTTCGTGCATTAAGTAGCTTGAAAAGAGCGATCTAGTTGATTGTGTATACTTCTGACAAAAGACCCACCATGATTATCGCTGAAAATGCATATCTCAGCTGGAAACACCACGAAAATCAAGATATCGCCTGTTCGGCATATCAAACGCACTGTGGAGTGGTGAAAACAACCAGAGAACGTGTTTTTCGCATTGAATAGCTCGAAAAGGGCGATCTCGATGATTCAGCATACTTCGGACAGAAGTCTCACCAAGATTATCGCAGGAAATGCATATCTCAGCTTGAAACCCAACGAAAACTAAGATATCTCCGGTTCTGCATATCCAACGAACTGTGAAGTGGTGAAAACACCAGAAAACGAGTTTCTCGCATTAAATAGCTCGAAAAGAGCGCTCGCGATGTTTCTGCATACTTCGGACAGATGTTTCACCAAGATTATCGTAGAAAATGCATATATCAGCTTGAAACCCGACCGAAACCAAGATATCGCTGGTACTGCATATCAAACGCACTGTGGAGTGGTGAAAACACCAGATAACGTGTTTCTCGCATTAAATAGCTCGAAAAGAGCGTTCTCGAAGATCCTGCATACTTCTGACAGAAGTCTCACCAAGATTATCGTAGAAAATGCATATATCAGCTTGAAACCCGACCGAAACCAAGATATCTACTGTTCTGCATATCCAACGAACTGTGGAGTGGTGAAAACCCCAGAAAACGAGTTTCTCGCATTAAATAGCTCGAAAAGAGCGCTCTCGATGTTTCTGCATACTTCGGACAGATGTTTCACCAAGATTATCGCAGAAAATGCATATCTCAGCTTGAAACCCCACGAAAACCAAGATATCGCCGGTTTTGCATATCAAACGCACTGTGGTGTGGTGAAAACACCGGATAAGGTTCTTCTCGCATTAACTAGCTCGAAAAGAGCGATCTCGATGTTTCAGCATACTTCGGACAGAAGTCTTACCAAGATTATCGTGAAAAATGCATATCTCAGCATGAAACCCCACGAAAACCAAGATATCGCTGGTACTGCATATCAAACGCACTGTGGAGTGGTGAAAACACCAGATAACGTGATTCTCGCATTAAATAGCTCGAAAAGAGCGATCTCGATGATTCTGCATACTTCTAACAGAAGTCTCACCAAGATTATCGCAGAAAATGCATATCTCAGCTGGAAACACCACGAAAATCAAGATATCGCCTGTTCTGCATTTCAAACGCACTGTGGAGTGGTGAAAACAACCAGAGAACGTGTTTCTCGCATTAAATAGCTCGAAAAGAGCGATCTCGATGATTCAGCATATTTCGGACAGGAGTCTCACCAAGATTATCAAAGGAAATGCATATCTCAGCTTGAAACCCCACGAAAACCAAGATATCTCCGGTTCTGCATATCAAACGCACTGTGGAGTGGTGAAAACACCAGATAACGTGTTTCTCGCATTAAATAGCTCGAATAGTGCGATCTCGACGATTCTGCATACTTCTAACAGAAGTCTCAACAAGATTATCGCAGAAAATGCATATCTCAGCTTGAAACCCCACGAAAACCAAGATATCGCCGGTTTTGCATATCAAACGCACTGTGGAGTGGTGAAAACACCGGATAAGGTTTTTCTCGCATTAACTAGCTCGAAAAGAGCGATCTCGATGTTTCAGCATACTTCGGACAGAAGTCTCACCAAGATTATCGCAGAAAATGCATATCTCAGCTTGAAACCCCACGAAAATCAAGATATCGCCGGTTCTGCATGTCAAACGTACTGTGGAGTGGTGAAAACAACCAGAGAACGTGTTTCTCGCATTAAATAGCTCGAAAAGAGCGATCTCGATGATTCTGCATACTTCGGACAGAAGTCTCACCAAGATTATCGCCGAAAATGCATATCTCAGCTTGAAACCCGACGAAAACCGAGTTATCTCCGGTTCTGCACATCAAACGTACCGTGGAGTGGTGAAAACACCAGAAAACGTGTTTCGCGCATTAAGTAGCTCGAAAAGAGCGTTCTCGAAGATTCTTCATACTTCTGACAGAAGTCTCACCAGGATTATCGCAGAAAATGCATATCTCAGCTTGAATCCCCACGAAAACCAAGATATCGCCGGTTCTGCATATCAAACGCAGTGAGGAGTGGTGAAAACACCAGATAACGTGTTTCTCGCATTAAATAGCTCGAAAAGAGCGATCTAGATGATTCAGCATACGTCGGACAGAAGTCTCACCAAGATTATCGCAGGAAATGCATATCTCAGCTTGAAACCCCACGAAAACCAAGATATCTCCGGTTCAGCATATCCAACGAACTGTGGAGTGGTGAAAACCCCAGAAAACGTGTTTCTCGCATTAAATAGCTCGAAAAGAGCGCTCTCGATGTTTCAGCATACTTCGGACAGAAGTCTCACCAAGATTATCGTAGAAAATGCATATCTCAGCTTGAAACCCGACGAAAACCGAGTCATCTCCGGTTCTGCACATCAAACGTACCGTGGAGTGGTGAAAACACCAGAAAACGTGTTTCGTGCATTAAGTAGCTCGAAAAGAGCGCTCTCGATGTTTCTGCATACTTCGGACAGATGTTTCACCAAGATTATCGTAGAAAATGCATATCTCAGCTTGAAACCCGACGAAAACCAAAATATCGCCGGTTCCGCATATCAAACCAACTGCGGAGTGGTGAAAACCCCAGATAACGTGTTTCTCGCATTAGATAGCTCGAAAAGTGCGATCTCGATGATTCTGCATAGTTCTAACAGAAGTCTCACCAAGATTATCGCAGAAAATGCATATCTCAGCTTGAAACCCCACGAAAATCAAGATATCGCCGGTTCTGCATGTCAAACGTACTGTGGAGTGGTGAAAACACCAGAAAACGTGTTTCGTGAATTAAGTAGCTCGAAAATAGCGATGTAGATGATTCTGCATACTTCTGACAAAAGACCCACCAAGATTATCGCAGAAAATGCATATCTCAGCTTGAAACCCGACCGAAACCAAGATATCTCCGGTTCTGCATGTCAAACGTACTGTGGAGTGGTGAAAACACCAGATAACGTGTTTCTCGCATTAAATAGCTCGAAAATTGCGATCTCGATGATTCTGCATACTTCTAACAGAAGTCACACCAAGATTATCGCAGAAAATGCATATCTCAGCATGAAACCCCACGAAAACCAAGATATCGCTGGTACTGCATATCAAACGCACTGTGGAGTGGTGAAAACACCAGATAACGTGATTCTCGCATTAAATACCTCGAAAAGAGCGATCTCGATGATTCTGCATACTTCGGACAGAAGTCTCACCAAGATTATCGCAGAAAATGCATATCTCAGCTTGAAACCCGACGAAAACCGAGTTATCTCCGGTTCTGCACATCAAACGTACCGTGGAGTGGTGAAAACACCAGAAAACTTGTTTCGCGCATTAAGTAGCTCGAAAAGAGCGTTCTCGAAGATTCTTCATACTTCTGACAGAAGTCTCACCAGGATTATCGCAGAAAATGCATATCTCAGCTTGAATCCCCACGAAAACCAAGATATCGCCGGTTCTGCATATCAAACGCACTGAGGAGTGGTGAAAACACCAGATAACGTGTTTCTCGCATTAAATAGCTCGAAAAGAGCGATCTAGATGATTCAGCATACGTCGGACAGAAGTCTCACCAAGATTATCGCAGGAAATGCATATCTCAGCTTGAAACCCCACGAAAACCAAGATATCTCCGGTTCAACATATCCAACGAACTGTGGAGTGGTGAAAACCCCAGAAAACGTGTTTCTCGCATTAAGTAGCTCGAAAAGAGCGTTCTCGAAGATTCTTCATACTTCTGACAGAAGTCTCACCAGGATTATCGCAGAAAATGCATATCTCAGCTTGAATCCCCACGAAAACCAAGATATCGCCGGTTCTGCATATCAAACGCAGTGAGGAGTGGTGAAAACACCAGATAACGTGTTTCTCGCATTAAATAGCTCGAAAAGAGCGATCTAGATGATTCAGCATACGTCGGACAGAAGTCTCACCAAGATTATCGCAGGAAATGCATATCTCAGCTTGAAACCCCACGAAAACCAAGATATCTCCGGTTCAGCATATCCAACGAACTGTGGAGTGGTGAAAACCCCAGAAAACGTGTTTCTCGCATTAAATAGCTCGAAAAGAGCGCTCTCGATGTTTCAGCATACTTCGGACAGAAGTCTCACCAAGATTATCGTAGAAAATGCATATCTCAGCTTGAAACCCGACGAAAACCGAGTCATCTCCGGTTCTGCACATCAAACGTACCGTGGAGTGGTGAAAACACCAGAAAACGTGTTTCGTGCATTAAGTAGCTCGAAAAGAGCGCTCTCGATGTTTCTGCATACTTCGGACAGATGTTTCACCAAGATTATCGTAGAAAATGCATATCTCAGCTTGAAACCCGACGAAAACCAAAATATCGCCGGTTCTGCATATCAAACCAACTGCGGAGTGGTGAAAACACCAGATAACGTGTTTCTCGCATTAGATAGCTCGAAAAGTGCGATCTCGATGATTCTGCATAGTTCTAACAGAAGTCTCACCAAGATTATCGCAGAAAATGCATATCTCAGCTTGAAACCCCACGAAAATCAAGATATCGCCGGTTCTGCATGTCAAACGTACTGTGGAGTGGTGAAAACACCAGAAAACGTGTTTCGTGAATTAAGTAGCTCGAAAATAGCGATGTAGATGATTCTGCATACTTCTGACAAAAGACCCACCAAGATTATCGCAGAAAATGCATATCTCAGCTTGAAACCCGACCGAAACCAAGATATCTCCGGTTCTGCATGTCAAACGTACTGTGGAGTGGTGAAAACACCAGATAACGTGTTTCTCGCATTAAATAGCTCGAAAATTGCGATCTCGATGATTCTGCATACTTCTAACAGAAGTCACACCAAGATTATCGCAGAAAATGCATATCTCAGCATGAAACCCCACGAAAACCAAGATATCGCTGGTACTGCATATCAAACGCACTGTGGAGTGGTGAAAACACCAGATAACGTGATTCTCGCATTAAATACCTCGAAAAGAGCGATCTCGATGATTCTGCATACTTCGGACAGAAGTCTCACCAAGATTATCGCAGAAAATGCATATCTCAGCTTGAAACCCGACGAAAACCGAGTTATCTCCGGTTCTGCACATCAAACGTACCGTGGAGTGGTGAAAACACCAGAAAACTTGTTTCGCGCATTAAGTAGCTCGAAAAGAGCGTTCTCGAAGATTCTTCATACTTCTGACAGAAGTCTCACCAGGATTATCGCAGAAAATGCATATCTCAGCTTGAATCCCCACGAAAACCAAGATATCGCCGGTTCTGCATATCAAACGCACTGAGGAGTGGTGAAAACACCAGATAACGTGTTTCTCGCATTAAATAGCTCGAAAAGAGCGATCTCGATGATTCTGCATAGTTCTAACAGAAGTCTCACCAAGATTATCGCAGAAAATGCATATCTCAGCTTGAAACCCCACGAAAATCAAGATATCGCCGGTTCTGCATGTCAAACGTACTGTGGAGTGGTGAAAACACCAGAAAACGTGTTTCGTGAATTAAGTAGCTCGAAAATAGCGATGTAGATGATTCTGCATACTTCTGACAAAAGACCCACCAAGATTATCGCAGAAAATGCATATCTCAGCTTGAAACCCGACCGAAACCAAGATATCTCCGGTTCTGCATGTCAAACGTACTGTGGAGTGGTGAAAACACCAGATAACGTGTTTCTCGCATTAAATAGCTCGAAAATTGCGATCTCGATGATTCTGCATACTTCTAACAGAAGTCACACCAAGATTATCGCAGAAAATGCATATCTCAGCATGAAACCCCACGAAAACCAAGATATCGCTGGTACTGCATATCAAACGCACTGTGGAGTGGTGAAAACACCAGATAACGTGATTCTCGCATTAAATACCTCGAAAAGAGCGATCTCGATGATTCTGCATACTTCGGACAGAAGTCTCACCAAGATTATCGCAGAAAATGCATATCTCAGCTTGAAACCCGACGAAAACCGAGTTATCTCCGGTTCTGCACATCAAACGTACCGTGGAGTGGTGAAAACACCAGAAAACTTGTTTCGCGCATTAAGTAGCTCGAAAAGAGCGTTCTCGAAGATTCTTCATACTTCTGACAGAAGTCTCACCAGGATTATCGCAGAAAATGCATATCTCAGCTTGAATCCCCACGAAAACCAAGATATCGCCGGTTCTGCATATCAAACGCACTGAGGAGTGGTGAAAACACCAGATAACGTGTTTCTCGCATTAAATAGCTCGAAAAGAGCGATCTAGATGATTCAGCATACGTCGGACAGAAGTCTCACCAAGATTATCGCAGGAAATGCATATCTCAGCTTGAAACCCCACGAAAACCAAGATATCTCCGGTTCAACATATCCAACGAACTGTGGAGTGGTGAAAACCCCAGAAAACGTGTTTCTCGCATTAAGTAGCTCGAAAAGAGCGCTCTCGACGATTCTGCATACTTCTAACAGAAGTCTCACCAAGATTATCGCAGAAAATGCATATCTCATCTGGAAACACCACGAAAATCAAGATATCGCCTGTTCTGCATTTCAAACGCACTGTGGAGTGGTGAAAACAACCAGAGAACGTGTTTTTCGCATTGAATAGCTCGAAAAGGGCGATCTCGATGATTCAGCATACTTCGGACAGAAGTCTCACCAAGATTATCGCAGGAAATGCATATCTCAGCTTGAAACCCAACGAAAACTAAGATATCTCCGGTTCTGCATATCCAACGAACTGTGAAGTGGTGAAAACCCCAGAAAACGAGTTTCTCGCATTAAATAGCTCGAAAAGAGCGCTCGCGATGTTTCTGCATACTTCGGACAGATGTTTCACCAAGATTATCGTAGAAAATGCATATATCAGCATGAAACCCGACCGAAACCAAGATATCGCTGGTACTGCATATCAAACGCACTGTGGAGTGGTGAAAACACCAGATAACGTGATTCTCGCATTAAATAGCTCGAAAAGAGCGATCTCGATGATTCAGCATATTTCGGACAGGAGTCTCACCAAGATTATCAAAGGAAATGCATATCTCAGCTTGAAACCCCACGAAAACCAAGATATCTCCGGTTCTGCATATCAAACGCACTGTGGAGTGGTGAAAACACCAGATAACGTGTTTCTCGCATTAAATAGCTCGAATAGTGCGTTCTCGATGATTCTGCATACTTCTAACAGAAGTATCACCAAGATTATCGCAGAAAATGCATATCTCAGCTTGAAACCCCACGAAAACCAAGATATCGCCGGTTCTGCATATCAATCGCACTGTGGAGTGGTGAAAACACCAGATAACGTGTTTCTCGCATTAAATAGCTCGAATAGTGCGATCTCGATGATTCTGCATTCTTCTAACAGATGTCTCACCAAGATTATCGCAGATAATGCATATCTCAGCTTGAAACCCTTCCAAAACCAAGATATCGCCGGTTTTGCATATCAAACGCACTGTGGAGTGGTGAAAACACCGGATAAGGTTTTTCTCGCATTAACTAGCTCGAAAAGAGCGATCTCGATGTTTCAGCATACTTCGGACAGAAGTCTCACCAAGATTATCGTAGAAAATGGATATCTCAGCTTAAAACCCGACAAAAACCGAGTTATCTCCGGTTCTGCACATCAAACGTACCGTGGAGTGGTGAAAACACCAGAAAACGTGTTTCGTGCATTAAGTAGCTCGAAAAGAGCGCTCTCGATGTTTCTGCATACTTCGGACAGATGTTTCACCAAGATTATCGTAGAAAATGCATATCTCAGCTTGAAACCCGACGAAAACCAAAATATCGCCGGTTCTGCATATCAAACCAACTGCGGAGTGGTGAAAACACCAGATAACGTGTTTCTCGCATTAAATAGTTCGAAAAGTGCGATCTCGATGATTCTGCATAGTTCTAACAGAAGTCTCACCAAGATTATCGCAGAAAATGCATATCTCAGCTTGAAACCCCACGAAAATCAAGATATCGCCGGTTCTGCATGTCAAACGTACTGTGGAGTGGTGAAAACACCAGAAAACGTGTTTCGTGAATTAAGTAGCTCGAAAAGAGCAATCTAGATGATTCTGCATACTTCTGACAAAAGACCCACCAAGATTATCGCAGAAAATGCATATCTCAGCTTGAAACCCGACCGAAACCAAGATATCTCCGGTTCTGCATGTCAAACGTACTGTGGAGTGGTGAAAACACCAGATAACGTGTTTCTCGCATTAAATAGCTCGAAAAGTGCTATCTCGATGATTCTGCATACTTCTAACAGAAGTCACACCAAGATTATCGCAGAAAATGCATATCTCTGCTTGAAACCCCACGAAAACCAAGATATCTACTGTTCTGCATATCAAACCAACTGCGGAGTGGTGAAAACACCAGATAACGTGTTTCTCGCATTAAATAGCTCGAAAAGTGCGATCTCGATGATTCTGCATACTTCTAACAGAAGTCACACCAAGATTATCGCAGAAAATGCATATCTCTGCTTGAAACCCCACGAAAACCAAGATATCAACTGTTCTGCATATCCAACGAACTGTGGAGTGGTGAAAACCACAGAAAACGTGTTTCTCGCACTAACCAGCTCGAAAAGAGCGATCTCGAATATTCAGCATACTTCGGACAGAAGTCTCACCAAGATTATCGCAGAAAATGCATATCTCAGCTTGAAACCCCACGAAAACCAAGATATCGCCGGTTCTGCATATCAAACGCACTGTGGAGTGGTGAAAACACCGGATAAGGTTCTTCTTGCATTAACTAGCTCGAAAATAGCGATCGCGATGTTTCAGCATACTTCGGACAGAAGTCTCACCAAGATTATCGCAGAAAATGCATATCTCAGCTTGAAACCCCACGAAAACAAAGATATCGCCGGTTCTGCATATCATACGCACTGTGGAGTGGTGAAAACACCAGATAACGTGTTTCTCGCATTAAATAGCTCGAAACGAGCGATCTCGATGATTAAGCATACTTCGGACAGAAGTCTCACCAAGATTATCGTAAAAAATGCATATCTCAGCTTGAAACCCCACGAAAACCAAGATATCGCTGGTTCTGCATATCAAACACACTGTGGGGTGCTGAAAACACCAGAAAACGTGTTTCGTGCATTAAGTAGCTTGAAAAGAGCGATCTAGTTGATTGTGTATACTTCTGACAAAAGACCCACCATGATTATCGCTGAAAATGCATATCTCAGCTGGAAACACCACGAAAATCAAGATATCGCCTGTTCGGCATATCAAACGCACTGTGGAGTGGTGAAAACAACCAGAGAACGTGTTTTTCGCATTGAATAGCTCGAAAAGGGCGATCTCGATGATTCAGCATACTTCGGACAGAAGTCTCACCAAGATTATCGCAGGAAATGCATATCTCAGCTTGAAACCCAACGAAAACTAAGATATCTCCGGTTCTGCATATCCAACGAACTGTGAAGTGGTGAAAACACCAGAAAACGAGTTTCTCGCATTAAATAGCTCGAAAAGAGCGCTCGCGATGTTTCTGCATACTTCGGACAGATGTTTCACCAAGATTATCGTAGAAAATGCATATATCAGCTTGAAACCCGACCGAAACCAAGATATCGCTGGTACTGCATATCAAACGCACTGTGGAGTGGTGAAAACACCGGATAAGGTTCTTCTCGCATTAACTAGCTCGAAAAGAGCGATCTCGATGTTTCAGCATACTTCGGACAGAAGTCTTACCAAGATTATCGTGAAAAATGCATATCTCAGCATGAAACCCCACGAAAACCAAGATATCGCTGGTACTGCATTTCAAACGCACTGTGGAGTGGTGAAAACAACCAGAGAACGTGTTTCTCGCATTAAATAGCTCGAAAAGAGCGATCTCGATGATTCAGCATATTTCGGACAGGAGTCTCACCAAGATTATCAAAGGAAATGCATATCTCAGCTTGAAACCCCACGAAAACCAAGATATCTCCGGTTCTGCATATCAAACGCACTGTGGAGTGGTGAAAACACCAGATAACGTGTTTCTCGCATTAAATAGCTCGAATAGTGCGATCTCGACGATTCTGCATACTTCTAACAGAAGTCTCACCAAGATTATCGCAGAAAATGCATATCTCAGCTTGAAACCCCACGAAAACCAAGATATCGCCGGTTTTGCATATCAAACGCACTGTGGAGTGGTGAAAACACCGGATAAGGTTTTTCTCGCATTAACTAGCTCGAAAAGAGCGATCTCGATGTTTCAGCATACTTCGGACAGAAGTCTCACCAAGATTATCGCAGAAAATGCATATCTCAGCTTGAAACCCCACGAAAATCAAGATATCGCCGGTTCTGCATGTCAAACGTACTGTGGAGTGGTGAAAACAACCAGAGAACGTGTTTCTCGCATTAAATAGCTCGAAAAGAGCGATCTCGATGATTCTGCATACTTCGGACAGAAGTCTCACCAAGATTATCGCCGAAAATGCATATCTCAGCTTGAAACCCGACGAAAACCGAGTTATCTCCGGTTCTGCACATCAAACGTACCGTGGAGTGGTGAAAACACCAGAAAACGTGTTTCGCGCATTAAGTAGCTCGAAAAGAGCGTTCTCGAAGATTCTTCATACTTCTGACAGAAGTCTCACCAGGATTATCGCAGAAAATGCATATCTCAGCTTGAATCCCCACGAAAACCAAGATATCGCCGGTTCTGCATACCAAACGCAGTGAGGAGTGGTGAAAACACCAGATAACGTGTTTCTCGCATTAAATAGCTCGAAAAGAGCGATCTAGATGATTCAGCATACGTCGGACAGAAGTCTCACCAAGATTATCGCAGGAAATGCATATCTCAGCTTGAAACCCCACGAAAACCAAGATATCTCCGGTTCAGCATATCCAACGAACTGTGGAGTGGTGAAAACCCCAGAAAACGTGTTTCTCGCATTAAATAGCTCGAAAAGAGCGCTCTCGATGTTTCAGCATACTTCGGACAGAAGTCTCACCAAGATTATCGTAGAAAATGCATATCTCAGCTTGAAACCCGACGAAAACCGAGTCATCTCCGGTTCTGCACATCAAACGTACCGTGGAGTGGTGAAAACACCAGAAAACGTGTTTCGTGCATTAAGTAGCTCGAAAAGAGCGCTCTCGATGTTTCTGCATACTTCGGACAGATGTTTCACCAAGATTATCGTAGAAAATGCATATCTCAGCTTGAAACCCGACGAAAACCAAAATATCGCCGGTTCCGCATATCAAACCAACTGCGGAGTGGTGAAAACCCCAGATAACGTGTTTCTCGCATTAGATAGCTCGAAAAGTGCGATCTCGATGATTCTGCATAGTTCTAACAGAAGTCTCACCAAGATTATCGCAGAAAATGCATATCTCAGCTTGAAACCCCACGAAAATCAAGATATCGCCGGTTCTGCATGTCAAACGTACTGTGGAGTGGTGAAAACACCAGAAAACGTGTTTCGTGAATTAAGTAGCTCGAAAATAGCGATGTAGATGATTCTGCATACTTCTGACAAAAGACCCACCAAGATTATCGCAGAAAATGCATATCTCAGCTTGAAACCCGACCGAAACCAAGATATCTCCGGTTCTGCATGTCAAACGTACTGTGGAGTGGTGAAAACACCAGATAACGTGTTTCTCGCATTAAATAGCTCGAAAATTGCGATCTCGATGATTCTGCATACTTCTAACAGAAGTCACACCAAGATTATCGCAGAAAATGCATATCTCAGCATGAAACCCCACGAAAACCAAGATATCGCTGGTACTGCATATCAAACGCACTGTGGAGTGGTGAAAACACCAGATAACGTGATTCTCGCATTAAATACCTCGAAAAGAGCGATCTCGATGATTCTGCATACTTCGGACAGAAGTCTCACCAAGATTATCGCAGAAAATGCATATCTCAGCTTGAAACCCGACGAAAACCGAGTTATCTCCGGTTCTGCACATCAAACGTACCGTGGAGTGGTGAAAACACCAGAAAACTTGTTTCGCGCATTAAGTAGCTCGAAAAGAGCGTTCTCGAAGATTCTTCATACTTCTGACAGAAGTCTCACCAGGATTATCGCAGAAAATGCATATCTCAGCTTGAATCCCCACGAAAACCAAGATATCTCCGGTTCAACATATCCAACGAACTGTGGAGTGGTGAAAACCCCAGAAAACGTGTTTCTCGCATTAAGTAGCTCGAAAAGAGCGTTCTCGAAGATTCTTCATACTTCTGACAGAAGTCTCACCAGGATTATCGCAGAAAATGCATATCTCAGCTTGAATCCCCACGAAAACCAAGATATCGCCGGTTCTGCATATCAAACGCAGTGAGGAGTGGTGAAAACACCAGATAACGTGTTTCTCGCATTAAATAGCTCGAAAAGAGCGATCTAGATGATTCAGCATACGTCGGACAGAAGTCTCACCAAGATTATCGCAGGAAATGCATATCTCAGCTTGAAACCCCACGAAAACCAAGATATCTCCGGTTCAGCATATCCAACGAACTGTGGAGTGGTGAAAACCCCAGAAAACGTGTTTCTCGCATTAAATAGCTCGAAAAGAGCGCTCTCGATGTTTCAGCATACTTCGGACAGAAGTCTCACCAAGATTATCGTAGAAAATGCATATCTCAGCTTGAAACCCGACGAAAACCGAGTCATCTCCGGTTCTGCACATCAAACGTACCGTGGAGTGGTGAAAACACCAGAAAACGTGTTTCGTGCATTAAGTAGCTCGAAAAGAGCGCTCTCGATGTTTCTGCATACTTCGGACAGATGTTTCACCAAGATTATCGTAGAAAATGCATATCTCAGCTTGAAACCCGACGAAAACCAAAATATCGCCGGTTCTGCATATCAAACCAACTGCGGAGTGGTGAAAACACCAGATAACGTGTTTCTCGCATTAGATAGCTCGAAAAGTGCGATCTCGATGATTCTGCATAGTTCTAACAGAAGTCTCACCAAGATTATCG
This sequence comes from Anthophora plumipes, assembly GCA_951804975.1. Classification (NCBI taxonomy): domain Eukaryota; kingdom Metazoa; phylum Arthropoda; class Insecta; order Hymenoptera; family Apidae; genus Anthophora; species Anthophora plumipes. Next base: position 867,736 of record CATORF010000419.1, read on the forward strand.
CAGAAAATGCATATCTCAGCTTGAAACCCCACGAAAATCAAGATATCGCCGGTTCTGCATGTCAAACGTACTGTGGAGTGGTGAAAACACCAGAAAACGTGTTTCGTGAATTAAGTAGCTCGAAAATAGCGATGTAGATGATTCTGCATACTTCTGACAAAAGACCCACCAAGATTATCGCAGAAAATGCATATCTCAGCTTGAAACCCGACCGAAACCAAGATATCTCCGGTTCTGCATGTCAAACGTACTGTGGAGTGGTGAAAACACCAGATAACGTGTTTCTCGCATTAAATAGCTCGAAAATTGCGATCTCGATGATTCTGCATACTTCTAACAGAAGTCACACCAAGATTATCGCAGAAAATGCATATCTCAGCATGAAACCCCACGAAAACCAAGATATCGCTGGTACTGCATATCAAACGCACTGTGGAGTGGTGAAAACACCAGATAACGTGATTCTCGCATTAAATACCTCGAAAAGAGCGATCTCGATGATTCTGCATACTTCGGACAGAAGTCTCACCAAGATTATCGCAGAAAATGCATATCTCAGCTTGAAACCCGACGAAAACCGAGTTATCTCCGGTTCTGCACATCAAACGTACCGTGGAGTGGTGAAAACACCAGAAAACTTGTTTCGCGCATTAAGTAGCTCGAAAAGAGCGTTCTCGAAGATTCTTCATACTTCTGACAGAAGTCTCACCAGGATTATCGCAGAAAATGCATATCTCAGCTTGAATCCCCACGAAAACCAAGATATCGCCGGTTCTGCATATCAAACGCACTGAGGAGTGGTGAAAACACCAGATAACGTGTTTCTCGCATTAAATAGCTCGAAAAGAGCGATCTAGATGATTCAGCATACGTCGGACAGAAGTCTCACCAAGATTATCGCAGGAAATGCATATCTCAGCTTGAAACCCCACGAAAACCAAGATATCTCCGGTTCAACATATCCAACGAACTGTGGAGTGGTGAAAACCCCAGAAAACGTGTTTCTCGCATTAAGTAGCTCGAAAAGAGCGCTCTCGACGATTCTGCATACTTCTAACAGAAGTCTCACCAAGATTATCGCAGAAAATGCATATCTCATCTGGAAACACCACGAAAATCAAGATATCGCCTGTTCTGCATTTCAAACGCACTGTGGAGTGGTGAAAACAACCAGAGAACGTGTTTTTCGCATTGAATAGCTCGAAAAGGGCGATCTCGATGATTCAGCATACTTCGGACAGAAGTCTCACCAAGATTATCGCAGGAAATGCATATCTCAGCTTGAAACCCAACGAAAACTAAGATATCTCCGGTTCTGCATATCCAACGAACTGTGAAGTGGTGAAAACCCCAGAAAACGAGTTTCTCGCATTAAATAGCTCGAAAAGAGCGCTCGCGATGTTTCTGCATACTTCGGACAGATGTTTCACCAAGATTATCGTAGAAAATGCATATATCAGCTTGAAACCCGACCGAAACCAAGATATCGCTGGTACTGCATATCAAACGCACTGTGGAGTGGTGAAAACACCAGATAACGTGTTTCTCGCATTAAATAGCTCGAAAAGAGCGTTCTCGAAGATCCTGCATACTTCTGACAGAAGTCTCACCAAGATTATCGTAGAAAATGCATATATCAGCTTGAAACCCGACCGAAACCAAGATATCTACTGTTCTGCATATCCAACGAACTGTGGAGTGGTGAAAACCCCAGAAAACGAGTTTCTCGCATTAAATAGCTCGAAAAGAGCGCTCTCGATGTTTCTGCATACTTCGGACAGATGTTTCACCAAGATTATCGCAGAAAATGCATATCTCAGCTTGAAACCCCACGAAAACCAAGATATCACCGGTTTTGCATATCCAACGCACTGTGGAGTGGTGAAAACACCGGATAAGGTTCTTCTCGCATTAACTAGCTCGAAAAGAGCGATCTCGATGTTTCAGCATACTTCGGACAGAAGTCTTACCAAGATTATCGTGAAAAATGCATATCTCTGCATGAAACCCCACGAAAACCAAGATATCGCTGGTACTGCATATCAAACGCACTGTGGAGTGGTGAAAACACCAGATAACGTGATTCTCGCATTAAATAGCTCGAAAAGAGCGATCTCGATGATTCTGCATACTTCGGACAGAAGTCTCACCAAGATTATCGCAGAAAATGCATATCTCAGCTTGAAACCCCACGAAAACCGAGTTATCTCCGGTTCTGCACATCAAACGTACCGTGGAGTGGTGAAAACACCAGATAACGAGTTTCTCGCATTAAATAGCTCGAATAGTGCGATCTCGATGATTCTGCATACTTCTAACAGAAGTCTCACCAAGATTATCGCAGAAAATGCATATCTCAGCTTGAAACCCCACGAAAACCAAGATATCGCTGGTACTGCATATCAAACGCACTGTGGAGTGGTGAAAACACCAGATAACGTGTTTCTCGCATTAAATAGCTCGAAAAGAGCGTTCTCGAAGATCCTGCATACTTCTGACAGAAGTCTCACCAAGATTATCGCAGGAAATGCATATCTCAGCTTGAAACCCAACGAAAACTAAGATATCTCCGGTTCTGCATATCCAACGAACTGTGAAGTGGTGAAAACCCCAGAAAACGAGTTTCTCGCATTAAATAGCTCGAAAAGAGCGCTCGCGATGTTTCTGCATACTTCGGACAGATGTTTCACCAAGATTATCGTAGAAAATGCATATATCAGCTTGAAACCCGACCGAAACCAAGATATCGCTGGTACTGCATATCAAACGCACTGTGGAGTGGTGAAAACACCAGATAACGTGTTTCTCGCATTAAATAGCTCGAAAAGAGCGTTCTCGAAGATCCTGCATACTTCTGACAGAAGTCTCACCAAGATTATCGTAGAAAATGCATATATCAGCTTGAAACCCGACCGAAACCAAGATATCTACTGTTCTGCATATCCAACGAACTGTGGAGTGGTGAAAACCCCAGAAAACGAGTTTCTCGCATTAAATAGCTCGAAAAGAGCGCTCTCGATGTTTCTGCATACTTCGGACAGATGTTTCACCAAGATTATCGCAGAAAATGCATATCTCAGCTTGAAACCCCACGAAAACCAAGATATCGCCGGTTTTGCATATCAAACGCACTGTGGAGTGGTGAAAACACCGGATAAGGTTCTTCTCGCATTAACTAGCTCGAAAAGAGCGATCTCGATGTTTCAGCATACTTCGGACAGAAGTCTTACCAAGATTATCGTGAAAAATGCATATCTCTGCATGAAACCCCACGAAAACCAAGATATCGCTGGTACTGCATATCAAACGCACTGTGGAGTGGTGAAAACACCAGATAACGTGATTCTCGCATTAAATAGCTCGAAAAGAGCGATCTCGATGATTCTGCATACTTCGGACAGAAGTCTCACCAAGATTATCGCAGAAAATGCATATCTCAGCTTGAAACCCCACGAAAACCGAGTTATCTCCGGTTCTGCACATCAAACGTACCGTGGAGTGGTGAAAACACCAGATAACGAGTTTCTCGCATTAAATAGCTCGAATAGTGCGATCTCGATGATTCTGCATACTTCTAACAGAAGTCTCACCAAGATTATCGCAGAAAATGCATATCTCAGCTTGAAACCCCACGAAAACCAAGATATCGCTGGTACTGCATATCAAACGCACTGTGGAGTGGTGAAAACACCAGATAACGTGATTCTCGCATTAAATAGCTCGAAAAGAGCGTTCTCGAAGTTTCTTCATACTTCTGACAGAAGTCTCACCAGGATTATCGCAGAAAATGCATATCTCAGCTTGAATCCCCACGAAAACCAAGATATCTCCGGTTCTGCACAACAAACGTACCGTGGAGTGGTGAAAACACCAGAAAACGTGTTTCGCGCATTAAGTAGCTCGAAAAGAGCGTTCTCGAAGATTCTTCATACTTCTGACAGAAGTCTCACCAGGATTATCGCAGAAAATGCATATCTCAGCTTGAATCCCCACGAAAACCAAGATATCGCCGGTTCTGCATATCAAACGCAGTGAGGAGTGGTGAAAACACCAGATAACGTGTTTCTCGCATTAAATAGCTCGAAAAGAGCGATCTAGATGATTCAGCATACGTCGGACAGAAGTCTCACCAAGATTATCGCAGGAAATGCATATCTCAGCTTGAAACCCCACGAAAACCAAGATATCTCCGGTTCAGCATATCCAACGAACTGTGGAGTGGTGAAAACCCCAGAAAACGTGTTTCTCGCATTAAATAGCTCGAAAAGAGCGCTCTCGATGATTCTGCATACTTCTAACAGAAGTCTCACCAAGATTATCGCAGAAAATGCATATCTCAGCTGGAAACACCACGAAAATCAAGATATCGCCTGTTCTGCATTTCAAACGCACTGAGGTGTGGTGAAAACACCAGATAACGTGTTTCTCGCAATAAATAGCTCGAATAGAGCGATCTCGATGATTCTGCATACTTCGGACAGAAGTCTCACCAAGATTATCGTAAAAAATGCATATCTCAGCATGAAACCCCACGAAAACCAAGATATCGCTGGTACTGCATATCAAACGCACTGTGGAGTGGTGAAAACACCAGATAACGTGATTCTCGCATTAAATAGCTCGAAAAGAGCGATCTCGATGATTCAGCATATTTCGGACAGGAGTCTCACCAAGATTATCAAAGGAAATGCATATCTCAGCTTGAAACCCCACGAAAACCAAGATATCTCCGGTTCTGCATATCAAACGCACTGTGGAGTGGTGAAAACACCAGATAACGTGTTTCTCGCATTAAATAGCTCGAATAGTGCGATCTCGATGATTCTGCATACTTCTAACAGAAGTCTCACCAAGATTATCGCAGAAAATGCATATCTCAGCTTGAAACCCCACGAAAACCAAGATATCGCCGGTTTTGCATATCAAACGCACTGTGGAGTGGTGAAAACACCGGATAAGGTTTTTCTCGCATTAACTAGCTCGAAAAGAGCGATCTCGATGATTAAGCATACTTCGGACAGAAGTCTCACCAAGATTATCGTAAAAAATGCATATCTCAGCTTGAAACCCCACGAAAACCAAGATATCGCTGGTTCTGCATATCAAACGCACTGTGGTGTGCTGAAAACACCAGATAACGTGTTTGTCGCATTAAATAGCTCGAAAAGAGCGATCTAGATGATTCAGCATACGTCGGACAGAAGTCTCACCAAGATTATCGCAGGAAATGCATATCTCAGCTTGAAACCCCACGAAAACCAAGATATCTCCGGTTCAGCATATCCAACGAACTGTGGAGTGGTGAAAACCCCATAAAACGTGTTTCTCGCATTAAATAGCTCGAAAAGAGCGCTCTCGATGATTCTGCATACTTCTAACAGAAGTCTCACCAAGATTATCGCAGAAAATGCATATCTCAGCTGGAAACACCACGAAAATCAAGATATCGCCTGTTCTGCATTTCAAACGCACTGTGGAGTGGTGAAAACAACCAGAGAACGTGTTTCTCGCATTAAATAGCTCGAAAAGAGCGATCTCGATGATTCAGCATATTTCGGACAGGAGTCTCACCAAGATTATCAAAGGAAATGCATATCTCAGCTTGAAACCCCACGAAAACCAAGATATCTCCGGTTCTGCATATCAAACGCACTGTGGAGTGGTGAAAACACCAGATAACGTGTTTCTCGCATTAAATAGCTCGAATAGTGCGATCTCGATGATTCTGCATACTTCTAACAGAAGTCTCACCAAGATTATCGCAGAAAATGCATATCTCAGCTTGAAACCCCACGAAAACCAAGATATCGCCGGTTTTGCATATCAAACGCACTGTGGAGTGGTGAAAACACCGGATAAGGTTTTTCTCGCATTAACTAGCTCGAAAAGAGCGATCTCGATGATTAAGCATACTTCGGACAGAAGTCTCACCAAGATTATCGTAAAAAATGCATATCTCAGCTTGAAACCCCACGAAAACCAAGATATCGCTGGTTCTGCATATCAAACGCACTGTGGTGTGCTGAAAACACCAGATAACGTGTTTGTCGCATTAAATAGCTCGAAAAGAGCGATCTAGATGATTCAGCATACGTCGGACAGAAGTCTCACCAAGATTATCGCAGGAAATGCATATCTCAGCTTGAAACCCCACGAAAACCAAGATATCTCCGGTTCAGCATATCCAACGAACTGTGGAGTGGTGAAAACCCCATAAAACGTGTTTCTCGCATTAAATAGCTCGAAAAGAGCGCTCTCGATGATTCTGCATACTTCTAACAGAAGTCTCACCAAGATTATCGCAGAAAATGCATATCTCAGCTGGAAACACCACGAAAATCAAGATATCGCCTGTTCTGCATTTCAAACGCACTGTGGAGTGGTGAAAACAACCAGAGAACGTGTTTCTCGCATTAAATAGCTCGAAAAGAGCGATCTCGATGATTCAGCATATTTCGGACAGGAGTCTCACCAAGATTATCAAAGGAAATGCATATCTCAGCTTGAAACCCCACGAAAACCAAGATATCTCCGGTTCTGCATATCAAACGCACTGTGGAGTGGTGAAAACACCAGATAACGTGTTTCTCGCATTAAATAGCTCGAATAGTGCGATCTCGACGATTCTGCATACTTCTAACAGAAGTCTCACCAAGATTATCGCAGAAAATGCATATCTCAGCTTGAAACCCCACGAAAACCAAGATATCGCCGGTTTTGCATATCAAACGCACTGTGGAGTGGTGAAAACACCGGATAATGTTTTTCTCGCATTAACTAGCTCGAAAAGAGCGATCTCGATGTTTCAGCATACTTCGGACAGAAGTCTCACCAAGATTATCGTAGAAAATGCATATCTCAGCTTGAAACCCGACGAAAACCGAGTTATCTCCGGTTCTGCACATCAAACGTACCGTGGAGTGGTGAAAACACCAGAAAACGTGTTTCTTGCATTAAGTAGCTCGAAAAGAGCGCTCTCGATGTTTCTGCATACTTCGGACAGATGTTTCACCAAGATTATCGTAGAAAATGCATATCTCAGCTTGAAACCCGACGAAAACCAAAATATCGCCGGTTCTGCATATCAAACCAACTGCGGAGTGGTGAAAACACCAGATAACGTGTTTCTCGCATTAAATAGCTCGAAAAGTGCGATCTCGATGATTCTGCATAGTTCTAACAGAAGTCTCAGCAAGATTATCGCAGAAAATGCATATCTCAGCTTGAAACCCCACGAAAATCAAGATATCGCCGGTTCTGCATGTCAAACGTACTGTGGAGTGGTGAAAACACCAGAAAACGTGTTTCGTGAATTAAGTAGCTCGAAAAGAGCGATGTAGATGATTCTGCATACTTCTGACAAAAGACCCACCAAGATTATCATAGAAAATGCATATCTCAGCTTGAAACCCGACCGAAACCAAGATATCTCCGGTTCTGCATGTCAAACGTACTGTGGAGTGGTGAAAACACCAGATAACGTGTTTCTCGCATTAAATAGCTCGAAAAGTGCGATCTCGATGATTCTGCATACTTCTAACAGAAGTCACACCAAGATTATCGCAGAAAATGCATATCTCAGCATGAAACCCCACGAAAACCAAGATATCGCTGGTACTGCATATCAAACGCACTGTGGAGTGGTGAAAACACCAGATAACGTGATTCTCGCATTAAATACCTCGAAAAGAGCGATCTCGATGATTCTGCATACTTCGGACAAAGTCTCACCAAGATTATCGCAGAAAATGCATATCTCAGCTTGAAACCCGACGGAAACCGAGTTATCTCCGGTTCTGCACATCAAACGTACCGTGGAGTGGTGAAAACACCAGAAAACTTGTTTCGCGCATTAAGTAGCTCGAAAAGAGCGTTCTCGAAGATTCTTCATACTTCTGACAGAAGTCTCACCAGGATTATCGCAGAAAATGCATATCTCAGCTTGAATCCCCACGAAAACCAAGATATCGCCGGTTCTGCATATCAAACACACTGAGGAGTGGTGAAAACACCAGATAACGTGTTTCTCGCATTAAATAGCTCGAAAAGAGCGATCTAGATGATTCAGCATACGTCGGACAGAAGTCTCACCAAGATTATCGCAGGAAATGCATATCTCAGCTTGAAACCCCACGAAAACCAAGATATCTCCGGTTCAACATATCCAACGAACTGTGGAGTGGTGAAAACCCCAGAAAATGTGTTTCTCGCATTAAGTAGCTCGAAAAGAGCGCTCTCGACGATTCTGCATACTTCTAACAGAAGTCTCACCAAGATTATCGCAGAAAATGCATATCTCAGCTGGAAACACCACGAAAATCAAGATATCGCCTGTTCTGCATTTCAAACGCACTGTGGAGTGGTGAAAACAACCAGAGAACGTGTTTCTCGCATTAGATAGCTCGAAAAGTGCGATCTCGATGATTCAGCATATTTCGGACAGGAGTCTCACCAAGATTATCAAAGGAAATGCATATCTCAGCTTGAAACCCCACGAAAACCAAGATATCTCCGGTTCTGCATATCAAACGCACTGTGGAGTGGTGAAAACACCAGATAACGTGTTTCTCGCATTAAATAGCTCGAATAGTGCGATCTCGATGATTCTGCATACTTCTAACAGAAGTCTCACCAAGATTATCGCAGAAAATGCATATCTCAGCTTGAAACCCGACGAAAACCGAGTTATCTCCGGTTCTGCACATCAAACGTACCGTGGAGTGGTGAAAACACCAGAAAACGTGTTTCGCGCATTAAGTAGCTCGAAAAGAGCGTTCTCGAAGATTCTTCATACTTCTAACAGAAGTCTCACCAAGATTATCGCAGAAAATGCATATCTCAGCTGGAAACACCACGAAAATCAAGATATCGCCTGTTCTGCATTTCAAACGCACTGTGGAGTGGTGAAAACAACCAGAGAACGTGTTTCTCGCATTAAATAGCTCGAAAAGAGCGATCTCGATGATTCAGCATATTTCGGACAGGAGTCTCACCAAGATTATCAAAGGAAATGCATATCTCAGCTTGAAACCCCACGAAAACCAAGATATCTCCGGTTCTGCATATCAAACGCACTGTGGAGCGGTGAAAACACCAGATAACGTGTTTCTCGCATTAAATAGCTCGAATAGTGCGATCTCGACGATTCTGCATACTTCTAACAGAATTCTCACCAAGATTATCGCAGAAAATGCATATCTCAGCTTGAAACCCCACGAAAACCAAGATATCGCCGGTTTTGCATATCAAACGCACTGTGGAGTGGTGAAAACACCGGATAAGGTTTTTCTCGCATTAACTAGCTCGAAAAGAGCGATCTCGATGTTTCAGCATACTTCGGACAGAAGTCTCACCAAGATTATCGTAGAAAATGCATATCTCAGCTTGAAACCCGACGAAAACCGAGTCATCTCCGGTTCTGCACATCAAACGTACCGTGGAGTGGTGAAAACACCAGAAAACGTGTTTCGTGCATTAAGTAGCTCGAAAAGAGCGCTCTCGATGTTTCTGCATACTTCGGACAGATGTTTCACCAAGATTATCGTAGAAAATGCATATCTCAGCTTGAAACCCGACGAAAACCAAAATATCGCCGGTTCTGCATATCAAACCATCTGCGGAGTGGTGAAAACACCAGATAACGTGTTTCTCGCATTAGATAGCTCGAAAAGTGCGATCTCGATGATTCTGCATAGTTCTAACAGAAGTCTCACCAAGATTATCGCAGAAAATGCATATCTCAGCTTGAAACCCCATGAAAATCAAGATATCGCCGGTTCTGCATGTCAAACGTACTGTGGAGTGGTGAAAACACCAGAAAACGTGTTTCGTGAATTAAGTAGCTCGAAAATAGCGATGTAGATGATTCTGCATACTTCTGACAAAAGACCCACCAAGATTATCGCAGAAAATGCATATCTCAGCTTGAAACCCGACCGAAACCAAGATATCTCCGGTTCTGCATGTCAAACGTACTGTGGAGTGGTGAAAACACCAGATAACGTGTTTCTCGCATTAAATAGCTCGAAAAGTGCGATCTCGATGATTCTGCATACTTCTAACAGAAGTCACACCAAGATTATCGCAGAAAATGCATATCTCAGCATGAAACCCCACGAAAACCAAGATATCGCTGGTACTGCATATCAAACGCACTGTGGAGTGGTGAAAACACCAGATAACGTGATTCTCGCATTAAATACCTCGAAAAGAGCGATCTCGATGATTCTGCATACTTCGGACAGAAGTCTCACCAAGATTATCGCAGAAAATGCATATCTCAGCTTGAAACCCGACGAAAACCGAGTTATCTCCGGTTCTGCACATCAAACGTACCGTGGAGTGGTGAAAACACCAGAAAACTTGTTTCGCGCATTAAGTAGCTCGAAAAGAGCGTTCTCGAAGATTCTTCATGCTTCTGACAGAAGTCTCACCAGGATTATCGCAGAAAATGCATATCTCAGCTTGAATCCCCACGAAAACCAAGATATCGCCGGTTCTGCATATCAAACGCACTGAGGAGTGGTGAAAACACCAGATAACGTGTTTCTCGCATTAAATAGCTCGAAAAGAGCGATCTAGATGATTCAGCATACGTCGGACAGAAGTCTCACCAAGATTATCGCAGGAAATGCATATCTCAGCTTGAAACCCCACGAAAACCAAGATATCTCCGGTTCAACATATCCAACGAACTGTGGAGTGGTGAAAACCCCAGAAAACGTGTTTCTCGCATTAGGTAGCTCGAAAAGAGCGCTCTCGACGATTCTGCATACTTCTAACAGAAGTCTCACCAAGATTATCGCAGAAAATGCATATCTCATCTGGAAACACCACGAAAATCAAGATATCGCCTGTTCTGCATTTCAAACGCACTGTGGAGTGGTGAAAACAACCAGAGAACGTGTTTCTCGCATTAAATAGCTCGAAAAGAGCGATCTCGATGATTCAGCATATTTCGGACAGGAGTCTCACCAAGATTATCAAAGGAAATGCATATCTCAGCTTGAAACCCCACGAAAACCAAGATATCTCCGGTTCTGCATATCAAACGCACTGTGGAGTGGTGAAAACACCAGATAACGTGTTTCTCGCATTAAATAGCTCGAATAGTGCGATCTCGATGATTCTGCATACTTCTAACAGAAGTCTCACCAAGATTATCGCAGAAAATGCATATCTCAGCTTGAAACCCCACGAAAACCAAGATATCGCCGGTTTTGCATATCAAACGCACTGTGGAGTGGTGAAAACACCGAATAAGGTTTTTCTCGCATTAACTAGCTCGAAAAGAGCGATCTCGATGTTTCAGCATACTTCGGACAGAAGTCTCACCAAGATTATCGTAGAAAATGCATATCTCAGCTTGAAACCCGACGAAAACCGAGTTATCTCCGGTTCTGCACATCAAACGTACCGTGGAGTGGTGAAAACACCAGATAACGTGTTTCTCGCATTAAATAGCTCGAAAAGTGCGATCTCGATGATTCTGCATACTTCTAACAGAAGTCACACCAAGATTATCGCAGAAAATGCATATCTCAGCATGAAACCCCACGAAAACCAAGATATCGCTGGTACTGCATATCAAACGCACTGTGGAGTGGTGAAAACACCAGATAGCGTGATTCTCGCATTAAATAGCTCGAAAAGAGCGATTTCGATGATTCTGCATACTTCTAACAGAAGTCTCACCAAGATTATCGCAGAAAATGCATATCTCAGCTGGAAACACCACGAAAATCAAGATATCGCCTGTTCTGCATTTCAAACGCACTGTGGAGTGGTGAAAACAACCAGAGAACGTGTTTCTCGCATTAAATAGCTCGAAAAGAGCGATCTCGATGATTCAGCATATTTCGGACAGGAGTCTCACCAAGATTATCAAAGGAAATGCATATCTCAGCTTGAAACCCCACGAAAACCAAGATATCTCCGGTTCTGCATATCAAACGCACTGTGGAGTGGTGAAAACACCAGATAACGTGTTTCTCGCATTAAATAGCTCGAATAGTGCGATCTAGATGATTCTGCATACTTCTGACAAATGACCCACCAAGATTATCGCAGAAAATGCATATCTCAGCTTGAAACCCGACCGAAACCAAGATATCGCCGGTTCTGCATATCAAACGCACTGTGGAGTGGTGAAAACACCGGATAAGTTTCTTCTTGCATTAACTAGCTCGAAAATAGCGATCTCGATGTTTCAGCATACTTCGGACTGAAGTCTCACCAAGATTATCGCAGAAAATGCATATCTCAGCTTGAAACCCCAAGAAAACAAAGATATCGCCGGTTCTGCATATCATACGCACTGTGGAGTGGTGAAAACACCAGATAACGTGTTTCTCGCATTAAATAGCTCGAAACGAGCGATCTCGATGATTAAGCATACTTCGGACAGAAGTCTCACCAAGATTATCGTAGAAAATGCATATCTCAGCTTGAAACCCGACGAAAACCGAGTTATCTCCGGTTCTGCACATCAAACGTACCGTGGAGTGGTGAAAACACCAGAGAACGTGTTTCGTGCATTAAGTAGCTCGAAAAGAGCGCTCTCGATGTTCCTGCATACTTCGGACAGATGTTTCACCAAGATTATCGTAGAAAATGCATATCTCAGCTTGAAACCCCACGAAAATCAAGATATCGCCGGTTCTGCATGTCAAACGTACTGTGGAGTGGTGAAAACACCAGAAAACGTGTTTCGTGCATTAAGTAGTTCGAAAAGAGCGCTCTCGATGTTTCTGCATACTTCGGACAGATGTTTCACCAAGATTATCGTAGAACATGCATATCTCAGCTTGAAACCCGACGAAAACCAAAATATCGCCGGTTCTGCATATCAAACCAACTGCGGAGTGGTGAAAACACCAGATAACGTGTTTCTCGCACTAACCAGCTCGAAAAGAGCGATCTCGATTATTCAGCATACTTCGGACAGAAGTCTCACCAAGATTATCGCAGAAAATGCATATCTCAGCTTGAAACCCCACGAAAACCAAGATATCGCCGGTTCTGCATATCAAACGCACTGAGGAGTGGTGCAAACACCAGATAACGTGTTTCTCGCATTAAATAGCTCGAAAAGAGCGATCTAGATGATTCAGCATACGTCGGACAGAAGTCTCACCAAGATTATCGCAGGAAATGCATATCTCAGCTTGAAACCCCACGAAAACCAAGATATCTCCGGTTCAGCACATCCAACGAACTGTGGAGTGGTGAAAACCCCAGATAACGTGTTTCTCGCATTAAATAGCTCGAAAAGTGCGATCTCGATGATTCTGCATACTTCTAACAGAAGTCACACCAAGATTATCGCAGAAAATGCATATCTCTGCTTGAAACCCCACGAAAACCAAGATATCTACTGTTCTGCATATCCAACGAACTGTGGAGTGGTAAAAACCACAGAAAACGTGTTTCTCGCACTAACCAGCTCGAAAAGAGCGATCTCGATTATTCAGCATACTTCGGACAGAAGTCTCACCAAGATTATCGCAGAAAATGCAAATCTCAGCTTGAAACCCCACGAAAACCAAGATATCGCCGGTTCTGCATATCAAACGCACTGTGGAGTGGTGAAAACACCGGATAAGTTTCTTCTTGCATTAACTAGCTCGAAAATAGCGATCTCGATGTTTCAGCATACTTCGGACTGAAGTCTCACCAAGATTATCGCAGAAAATGCATATCTCAGCTTGAAACCCCACGAAAACAAAGATATCGCCGGTTCTGCATATCATACGCACTGTGGAGTGGTGAAAACACCAGATAACGTGTTTCTCGCATTAAATAGCTCGAAACGAGCGATCTCGATGATTAAGCATACTTCGGACAGAAGTCTCACCAAGATTATCGTAAAAAATGCATATCTCAGCTTGAAACCCCACGAAAACCAAGATATCGCTGGTTCTGCATATCAAACGCACTGTGGGGTGCTGAAAACACCAGATAACGTGTTTGTCGCATTAAATAGCTCGAATAGAGCGATCTCGATGATTCTGCATACTTCGGACAGAAGTCTCACCAAGATTATCGTAAAAAATGCATATCTCAGCATGAAACCCCACGAAAACCAAGATATCTACTGTTCTGCATATCAAACCAACTGCGGAGTGGTGAAAACACCAGATAACGTGTTTCTCGCATTAAATAGCTCGAAAAGTGCGATCTCGATGATTCTGCATACTTCGGACAGAAGTCTCACCAAGATTATCGCAGAAAATGCATATCTCTGCTTGAAACCCCACGAAAACCAAGATATCTACTGTTCTGCATATCCAACGAACTGTGGAGTGGTGAAAACACCAGAAAACGTGTTTCGTGAATTAAGTAGCTCGAAAAGAGCGATCTAGATGATTCTGCATACTTTGACAAAAGACCCACCAAGATTATCGCAGAAAATGCATATCTCAGCTTGAAACCCGACCGAAACCAAGATATCTCCGGTTCTGCATATCAAACGCACTGAGGAGTGGTGAAAACACCAGATAACGTGTTTCTCGCATTAAATAGCTCGAAAAGAGCGATCTAGATGATTCAGCATACGTCGGACAGAAGTCTCACCAAGATTATCGCAGGAAATGCATATCTCAGCTTGAAACCCCACGAAAACCAAGATATCTCCGGTTCAGCATATCCAACGAACTGTGGAGTGGTGAAAACCCCAGAAAACGTGTTTCTCGCATTAAGTAGCTCGAAAAGAGCGCTCTCGACGATTCTGCATACTTCTAACAGAAGTCTCACCAAGATTATTGCAGAAAATGCATATCTCAGCTGGAAACACCACGAAAATCAAGATATCGCCTGTTCTGCATTTCAAACGCACTGTGGAGTGGTGAAAACAACCAGAGAACGTGTGTCTCGCATTAAATAGCTCGAAAAGAGCGATCTCGATGATTCAGCATATTTCGGACAGGAGTCTCACCAAGATTATCAAAGGAAATGCATATCTCAGCTTGAAACCCCACGAAAACCAAGATATCTCCGGTTCTGCATATCAAACGCACTGTGGAGTGGTGAAAACACCAGATAACGTGTTTCTCGCATTAAATAGCTCGAATAGTGCGATCTCGATGATTCTGCATACTTCTAACAGAAGTCTCACCAAGATTATCGCAGAAAATGCATATCTCAGCTTGAAACCCCACGAAAACCAAGATATCTCCGGTTCTGCATATCAAACGCACTGTGGAGTGGTGAAAACACCAGATAACGTGTTTCTCGCATTAAATAGCTCGAATAGTGCGATCTCGATGATTCTGCATACTTCTAACAGAAGTCTCACCAAGATTATCGCAGAAAATGCATATCTCAGCTTGAAACCCGACGAAAACCAAAATATCGCCGGTTCTGCATGTCAAACATACTGTGGAGTGGTGAAAACACCAGAAAACGTGTTTCGTGAATTAAGTACCTCGAAAAGAGCGATCTAGATGATTCTGCATACTTCTGACAAAAGACCCACCAAGATTATCGCAGAAAATGCATATCTCAGCTTGAAACCCGACCGAAACCAAGATATCTCCGGTTCTGCATATCAAACCAACTGCGGAGTGGTGAAAACACCAGATAACGTGTTTCTCGCATTAAATAGCTCGAAAAGTGCGATCTCGATGATTCTGCATACTTCTAACAGAAGTCACACCAAGATTATCGCAGAAAATGCATATCTCTGCTTGAAACCTCACGAAAACCAAGATATCTACTGTTCTGCATATCCAACGAACTGTGGAGTGGTGAAAACCACAGGAAACGTGTTTCTCGCACTAACCAGCTCGAAAAGAGCGATCTCGATTATTCAGCATACTTCGGACAGAAGTCTCACCAAGATTATCGCAGAAAATGCATATCTCAGCTTGAAACCCCACGAAAACCAAGATATCGCCGGTTCTGCATATCAAACGCACTGTGGAGTGGTGAAAACACCGGATAAGGTTCTTCTTGCATTAACTAGCTCGAAAATAGCGATCTCGATGTTTCAGCATACTTCGGACAGAAGTCTCACCAAGATTATCGCAGAAAATGCATATCTCAGCTTGAAACCCCACGAAAACAAAGATATCGCCGGTTCTGCATATCATACGCACTGTGGAGTGGTGAAAACACCAGATAACGTGTTTCGTGCATTAAGTAGCTCGAAAAGAGCGCTCTCGATGTTTCTGCATACTTCGGACAGATGTTTCACCAAGATTATCGTAAAAAATGCATATCTCAGCTTGAAACCCCACGAAAACCAAGATATCGCTGGTTCTGCATATCAAACGCACTGTGGGGTGCTGAAAACACCAGATAACGTGTTTGTCGCATTAAATAGCTCGAATAGAGCGATCTCGATGATTCTGCATACTTCGGACAGAAGTCTCACCAAGATTATCGTAAGAAATGCATATCTCAGCATGAAACCCGACGAAAACCAAGATATCGCTGGTACTGCATATCAAACGCACTGTGGAGTGGTGAAAACACCAGATAACGTGATTCTCGCATTAAATAGCTCGAAAAGAGCGATCTCGATGATTCTGCATACTTCGGACAGAAGTCTCACCAAGATTATCGCAGAAAATGCATATCTCAGCTTGAAACCCGACGAAAACCGAGTTATCTCCGGTTCTGCACATCAAACGTACCGTGGAGTGGTGAAAACACCAGAAAACGTGTTTCGCGCATTAAGTAGCTCGAAAAGAGCGTTCTCGAAGATTCTTCATACTTCTGACTGAAGTCTCACCAGGATTATCGCAGAAAATGAATATCTCAGCTTGAATCCCCACTAAAACCAAGATATAGACCGGTTCTGCATATCAAACGCACTGAGGAGTGGTGAAAACACCAGATAACGTGTTTCTCGCATTAAATAGCTCGAAAAGAGCGATCTAGATGATTCAGCATACGTCGGACAGAAGTCTCACCAGGATTATCGCAGGAAATGCATACCTCAGCTTGAAACCCCACGAAAACCAAGATATCTCCGGTTCAGCATATCCAACGAACTGTGGAGTGGTGAAAACCCCAGAAAACGTGTTTCTCGCATTAAATAGCTCGAAAAGAGCGCTCTCGATGATTCTGCATACTTCTAACAGAAGTCTCACCAAGATTATCGCTGAAAATGCATATCTCAGCTGGAAACACCACGAAAATCAAGATATCGCCTGTTCTGCATTTCAAACGCACTGTGGAGTGGTGAAAACAACCAGAGAACGTGTTTCTCGCATTAAATAGCTCGAAAAGAGCGATCTCGATGATTCAGCATATTTCGGACAGGAGTCTCACCAAGATTATCAAAGGAAATGCATATCTCAGCTTGAAACCCCACGAAAACCAAGATATCTCCGGTTCTGCATATCAAACGCACTGTGGAGTGGTGAAAACACCAGATATCGTGTTTCTCGCATTAAATAGCTCGAATAGTGCGATCCCGATGATTCTGCATACTTCTAACAGAAGTCTCACCAAGATTATCGCAGAAAATGCATATCTCAGCTTGAAACCCCACGAAAATCAAGATATCGCCGGTTCTGCATGTCAAACGTACTGTGGAGTGGTGAAAACACCAGAAAACGTGTTTCGTGAATTAAGTAGCTCGAAAAGAGCGATCTAGATGATTCTGCATACTTCTGACAAAAGACCCACCAAGATTATCGCAGAAAATGCATATCTCAGCTTGAAACCCGACCGAAACCAAGATATCTCCGGTTCTGCATGTCAAACGTACTGTGGAGTGATGAAAACACCAGATAACGTGTTTCTCGCATTAAATAGCTCGAAAAGTGCGATCTCGATGATTCTGCATACTTCTAACAGAAGTCACACCAAGATTATCGCAGAAAATGCATATCTCTGCTTGAAACCCGACGAAAACCAAGATATCTACTGTTCTGCATATCAAACCAACTGCGGAGTGGTGAAAACACCAGATAACGCGTTTCTCGCATTAAATAGCTCGAAAAGTGCGATCTCGATGATTCTGCATACTTCTAACAGAAGTCACACCAAGATTATCGCAGAAAATGCATATCTCTGCTTGAAACCCCACGAAAACCAAGATATCTACTGTTCGGCAGATCCAACGAACTGTGGAGTGGTAAAAACCACAGAAAACGTGTTTCTCGCACTAACCAGCTCGAAAAGAGCGATCTCGATTATTCAGCATACTTCGGACAGAAGTCTCACCAAGATTATCGCAGAAAATGCAAATCTCAGCTTGAAACCCCACGAAAACCAAGATATCGCCGGTTCTGCATATCAAACGCACTGTGGAGTGGTGAAAACACCGGATAAGTTTCTTCTTGCATTAACTAGCTCGAAAATAGCGATCTCGATGTTTCAGCATACTTCGGACAGAAGTCTCACCAAGATTATCGCAGAAAATGCATATCTCAGCTTGAAACCCCACGAAAACAAAGATATCGCCGGTTCTGCATATCATACGCACTGTGGAGTGGTGAAAACACCAGATAACGTGTTTCTCGCATTAAATAGCTCGAAACGAGCGATCTCGATGATTAAGCATACTTCGGACAGAAGTCTCACCAAGATTATCGTAGAAAATGCATATCTCAGCTTGAAACCCGACGAAAACCGAGTTATCTCCGGTTCTGCACATCAAACGTACCGTGGAGTGGTGAAAACACCAGAAAACGTGTTTCGTGCATTAAGTAGCTCGAAAAGAGCGCTCTCGATGTTTCTGCATACTTCGGACAGATGTTTCACCAAGATTATCGTAGAAAATGCATATCTCAGCTTGAAACCCGACGAAAACCAAAATATCGCCGGTTCTGCATATCAAACCAACTATGGAGTGGTGAAAACACCAGATAACGTGTTTCTCGCATTAAATAGCTCGAAAAGTGCGATCTCGATGATTCTGCATAGTTCTAACAGAAGTCTCACCAAGATTATCGCAGAAAATGCATATCTCAGCTTGAAACCCCACGAAAATCAAGATATCGCCGGTTCTGCATGTCAAACGTACTGTGGAGTGGTGAAAACACCAGAAAACGTGTTTCGTGAATTAAGTAGCTCGAAAAGAGCGATGTAGATAATTCTGCATACTTCTGACAAAAGACCCACCAAGATTATCGCAGAAAATGCATATCTCAGCTTGAAACCCGACCGAAACCAAGATATCTCCGGTTCTGCATATCAAACGCACTGTGGAGTGGTGAAAACACCGGATAAGTTTCTTCTTGCATTAACTAGCTCGAAAATAGCGATCTCGATGTTTCAGCATACTTCGGACAGAAGTCTCACCAAGATTATCGCAGAAAATGCATATCTCAGCTTGAAACCCCACGAAAACAAAGATATCGCCGGTTCTGCATATCATACGCACTGTGGAGTGGTGAAAACACCAGATAACGTGTTTCTCGCATTAAATAGCTCGAAACGAGCGATCTCGATGATTAAGCATACTTCGGACAGAAGTCTCACCAAGATTATCGTAGAAAATGCATATCTCAGCTTGAAACCCGACGAAAACCGAGTTATCTCCGGTTCTGCACATCAAACGTACCGTGGAGTGGTGAAAACACCAGAAAACGTGTTTCGTGCATTAAGTAGCTCGAAAAGAGCGATCTCGATGATTCTGCATACTTCGGACAGAAGTCTCACCAAGATTATCGCAGAAAATGCATATCTCAGCTTGAAACCCGACCGAAACAAATATATCTCCGGTTCTGCATGTCAAACATACTGTGGAGTGGTGAAAACACCAGAAAACGTGTTTCGAGTATTAAGTAGCTCGAAAAGAGCGATCTAGATGATTCTGCATACATCTGACTGACGTCTCACCAACATTTACGCAGAAAATGCATATCTCATCTTGAAACCCCACGAAAACCAAGATATCTACTGTTCAGCATATCAAACGCACTGTGGAGTGGTGAAAACACCAGAAAACGTGTTTCTCTCATTAAATAGCTCGAAACGAGCGATCTCGATGATTCTGCATACTTCGGACAGAAGTCTCTACAAGATTATCGCAGAAAATGCATATCTCAGCTTGAAACCCCACGAAAACCAAGATATCTACTGTTCTGCATATCAAACGCACTGTGGAGTGGTGAAGACACCAGATAACGTGTTTTTCGCACTAACTAGCTCTTAAAGAGCGATGTCGATGATTCAGCATACTTCGGACAGAAGTCTCACCAAGATTATCGCAGAAAATGCATATCTCTGCTTGAAACCCCACGCAAACCAAGATATCTCCTGTCCTGCATATCCAAAGAACTGTGGTGTGGTGAAACCCCCAGAAAACGTGTTTCTCGCATTAAATGGCTCGAAAAGAGCGCTCTCGATGATTCTGCATACTTCGGACGGAAGTATCAACAAGATTATCGCAGAAAATGCATATCTCAGCTTGAAACCCCACGAAAACCAAGATGTCGCTGGTACTGCATATCAAACGCACTGAGGAGTGGTGAAAACACCAGATAACGTGTTTCTCGCATTAAATAGCTCGAAAAGAGCGATCTAGATGATTCAGCATACGTCGGACAGAAGTCTCACCAAGATTATCGCAGGAAATGCATATCTCAGGTTGAAACCCCACGAAAACCAAGATATCTCCGGTTCAACATATCCAACGAACTGTGGAGTGGTGAAAACCCCAGTAAACGTGTTTCTCGCATTAAGTAGCTCGAAAAGAGCGCTCTCGACGATTCTGCATACTTCTAACAGAAGTCTCACCAAGATTATCGCAGAAAATGCATATCTCATCTGGAAACACCACGAAAATCAAGATATCGCCTGTTCTGCATTTCAAACGCACTGTGGAGTGGTGAAAACAACCAGAGAACGTGTTTCTCGCATTAAATAGCTCGAAAAGAGCGATCTCGATGATTCAGCATATTTCGGACAGGAGTCTCACCAAGATTATCGCAGAAAATGCATATCTCAGCTTGAAACCCGACGAAAACCGAGTTATCTCCGGTGCTGCACATCAAACGTACCGTGGAGTGGTGAAAACACCAGAAAACGTGTTTCGCGCATTAAGTAGCTCGAAAAGAGCGTTCTCGAAGATTCTTCATACTTCTAACAGAAGTCTCACCAAGATTATCGCAGAAAATGCATATCTCAGCTGGAAACACCACGAAAATCAAGATATCGCCTGTTCTGCATTTCAAACGCACTGTGGAGTGGTGAAAACAACCAGAGAACGTGTTTCTCGCATTAAATAGCTCGAAAAGAGCGATCTCGATGATTCAGCATATTTCGGACAGGAGTCTCACCAAGATTATCAAAGGAAATGCATATCTCAGCTTGAAACCCCACGAAAACCAAGATATCTCCGGTTCTGCATATCAAACGCACTGTGGAGTGGTGAAAACACCAGATAACGTGTTTCTCGCATTAAATAGCTCGAATAGTGCGATCTCGACGATTCTGCATACTTCTAACAGAAGTCTCACCAAGATTATCGCAGAAAATGCATATCTCAGCTTGAAACCCCACGAAAACCAAGATATCGCCGGTTTTGCATATCAAACGCACTGTGGAGTGGTGAAAACACAGGATAAGGTTTTTCTCGCATTAACTAGCTCGAAAAGAGCGATCTCGATGTTTCAGCATACTTCGGACAGAAGTCTCACCAAGATTATCGTAGAAAATGCATATCTCAGCTTGAAACCCGACGAAAACCGAGTTATCTCCGGTTCTGCACATCAAACGTACCGTGGAGTGGTGAAGACACCAGAAAACGTGTTTCGTGCATTAAGTAGCTCGAAAAGAGCGCTCTCGATGTTTCTGCATACTTCGGACAGATGTTTCACCAAGATTATCGTAGAAAATGCATATCTCAGCTTGAAACCCGACGAAAACCAAAATATCGCCGGTTCTGCATATCAAACCAACTGCGGAGTGGTGAAAACACCAGATAACGTGTTTCTCGCATTAAATAGCTCGAAAAGTGCGATCTCGATGATTCTGCATAGTTCTAACAGAAGTCTCACCAAGATTATCGCAGAAAATGCATATCTCAGCTTGAAACCCCACGAAAATCAAGATATCGCCGGTTCTGCATGTCAAACGTACTGTGGAGTGGTGAAAACACCAGAAAACGTGTTTCGTGAATTAAGTAGCTCGAAAATAGCGATGTAGATGATTCTGCATACTTCTGACAAAAGACCCACCAAGATTATCGCAGAAAATGCATATCTCAGCTTGAAACCCGACCGAAACCAAGATATCTCCGGTTCTGCATGTCAAACGTACTGTGGAGTGGTGAAAACACCAGATAACGTGTTTCTCGCATTAAATAGCTCGAAAAGTGCGATCTCGATGATTCTGCATACTTCTAACAGAAGTCACACCAAGATTATCGCAGAAAATGCATATCTCATCATGAAACCCCACGAAAACCAAGATATCGCTGGTACTGCATATCAAACGCACTGTGGAGTGGTGAAAACACCAGATAACGTGATTCTCGCATTAAATACCTCGAAAAGAGCGATCTCGATGATTCTGCATACTTCGGACAGAAGTCTCACCAAGATTATCGCAGAAAATGCATATCTCAGCTTGAAACCCGACGAAAACCGAGTTATCTCCGGTTCTGCACATCAAACGTACCGTGGAGTGGTGAAAACACCAGAAAACTTGTTTCGCGCATTAAGTAGCTCGAAAAGAGCGTTCTCGAAGATTCTTCATACTTCTGACAGAAGTCTCACCAGGATTATCGCAGAAAATGCATATCTCAGCTTGAATCCCCACGAAAACCAAGATATCGCCGGTTCTGCATATCAAATGCACTGAGGAGTGGTGAAAACACCAGATAACGTGTTTCTCGCATTAAATAGCTCGAAAAGAGCGATCTAGATGATTCAGCATACGTCGGACAGAAGTCTCACCAAGATTATCGCAGGAAATGCATATCTCAGCTTGAAACCCCACGAAAACCAAGATATCTCCGGTTCAACATATCCAACGAACTGTGGAGTGGTGAAAACCCCAGAAAACGTGTTTCTCGCATTAAGTAGCTCGAAAAGAGCGCTCTTGACGATTCGGCATACTTCTAACAGAAGTCTCACCAAGATTATCGCAGTAAATGCATATCTCATCTGGAAACACCACGAAAATCAAGATATCGCCTGTTCTGCATTTCAAACGCACTGTGGAGTGGTGAAAACAACCAGAGAACGTGTTTCTCGCATTAAATAGCTCGAAAAGAGCGATCTCGATGATTTAGCATATTTCGGACAGGAGTCTCACCAAGATTATCAAAGGAAATGCATATCTCAGCTTGAAACCCCACGAAAACCAAGATATCTCCGGTTCTGCATATCAAACGCACTGTGGAGTGGTGAAAACACCAGATAACGTGTTTCTCGCATTAAATAGCTCGAATAGTGCGATCTCGATGATTCTGCATACTTCTAACAGAAGTCTCACAAAGATTATCGCAGAAAATGCATATCTCAGCTTGAAACCCCACGAAAACCAAGATATCGCCGGTTTTGCATATCAAACGCACTGTGGAGTGGTGAAAACACCGAATAAGGTTTTTCTCGCATTAACTAGCTCGAAAAGAGCGATCTCGATGTTTCAGCATACTTCGGACAGAAGTCTCACCAAGATTATCGTAGAAAATGCATATCTCAGCTTGAAACCCGACGAAAACCGAGTTATCTCCGGTTCTGCACATCAAACGTACCGTGGAGTGGTGAAAACACCAGATAACGTGTTTCTCGCATTAAATAGCTCGAAAAGTGCGATCTCGATGATTCTGCATACTTCTAACAGAAGTCACACCAAGATTATCGCAGAAAATGCATATCTCAGCATGAAACCCCACGAAAACCAAGATATCGCTGGTACTGCATATCAAACGCACTGTGGAGTGGTGAAAACACCAGATAGCGTGATTCTCGCATTAAATAGCTCGAAAAGAGCGATTTCGATGATTCTGCATACTTTTAACAGAAGTCTCACCAAGATTATCGCAGAAAATGCATATCTCAGCTGGAAACACCACGAAAATCAAGATATCGCCTGTTCTGCATTTCAAACGCACTGTGGAGTGGTGAAAACAACCAGAGAACGTGTTTCTCGCATTAAATAGCTCGAAAAGAGCGATCTCGATGATTCAGCATATTTCGGACAGGAGTCTCACCAAGATTATCAAAGGAAATGCATATCTCAGCTTGAAACCCCACGAAAACCAAGATATCTCCGGTTCTGCATATCAAACGCACTGTGGAGTGGTGAAAACACCAGATAACGTGTTTCTCGCATTAAATAGCTCGAATAGTGCGATCCCGATGATTCTGCATACTTCTAACAGAAGTCTCACCAAGATTATCGCTGAAAATGCATATCTCAGCTTGAAACCCTACGAAAATCAAGATATCGCCGGTTCTGCATGTCAAACGTACTGTGGAGTGGTGAAAACACCAGAAAACGTGTTTCGTGAATTAAGTAGCTCGAAAAGAGCGATCTAGATGATTCTGCATACTTCTGACAAAAGACCCACCAAGATTATCGCAGAAAATGCATATCTCAGCTTGAAACCCGACCGAAACCAAGATATCTCCGGTTCTGCATGTCAAACGTACTGTGGAGTGGTGAAAACACCAGATAACGTGTTTCTCGCATTAAATAGCTCGAAAAGTGCGATCTCGATGATTCTGCATACTTCTAACAGAAGTCACACCAAGATTATCGCAGAAAATGCATATCTCTGCTTGAAACCCCACGAAAACCAAGATATCTACTGTTCTGCATATCAAACCAACTGCGGAGTGGTGAAAACACCAGATAACGTGTTTCTCGCATTAAATAGCTCGAAAAGTGCGATCTCGATGATTCTGCATACTTCTAACAGAAGTCACACCAAGATTATCGCAGAAAATGCATATCTCTGCTTGAAACCCCACGAAAACCAAGATATCTACTGTTCTGCATATCCAACGAACTGTGGAGTGGTAAAAACCACAGAAAACGTGTTTCTCGCACTAACCAGCTCGAAAAGAGCGATCTCGATTATTCAGCATACTTCGGACAGAAGTCTCACCAAGATTATCGCAGAAAATGCAAATCTCAGCTTGAAACCCCACGAAAACCAAGATATCGCCGGTTCTGCATATCAAACGCACTGTGGAGTGGTGAAAACACCGGATAAGTTTCTTCTTGCATTAACTAGCTCGAAAATAGCGATCTCGATGTTTCAGCATACTCCGGACAGAAGTCTCACCAAGATTATCGCAGAAAATGCATATCTCAGCTTGAAACCCCACGAAAACAAAGATATCTACTGTTCTGCATATCAAACCAACTGCGGAGTGGTGAAAACACCAGATAACGTGTTTCTCGCATTAAATAGCTCGAAAAGTGCGATCTCGATGATTCTGCATACTTCGGACAGAAGTCTCACCAAGATTATCGCAGAAAATGCATATCTCTGCTTGAAACCCCACGAAAACCAAGATATCTACTGTTCTGCATATCCAACGAACTGTGGAGTGGTGAAAACACCAGAAAACGTGTTTCGTGAATTAAGTAGCTCGAAAAGAGCGATCTAGATGATTCTGCATACTTCTGACAAAAGACCCACCAAGATTATCGCAGAAAATGCATATCTCAGCTTGAAACCCGACCGAAACCAAGATATCTCCGGTTCTGCATATCAAACGCACTGAGGAGTGGTGAAAACACCAGATAACGTGTTTCTCGCATTAAATAGCTCGAAAAGAGCGATCTAGATGATTCAGCATACGTCGGACAGAAGTCTCACCAAGATTATCGCAGGAAATGCATATCTCAGCTTGAAACCCCACGAAAACCAAGATATCTCCGGTTCAGCATATCCAACGAACTGTGGAGTGGTGAAAACCCCAGAAAACGTGTTTCTCGCATTAAGTAGCTCGAAAATAGCGCTCTCGACGATTCTGCATACTTCTAACAGAAGTCTCACCAAGATTATTGCAGAAAATGCATATCTCAGCTGGAAACACCACGAAAATCAAGATATCGCCTGTTCTGCATTTCAAACGCACTGTGGAGTGGTGAAAACAACCAGAGAACGTGTGTCTCGCATTAAATAGCTCGAAAAGAGCGATCGCGATGATTCAGCATATTTCGGACAGGAGTCTCACCAAGATTATCAAAGGAAATGCATATCTCAGCTTGAAACCCCACGAAAACCAAGATATCTCCGGTTCTGCATATCAAACGCACTGTGGAGTGGTGAAAACACCAGATAACGTGTTTCTCGCATTAAATAGCTCGAATAGTGCGATCTCGATGATTCTGCATACTTCTAACAGAAGTCTCACCAAGATTATCGCAGAAAATGCATATCTCAGCTTGAAACCCCACGAAAACCAAGATATCGCCGGTTTTGCATATCAAACGCACTGTGGAGTGGTGAAAACACCGGATAAGGTTTTTCTCGCATTAACTAGCTCGAAAAGAGCGATCTCGATGTTTCAGCATACTTCGCACAGAAGTCTCACCAAGATTATCGTAGAAAATGCATATCTCAGCTTGAAACCCGACGAAAACCAAAATATCGCCGGTTCTGCATGTCAAACATACTGTGGAGTGGTGAAAACACCAGAAAACGTGTTTCGTGAATTAAGTACCTCGAAAAGAGCGATCTAGATGATTCTGCATACTTCTGACAAAAGACCCACCAAGATTATCGCAGAAAATGCATATCTCAGCTTGAAACCCGACCGAAACCAAGATATCTCCGGTTCTGCATATCAAACCAACTGCGGTGTGGTGAAAACACCAGATAACGTGTTTCTCGCATTAAATAGCTCGAAAAGTGCGATCTCGATGATTCTGCATACTTCTAACAGAAGTCACACCAAGATTATCGCAGAAAATGCATATCTCTGCTTGAAACCCCACGAAATCCAAGATATCTACTGTTCTGCATATCCAACGAACTGTGGAGTGGTGAAAACCACAGAAAACGTGTTTCTCGCACTAACCAGCTCGAAAAGAGCGATCTCGATTATTCAGCATACTTTGGACAGAAGTCTCACCAAGATTATCGCAGAAAATGCATATCTCAGCTTGAAACCCCACGAAAACCAAGATATCGCCGGTTCTGCATATCAAACGCACTGTGGAGTGGTGAAAACACCGGATAAGGTTCTTCTTGCATTAACTAGCTCGAAAATAGCGATCTCGATGTTTCAGCATACTTCGGACAGAAGTCTCACCAAGATTATCGCAGAAAATGCATATCTCAGCTTGAAACCCCACGAAAACAAAGATATCGCCGGTTCTGCATATCATACGCACTGTGGAGTGGTGAAAACACCAGATAACGTGTTTCGTGCATTAAGTAGCTCGAAAAGAGCGCTCTCGATGTTTCTGCATACTTCGGACAGATGTTTCACCAAGATTATCCTAAAAAATGCATATCTCAGCTTGAAACCCCACGAAAACCAAGATATCGCTGGTTCTGCATATCAAACGCACTGTGGGGTGCTGAAAACACCAGATAACGTGTTTGTCGCATTAAATAGCTCGAATAGAGCGATCTCGATGATTCTGCATACTTCGGACAGAAGTCTCACCAAGATTATCGTAATAAATGCATATCTCAGCATGAAACCCGACGAAAACCAAGATATCGCTGGTACTGCATATCAAACGCACTGTGGAGTGGTGAAAACACCAGATAACGTGATTCTCGCATTAAATAGCTCGAAAAGAGCGATCTCGATGATTCTGCATACTTCGGACAGAAGTCTCACCAAGATTATCGCAGAAAATGCATATCTCAGCTTGAAACCCGACGAAAACCGAGTTATCTCCGGTTCTGCACATCAAACGTACCGTGGAGTGGTGAAAATACCAGAAAACGTGTTTCGCGCATTAAGTAGCTCGAAAAGAGCGTTCTCGAAGATTCTTCATACTTCTGACTGAAGTCTCACCAGGATTATCGCAGAAAATGCATATCTCAGCTTGAATCCCCACGAAAACCAAGATATAGACCGGTTCTGCATATCAAACGCACTGAGGAGTGGTGAAAACACCAGATAACGTGTTTCTCGCATTCAATAGCTCGAAAAGAGCGATCTAGATGATTCAGCATACGTCGGACAGAAGTCTCACCAGGATTATCGCAGGAAATGCATATCTCAGCTTGAAACCCCACGAAAACCATGATATCTCCGGTTCAGCATATCCAACGAACTGTGGAGTGGTGAAAACCCCAGAAAACGTGTTTCTCGCATTAAATAGCTCGAAAAGAGCGCTCTCGATGATTCTGCATACTTCTAACAGAAGTCTCACCAAGATTATCGCTGAAAATGCATATCTCAGCTGGAAACACCACGAAAATCAAGATATCGCCTGTTCTGCATTTCTAACGCACTGTGGAGTGGTGAAAACAACCAGAGAACGTGTTTCTCGCATTAAATAGCTCGAAAAGTGCGGTCTCGATGATTCAGCATATTTCGGACAGGAGTCTCACCAAGATTATCAAAGGAAATGCATATCTCAGCTTGAAACCCCACGAAAACCAAGATATCTCCGATTCTGCATATCAAACGCACTGTGGAGTGGTGAAAACACCAGATAACGTGTTTCTCGCATTAAATAGCTCGAATAGTGCGATCTCGATGATTCTGCATACTTCTAACAGAAGTCTCACCAAGATTATCGCAGAAAATGCATATCTCAGCTTGAAACCCGACGAAAACCGAGTTATCTCCGGTTCTGCACATCAAACGTACCGTGGAGTGGTGAAAACACCAGAGAACTTGTTTCGCGCATTAAGTAGCTCGAAAAGAGCGTTCTCGAAGATTCTTCATACTTCTGACAGAAGTCTCACCAGGATTATCGCAGAAAATGCATATCTCAGCTTGAATCCCCACGAAAACCAAGATATCGCCGGTTCTGCATATCAAACGCACTGAGGAGTGGTGAAAACACCAGATAACGTGTTTCTCGCATTAAATAGCTCGAAAAGAGCGATCTAGATGATTCAGCATACGTCGGACAGAAGTCTCACCAAGATTATCGCAGGAAATGCATATCTCAGCTTGAAACCCCACGAAAACCAAGATATCTCCGGTTCAACATATCCAACGAACTGTGGAGTGGTGAAAACCCCAGAAAACGTGTTTCTCGCATTAAGTAGCTCGAAAAGAGCGCTCTCGACGATTCTGCATACTTCTAACAGAAGTCTCACCAAGATTATCGCAGAAAATGCATATCTCATCTGGAAACACCACGAAAATCAAGATATCGCCTGTTCTGCATTTCAAACGCACTGTGGAGTGGTGAAAACAACCAGAGAACGTGTTTCTCGCATTAAATAGCTCGAAAAGAGCGATCTCGATGATTCAGCATATTTCGGACAGGAGTCTCACCAAGATTATCAAAGGAAATGCATATCTCAGCTTGAAACCCCACGAAAACCAAGATATCTCCGGTTCTGCATATCAAACGCACTGTGGAGTGGTGAAAACACCAGATAACGTGTTTCTCGCATTAAATAGCTCGAATAGTGCGATCTCGATGATTCTGCATACTTCTAACAGAAGTCTCACCAAGATTATCGCAGAAAATGCATATCTCAGCTTGAAACCCCACGAAAACCAAGATATCGCCGGTTTTGCATATCAAACGCACTGTGGAGTGGTGAAAACACCGAATAAGGTTTTTCTCGCATTAACTAGCTCGAAAAGAGCGATCTTGATGTTTCAGCATACTTCGGACAGAAGTCTCACCAAGATTATCGTAGAAAATGCATATCTCAGCTTGAAACCCGACGAAAACCGAGTTATCTCCGGTTCTGCACATCAAACGTACCGTGGAGTGGTGAAAACACCAGATAACGTGTTTCTCGCATTAAATAGCTCGAAAAGTGCGATCTCGATGATTCTGCATACTTCTAACAGAAGTCACACCAAGATTATCGCAGAAAATGCATATCTCTGCTTGAAACCCCACGAAAACCAAGATATCTACTGTTCTGCATATCCAACGAACTGTGGAGTGGTGAAAACCACAGAAAACGTGTTTCTCGCACTAACCAGCTCGAAAAGAGCGATCTCGATTATTCAGCATACTTCGGACAGAAGTCTCACCAAGATTATCGCAGAAAATGCATATCTCAGCTTGAAACCCCACGAAAACCAAGATATCGCCGGTTCTGCATATCAAACGCACTGTGGAGTGGTGAAAACACCGGATAAGGTTCTTCTTGCATTAACTAGCTCGAAAATAGCGATCTCGATGTTTCAGCATACTTCGGACAGAAGTCTCACCAAGATTATCGCAGAAAATGCATATCTCAGCTTGAAACCCCACGAAAACAAAGATATCGCCGGTTCTGCATATCATACGCACTGTGGAGTGGTGAAAACACAAGATAACGTGTTTCGTGCATTAAGTAGCTCGAAAAGAGCGCTCTCGATGTTTCTGCATACTTCGGACAGATGTTTCACCAAGATTATCGTAAAAAATGCATATCTCAGCTTGAAACCCCACGAAAACCAAGGTATCGCTGTTTCTGCATATCAAACGCACTGTGGGGTGCTGAAAACACCAGATAACGTGTTTGTCGCATTAAATAGCTCGAATAGAGCGATCTCGATGATTCTGCATACTTCGGACAGAAGTCTCACCAAGATTATCGTAATAAATGCATATCTCAGCATGAAACCCGACGAAAACCAAGATATCGCTGGTACTGCATATCAAACGCACTGTGGAGTGGTGAAACACCAGATAACGTGATTCTCGCATTAAATAGCTCGAAAAGAGCGATCTCGATGATTCTGCATACTTCGGACAGAAGTCTCACCAAGATTATCGCAGAAAATGCATATCTCAGCTTGAAACCCGACGAAAACCGAGTTATCTCCGGTTCTGCACATCAAACGTACCGTGGAGTGGTGAAAACACCAGAAAACGTGTTTCGCGCATTAAGTAGCTCGAAAAGAGCGTTCTCGAAGATTCTTCATACTTCTGACTGAAGTCTCACCAGGATTATCGCAGAAAATGCATATCTCATCTTGAATCCCCACGAAAACCAAGATATAGACCGGTTCTGCATATCAAACGCACTGTGGAGTGGTGAAAACACCGGATAAGGTTTTTCTCGCATTAACTAGCTCGAAAAGAGCGATCTCGATGTTTCAGCATACTTCGGACAGAAGTCACACCAAGATTATCGCAGAAAATGCATATCTCAGCATGAAACCCCACGAAAACCAAGATATCGCTGGTACTGCATTTCAAACGCACTGTGGAGTGGTGAAAACAACCAGAGAACGTGTTTCTCGCATTAAATAGCTCGAATAGTGCGATCTCGATGATTCAGCATATTTCGGACAGGAGTCTCACCAAGATTATCAAAGGAAATGCATATCTCAGCTTGAAACCCCACGAAAACCAAGATATCTCCGATTCTGCATATCAAACGCACTGTGGAGTGGTGAAAACACCAGATAACGTGTTTCTCGCATTAAATAGCTCCAATAGTGCGATCTCGATGATTCTGCATACTTCTAACAGAAGTCTCACCAAGATTATCGCAGAAAATGCATATCTCAGCTTGAAACCCAACGAAAACCAAGATATCGCCGGTTTTGCATATCAAACACACTGTGGAGTGGTGAAAACACCGGATAAGGTTTTTCTCGCATTAACTAGCTCGAAAAGAGCGATCTCGATGTTTCAGCATACTTCGGACAGAAGTCACACCAAGATTATCGCAGAAAATGCATATCTCAGCTTGAAACCCGACGAAAACCGAGTTATCTCCGGTTCTGCATATCAAACGTACCGTGGAGTGGTGAAAACACCAGAAAACTTGTTTCGCGCATTAAGTAGCTCGAAAAGAGCGTTCTCGAAGATTCTTCATACTTCTGACAGAAGTCTCACCAGGATTATCGCAGAAAATGCATATCTCAGCTTGAATCCCCACGAAAACCAAGATATCGCCGGTTCTGCATATCAAACGCACTGAGGAGTGGTGAAAACACCAGATAACGTGTTTCTCGCATTATATAGCTCGAAAAGAGCGATCTAGATGATTCAGCATACGTCGGACAGAAGTCTCACCAAGATTATCGCAGGAAATGCATATCTCAGCTTGAAACCCCACGAAAACCAAGATATCTCCGGTTCAACATATCCAACGAACTGTGGAGTGGTGAAAACCCCAGATAACGTGTTTCTCGCATTAAATAGCTCGAAAAGTGCGATCTCGATGATTCTGCATACTTCTAACAGAAGTCACACCAAGATTATCGCAGAAAATGCATATCTCAGCATGAAACCCCACGAAAACCAAGATATCGCTGGTACTGCATATCAAACGCACTGTGGAGTAGTGAAAACACCAGATAGCGTGATTCTCGCATTAAATAGCTCGAAAAGAGCGATTTCGATGATTCTGCATACTTCTAACAGAAGTCTCACCAAGATTATCGCAGAAAATGCATAACTCAGCTGGAAACACCACGAAAATCAAGATATCGCCTGTTCTGCATTTCAAACGCACTGTGGAGTGGTGAAAACAACCAGAGAACGTGTTTCTCGCATTAAATAGCTCGAAAAGAGCGATCTCAATGATTCAGCATATTTCGGACAGGAGTCTCACCAAGATTATCAAAGGAAATGCATATCTCAGCTTGAAACCCCACGAAAACCAAGATATCTCCGGTTCTGCATATCCAACGAACTGTGGAGTGGTGAAAACCCCAGAAAACGTGTTTCTCGCACTAACCAGCTCGAAAAGAGCGATCTCGATTATTCAGCATACTTCGGACAGAAGTCTCACCAAGATTATCGCAGAAAATGCATATCTCAGCTTGAAACCCCACGAAAACCAAGATATCGCCGGTTCTGCATATCAAACGCACTGAGGAGTGGTGAAAACACCAGATAACGTGTTTCTCGCATTAAATAGCTCGAAAAGAGCGATCTAGATGATTCAGCATACGTCGGACAGAAGTCTCACCAAGATTATCGCAGGAAATGCATATCTCAGCTTGAAACCCCACGGAAAACCAAGATATCTCCGGTTCAGCATATCCAACGAACTGTGGAGTGGTGAAAACCCCAGAAAACGTGTTTCTCGCATTAAGTAGCTCGAAAAGAGCGCTCTCGACGATTCTGCATACTTCTAACAGAAGTCTCACCAAGATTATTGCAGAAAATGCATATCTCAGCTGGAAACACCACGAAAATCAAGATATCGCCTGTTCTGCATTTCAAACGCACTGTGGAGTGGTGATAACAACCAGAGAACGTGTGTCTCGCATTAAATAGCTCGAAAAGAGCGATCTCGATGATTCAGCATATTTCGGACAGGAGTCTCACCAAGATTATCAAAGGAAATGCATATCTCAGCTTGAAACCCCACGAAAACCAAGATATCTCCGGTTCTGCATATCAAACGCACTGTGGAGTGGTGAAAACACCAGATAACGTGTTTCTCGCATTAAATAGCTCGAATAGTGCGATCTCGATGATTTTGCATACTTCTAACAGAAGTCTCACCAAGATTATCGCAGAAAATGCATATCTCAGCTTGAAACCCCACGAAAACCAAGATATCGCCGGTTTTGCATATCAAACGCACTGTGGAGTGGTGAAAACACCGGATAAGGTTTTTCTCGCATTAACTAGCTCGAAAAGAGCGATCTCGATGTTTCAGCATACTTCGGACAGAAGTCTCACCAAGATTATCGTAGAAAATGCATATCTCAGCTTGAAACCCGACGAAAACCAAAATATCGCCGGTTCTGCATGTCAAACATACTGTGGAGTGGTGAAAACACCAGAAAACGTGTTTCGTGAATTAAGTACCTCGAAAAGAGCGATCTAGATGATTCTGCATACTTCTGACAAAAGACCCACCAAGATTATCGCAGAAAATGCATATCTCAGCTTGAAACCCGACCGAAACCAAGATATCTCCGGTTCTGCATATCAAACCAACTGCGGAGTGGTGAAAACACCAGATAACGTGTTTCTCGCATTAAATAGCTCGAAAAGTGCGATCTCGATGATTCTGCATACTTCTAACAGAAGTCACACCAAGATTATCGCAGAAAATGCATATCTCTGCTTGAAACCCCACGAAAACCAAGATATCTACTGTTCTACATATCCAACGAACTGTGGAGTGGTGAAAACCACAGAAAACGTGTTTCTCGCACTAACCAGCTCGAAAAGAGCGATCTCGATTATTCAGCATACTTCGGACAGAAGTCTCACCAAGATTATCGCAGAAAATGCATATCTCAGCTTGAAACCCCACGAAAACCAAGATATCGCCGGTTCTGCATATCAAACGCACTGTGGAGTGGTGAAAACACCGGATAAGGTTCTTCTTGCATTAACTAGCTCGAAAATAGCGATCTCGATGTTTCAGCATACTTCGGACAGAAGTCTCACCAAGATTATCGCAGAAAATGCATATCTCAGCTTGAAACCCCACGAAAACAAAGATATCGCCGGTTCTGCATATCATACGCACTGTGGAGTGGTGAAAACACCAGATAACGTGTTTCGTGCATTAAGTAGCTCGAAAAGAGCGCTCTCGATGTTTCTGCATACTTCGGACAGATGTTTCACCAAGATTATCGTAAAAAATGCATATCTCAGCTTGAAACCCCACGAAAACCAAGATATCGCTGGTTCTGCATATCAAACGCACTGTGGGGTGCTGAAAACACCAGATAACGTGTTTGTCGCATTAAATAGCTCGAATAGAGCCATCTCGATGGTTCTGCATACTTCGGACAGAAGTCTCACCAAGATTATCGTAAAAAATGCATATCTCAGCATGAAACCCGACGAAAACCAAGATATCGCTGGTACTGCATATCAAACGCACTGTGGAGTGGTGAAAACACCAGATAACGTGATTCTCGCATTAAATAGCTCGAAAAGAGCGATCTCGATGATTCTGCATACTTCGGACAGAAGTCTCACCAAGATTATCGCAGAAAATGCATATCTCAGCTTGAAACCCGACGAAAACCGAGTTATCTCCGGTTCTGCACATCAAACGTACCGTGGAGTGGTGAATACACCAGAAAACGTGTTTCGCGCATTAAGTAGCACGAAAAGAGCGTTCTCGAAGATTCTTCATACTTCTGACTGAAGTCTCACCAGGATTATCGCAGAAAATGCATATCTCAGCTTGAATCCCCACGAAAACCAAGATATAGACCGGTTCTGCATATCAAACGCACTGAGGAGTGGTGAAAACACCAGATAACGTGTTTCTCGCATTAAATAGCTCGAAAAGAGCGATCTAGATGATTCAGCATACGTCGGACAGAAGTCTCACCAGGATTATCGCAGGAAATGCATATCTCAGCTTGAAACCCCACGAAAACCAAGATATCTCCGGTTCAGCATATCCAACGAACTGTGGAGTGGTGAAAACCCCAGAAAACGTGTTTCTCGCATTAAATAGCTCGAAAAGAGCGCTCTCGATGATTCTGCATACTTCTAACAGAAGTCTCACCAAGATTATCGCTGAAAATGCATATCTCAGCTGGAAACACCACGAAAATCATGATATCGCCTGTTCTGCATTTCAAACGCACTGTGGAGTGGTGAAAACAACCAGAGAACGTGTTTCTCGCATTAAATAGCTCGAAAAGTGCGATCTCGATGATTCAGCATATTTCGGACAGGAGTCTCACCAAGATTATCAAAGGAAATGCATATCTCAGCTTGAAACCCCACGAAAACCAAGATATCTCCGATTCTGCATATCAAACGCACTGTGGAGTGGTGAAAACACCAGATAACGTGTTTCTCGCATTAAATAGCTCGAATAGTGCGATCTCGATGATTCTGCATACTTCTAACAGAAGTCTCACCAAGATTATCGCAGAAAATGCATATCTCAGCTTGAAACCCAACGAAAACCAAGATATCGCCGGTTTTGCATATCAAACACACTGTGGAGTGGTGAAAACACCGGATAAGGTTTTTCTCGCATTAACTAGCTCGAAAAGAGCGATCTCGATGTTTCAGCATACTTCGGACAGAAGTCTCACCAAGATTATCGTAGAAAATGCATATCTCAGCATGAAACCCGACGAAAACCGAGTTATCTCCGGTTCTGCACATCAAACGTACCGTGGAGTGGTGAAAACACCAGAGAACGTGTTTCGTGCATTAAGTAGCTCGAAAAGAGCGCTCTCGATGTTTCTGCATACTTCGGACAGATGTTTCACCAAGATTATCGTAGAAAATGCATATCGCAGCTTGAAACCCCACGAAAATCAAGATATCGCCGGTTCTGCATGTCAAACGTACTGTGGAGTGGTGAAAACACCAGAAAACGTGTTTCGTGCATTAAGTAGCTCGAATAGAGCGCTCTCGATGTTTCTGCATACTTCGGACAGATGTTTCACCAAGATTATCGTAGAACATGCATATCTCAGCTTGAAACCCGACGAAAACCAAAATATCGCCGGTTCTGCATATCAAACCAACTGCGGAGTGGTGAAAACACCAGATAACGTGTTTCTCGCACTAACCAGCTCGAAAAGAGCGATCTCGATTATTCAGCATACTTCGGACAGAAGTCTCACCAAGATTATCGCAGAAAATGCATATCTCAGCTTGAAACCCCACGAAAACCAAGATATCGCCGGTTCTGCATATCAAACGCACTGAGGAGTGGTGCACACACCAGATAACGTGTTTCTCGCATTAAATAGCTCGAAAAGAGCGATCTAGATGATTCAGCATACGTCGGACAGAAGTCTCACCAAGATTATCGCAGGAAATGCATATCTCAGCTTGAAACCCCACGAAAACCAAGATATCGCCGGTTTTGCATATCAAACGCACTGTGGAGTGGTGAAAACACCGGATAAGGTTTTTCTCGCATTAACTAGCTCGAAAAGAGCGATCTCGATGTTTCAGCATACTTCGGACAGAAGTCTCACCAAGATTATCGTAGAAAATGCATATCTCAGCTTGAAACCCGACGAAAACCGAGTTATCTCCGGTTCTGCACATCAAACGTACCGTGGAGTGGTGAAAACACCAGAAAACGTGTTTCGTGCATTAAGTAGCTCGAAAAGAGCGCTCTCGATGTTTCTGCATACTTCGGACAGATGTTTCACCAAGATTATCGTAGAAAATGCATATCTCAGCTTGAAACCCGACGAAAACCAAAATATCGCCGGTTCTGCATATCAAACCAACTGCGGAGTGGTGAAAACACCAGATAACGTGTTTCTCGCATTAAATAGCTCGAAAAGTGCGATCTCGATGATTCTGCATAGTTCTAACAGAAGTCTAACCAAGATTATCGCAGAAAATGCATATCTCAGCTTGAAACCCCACGAAAATCAAGATATCGCCGGTTCTGCATGTCAAACATACTGTGGAGTGGTGAAAACACCAGAAAACGTGTTTCGTGAATTAAGTAGCTCGAAAAGAGCGATCTAGATGATTCTGCATACTTCTGACAAAAGACCCACCAAGATTATCGCAGAAAATGCATATCTCAGCTTGAAACCCGACCGAAACCAAGATATCTCCGGTTCTGCATGTCAAACGTACTGTGGAGTGGTGAAAACACCAGATAACGTGTTTCTCGCATCAAATTGCTCGAAAAGTGCGATCTCGATGATTCTGCATACTTCTAACAGAAGTCACACCAAGATTATCGCAGAAAATGCATATCTCTGCTTGAAACCCCACGAAAACCAAGATATCTACTGTTCTGCATATCCAACGAACTGTGGAGTGGTGAAAACCACAGAAAACGTGTTTCTCGCACTAACCAGCTCGAAAAGAGCGATCTCGATTATTCAGCATTCTTCGGACAGAAGTCTCACCAAGATTATCGCAGAAAATGCATATCTCAGCTTGAAACCCCACGAAAACCAAGATATCGCTGGTTCTGCATATCAAACGCACTGTGGGGTGCTGAAAACACCAGATAACGTGTTTGTCGCATTAAATAGCTCGAATAGAGCGATCTCGATGATTCTGCATACTTCGGACAGAAGTCTCACCAAGATTATCGTAAAAAATGCATATCTCAGCATGAAACCCCACGAAAACCAAGATATCGCTGGTACTGCATATCAAACGCACTGTGGAGTGGTGAAAACACCAGATAACGTGATTCTCGCATTAAATAGCTCGAAAAGAGCGA
This sequence comes from Anthophora plumipes, assembly GCA_951804975.1. NCBI lineage: Eukaryota > Metazoa > Arthropoda > Insecta > Hymenoptera > Apidae > Anthophora > Anthophora plumipes. Next base: position 905,870 of record CATORF010000419.1, read on the forward strand.
TCTCGATGATTCTGCATACTTCGGACAGAAGTCTCACCAAGATTATCGCAGAAAATGCATATCTCAGCTTGAAACCCGACGAAAACCGAGTTATCTCCGGTTCTGCACATCAAACGTACCGTGGAGTGGTGAAAACACCAGAAAACGTGTTTTGCGCATTAAGTAGCTCGAAAAGAGCGTTCTCGAAGATTCTTCATACTTCTGACAGAAGTCTCACCAGGATTATCGCAGAAAATGCATATCTCAGCTTGAATCCCCACGAAAACCAAGATATCGCCGGTTCTGCATATCAAACGCACTGTGGAGTGGTGAAAACACCGGATAAGGTTCTTCTTGCATTAACTAGCTCGAAAATAGCGATCTCGATGTTTCAGCATACTTCGGACAGAAGTCTCACCAAGATTATCGCAGAAAATGCATATCTCAGCTTGCAACCCCACGAAAACAAAGATATCGCCGGTTCTGCATATCATACGCACTGTGGAGTGGTGAAAACACCAGATAACGTGTTTCTCGCATTAAATAGCTCGAAACGAGCGATCTCGATGATTCTGCATACTTCGGACAGAAGTCTCACCAAGATTATCGCAGAAAATGCATATCTCAGCTTGAAACCCGGAGAAAACCGAGTTATCTCCGGGTCTGCACATCAAACGTACCGTGGAGTGGTGAAAACACCAGAAAACGTGTTTTGCGCATTAAGTAGCTCGAAAAGAGCGTTCTCGAAGATTCTTCATACTTCTGACAGAAGTCTCACCAGGATTATCGCAGAAAATGCATATCTCAGCTTGAATCCCCACGAAAACCAAGATATCGCCGGTTCTGCATATCAAACGCACTGTGGAGTGGTGAAAACACCGGATAAGGTTCTTCTTGCATTAACTAGCTCGAAAATAGCGATCTCGATGTTTCAGCATACTTCTGACAAAAGACCCACCAAGATTATCGCAGAAAATGCATATCTCAGCTTGAAACCCGACCGAAACCAAGATATCGCCGGTTCTGCATATCAAACGCACTGTGGAGTGGTGAAAACACCGGATAAGGTTCTTCTTGCATTAACTAGCTCGAAAATAGCGATCTCGATGTTTCAGCATACTTCGGACAGAAGTCTCACCAAGATTATCGCAGAAAACGCATATCTCAGCTTGAAACCCCACGAAAACAAAGATATCGCCGGTTCTGCATATCATACGCACTGTGGAGTGGTGAAAACACCAGATAACGTGTTTCTCGCATTAAATAGCGCGAAACGAGCGATCTCGATGATTAAGCATACTTCGGACAGAAGTCTCACCAAGATTATCGTAAAAAATGCATATCTCAGCTTGAAACCCCACGAAAACCAAGATATCGCTGGTTCTGCATATCAAACGCACTGTGGGGTGCTGAAAACACCAGATAACGTGTTTGTCGCATTAAATAGCTCGAATAGAGCGATCTCGATGATTCTGCATACTTCGGACAGAAGTCTCACCAAGATTATCGCAGAAAATGCATATCTCAGCTTGAAACCCGACGAAAACCGAGTTATCTCCGGTTCTGCACATCAAACGTACCGTGGAGTGGTGAAAACACCAGAAAACGTGTTTTGCGCATTAAGTAGCTCGAAAAGAGCGTTCTCGAAGATTCTTCATACTTCTGAGAGAAGTCTCACCAGGATTATCGCAGAAAATGCATATCTCAGCTTGAATCCCCACGAAAACCAAGATATAGACCGGTTCTGCATATCAAACGCACTGAGGAGTGGTGAAAACACCAGATAACGTGTTTCTCGCATTAAATAGCTCGAAAAGAGCGATCTAGATGATTCAGCATACGTCGGACAGAAGTCTCACCAAGATTATCGCAGGAAATGCATATCTCAGCTTGAAACCCCACGAAAATCAAGATATCGCCGGTTCTGCATATCAAACCAACTGCGGAGTGGTGAAAACACCAGATAACGTGTTTCTCGCACTAACCAGCTCGAAAAGAGCGATCTCGATTATTCAGCATACTTCGGACAGAAGTCTCACCAAGATTATCGCAGAAAATGCATATCTCAGCTTGAAACCCCACGAAAACCAAGATATCGCCGGTTCTGCATATCAAACGCACTGAGGAGTGGTGCAAACACCAGATAACGTGTTTCTCGCATTAAATAGCTCGAAAAGAGCGATCTAGATGATTCAGCATACGTCGGACAGAAGTCTCACCAAGATTATCGCAGGAAATGCATATCTCAGCTTGAAACCCCACGAAAACCAAGATATCTCCGGTTCAGCACATCCAACGAACTGTGGAGTGGTGAAAACCCCAGAAAACGTGTTTCTCGCATTAAGTAGCTCGAAAGGAGCGCTCTCGACGATTCTGCATACTTCTAACAGAAGTCTCACCAAGATTATTGCAGAAAATGCATATCTCAGCTGGAAACACCACGAAAATCAAGATATCGCCTGTTCTGCATTTCAAACGCACTGTGGAGTGGTAAAAACAACCAGAGAACGTGTTTCTCGCATTAAATAGCTCGAAAAGAGCGATCTCGATGATTCAGCATATTTCGGACAGGAGTCTCACCAAAATTATCAAAGGAAATGCATATCTCAGCTTGAAACCCCACGAAAACCAAGATATCTCCGGTTCTGCATATCAAACGCACTGTGGAGTGGTGAAAACACCAGATAACGTGTTTCTCGCATTAAATAGCTCGAATAGTGCGATCTCGATGATTCTGCATACTTCTAACAGAAGTCTCACCAAGATTATCGCAGAAAATGCATATCTCAGCTTGAAACCCCACGAAAACCAAGATATCGCCGGTTTTGCATATCAAACGCACTGTGGAGTGGTGAAAACACCGGATAAGGTTTTTCTCGCATTAACTAGCTCGAAAAGAGCGATCTCGATGTTTCAGCATACTTCGGACAGAAGTCTCACCAAGATTATCGTAGAAAATGCATATCTCAGCTTGAAACCCCACGAAAACCAAGATATCTCCGGTTCTGCATATCAAACGCACTGTGGAGTGGTGAAAACACCGGATAAGGTTTTTCTCGCATTCACTAGCTCGAAAAGTGCGATCTCGATGTTTCAGCATACTTCGGACAGAAGTCTCACCAAGATTATCGTAGAAAATGCATATCTCAGCTTGAAACCCGACGAAAACCAAAATATCGCCGGTTCTGCATATCAAACGCACTGTGGAGTGGTGAAAACACCAGATAACGTGTTTCTCGCATTAAATAGCTCGAAAAGAGCGCTCTCGATGATTCTGCATACTTCTAACAGAAGTCTCACCAAGATTATCGCAGAAAATGCATATCTCAGCTGGAAACACCACGAAAATCAAGATATCGCCTGTTCTGCATTTCAAACGCACTGTGGAGTGGTGAAAACAACCAGAAAACGTGTTTCTCGCATTAAATAGCTCGAAAAGAGCGATCTCGATGATTCAGCATATTTCGGACAGGAGTCTCACCAAGATTATCAAAGGAAATGCATATCTCAGCTTGAAACCCCACGAAAACCAAGATATCTCCGGTTCTGCATATCAAACGCACTGTGGAGTGGTGAAAACACCGGATAAGGTTTTTCTCGCATTAACTAGCTCGAAAAGTGCGATCTCGATGTTTCAGCATACTTCGGACAGAAGTCTCACCAAGATTATCGTAGAAAATGCATATCTCAGCTTGAAACCCGACGAAAACCAAGATATCGCTGGTTCTGCATATCAAACGAACTGTGGAGTGGTGAAAACCCCAGAAAACGTGTTTCTCGCATTAAATAGCTCGAATAGAGCCATCTCGATGGTTCTGCATACTTCGGACAGAAGTCTCACCAAGATTATCGTAAAAAATGCATATCTCAGCATGAAACCCGACGAAAACCAAGATATCGCTGGTACTGCATATCAAACGCACTGTGGGGTGCTGAAAACACCAGATAACGTGTTTGTCGCATTAAATAGCTCGAATAGAGCCATCTCGATGGTTCTGCATACTTCGGACAGAAGTCTCACCAAGATTATCGTAAAAAATGCATATCTCAGCATGAAACCCGACGAAAACCAAGATATCGCTGGTACTGCATATCAAACGCACTGTGGAGTGGTGAAAACACCAGATAACGTGATTCTCGCATTAAATAGCTCGAAAAGAGCGATCTCGATGATTCTGCATACTTCGGACAGAAGTCTCACCAAGATTATCGCAGAAAATGCATATCTCAGCTTGAAACCCAACGAAAACCAAGATATCGCCGGTTTTGCATATCAAACACACTGTGGAGTGGTGAAAACACCGGATAAGGTTTTTCTCGCATTAACTAGCTCGAAAAGAGCGATCTCGATGTTTCAGCATACTTCGGACAGAAGTCTCACCAAGATTATCGTAGAAAATGCATATCTCAGCATGAAACCCGACGAAAACCGAGTTATCTCCGGTTCTGCACATCAAACGTACCGTGGAGTGGTGAATACACCAGAAAACGTGTTTCGCGCATTAAGTAGCTCGAAAAGAGCGTTCTCGAAGATTCTTCATACTTCTGACTGAAGTCTCACCAGGATTATCGCAGAAAATGCATATCTCAGCTTGAATCCCCACGAAAACCAAGATATAGACCGGTTCTGCATATCAAACGCACTGAGGAGTGGTGAAAACACCAGATAACGTGTTTCTCGCATTAAATAGCTCGAAAAGAGCGATCTAGATGATTCAGCATACGTCGGACAGAAGTCTCACCAGGATTATCGCAGGAAATGCATATCTCAGCTTGAAACCCCACGAAAACCAAGATATCTCCGGTTCAGCATTTCCAACGAACTGTGGAGTGGTGAAAACCCCAGAAAACGTGTTTCTCGCATTAAATAGCTCGAAAAGAGCGCTCTCGATGATTCTGCATACTTCTAACAGAAGTCTCACCAAGATTATCGCTGAAAATGCATATCTCAGCTGGAAACACCACGAAAATCATGATATCGCCTGTTCTGCATTTCAAACGCACTGTGGAGTGGTGAAAACAACCAGAGAACGTGTTTCTCGCATTAAATAGCTCGAAAAGTGCGATCTCGATGATTCAGCATATTTCGGACAGGAGTCTCACCAAGATTATCAAAGGAAATGCATATCTCAGCTTGAAACCCCACGAAAACCAAGATATCTCCGATTCTGCATATCAAACGCACTGTGGAGTGGTGAAAACACCAGATAACGTGTTTCTCGCATTAAATAGCTCGAATAGTGCGATCTCGATGATTCTGCATACTTCTAACAGAAGTCTCACCAAGATTATCGCAGAAAATGCATATCTCAGCTTGAAACCCAACGAAAACCAAGATATCGCCGGTTTTGCATATCAAACACACTGTGGAGTGGTGAAAACACCGGATAAGGTTTTTCTCGCATTAACTAGCTCGAAAAGAGCGATCTCGATGTTTCAGCATACTTCGGACAGAAGTCTCACCAAGATTATCGTAGAAAATGCATATCTCAGCATGAAACCCGACGAAAACCGAGTTATCTCCGGTTCTGCACATCAAACGTACCGTGGAGTGGTGAAAACACCAGAGAACGTGTTTCGTGCATTAAGTAGCTCGAAAAGAGCGCTCTCGATGTTTCTGCATACTTCGGACAGATGTTTCACCAAGATTATCGTAGAAAATGCATATCGCAGCTTGAAACCCCACGAAAATCAAGATATCGCCGGTTCTGCATGTCAAACGTACTGTGGAGTGGTGAAAACACCAGAAAACGTGTTTCGTGCATTAAGTAGCTCGAATAGAGCGCTCTCGATGTTTCTGCATACTTCGGACAGATGTTTCACCAAGATTATCGTAGAACATGCATATCTCAGCTTGAAACCCGACGAAAACCAAAATATCGCCGGTTCTGCATATCAAACCAACTGCGGAGTGGTGAAAACACCAGATAACGTGTTTCTCGCACTAACCAGCTCGAAAAGAGCGATCTCGATTATTCAGCATACTTCGGACAGAAGTCTCACCAAGATTATCGCAGAAAATGCATATCTCAGCTTGAAACCCCACGAAAACCAAGATATCGCCGGTTCTGCATATCAAACGCACTGAGGAGTGGTGCAAACACCAGATAACGTGTTTCTCGCATTAAATAGCTCGAAAAGAGCGATCTAGATGATTCAGCATACGTCGGACAGAAGTCTCACCAAGATTATCGCAGGAAATGCATATCTCAGCTTGAAACCCCACGAAAACCAAGATATCTCCGGTTCAGCATATCCAACGAACTGTGGAGTGGTGAAAACCCCAGAAAACGTGTTTCTCGCATTAAGTAGCTCGAAAAGAGCGCTCTCGACGATTCTGCATACTTCTAACAGAAGTCTCACCAAGATTATTGCAGAAAATGCATATCTCAGCTGGAAACACCACGAAAATCAAGATATCGCCTTTTCTGCATTTCAAACGCACTGTGGAGTGGTGAAAACAACCAGAGAACGTGTTTCTCGCATTAAATAGCTCGAAATGAGCGATCTCGATGATTCAGCATATTTCGGACAGGAGTCTCACCAAGATTATCAAAGGAAATGTATATCTCAGCTTGAAACCCCACGAAAACCAAGATATCTCCGGTTCTGCATATCAAACGCACTGTGGAGTGGTGAAAACACCAGATAACGTGTTTCTCGCATTAAATAGCTCGAATAGTGCGATCTCGATGATTCTGCATACTTCTAACAGAAGTCTCACCAAGATTATCGCAGAAAATGCATATCTCAGCTTGAAACCCCACGAAAACCAAGATATCGCCGGTTTTGCATATCAAACGCACTGTGGAGTGGTGAAAACACCGGATAAGGTTTTTCTCGCATTAACTAGCTCGAAAAGAGCGATCTCGATGTTTCAGCATACTTCGGACAGAAGTCTCACCAAGATTATCGTAGAAAATGCATATCTCAGCTTGAAACCCGACGAAAACCGAGTTATCTCCGGTTCTGCACATCAAACGTACCGTGGAGTGGTGAAAACACCAGAAAACGTGTTTCGTGCATTAAGTAGCTCGAAAAGAGCGCTCTCGATGTTTCTGCATACTTCGGACAGATGTTTCACCAAGATTATCGTAGAAAATGCATATCTCAGCTTGAAACCCGACGAAAACCAAAATATCGCCGGTTCTGCATATCAAACCAACTGCGGAGTGGTGAAAACACCAGATAACGTGTTTCTCGCATTAAATAGCTCGAAAAGTGCGATCTCGATGATTCTGCATAGTTCTAACAGAAGTCTCACCAAGATTATCGCAGAAAATGCATATCTCAGCTTGAAACCCCACGAAAATCAAGATATCGCCGGTTCTGCATGTCAAACATACTGTGGAGTGGTGAAAACACCAGAAAACGTGTTTCGTGAATTAAGTAGCTCGAAAAGAGCGATCTAGATGATTCTGCATACTTCTGACAAAAGACCCACCAAGATTATCGCAGAAAATGCATATCTCAGCTTGAAACCCGACCGAAACCAAGATATCTCCGGTTCTGCATGTCAAACGTACTGTGGAGTGGTGAAAACACCAGATAACGTGTTTCTCGCATCAAATTGCTCGAAAAGTGCGATCTCGATGATTCTGCATACTTCTAACAGAAGTCACACCAAGATTATCGCAGAAAATGCATATCTCTGCTTGAAACCCCACGAAAACCAAGATATCTACTGTTCTGCATATCCAACGAACTGTGGAGTGGTGAAAACCACAGAAAACGTGTTTCTCGCACTAACCAGCTCGAAAAGAGCGATCTCGATTAATCAGCATTCTTCGGACAGAAGTCTCACCAAGATTATCGCAGAAAATGCATATCTCAGCTTGAAACCCCACGAAAACCAAGATATCGCTGGTTCTGCATATCAAACGCACTGTGGGGTGCTGAAAACACCAGATAACGTGTTTGTCGCATTAAATAGCTCGAATAGAGCGATCTCGATGATTCTGCATACTTCGGACAGAAGTCTCACCAAGATTATCGTAAAAAATGCATATCTCAGCATGAAACCCCACGAAAACCAAGATATCGCTGGTACTGCATATCAAACGCACTGTGGAGTGGTGAAAACACCAGATAACGTGATTCTCGCATTAAATAGCTCGAAAAGAGCGATCTCGATGATTCTGCATACTTCGGACAGAAGTCTCACCAAGATTATCGCAGAAAATGCATATCTCAGCTTGAAACCCGACGAAAACCGAGTTATCTCCGGTTCTGCACATCAAACGTACCGTGGAGTGGTGAAAACACCAGAAAACGTGTTTTGCGCATTAAGTAGCTCGAAAAGAGCGTTCTCGAAGATTCTTCATACTTCTGACAGAAGTCTCACCAGGATTATCGCAGAAAATGCATATCTCAGCTTGAATCCCCACGAAAACCAAGATATCGCCGGTTCTGCATATCAAACGCACTGTGGAGTGGTGAAAACACCGGATAAGGTTCTTCTTGCATTAACTAGCTCGAAAATAGCGATCTCGATGTTTCAGCATACTTCGGACAGAAGTCTCACCAAGATTATCGCAGAAAATGCATATCTCAGCTTGCAACCCCACGAAAACAAAGATATCGCCGGTTCTGCATATCATACGCACTGTGGAGTGGTGAAAACACCAGATAACGTGTTTCTCGCATTAAATAGCTCGAAACGAGCGATCTCGATGATTCTGCATACTTCGGACAGAAGTCTCACCAAGATTATCGCAGAAAATGCATATCTCAGCTTGAAACCCGGAGAAAACCGAGTTATCTCCGGGTCTGCACATCAAACGTACCGTGGAGTGGTGAAAACACCAGAAAACGTGTTTTGCGCATTAAGTAGCTCGAAAAAAGCGTTCTCGAAGATTCTTCATACTTCTGACAGAAGTCTCACCAGGATTATCGCAGAAAATGCATATCTCAGCTTGAATCCCCACGAAAACCAAGATATCGCCGGTTCTGCATATCAAACGCACTGTGGAGTGGTGAAAACACCAGAAAACGTGTTTCGTGCATTAAGTAGCTCGAAAAGAGCGCTCTCGATGTTTCTGCATACTTCGGACAGATGTTTCACCAAGATTATCGTAGAACATGCATATCTCAGCTTGAAACCCGACGAAAACCAAAATATCGCCGGTTCTGCATATCAAACCAACTGCGGAGTGGTGAAAACACCAGATAACGTGTTTCTCGCACTAACCAGCTCGAAAAGAGCGATCTCGATTATTCAGCATACTTCGGACAGAAGTCTCACCAAGATTATCGCAGAAAATGCATATCTCAGCTTGAAACCCCACGAAAACCAAGATATCGCCGGTTCTGCATATCAAACGCACTGAGGAGTGGTGCAAACACCAGATAACGTGTTTCTCGCATTAAATAGCTCGAAAAGAGCGATCTAGATGATTCAGCATACGTCGGACAGAAGTCTCACCAAGATTATCGCAGGAAATGCATATCTCAGCTTGAAACCCCACGAAAACCAAGATATCTCCGGTTCAGCACATCCAACGAACTGTGGAGTGGTGAAAACCCCAGAAAACGTGTTTCTCGCATTAAGTAGCTCGAAAGGAGCGCTCTCGACGATTCTGCATACTTCTAACAGAAGTCTCACCAAGATTATTGCAGAAAATGCATATCTCAGCTGGAAACACCACGAAAATCAAGATATCGCCTGTTCTGCATTTCAAACGCACTGTGGAGTGGTAAAAACAACCAGAGAACGTGTTTCTCGCATTAAATAGCTCGAAAAGAGCGATCTCGATGATTCAGCATATTTCGGACAGGAGTCTCACCAAAATTATCAAAGGAAATGCATATCTCAGCTTGAAACCCCACGAAAACCAAGATATCTCCGGTTCTGCATATCAAACGCACTGTGGAGTGGTGAAAACACCAGATAACGTGTTTCTCGCATTAAATAGCTCGAATAGTGCGATCTCGATGATTCTGCATACTTCTAACAGAAGTCTCACCAAGATTATCGCAGAAAATGCATATCTCAGCTTGAAACCCCACGAAAACCAAGATATCGCCGGTTTTGCATATCAAACGCACTGTGGAGTGGTGAAAACACCGGATAAGGATTTCTCGCATTAACTAGCTCGAAAAGAGCGATCTCGATGTTTCAGCATACTTCGGACAGAAGTCTCACCAAGATTATCGTAGAAAATGCATATCTCAGCTTGAAACCCCACGAAAACCAAGATATCTCCGGTTCTGCATATCAAACGCACTGTGGAGTGGTGAAAACACCGGATAAGGTTTTTCTCGCATTAACTAGCTCGAAAAGTGCGATCTCGATGTTTCAGCATACTTCGGACAGAAGTCTCACCAAGATTATCGTAGAAAATGCATATCTCAGCTTGAAACCCGACGAAAACCAAAATATCGCCGGTTCTGCATATCAAACGCACTGTGGAGTGGTGAAAACACCAGATAACGTGTTTCTCGCATTAAATAGCTCGAAAAGAGCGCTCTCGATGATTCTGCATACTTCTAACAGAAGTCTCACCAAGATTATCGCAGAAAATGCATATCTCAGCTGGAAACACCACGAAAATCAAGATATCGCCTGTTCTGCATTTCAAACGCACTGTGGAGTGGTGAAAACAACCAGAAAACGTGTTTCTCGCATTAAATAGCTCGAAAAGAGCGATCTCGATGATTCAGCATATTTCGGACAGGAGTCTCACCAAGATTATCAAAGGAAATGCATATCTCAGCTTGAAACCCCACGAAAACCAAGATATCTCCGGTTCTGCATATCAAACGCACTGTGGAGTGGTGAAAACACCGGATAAGGTTTTTCTCGCATTAACTAGCTCGAAAAGTGCGATCTCGATGTTTCAGCATACTTCGGACAGAAGTCTCACCAAGATTATCGTAGAAAATGCATATCTCAGCTTGAAACCCGACGAAAACCGAGTTATCTCCGGTTCTGCACATCAAACGTACCGTGGAGTGGTGAAAACACCAGAGAACGTGTTTCGTGCATTAAGTAGCTCGAAAAGAGCGCTCTCGATGTTTCTGCATACTTCGGACAGATGTTTCACCAAGATTATCGTAGAAAATGCATATCTCAGCTTGAAACCCCACGAAAATCAAGATATCGCCGGTTCTGCATGTCAAACGTACTGTGGAGTGGTGAAAACACCAGAAAACGTGTTTCGTGCATTAAGTAGCTCGAAAAGAGCGCTCTCGATGTTTCTGCATACTTCGGACAGATGTTTCACCAAGATTATCGTAGAACATGCATATCTCAGCTTGAAACCCGACGAAAACCAAAATATCGCCGGTTCTGCATATCAAACCAACTGCGGAGTGGTGAAAACACCAGATAACGTGTTTCTCGCACTAACCAGCTCGAAAAGAGCGATCTCGATTATTCAGCATACTTCGGACAGAAGTCTCACCAAGATTATCGCAGAAAATGCTTATCTCAGCTTGAAACCCCACGAAAACCAAGATATCGCCGGTTCTGCATATCAAACGCACTGAGGAGTGGTGCAAACACCAGATAACGTGTTTCTCGCATTAAATAGCTCGAAAAGAGCGATCTAGATGATTCAGCATACGTCGGACAGAAGTCTCACCAAGATTATCGCAGGAAATGCATATCTCAGCTTGAAACCCCACGAAAACCAAGATATCTCCGGTTCAGCACATCCAACGAACTGTGGAGTGGTGAAAACCCCAGAAAACGTGTTTCTCGCATTAAGTAGCTCGAAAGGAGCGCTCTCGACGATTCTGCATACTTCTAACAGAAGTCTCACCAAGATTATTGCAGAAAATGCTTATCTCAGCTTGAAACCCCACGAAAACCAAGATATCGCCGGTTTTGCATATCAAACGCACTGTGGAGTGGTGAAAACACCGGATAAGGTTTTTCTCGCATTAACTAGCTCGAAAAGAGCGATCTCGATGTTTCAGCATACTTCGGACAGAAGTCTCACCAAGATTATCGTAGAAAATGCATATCTCAGCTTGAAACCCGACGAAAACCGAGTTATCTCTGGTTCTGCACATCAAACGTACCGTGGAGTGGTGAAAACACCAGAAAACGTGTTTCGTGCATTAAGTAGCTCGAAAAGAGCGCTCTCGATGTTTCTGCATACTTCGGACAGATGTTTCACCAAGATTATCGTAGAAAATGCATATCTCAGCTTGAAACCCGACGAAAACCAAAATATCGCCGGTTCTGCATATCAAACCAACTGCGGAGTGGTGAAAACACCAGATAATGTGTTTCTCGCATTAAATAGCTCGAAAAGTGCGATCTCGATGATTCTGCATAGTTCTAACAGAAGTCTCACCAAGATTATCGCAGAAAATGCATATCTCAGCTTGAAACCCCACGAAAATCAAGATATCGCCGGTTCTGCATGTCAAACATACTGTGGAGTGGTGAAAACACCAGAAAACGTGTTTCGTGAATTAAGTAGCTCGAAAAGAGCGATCTAGATGATTCTGCATACTTCTGACAAAAGACCCACCAAGATTATCGCAGAAAATGCATATCTCAGCTTGAAACCCGACCGAAACCAAGATATCTCCGGTTCTGCATGTCAAACGTACTGTGGAGTGGTGAAAACACCAGATAACGTGTTTCTCGCATCAAATAGCTCGAAAAGTGCGATCTCGATGATTCTGCATACTTCTAACAGAAGTCACACCAAGATTATCGCAGAAAATGCATATCTCTGCTTGAAACCCCACGAAAACCAAGATATCTACTGTTCTGCATATCCAACGAACTGTGGAGTGGTGAAAACCACAGAAAACGTGTTTCTCGCACTAACCAGCTGGAAAAGAGCGATCTCGATTATTCAGCATACTTCGGACAGAAGTCTCACCAAGATTATCGCAGAAAATGCATATCTCAGCTTGAAACCCCACGAAAACCAAGATATCGCCGGTTCTGCATATCAAACGCACTGTGGAGTGGTGAAAACACCGGATAAGGTTCTTCTTGCATTAACTAGCTCGAAAATAGCGATCTCGATGTTTCAGCATACTTCGGACAGAAGTCTCACCAAGATTATCGCAGAAAATGCATATCTCAGCTTGAAACCCCAAGAAAACAAAGATATCGCCGGTTCTGCATATCATACGCACTGTGGAGTGGTGAAAACACCAGATAACGTGTTTCTCGCATTAAATAGCTCGAAACGAGCGATCTCGATGATTAAGCATACTTCGGACAGAAGTCTCACCAAGATTATCGTAAAAAATGCATATCTCAGCTTGAAACCCCACGAAAACCAAGATATCGCTGGTTCTGCATATCAAACGCACTGTGGGGTGCTGAAAACACCAGATAACGTGTTTGTCGCATTAAATAGCTCGAATAGAGCGATCTCGATGATTCTGCATACTTCGGACAGAAGTCTCACCAAGATTATCGTAAAAAATGCATATCTCAGCATGAAACCCCACGAAAACCAAGATATCGCTGGTACTGCATATCAAACGCACTGTGGAGTGGTGAAAACACCAGATAACGTGATTCTCGCATTAAATAGCTCGAAAAGAGCGATCTCGATGATTCTGCATACTTCGGACAGGAGTCTCACCAAGATTATCAAAGGAAATGCATATCTCAGCTTGAAACCCCACGAAAACCAAGATATCTCCGGTTCTGCATATCAAACGCACTGTGGAGTGGTGAAAACACCGGATAACGTGTTTCTCGCATTAAATAGCTCGAATAGTGCGATCTCGATGATTCTGCATACTTCGGACAGAAGTCTCACCAAGATTATCGTAGAAAATGCATATCTCAGCTTGAAACCCGACGAAAACCGAGTTATCTCCGGTTCTGCACATCAAACGTACCGTGGGGTGGTGAAAACACCAGAGAACGTGTTTCGTGCATTAAGTAGCTCGAAAAGAGCGCTCTCGATGTTTCTGCATACTTCGGACAGATGTTTCACCAAGATTATCGTAGAAAATGCATATCTCAGCTTGAAACCCCACGAAAATCAAGATATCGCCGGTTCTGCATGTCAAACGTACTGTGGAGTGGTGAAAACACCAGAAAACTTGTTTCGTGCATTAAGTAGCTCAAAAAGAGCGCTCTCGATGTTTCTGCATACTTCGGACAGATGTTTCACCAAGATTATCGTAGAACATGCATATCTCAGCTTGAAACCCGACGAAAACCAAAATATCGCCGGTTCTGCATATCAAACCAACTGCGGAGTGGTGAAAACACCAGATAACGTGTTTCTCGCACTAACCAGCTCGAAAAGAGCGATCTCGATTATTCAGCATACTTCGGACAGAAGTCTCACCAAGATTATCGCAGAAAATGCATATCTCAGCTTGAAACCCCACGAAAACCAAGATATCGCCGGTTCTGCATATCAAACGCACTGTGGAGTGGTGAAAACACCGGATAAGGTTCTTCTTGCATTAACTAGCTCGAAAAGAGCGATCTCGATGATTCTGCATACTTCGGACAGAAGTCTCACCAAGATTATCGCAGAAAATGCATATCTCAGCTTGAAACCCGACGAAAACCGAGTTATCTCCGGTTCTGCACATCAAACGTACCGTGGAGTGGTGAAAACACCAGAAAACGTGTTTCGCGCATTAAGTAGCTCGAAAAGAGCGTTCTCGAAGATTCTTCATACTTCTGACAGAAGTCTCACCAGGATTATCGCAGAAAATGCATATCTCAGCTTGAATCCCCACGAAAACCAAGATATCGCCGGTTCTGTATATCAAACGCACTGAGGAGTGGTGAAAACACCAGATAATGTTCTTCTTGCATTAACTAGCTCGAAAAGAGCGATCTCGATGTTTCAGCATACTTCGGACAGAAGTCTCACCAAGATTATCGTAGAAAATGCATATCTCAGCTTGAAACCCCACGAAAATCAAGATATCGCCGGTTCTGCATGTCAAACGTACTGTGGAGTGGTGAAAACACCAGAAAACGTGTTTCGTGCATTAACTAGCTCGAAAAGAGCGATCTCGATGTTTCAGCATACTTCGGACAGAAGTCTCACCAAGATTATCGTAGAACATGCATATCTCAGCTTGAAACCCGACGAAAACCTAGTTATCTCCGGTTCTGCACATCAAACGTACCGCGGAGTGGTGAAAACACCAGAAAACGTGTTTCGCGCATTAAGTAGCTCGAAAAGAGCGTTCTCGAAGATTCTGCATACTTCTGACAGAAGTCTCACCAGGATTATCGTAGAAAATGCATATCTCAGCTTGAAACCCGACCGAAACCAAGATATCTCCGGTTCTGCATGTCAAACGTACTGTGGAGTGGTCAAAACACCAGATAACGTGTTTCGTGCATTAAGTAGCTCGAAAAGAGCGATATAGATGATTCTGCATACTTCTGACTGAAGTCTCACCAAGATTATCGTAGAACATGCATATCTCAGCTTGAAACCCGACGAAAACCTAGTTATCTCCGGTTCTGCACATCAAACGTACCGCGGAGTGGTGAAAACACCAGAAAACGTGTTTCGCGCATTAAGTAGCTCGAAAAGAGCGTTCTCGAAGATTCTTCATACTTCTGACAGAAGTCTCACCAGGATTATCGCAGAAAATGCATATCTCAGCTTGAATCCCCACGAAAACCAAGATATCGCCGGTTCTGTATATCAAACGCACTGAGGAGTGGTGAAAACACCAGATAATGTTCTTCTTGCATTAACTAGCTCGAAAAGAGCGATCTCGATGTTTCAGCATACTTCGGACAGAAGTCTCACCAAGATTATCGTGAAAAATGCATATCTCAGCATGAAACGCCACGAAAACCAAGATTTCGCTGGTACTGCATATCAAACGCACTGTGGAGTGGTGAAAACACCAGATAACGTGTTTCTCGCATTAAATAGCTCGAAAAGTGCGATCTCGAAGATTCTGCATACTTCTGACAGAAGTCTCACCAGGATTTTCGTAGAAAATGCATATCTCAGCTTGAAACCCGACCGAAACCAAGATATCTCCGGTTCTGCATGTCAAACGTACTGTGGAGTGGTGAAAACACCAGAAAACGTGTTTCGTGCATTATGTAGCTCGAAAAGAGCCATCTAGATGATTCTGCATACTTCTGACTGAAGTCTCACCAAGATTATCGTAGAAAATGCATATCTCAGCTTGAAACCCCACGAAAATCAAGATATCGCCTGTTCTGCAAATCAAACGCACTGTGGAGTGGTGAAAACAACCAGAGAACGTGTTCCTCGCATTAAATAGCTCGAAAAGAGCGATCTCGATGATTCAGCATACTTCGGACAGAAGGCTCACCAAGATTATCGCAGGAAATACATATCTCAGCATGAAACGCCACGAAAACCAAGATTTCGCTGGTACTACATATCAAACGCACTGTGGAGTGGTGAAAACACCAGATAACGTGTTTCTCGCATTAAATAGCTCGAAAAGTGCGATCTCGAAGATTCTGCATACTTCTGACAGAAGTCTCACCAGGATTTTCGTAGAAAATGCATATCTCAGCTTGAAACCCCACGAAAATCAAGATATCGCCGGTTCTGCATGTCAAACGTACTGTGGAGTGGTGAAAACACCAGAAAACGTGTTTCGTGCATTAACTGGCTCGAAAAGAGCGATCTCGATGTTTCAGCATACTTCGGACAGAAGTCTCACCAAGATTATCGTAGAACATGCATATCTCAGCTTGAAACCCGACGAAAACCTAGTTATCTCCGGTTCTGCACATCAAACGTACCGCGGAGTGGTGAAAACACCAGAAAACGTGTTTCGCGCATTAAGTAGCTCGAAAAGAGCGTTCTCGAAGATTCTGCATACTTCTGACAGAAGTCTCACCAGGATTATCGTAGAAAATGCATATCTCAGCTTGAAACCCGACCGAAACCAAGATATCTCCGGTTCTGCATGTCAAACGTACTGTGGAGTGGTCAAAACACCAGATAACGTGTTTGTCGCATTAAATAGCTCGAAACGAGCGCTCTCGATGTTTCTGTATACTTCGGACAGATGTTTCACCAAGATTATCGTAGAAAATGCATATCTCAACTTGAAACCCGACGAAAACCAAAATATCGCCGGTTCTGCATATCAAACCAACTGTGGAGTGGTGAAAACACCAGATAACGTGTTTCGTGCATTAAGTAGCTCGAAAAGAGCGATCGAGTTATTCTGCATACTTCGGACAGAAGTCTTACCAAGATAATCGCTGGAAATACATATCTCAGCTTGAAACCCGACGAAAACCGAGTTATCTCCGGTTCTGCACATCAAACGTACCGCGGAGTGGTGAAAACACCAGAAAACGTGTTTCGCGCATTAAGTAGCTCGAAAAGAGCGCTCTCGATGTCTCTGCATACTTCGGACAGATGTTTCACCAAGATTATCGTAGAAAATGCATATCTCAGCTTGTAACCCGACCGAAACCAAGATATCTCCGGTTCTGCATGTCAAACGTACTGTGGAGTGGTGAAAACACCAGAAAACGTGTTTCGTGCATTAAGTAGCTCGAAAAGTGCGATCTAGATGATTCTGCATACTTCTGACTGAAGACTCACCAATATTATCGCAGAAAATGCATATCTCATCTCGAAACCTCACGAAAATCAAGATATCGCTGGTTCTGTATATCAAACATACTGTGGGGTGCTGAAAACACCAGATAACGTGTTTGTCGCATTAAATAGCTCGAATAGAGCGATCTCGATGATTCTGCATACTTCGGACAGAAGTCTCACCAAGATTATCGTGAAAAATGCATATCTCAGCATGAAACGCCACGAAAACCAAGATTTCGCTGGTACTGCATATCAAACGCACTGTGGAGTGGTGAAAACACCAGATAACGTGTTTCTCGCATTAAATAGCTCGAAAAGTGCGATCTCGAAGATTCTGCATACTTCTGACAGAAGTCTCACCAGGATTTTCGTAGAAAATGCATATCTCAGCTTGAAACCCGACCGAAACCAAGATATCTCCGGTTCTGCATGTCAAACGTACTGTGGAGTGGTGAAAACACCAGAAAACGTGTTTCGTGCATTATGTAGCTCGAAAAGAGCCATCTAGATGATTCTGCATACTTCTGACTGAAGTCTCACCAAGATTATCGTAGAAAATGCATATCTCAGCTTGAAACCCCACGAAAATCAAGATATCGCCTGTTCTGCAAATCAAACGCACTGTGGAGTGGTGAAAACAACCAGAGAACGTGTTCCTCGCATTAAATAGCTCGAAAAGAGCGATCTCGATGATTCAGCATACTTCGGACAGAAGGCTCACCAAGATTATCGCAGGAAATACATATCTCAGCATGAAACGCCACGAAAACCAAGATTTCGCTGGTACTACATATCAAACGCACTGTGGAGTGGTGAAAACACCAGATAACGTGTTTCTCGCATTAAATAGCTCGAAAAGTGCGATCTCGAAGATTCTGCATACTTCTGACAGAAGTCTCACCAGGATTTTCGTAGAAAATGCATATCTCAGCTTGAAACCCGACCGAAACCAAGATATCTCCGGTTCTGCATGTCAAACGTACTGTGGAGTGGTGAAAACACCAGAAAACTTGTTTCGTGCATTAAGTAGCTCGAAAAGAGCGATCTAGATGATTCTGCATACTTCTGACTGAAGTCTCACCAAGATTATCGTAGAAAATGCATATCTCAGCTTGAAACCCCACGAAAACCAAGATATCGTTGGTTCTGCATATCAAACGCACTGTGGAGTGGTGAAAACACAAGATAACGTGTTTCTCGCATTAAATAGCTCGAAAAGAGCGATCTAGATGATTCAGCATACTTCGGACAGAAGTCTCACCAAGATTATCGTAAAAAATGCATATCTCAGCTTGAAACCCCACGAAAACCAAGATATCTCCGGTTCTGCATGTCAAACGTACTGTGGAGTGGTCAAAACACCAGAAAACGTGTTTCGTGCATTAAGTAGCTCGAAAAGAGCGATCTAGATGATTCTGCATACTTCTGACTGAAGTCTCACCAATATTATCGCAGAAAATGCATATCTCAGCTTGAAACCCCACGAAAACCAAGATATCGTTGGTTCTGCATATCAAACGCACTGTGGAGTGGTGAAAACACCAGATAACGTGTTTCTCGCATTAAATAGCTCGAAAAGAGCGATCTAGATGATTCAGCATACTTCGGACAGAAGTCTCACCAAGATTATCGCAGGAAATGCATATCTCAGCTTGAAACCCCACGAAAACCAAGATATCTCCGGTTCTGCATATCCAACGAACTGTGGAGTGGTGAAAACCCCAAAAAACGTGTTTCTCGCATTAAATAGCTCGAAAAGAGCTCTCTCGATGGTTCTGCATACTTCGGACAGATGTTTCACCAAGCTTATCGCAGAAAATGCATATCTCAGCTTGAAACCCCACGAAAACCAAGATATTGCCGGATCTGCATATCAATCGCACTGTGGAGTGGTGAAAACACCAGATAACGTATTTCTCGCATTAAATAGCTCGAAAAGCGCGATCTCTATGATTCTGCATACTTCGGACAGAAGTCTCACCAAGATTATAGTAAAACATGCATATCTCAGCTTGATACCCCACGAAAACCAAGATATTGCCGGTTCTGCATATCAAACGCACTGTGGAGTGGTGAAAACACCATATAACGTGTTTGTCGCATTAAATAGCTCGAAGAGTGCGATCTCGAAGATTCTGCATACTTCTGACAGAAGTCTCACCAGGATTACCGTAGAAAATGCATATCTCAGCTTGAAACCCGACCGAAACCAAGATATCGTTGGATCTGCATATCAAACGCACTGTGGAGTGGTGAAAACACCAGATAACGTGTTTCTCGCATTAGATAGCTCGAAAAGAGCGATCTAGATGATTCAGCATACTTCGGACAGAAGTCTCACCAAGATTATCGCAGGAAATGCACATCTCAGCTTGAAACCCCACGAAAACCAAGATATCTCCGGTTCTGCATATCCAACGAACTGTGGAGTGGTGAAAACCCCAGAAAACGTGTTTCTCGCATTAAATAGCTCGAAAAGAGTTCTCTCGATGGTTCTGCATACTTCGGACAGATGGTTCACCAAGATTATCGCAGGAAATGCATATCTCAGCTTGAAACCCGACCGAAACCAAGATATCTCCTGTTCTGCATGTCAAACGTTCTGTGGAGTGGTGAAAACACCAGATAACGTGTTTCGTGCATTAAGTAGCTGGAAAAGAGCGATCTAGTTGATTCTGCATACTTCTGACAAAAGACCCACCAAGATTATCGCAGAAAATGCATATCTCAGCTGGAAACACCACGAAAATCAAGATATAGCCTGTTCTGCATATCAAACGCACTGTGGAGTGGCGAAAACAACCAGAGAACGTGTTTCTCGCATTAACTAGCTCGAAAAGAGCGATCTCGATGATTCAGCATACTTCGGACAGAAGTCTCACCAAGATTATCGCAGGAAATGCATATCTCAGCTTGAAACCCGACCGAAACCAAGATATCTCCGGTTCTGCATGTCAAACGTACTGTGGAGTGGTGAAAACACCAGAAAACGTGTTTCGTGCATTAAGTAGCTCGAAAAGAGCGATCTAGATGATCCTGCATACTTCTGACAGAAGTCTCACCAAGATTATCGTAGAAAATGCATATCTCAGCTTGAAACCCGACGAAAACCGAGTTATCTCCGGTTCTGCACATCAAACGTACCATGGAGTGGTGAAAACACCAGAAAACGTGTTTCGCGCATTAAGTAGCTCGAAAAGAGCGTTCTCCAAGATTCTGCACACTTCTGACAGAAGTATCACCAGGATTATCGTAGAAAATGCATATCTCAGCTTGAAACCCGACCGAAGCCAAGATATCTCCGGTTCTGCATGTCAAACGTACTGTGGAGTGGTGACAACACCAGAAAACGTGTTTCGTGCATTAAGTAGCTCGAAAAGAGCGATCTAGATGATTCTGCATACTTCTGACAAAAGACCCACCAAGATTATCGCAGAAAATGCATATCTCAGCTGGAAACACCACGAAAATCAAGATATCACCTGTTCTGCATATCAAACGCACTGTGGAGTGGTGAAAACAACCAGAGAACGTGTTTCTCGCATTAGATAGCTCGAAAAGAGCGATCTCGATGATTCAGCATACTTCGGACAGAAGTCTCACCAAGATTATCGCAGGAAATGCATATCTCAGCTTGTAACCCCACGAAAACCAAGATATATCCGGTTCTGCATATCCAGCGAACTGTGGAGTGGTGAAAACCCCAGGAAACGAGTTTCTTGCATTAAATAGCTCGAAAAGAGCGCTCTCGATGTTTCTGCATACTTCGGACAGATGTTTCACCAAGATTATCGTAGAAAATGCATATCTCAGCTTGAAACCCGACCCAAACCAAGATATCTCCGGTTCTGCATGTCAAACGTACTGTGGAGTGGTGAAAACACCAGAAAACGTGTTTCGTGCATTAAGCAGCTCGAAAAGAGCGATCTAGATGATTCTGCATACTTTTGACAAAAGACCCACCAAGATTATCGCAGAAAATGCATATATCAGCTGGAAACACCACGAAAATCAAGATATCGCCTGTTCTGCATATCAAACGCACTGTGGAGTGGTGAAAACAACCAGAGAACGTGTTTCTCGCATTAAATAGCTCGAAAAGGGCGATCTCGATGATTCAGCATACTTCGGACAGAAGTCTCACCAAGATTATCGTAGAAAATGCATATCTCAGCTTGAAACCCGACGAAAACCAAGATATCTCCGGTGCTGCATATCCAACAAACTGTGGAGTGGTGAAAACCCCAGAAAACGAGTTTCTCGCATTAAACAGCTCGAAACGAGCGTTCTCGAAGATGCTGCATACTTCTGACAGAAGTCTCACCAGGATTATCGTAGAAAATGCATATCTCAGCTTGAAACCCGACCGAAACCAAGATATCGCTGGTACTGCATATCAAACGCACTGTGGAGTGGTGAAAACACCAGATAACGTGTTTCTCGCATTAAATAGCTCGAGAAGAGCGCTCTCGATGTTTCTGCATGCTTCGGACAGATGTTTCACCAAGATAATCGTAGAAAATGCATATCTCAGCTTGAAACCCGACCGAAACCTAGATATCTCCGGTTCTGCATGTCAAACGTACTGTGGAGTGGTGAAAACACCAGAAAACGTGTTTCGTGCATTAAGTAGCTCGAAAAGAGCGATCTCGATGATTCAGCATACTTCGGACAGAAGTCTCACCAAGATTATCGCAGGGAATGCATATCTCAGCTGGAAACCCCACGAAAACCAAGATATCTTCGGTTCTGCATATCCAGCGAACTGTGGAGTGGTGAAA
This sequence comes from Anthophora plumipes, assembly GCA_951804975.1. NCBI lineage: Eukaryota > Metazoa > Arthropoda > Insecta > Hymenoptera > Apidae > Anthophora > Anthophora plumipes. The sequence continues at coordinate 928,155 of CATORF010000419.1, forward strand.
ACACCAGAAAACGTGTTTCGTGCATTAAGTAGCTCTAAAAGAGCGATCTAGATGATTCTGCATACTTCTGACTGAAGTCTCACCAATATTATCGCAGAAAATGCATATCTCAGCTCGAAACCTGACGAAAATCAAGATGTTGCCGGTTCTGCATATCAAACGCACTGTGGAGTGGTGAAGACAACCAGAGAACGTGTTTCTCGCATTAACTAGCTCGAAAAGAGCGATCTCGATGATTCAGCATACTTCGGACAGAAGTCTCACCAAGATTATCGCAGGAAATGCATATCTCAGCTTGACACCCCTCGAAAACCAAGATATCTCCGGTTCTGCATATCCAACGAACTGTGGAGTGGTGAAAACACCAGATAACCTGTTTCTCGCATTAAATGTTTCGACAAGTGCGATCTCGATGATCCTGCATACTTCTGACAGAACTTTCACCAAGATTATCGTAGAAAATGCATATCTCAGCTGGAAACCCGACGAAAACCGAGTTATCTCCGGTTCTGCACATCAAACGTACCGTGGAGTGGTGAAAACACCAGAAAACGTGTTTCTCGCATTAACTAGCTCGAAAAGAGCGATCTCGATGATTGAGCATACTTCGGACAGAAGTCTCACCAGGATTAACGTAGAAAATGCATATCTCAGCTTGAAACCCGACCGAAACCAAGATATCTCCGGTTCTGCATGTCAAACGTACTGTGGAGTGGTGAAAACACCAGAAAACGTGTTTCGTGCATTAAGTAGCTCGAAAAGAGCGATCTAGATGATTCTGCATACTTCTGACAAAAGACCCACCAAGATTATCGCAGAAAATGCATATCTCAGATGGAAACACCATGAAAATCAAGATATCGCCTGTTCTGTTTATCAAACGCACTGTGGAATGGTGAAAGCAACCAGAGAACGTGTTTCTCGCATTAAATACCTCGAAAAGCGCGATCTCGATGATTCAGCATACTTCGTACAGAAGTCTCACCAAGATTATCGCAGAAAATGCATATCTCTGCTTGAAACCCCACGAAAACCAAGATATCTACTGTTCTGCATATCCAACGAACTGTGGAGTGGTGAAAACACCAGAAAACGTGTTTCGCGCAATAAGTAGCTCGAAAAGAGCGTTCTCGAAGATTCTGCATACTTCGGACAGAAGTCTCACTAAGATTATCGCAGAAAATGCATATCTCTGCTTGAAACCCGACGAAAACGAAGATATCTACTGTTCTGCATATCCAACGAACTGTGGAGTGGTGAAAACACCAGAAAACGTGTTTCGCGCATTAAGTAGCTCGAAAAGAGCGTGCTCGAAGATTCTGCATACTTCTGACAGATGTCTCACCAGGATTATCGTAGAAAATGCATATCTCAGCTTGAAACCCGACCGAAACCAAGATATCTCCGGTTCTGCATATCAAACCAACTGTGGAGTGGTGTAAACACCAGAAAACGTGTTTCGTGCATTAAGTAGCTCGAAAAGAGCGATATAGATGATTCTGCATACTTCTGACTGAAGTCTCACCAATATTATCGCAGAAAATGCATATCTCAGCTTGAAACCCCACGAAAACCAAGATATCGCTGGTTCTGCATTTCAAACGCACTGTGGAGTGGTGAAAACACCAGATAACGTGTTTCTCGCATTAAATAGCTTGAAAAGATCGATCTACATGATTATGCATACTTCGGACAGAGGTCTCACCAAGATTAACGCAGGAAATGCATATCTCAGCTTGAAACCACACGAAATCTAAGATATCTCCGGTTCTGCATATCCAACGAACTGTGGAGTGGTGAAAACCCCAGAAAACGAGTTTCTCGGATTAAATAGCTCGAAAAGAGCGCTCTCGATGTTTCTGCATACTTCGGACAGATGTTTCACCAAGATTATCGTAGAAAATGCATATCTCAGCTTGACACCCGACGAAAACCAAAATATTGCCGGTTCTGCATATCAAACCAACTGTGGAGTGGAGTAAACACCAGATAACGTGTTTCTCGCATTAAATTGCTCGAAAAGCGCGATCTTGATGATTTTGCATACTTCTAACAGAAGTCTCACCAAGATTATCGCAGAAAATGCATATCTCTGCTTGAAACCCCACGAAAACCAAGATATCTACTGTTCTGCATATCCAACGAACTGTGGAGTGGTGAAAACCCCAGAAAACGTGTTTCTCGCATTAAATAGCTCGAAAAGAGCGCTCTCGATGTTTCTGCATACTTCGGACAGATGTTTTACCAAGCTTATCGTAGAAAATGCATATCTCAGCTTGAAACCCGACGATAACCAAAATATCGCCGGTTCTGCATATCCAACGCACTGTGGAGTGGAGAAAACACCAGATAACGTGATTCTCGCATTAAGTAGCTCGAAACGAGCGATCTCGATGATTCTGCATACTTGTGACAGATGTCTCACCAAGATTATCGTAGAAAATGCATATCTCAGCTTGAAACCCGACGAAAACCGAGTTATCTCCGGTTCTGCACATCAAACGTACCGTGGAGTGGTGAAAACACCAGAAAACGTGTTTCGCGCATTAAGTAGCTCGAAAAGAGCGTTCTCGAAGATTCTGCATACTTCTGACAGATGTCTCACCAGGATTATCGTAGAAAATGCATATCTCAGCTTGAAACCCGACCGAAACCAAGATATCTCCGGTTCTGCATATCAAACCAACTGTGGAGTGGTGTAAACATCAGAAAACGTGTTTCGTGCATTAAGTAGCTCGAAAAGAGCGATCTAGATGATTCTGCATACTTCTGACTGAAGTCTCACCAATATTATCGCAGAAAATGCATATCTCAGCTTGAAACCCCACGAAAACCAAGATATCGCTGGTTCTGCATTTCAAACGCACTGTGGAGTGGTGAAAACACCAGAAAACGTGTTTCTCGCATTAAATAGCTCGAAAAGAGCGATCTCGATGATTCTGCATACTTCTGACTGAAGTCTCACCAAGATTATCGCAGAAAATGCAAATCTCAGCTTGAAACCCGACCGAAACCAAGATATCTCCTGTTCTGCATATCAAACGCACTTTGGAGTGGTGAAATCACCAGAAAAGGTGTTTCGTGCATTAAGTAGCTCGAAAAGAGCGATCTAGATGATTCTGCATACTTCTGACTGAAGTCTCACCAAGATTATCGCAGAAAATGCAAATCTCTGCTTGAAACCCCACGAAAACCAAGATATCGCCTGTTCTGCATATCAAACGCACTGTGGGGTGGTGAAAACCCCAGAAAACGAGTTTCTCGCATTAAATAGCTCGAAAAGAGCGCTCTCGATGTTTGTGCATACTTCGGACAGATGTTTCACTAAGATTATCGTAGAAAATGCATATCTGAGCTTGAAACCCGACCGAAACCAAGATATCTCCTGTCCTGCATGTAAAACGTACTGTGGAGTGGTGAAAACACCAGAAAACGTGTTTCGTGCATTAAGTAGCTCGAGAAGAGCGATCTCGATGATTCTGCATACTTCGGACAGAAGTCTCGCCATGATTATCGTAAAAAATGCATATCTCAGCTTGAAACCCCACGAAAACCAAGATATCGCTGGTACTGCATATCAAACGCACTGTGGAGTGGTGAAAACACCAGATAACGTGTTTCTCGCATTAAATAGCTCGAAAAGAGCGTTCTCTAAGATCCTGCATACTTCTGACAGAAGTCTCACCAGGATTATCGTAGAAAATGCATATCTGAGCTTGAAACCCGACCGAAACCAAGATATCTCCTGTTCTGCATGTCAAACGTACTGTGGAGTGGTGAAAACACCAGAAAACGTGTCTCGTGCATTAAGTACCTCGAAAAGAGCGATCTAGATGATTCTGCATACTTCTGACTGAAGTCTCACCAAGATTATCGTAAAAAATGCATATCTCAGCTTGAAACCCCACGAAAACCAAGATATCGCTGGTACTGCATATCAAACGCACTGTGGAGTGGTGAAGACACCAGATAACGTGTTTCGTGCATTAAGTAGCTCGAAAAGAGCGATCTAGATGATTCTGCATACTTCTGACTGAAGTCTCACCAAGATTATCGTAGAAAATGCATATCTCAGCTTGAAACCCCACGAAAACCAAGACATCTACTGTTCTGCATATCCAACGAACTGTGGAGTGGTGAAAACCCCAGATAACGTGTTTCTCGCATTAAATAGCTCGAAAAGAGCGCTCTCGATGTTTCTGCATACTTCGGACAGATGTTTCCCCAAGATTATCGTAGAAAATGCATATCTGAGCTTGAATCCCGACCGAAACCAAGATATCTCCTGTTCTGCATATCCAACGAACTGTGGAGTGGTGAAAACCCCAGAAAACGTGTTTCTCGCATTAAATAGCTCGAAAAGAGTGTCCTCGAAGATTCTGCATACTTCTGACAGAAGTCTCACCAGGATTATCGTAGAAAATGCATATCTCAGCTTGAAACCCGACCGAAACCAAGATATCTCCTGTTGTGCATATCAAATGCACTGTGGTGTGGTGAAAACACCGGATAAGGTTTTTCTCACATTAACTAGCTCGAAAAGAGCGATCTAGATGATTCTGCATACTTCTGACTGAAGTCTCACCAAGATTATCGCAGAAAATGCAAATCTCTGCATGAAACCCCACGAAAACCAAGATATCGCCTGTTCTGCATATCAAACGCACTGTGGGGTGGTGAAAACCCCAGAAAACGAGTTTCTCGCATTAAATAGCTCGAAAAGAGCGCTCTCGATGTTTCTGCATACTTCGGACAGATGTTTCACCAAGATTATCGTAGAAAATGCATATCTGAGCTTGAAACCCGACCGAAACCGAGATATCTCCTGTTCTGCATGTAAAACGTACTGTGGAGTGGTGAAAACACCAGAAAACGTGTTTCGAGCATTAAGTAGCTCGAAAAGAGCGATCTAGATGATTCTGCATACTTCTGACTGAATTCTCACCAATATTATCGCAGAAAATGCATATCTCAGCTCGAAACCTCACGAAAATCAAGATGTTGCCGGTTCTGCATATCAAACGCACTGTGGAGTGGTGAAAACAACCAGAGAACGTGTTTCTCGCATTAAATAGCTCGAATAGTGCGATCTCGATGATTCTGCATACTTCTGACAAAAGACCCACCAAGATTATCGCAGAAAATGCATATCTCAGCTGGAAACACCACGAAAATCAAGATATCGCCTGTTCTGCATATCAAACGCACTGTGGAGTGGTGAAAACACCAGAAAAGGTGTTTCGTGCATTAAGTAGCTCGAAAAGAGCGATCTAGATGATTCTGCATACTTCTGACCCAAGACCCACCAAGATTATCGCAGAATATGCATATCTCAGCTGGAAACACCACGAAAATCAAGATATCTCCGGTTCTGCATATCCAACGAACTGTGGAGTGGTGAAAACCCCAGAAAACGAGTTTCTCGCATTAAATAGCTCGAAAAGAGCGCTCTCGATGTTTCTGCATACTTCGGACAGATGTTTCACAAAGATTATCGTAGAAACTGCATATCTCAGCTTGCAACCCGACCGAAACCAAGATATCTCCGGTTCTGCATGTCAAACGTACTGTGGAGTGGTGACAACACCAGAAAACGTGTCTCGTGCATTAAGTAGCTCGAAAAGAGCGATCTAGATGATTCTGCATACTTCTGACAGAAGTCTCACCAAGATTATCGTAGAAAATGCATATCTCAGCTTGAAACCCGACGAAAACCGAGTTATCTCCGGTTCTGCACATCAAACGTACCGTGGAGTGGTGAAAACACCAGAAAACGTGTTTCGCGCATTAAGTAGCTCGAAAAGAGCGGTCTCGAAGATTCTGCATACTTCGGACAGAAGTCTCAACAAGATTATCGTATAAAATGCATATCTCAGCTTGAAACCCCACGAAAACCAAGATATCGCTGGTACTGCATATCAAACGCACTGTGGAGTGGTGAAGACACCAGATAACGTGTTTCGTGCATTAAGTAGCTCGAAAAGAGCGATGTAGTTGATTCTGCATACTTCTGACTGAAGTCTCACCAAGATTATCGTAGAAAATGCATATCTCAGCTTGAAACCCCACGAAAACCAAGACATCTACTGTTCTGCATATCCAACGAACTGTGGAGTGGTGAAAACCCCAGATAACGTGTTTCTCGCATTAAATAGCTCGAAAAGAGTGCTCTCGATGTTTCTGCATACTTCGGACAGATGTTTCACCAAGATTATCGTAGAAAATGCATATCTGAGTTTGAAACCCGACCGAAACCAAGATATCTCCTGTTCTGCATATCCAACGAACTGTGGAGTGGTGAAAACCCCAGAAAACGTGTTTCTCGCATTAAATAGCTCGAAAAGAGCGCTCTCGATGTTTCTGCATACTTCGGACAGATGTTTCACCAAGATTATCGTAGAAAATGCATATCTGAGCTTGAAACCCGACCGAAACCAAGATATCTCCTGTTCTGCATGTAAAACGTACTGTGGAGTGGTGAAAACACCAGAAAACGTGGTTCGTGCATTAAGTAGCTCGAAAAGAGCGATCTAGATGATTCTGCATACTTCGGACAGATGTTTCACCAAGATTATCGTAGAAAATGCATATCTGAGCTTGAAACCCGACCGAAACCAAGATATCTCCTGTTCTGCATGTAAAACGTACTGTGGAGTGGTGAAAACACCAGAAAACGTGTTTCGTGCATTAAGTAGCTCGAAAAGAGCGATCTAGATGATTCTGCATACTTCTGACTGAATTCTCACCAATATTATCGCAGAAAATGCCTATCTCAGCTCGAAACCTCACGAAAATCAAGATGTTGCCGGTTCTGCATATCAAACGCACTGTGGAGTGGTGAAAACAACCAGAGAACGTGTTTCTCGCATTAAGTAGCTCGAAAAGAGCGGTCTCGAAGATTCTGCATACTTCTGACAGAAGTCTCACCAGGATTATCGTAGAAAATGCATATCTCAGCTTGAAACACCACGAAAACCAAGATATCGCTGGTACTGCATATCAAACGCACTGTGGAGTCGTGAAAACACCAGATAACGTGTTTCTCGCATTAAATAGCTCGAAAAGAGCGTTCTCTAAGATCCTGCATACTTCTGACAGAAGTCTCACCAAGATTATCGTAGAAAATGCATATCTCAGCTTGAAACCCGACGAAAACCGAGTTATCTCCGGTTCTGCACATCAAACGTACCGTGGAGTGGTGAAAACACCTGAAAACGTGTTTCGCGCACTAAGTAGCTCGAAAAGTGCGTTCTCGAAGATTCTGCATACTTCTGACAGAAGTCTTACCAGGATTATCGTAGAAAATGCATATATCAGCTTGAAACCCGACCGAAACCAAGATATCTCCTGCTCTGCATGTCAAACGTACTGTGGAGTGGTGAAAACACCAGAAAACGTGTTTCGTGCATTAAGTAGCTCGAAAAGAACGATCTAGATGATTCTGCATACTTCTGACTGAAGTCTCACCAAGATTATCGCAGAAAATGCATATCTCTGCTTGAAACCCCACGAAAACCAAGATATCGCCTGTTCTGCATATCAAACGCAATGTGGAGTGGTGAAATCCCCAGAAAACGAGTTTCTCGCACTAACTAGCTCGAAAAGAGCGCACTCGATGTTTCTGCATACTTCGGACAGATGTTTCACCAAGATTATCGTAGAAAATGCATATCTCAGCTTGAAACCCGACGAAAACCAAAATATCGCCGGTTCTGCATATCAAACCAACTGTGAAGTGGTGAAAACACCAGATAACGTGTTTCTCGCATTAAATAGCTCGAAAAGTGCGATCTCGATGATTCTTCATACTTCTGACAGAAGTCTCACCAAGATTATCGTAGAAAATGCATATCTCAGCTTGAAACCCGACGAAAACCGAGTTATCTCCGGTTCTGCACATCAAACGTACCGTGGAGTGGTGAAAACACCGGAAAACGTGTTTCGCGCATTAAGTAGCTCGAAAAGAGCGTTCTCGCAGATTCTGCATACTTCTGACAGAAGTCTCACCAGGATTATCGTAGAAAATGCATATCTCAGCTTGAAACCCGACCGAAACCAAGATATCTCCGGTTCTGCATGTCAAACGTACTGTGGAGTGGTGAAACCACCAGAAAAGGTGTTTCGTGCATTATGTAGCTCGAAAAGAGCGATCTAGATGATTCTGCATACTTCTGACCAAAGACCCACCAAGATTACCGCAGAATATGCATATCTCAGCTGGAAACACCACGAAAATCAAGATATCGCCGGTTCTGCATATCAAACCAACTGTGAAGTGGTGAAAACACCAGATAACGTGTTTCTCGCATTAAATAGCTCGAAAAGTGCGATCTCGAAGATCCTGCGTACTTCTGACAGAAGTCTCACCAAGATTATCGTAGAAATTGCATATATCAGCTTGAAACCCGACCGAAACCAAGATATCTCCGGTTATGCATGTCAAACGTACTGTGGAGTGGTGAAAACACCAGAAAACGTGTTTCGTGCATTAAGTAGCTCGAAAAGAGCGATCTAGATGATTCTGCATACTTCTGACAAAAGACCCACCATGATTATCGCAGAAAATGCATATCTCCGCTGGAAACACCACGAAAATCAAGATATCGCCTGTTCGGCATATCAAACGCACTGTGGAGTGGTGAAAACAACCAGAGAACGTGTTTCTCGCATTAAATAGCTAGAATAGTGCGATCTCGATGATTCTGCATACTTCGGACAGATGTCTCACCAAGATTATCGTAAAAAATTCATATCTCAGCTTGAAACCCCACGAAAACCAAGATATCGCTGGTACTGCATATCAAACGCACTGTGGAGTGGTGAAAACACCAGATAACGTGTTTCTCGCATTAAATAGCTTGAAAAGAGCGTTCTCGAAGATCCTGCATACTTCTGACAGAAGTCTCACCAAGATTATCGTAGAAAATGCATATCTCAGCTTGAAACCCGACGAAAACCGAATTATCTCCGGTTCTGCACATCAAACCTACCGTGGAGTGATGAAAACACCAGAAAACGTGTTTCGCGCATTAAGTAGCTCGAAAAGAGCGTTCTCGAAGATTCTGCATACTTCTGACAGAAGTCTCACCAAGATTATCCCAGGAAATGCATATCTCAGCTTGAAACCAGACGAAAACCAAAATATCGCCGGTTCTGCATATCATACCAACTGTGGAGTGGTAAAAACACCAGATAACGTGTTTATCGCATTAAATAGCTCGAAAGGTGCGATCTTGATGATTTTTCATACTTCTAACAGATGTCTCACCAAGATTATCGCAGAAAATGCATATCTCTGCTTGAAACCCCACGAAAACCAAGATATCGCCTGTTCTGCATATCAAACGCACTGTGGAGTGGTGAAAACCCCAGAAAACGAGTTTCTCGCATTAAATAGCTCGAAAAGGGCGCTCTCGATGTTTCTGCATACTTCGGACAGATGTTTCACCAAGATTATCGTAGAAAATGCATATCACAGCTTGAAACCCGACCGAAAAAAAGATATCTCCGGTTCTGCATGTCAAACGTACTGTGGAGTGGTGAAAACCCCAGAAAACGTGTTTATCGCATTAAATAGCTCGAAAAGTGCGATCTTGATGATTTTTCATACTTCTGACAGAAGTCTCACCAAGATTATCGTAGAAAATGCATATCTCAGCTTGAAACCCCACGAAAACCAAGACATCTACTGTTCTGCATATCCAACGAACTGTGGAGTGGTGAAAACCCCAGAAAACGTGTTTCTCGCATTAAATAGCTCGAAAAGTGCGATCTTGATGATTTTTCATACTTCTAACAGATATCTCACCAAGATTATCGCAGAAAATGCATATCTCTGCTTGAAACCCCACGAAAACCAAGATATCTACTGTTCTGCATATCAAACGCACTGTGGAGTGGTGAAAACACCAGATAACGTGTTTCTCGCACTAACTAGCTCGAAAAGAGCGATCTCGATGATTCAGCATACTTCGGACAGAATTCTCACCAAGATTATCACAGAGAATGCATATCTCAGCTTTAATCCCCACGAAAACCAAGGTATCGCCGGTTCTGCATATCAAACGCACTGTGGCGTGGTGAAAACACCAGATAACGTGTTTCTCGCATGAAATAGATCGAAACGAGCGATCTCGATGATTCTGCATACTTCGGACAGAAGTCTCACCAAAATTATCGTAAAAAATGCATATCTCAGCTTGAAACCCCACCGAAAACCAAGATATCGCTGTGTTCTGCATATCAAACGCACTGTGGAGTGGTGAAAACCCCAGAAAACGTGTTCCTCGCATTACATAGCTAGAATAGAGCGATCTCGATGATTCTTCATACTTCGGACAGAAGTCTCACCAAGATTATCGTAAAAAATGCATATCTCAGCTTGAAACCCCATGAAAACCAAGATATCGCTGGTACTGCATATCAAACGCACTGTGGAGTGGTGAAAACACCAGATAACGTGTTTCTCGCATTAAATAGCTCGAAAAGAGCGTTCTCTAAGATCCTGCATACTTCGGACAGTAGTCTCACCAAGATTATCGTAAAAAATGCATATCTCAGCTAGAAACCCCACGAACGCCAAGATATCGCTGGTTCTGCATATCAAACGCACTGTGGAGTGGTGAAAACACCGGATAAGGTTTTTCTCGCATTAACTAGCTCGAAAAGAGCGATCTCGATGATTCAGCATACTTCGGACAGAAGTCTCACCAGGATTATCGTAGAAAATGCATATCTCAGCTTGAAACCCGACCGAAACCAAGATATCTCCGGTTCTGCATGTCAAACGTACTGTGGAGTGGTGAAAACACCAGAAAACGTGTTTCGTGCATTAAGTAGCTCGAAAGGAGCGTCCTAGATGATTCTGCATACTTCTGACTGAAGTCTCACCAATATTATCGCAGAAAATGCATATCTCAGCTCGAAACCTCACGAAAATCAAGATGTTGCCGGTTCTGCATATCAAACGCACTGTGGAGTGGTGAAAACAACCAGAGAACGTGTTTCTCGCATTAACTAGCTCGAATAGACCGATCTCGATTATTCTGCATACATCGGACAGAAGTCTCACCAAGATTATCGAAAAAAATGCATATCTCAGCTTGAAACCCCACAAAAACCAAGATATCTACTGTTGTGCATATCCAACGAACTGTGGAGTGGTGAAAACCCCAGAAAACGTGTTTCTCGCATTAAATAGCTCGAAAAGAGCGCTCTAGTTGTTTCTGCATACTTCGGACTGATGTCTCACCAAGCTTATCGTAGAAAATGCATATCTCAGCTTGAAACCCGACGAAAACCAAAATATCTCCGGGTCTGCATATCCAACGCACTGTGGAGTGGTGAAAACACCAGATAACGTGTTTCCGCATTAAATAGCTCGAAACGAGCGATTTCGATGATTCTGCATATTTCGGACAGAAGTCTCAACAAGATTATCGCAGAAAATGCATATCTCAGCTTGAAACCCCACGAAAATCAAGATTTCTACTGTTCTGCATACCAAACGCACTGTGGAGTGGTGAAAACACCAGATAACGTGTTTCTCGCATTAAATAGCTCGAAAAGAGCGTTCTCTAAGATCCTGCATACTTCTGACAGAAGTCTCACCAAGATTATCGTAGAAAATGCATATCTCAGCTTGAAACCCGACGAAAACCGAGTTATCTCCGGTTCTGCACATCAAACGTACCGTGGAGTGGTGAAAACACCTGAAAACGTGTTTCGCGCACTAAGTAGCTCGAAAAGTGCGTTCTCGAAGATTCTGCATACTTCTGACAGAAGTCTCACCAGGATTATCGTAGAAAATGCATATCTCAGCTTGAAACCCGACCGAAACCAAGATATCTCCTGTTCTGCATGTCAAACGTACTGTGGAGTGGTGAAAACACCAGAAAACGTGTTTCGTGCATTAAGTAGCTCGAAAAGAGCGTTCTCGCAGATTCTGCATACTTCTGACAGAAGTCTCACCAGGATTATCGTAGAAAATGCATGTCTCAGCTTGAAACCCGACCGAAACCAAGATATCTCCGGTTCTGCATGTCAAACGTACTGTGGAGTGGTGAAACCACCAGAAAAGGTGTTTCGTGCATTATGTAGCTCGAAAAGAGCGATCTAGATGATTCTGCATACTTCTGACCAAAGACCCACCAAGATTACCGCAGAATATGCATATCTCAGCTGGAAACACCACGAAAATCAAGATATCGCCGGTTCTGCATATCAAACCAACTGTGAAGTGGTGAAAACACCAGATAACGTGTTTCTCGCATTAAATAGCTCGAAAAGTGCGATCTCGAAGATCCTGCGTACTTCTGACAGAAGTCTCACCAAGATTATCGTAGAAATTGCATATATCAGCTTGAAACCCGACCGAAACCAAGATATCTCCGGTTATGCATGTCAAACGTACTGTGGAGTGGTGAAAACACCAGAAAACGTGTTTCGTGCATTAAGTAGCTCGAAAAGAGCGATCTACATGATTCTGCATACTTCTGACAAAAGACCCACCATGATTATCGCAGAAAATGCATATCTCCGCTGGAAACACCACGAAAATCAAGATATCGCCTGTTCGGCATATCAAACGCACTGTGGAGTGGTGAAAACAACCAGAGAACGTGTTTCTCGCATTAAATAGCTCGAATAGTGCGATCTCGATGATTCTGCATACTTCGGACAGATGTCTCACCAAGATTATCGTAAAAAATTCATATCTCAGCTTGAAACCCCACGAAAACCAAGATATCGCTGGTACTGCATATCAAACGCACTGTGGAGTGGTGAAAACACCAGATAACGTGTTTCTCGCATTAAATAGCTCGAAAAGAGCGTTCTCGAAGGTCCTGCATACTTCTGACAGAAGTCTCACCAAGATTATCGTAGAAAATGCATATCTCAGCTTGAAACCCGACGAAAACCAAATTATCTCCGGTTCTGCACATCAAACCTACCGTGGAGTGATGAAAACACCAGAAAACGTGTTTCGCGCATTAAGTAGCTCGAAAAGAGCGTTCTCGAAGATTCTGCATACTTCTGACAGAAGTCTCACCAAGATTATCGCAGGAAATGCATATCTCAGCTTGAAACCAGACGAAAACCAAAATATCGCCGGTTCTGCATATCATACCAACTGTGGAGTGGTAAAAACACCAGATAACGTGTTTATCGCATTAAATAGCTCGAAAAGTGCGATCTTGATGATTTTTCATACTTCTAACAGATGTCTCACCAAGATTATCGCAGAAAATGCATATCTCTGCTTGAAACCCCACGAAAACCAAGATATCGCCTGTTCTGCATATCAAACGCACTGTGGAGTGGTGATAACCCCAGAAAACGAGTTTCTCGCATTAAATAGCTCGAAAAGGGCGCTCTCGATGTTTCTGCATACTTCGGACAGATGTTTCACCAAGATTATCGTAGAAAATGCATATCACAGCTTGAAACCCGACCGAAAAAAAGATATCTCCGGTTCTGCATGTCAAACGTACTGTGGAGTGGTGAAAACCCCAGAAAACGTGTTTATCGCATTAAATAGCTCGAAAAGTGCGATCTTGATGATTTTTCATACTTCTGACAGAAGTCTCGCCAAGATTATCGTAGAAAATGCATATCTCAGCTTGAAACCCCACGAAAACCAAGACATCTACTGTTTTGCATATCCAACGAACTGTGGAGTGGTGAAAACCCCAGAAAACGTGTTTCTCGCATTAAATAGCTCGAAAAGTGCGATCTTGATGATTTTTCATACTTCTAACAGATATCTCACCAAGATTATCGCAGAAAATGCATATCTCTGCTTGAAACCCCACGAAAACCAAGATATCTACTGTTCTGCATATCAAACGCACTGTGGAGTGGTGAAAACACCAGATAACGTGTTTCTCGCACTAACTAGCTCGAAAAGAGCGATCTCGATGATTCAGCATACTTCGGACAGAATTCTCACCAAGATTATCACAGAGAATGCATATCTCAGCTTTAATCCCCACGAAAACCAAGGTATCGCCGGTTCTGCATATCAAACGCACTGTGGAGTGGTGAAAACACCAGATAACGTGTTTCTCGCATGAAATAGATCGAAACGAGCGATCTCGATGATTCTGCATACTTCGGACAGAAGTCTCACCAAAATTATCGTAAAAAATGCATATCTCAGCTTGAAACCCCACCGAAAACCAAGATATCGCTGTGTTCTGCATATCAAACGCACTGCGGAGTGGTGAAAACCCCAGAAAACGTGTTCCTCGCATTACATAGCTAGAATAGAGCGATCTCGATGATTCTTCATACTTCGGACAGAAGTCTCACCAAGATTATCGTAAAAAATGCATATCTCAGCTTGAAACCCCATGAAAACCAAGATATCGCTGGTACTGCATATCAAACGCACTGTGGAGTGGTGAAAACACCAGATAACGTGTTTCTCGCATTAAATAGCTAGAAAAGAGCGTTCTCTAAGATCCTGCATACTTCGGACAGTAGTCTCACCAAGATTATCGTAAAAAATGCATATCTCAGCTTGAAACCCCACGAACGCCAAGATATCGCTGGTTCTGCATATCAAACGCACTGTGGAGTGGTGAAAACACCGGATAAGGTTTTTCTCGCATTAACTAGCTCGAAAAGAGCGATCTCGATGATTCAGCATACTTCGGACAGAAGTCTCACCAGGATTATCGTAGAAAATGCATATCTCAGCTTGAAACCCGACCGAAACCAAGATATCTCCGGTTCTGCATGTCAAACGTACTGTGGAGTGGTGAAAACACCAGAAAACGTGTTTCGTGCATTAAGTAGCTCGAAAGGAGCGTCCTAGATGATTCTGCATACTTCTGACTGAAGTCTCACCAATATTATCGCAGAAAATGCATATCTCAGCTCGAAACCTCACGAAAATCAAGATGTTGCCGGTTCTGCATATCAAACGCACTGTGGAGTGGTGAAAACAACCAGAGAACGTGTTTCTCGCATTAACTAGCTCGAATAGACCGATCTCGATTATTCTGCATACATCGGACAGAAGTCTCACCAAGATTATCGAAAAAAATGCATATCTCAGCTTGAAACCCCACGAAAACCAAGATATCTACTGTTGTGCATATCCAACGAACTGTGGAGTGGTGAAAACCCCAGAAAACGTGTTTCTCGCATTAAATAGCTCGAAAAGAGCGCTCTAGTTGTTTCTGCATACTTCGGACTGATGTCTCACCAAGCTTATCGTAGAAAATGCATATCTCAGCTTGAAACCCGACGAAAACCAAAATATCTCCGCGTCTGCATATCCAACGCACTGTGGAGTGGTGAAAACACCAGATAACGTGTTTCCGCATTAAATAGCTCGAAACGAGCGATTTCGATGATTCTGCATACTTCGGACAGAAGTCTCAACAAGATTATCGCAGAAAATGCATATCTCAGCTTGAAACCCCACGAAAATCAAGATTTCTACTGTTCTGCATACCAAACGCACTGTGGAGTGGTGAAAACACCAGATAACGTGTTTCTCGCATTAAATAGCTCGAAAAGAGCGTTCTCTAAGATCCTGCATACTTCTGACAGAAGTCTCACCAAGATTATCGTAGAAAATGCATATCTCAGCTTGAAACCCGACGAAAACCGAGTTATCTCCGGTTCTGCACATCAAACGTACCGTGGAGTGGTGAAAACACCTGAAAACGTGTTTCGCGCACTAAGTAGCTCGAAAAGTGCGTTCTCGAAGATTCTGCATACTTCTGACAGAAGTCTCACCAGGATTATCGTAGAAAATGCATATCTCAGCTTGAAACCCGACCGAAACCAAGATATCTCCTGTTCTGCATGTCAAACGTACTGTGGAGTGGTGAAAACACCAGAAAACGTGTTTCGTGCATTAAGTAGCTCGAAAAGAACGATCTAGATGATTCTGCATACTTCTGACTGAAGTCTCACCAAGATTATCGCAGAAAATGCATATCTCTGCTTGAAACCCCACGAAAACCAAGATATCGCCTGTTCTGCATATCAAACGCTATGTGGAGTGGTGAAAACCCCAGAAAACGAGTTTCTCGCACTAACTAGCTCGAAAAGAGCGCTCTCGATGTTTCTGCATACTTCGGACAGATGTTTCACCAAGATTATCGTAGAAAATGCATATCTCAGCTTGAAACCCGACGTAAAACCAAAATATCGCCGGTTCTGCATATCAAACCAACTGTGAAGTGGTGAAAACACCAGATAACGTGTTTCTCGCATTAAATAGCTCGAAAAGTGCGATCTCGATGATTCTTCATACATCTGACAGAAGTCTCACCAAGATTATCGTAGAAAATGCATATCTCAGCTTGAAACCCGACGAAAACCGAGTTATCTCCGGTTCTGCACATCAAACGTACCGTGGAGTGGTGAAAACACCGGAAAACGTGTTTCGCGCATTAAGTAGCTCGAAAAGAGCGTTCTCGCAGATTCTGCATACTTCTGACAGAAGTCTCACCAGGATTATCGTAGAAAATGCATATCTCAGCTTGAAACCCGACCGAAACCAAGATATCTCCGGTTCTGCATGTCAAACGTACTGTGGAGTGGTGAAACCACCAGAAAAGGTGTTTCGTGCATTATGTAGCTCGAAAAGAGCGATCTAGATGATTCTGCATACTTCTGACCAAAGACCCACCAAGATTACCGCAGAATATGCATATCTCAGCTGGAAACACCACGAAAATCAAGATATCGCCGGTTCTGCATATCAAACCAACTGTGAAGTGGTGAAAACACCAGATAACGTGTTTCTCGCATTAAATAGCTCGAAAAGTGCGATCTCGAAGATCCTGCGTACTTCTGACAGAAGTCTCACCAAGATTATCGTAGAAATTGCATATATCAGCTTGAAACCCGACCGAAACCAAGATATCTCCGGTTATGCATGTCAAACGTACTGTGGAGTGGTGAAAACACCAGAAAACGTGTTTCGTGCATTAAGTAGCTCGAAAAGAGCGATCTAGATGATTCTGCATACTTCTGACAAAAGACCCACCATGATTATCGCAGAAAATGCATATCTCCGCTGGAAACACCACGAAAATCAAGATATCGCCTGTTCGGCATATCAAACGCACTGTGGAGTGGTGAAAACAACCAGAGAACGTGTTTCTCGCATTAAATAGCTCGAATAGTGCGATCTCGATGATTCTGCATACTTCGGACAGATGTCTCACCAAGATTATCGTAAAAAATTCATATCTCAGCTTGAAACCCCACGAAAACCAAGATATCGCTGGTACTGCATATCAAACGCACTGTGGAGTGGTGAAAACACCAGATAACGTGTTTCTCGCATTAAATAGCTCGAAAAGAGCGTTCTCGAAGGTCCTGCATACTTCTGACAGAAGTCTCACCAAGATTATCGTAGAAAATGCATATCTCAGCTTGAAACCCGACGAAAACCAAATTATCTCCGGTTCTGCACATCAAACCTACCGTGGAGTGATGAAAACACCAGAAAACGTGTTTCGCGCATTAAGTAGCTCGAAAAGAGCGTTCTCGAAGATTCTGCATACTTCTGACAGAAGTCTCACCAAGATTATCGCAGGAAATGCATATCTCAGCTTGAAACCAGACGAAAACCAAAATATCGCCGGTTCTGCATATCATACCAACTGTGGAGTGGTAAAAACACCAGATAACGTGTTTATCGCATTAAATAGCTCGAAAAGTGCGATCTTGATGATTTTTCATACTTCTAACAGATGTCTCACCAAGATTATCGCAGAAAATGCATATCTCTGCTTGAAACCCCACGAAAACCAAGATATCGCCTGTTCGGCATATCAAACGCACTGTGGAGTGGTGAAAACAACCAGAGAACGTGTTTCTCGCATTAAATAGCTCGAATAGTGCGATCTCGATGATTCTGCATACTTCGGACAGATGTCTCACCAAGATTATCGTAAAAAATTCATATCTCAGCTTGAAACCCCACGAAAACCAAGATATCGCTGGTACTGCATATCAAACGCACTGTGGAGTGGTGAAAACACCAGATAACGTGTTTCTCGCATTAAATAGCTCGAAAAGAGCGTTCTCGAAGGTCCTGCATACTTCTGACAGAAGTCTCACCAAGATTATCGTAGAAAATGCATATCTCAGCTTGAAACCCGACGAAAACCAAATTATCTCCGGTTCTGCACATCAAACCTACCGTGGAGTGATGAAAACACCAGAAAACGTGTTTCGCGCATTAAGTAGCTCGAAAAGAGCGTTCTCGAAGATTCTGCATACTTCTGACAGAAGTCTCACCAAGATTATCGCAGGAAATGCATATCTCAGCTTGAAACCAGACGAAAACCAAAATATCGCCGGTTCTGCATATCATACCAACTGTGGAGTGGTAAAAACACCAGATAACGTGTTTATCGCATTAAATAGCTCGAAAAGTGCGATCTTGATGATTTTTCATACTTCTAACAGATGTCTCACCAAGATTATCGCAGAAAATGCATATCTCTGCTTGAAACCCCACGAAAACCAAGATATCGCCTGTTCTGCATATCAAACGCACTGTGGAGTGGTGATAACCCCAGAAAACGAGTTTCTCGCATTAAATAGCTCGAAAAGGGCGCTCTCGATGTTTCTGCATACTTCGGACAGATGTTTCACCAAGATTATCGTAGAAAATGCATATCACAGCTTGAAACCCGACCGAAAAAAAGATATCTCCGGTTCTGCATGTCAAACGTACTGTGGAGTGGTGAAAACCCCAGAAAACGTGTTTATCGCATTAAATAGCTCGAAAAGTGCGATCTTGATGATTTTTCATACTTCTGACAGAAGTCTCACCAAGATTATTGTAGAAAATGCATATCTCAGCTTGAAACCCCACGAAAACCAAGACATCTACTGTTCTGCATATCCAACGAACTGTGGAGTGGTGAAAACCCCAGAAAACGTGTTTCTCGCATTAAATAGCTCGAAAAGTGCGATCTTGATGATTTTTCATACTTCTAACAGATGTTTCACCAAGATTATCGCAGAAAATGCATATCTCTGCTTGAAACCCCACGAAAACCAAGATATCTACTGTTCTGCATATCAAACGCACTGTGGAGTGGTGAAAACACCAGATAACGTGTTTCTCGCACTAACTAGCTCGAAAAGAGCGATCTCGATGATTCAGCATACTTCGGACAGAATTCTCACCAAGATTAACACAGAGAATGCATATCTCAGCTTTAATCCCCACGAAAACCAAGGTATCGCCGGTTCTGCATATCAAACGCACTGTGGAGTGGTGAAAACACCAGATAACGTGTTTCTCGCATGAAATAGATCGAAACGAGCGATCTCGATGATTCTGCATACTTCGGACAGAAGTCTCACCAAAATTATCGTAAAAAATGCATATCTCAGCTTGAAACCCCACCGAAAACCAAGATATCGCTGTGTTCTGCATATCAAACGCACTGTGGAGTGGTGAAAACCCCAGAAAACGTGTTCCTCGCATTACATAGCTAGAATAGAGCGATCTCGATGATTCTTCATACTTCGGACAGAAGTCTCACCAAGATTATCGTAAAAAATGCATATCTCAGCTTGAAACCCCACGAAAACCAAGATATCGCTGGTACTGCATATCAAACGCACTGTGGAGTGGTGAAAACACCAGATAACGTGTTTCGCGCATTAAGTAGCTCGAAAAGAGCGTTCTCGAAGATTCTGCATACTTCTGACAGAAGTCTCACCAAGATTATCGCAGGAAATGCATATCTCAGCTTGAAACCAGACGAAAACCAAAATATCGCCGGTTCTGCATATCATACCAACTGTGGAGTGGTAAAAACACCAGATAACGTGTTTATCGCATTAAATAGCTCGAAAAGTGCGATCTTGATGATTTTTCATACTTCTAACAGATGTCTCACCAAGATTATCGCAGAAAATGCATATCTCTGCTTGAAACCCCACGAAAACCAAGATATCGCCTGTTCTGCATATCAAACGCACTGTGGAGTGGTGAAAACCCCAGAAAACGAGTTTCTCGCATTAAATAGCTCGAAAAGGGCGCTCTCGATGTTTCTGCATACTTCGGACAGATGTTTCACCTAGATTATCGTAGAAAATGCATATCACAGCTTGAAACCCGACCGAAAAAAAGATATCTCCGGTTCTGCATGTCAAACGTACTGTGGAGTGGTGAAAACCACAGAAAACGTGTTTATCGCATTAAATAGCTCGAAAAGTGCGATCTTGATGATTTTTCATACTTCTGACAGAAGTCTCACCAAGATTATCGTAGAAAATGCATATCTCAGCTTGAAACCCCACGAAAACCAAGACATCTACTGTTCTGCATATCCAACGAACTGTGGAGTGGTGAAAACCCCAGAAAACGTGTTTCTCGCATTAAATAGCTCGAAAAGTGCGATCTTGATGATTTTTCATACTTCTAACAGATGTCTCACCAAGATTATCGCAGAAAATGCATATCTCTGCTTGAAACCCCACGAAAACCAAGATATCTACTGTTCTGCATATCAAACGCACTGTGGAGTGGTGAAAACACCAGATAACGTGTTTCTCGCACTAACTAGCTCGAAAAGAGCGATCTCGATGATTCAGCATACTTCGGACAGAATTCTCACCAAGATTATCACAGAGAATGCATATCTCAGCTTTAATCCCCACGAAAACCAAGGTATCGCCGGTTCTGCATATCAAACGCACTGTGGAGTGGTGAAAACACCAGATAACGTGTTTCTCGCATGAAATAGATCGAAACGAGCGATCTCGATGATTCTGCATACTTCGGACAGAAGTCTCACCAAAATTATCGTAAAAAATGCATATCTCAGCTTGAAACCCCACCGAAAACCAAGATATCGCTGTGTTCTGCATATCAAACGCACTGTGGAGTGGTGAAAACCCCAGAAAACGTGTTCCTCGCATTACATAGCTAGAATAGAGCGATCTCGATGATTCTTCATACTTCGGACAGAAGTCTCACCAAGATTATCGTAAAAAATGCATATCTCAGCTTGAAACCCCACGAAAACCAAGATATCGCTGGTACTGCATATCAAACGCACTGTGGAGTGGTGAAAACACCAGATAACGTGTTTCTCGCATTAAATAGCTCGAAAAGAGCGTTCTCTAAGATCCTGCATACTTCGGACAGTAGTCTCACCAAGATTATCGTAAAAAATGCATATCTCAGCTTGAAACCCCACGAACGCCAAGATATCGCTGGTTCTGCATATCAAACGCACTGTGGAGTGGTGAAAACACCGGATAAGGTTTTTCTCGCATTAACTAGCTCGAAAAGAGCGATCTCGATGATTCAGCATACTTCGGACAGAAGTCTCACCAGGATTATCGTAGAAAATGCATATCTCAGCTTGAAACCCGACCGAAACCAAGATATCTCCGGTTCTGCATGTCAAACGTACTGTGGAGTGGTGAAAACACCAGAAAACGTGTTTCGTGCATTAAGTAGCTCGAAAGGAGCGTCCTAGATGATTCTGCATACTTCTGACTGAAGTCTCACCAATATTATCGCAGAAAATGCATATCTCAGCTCGAAACCTCACGAAAATCAAGATGTTGCCGGTTCTGCATATCAAACGCACTGTGGAGTGGTGAAAACAACCAGAGAACGTGTTTCTCGCATTAGATAGCTCGAATAGACCGATCTCGATAATTCTGCATACATCGGACAGAAGTCTCACCAAGATTATCGAAAAAAATGCATATCTCAGCTTGAAACCCCACGAAAACCAAGATATCTACTGTTGTGCATATCCAACGAACTGTGGAGTGGTGAAAACCCCAGAAAACGTGTTTCTCGCATTAAATAGCTCGAAAAGAGCGCTCTAGTTGTTTCTGCATACTTCGGACTGATGTCTCACCAAGCTTATCGTAGAAAATGCATATCTCAGCTTGAAACCCGACGAAAACCAAAATATCTCCGGGTCTGCATATCCAACGCACTGTGGAGTGGTGAAAACACCAGATAACGTGTTTCCGCATTAAATAGCTCGAAACGAGCGATTTCGATGATTCTGCATACTTCGGACAGAAGTCTCAACAAGATTATCGCAGAAAATGCATATCTCAGCTTGAAACCCCACGAAAATCAAGATTTCTACTGTTCTGCATACCAAACGCACTGTGGAGTGGTGAAAACACCAGATAACGTGTTTCTCGCATTAAATAGCTCGAAAAGAGCGTTCTCTAAGATCCTGCATACTTCTGACAGAAGTCTCACCAAGATTATCGTAGAAAATGCATATCTCAGCTTGAAACCCGACGAAAACCGAGTTATCTCCGGTTCTGCACATCAAACGTACCGTGGAGTGGTGAAAACACCTGAAAACGTGTTTCGCGCACTAAGTAGCTCGAAAAGTGCGTTCTCGAAGATTCTGCATACTTCTGACAGAAGTCTCACCAGGATTATCGTAGAAAATGCATATCTCAGCTTGAAACCCGACCGAAACCAAGATATCTCCTGTTCTGCATGTCAAACGTACTGTGGAGTGGTGAAAACACCAGAAAACGTGTTTCGTGCATTAAGTAGCTCGAAAAGAACGATCTAGATGAATCTGCATACTTCTGACTGAAGTCTCACCAAGATTATCGCAGAAAATGCATATCTCTGCTTGAAACCCCACGAAAACCAAGATATCGCCTGTTCAGCATATCAAACGCTATGTGGAGTGGTGAAAACCCCAGAAAACGAGTTTCTCGCACTAACTAGCTCGAAAAGAGCGCTCTCGATGTTTCTGCATACTTCGGACAGATGTTTCACCAAGATTATCGTAGAAAATGCATATCTCAGCTTGAAACCCGACGAAAACCAAAATATCGCCGGTTCTGCATATCAAACCAACTGTGAAGTGGTGAAAACACCAGATAACGTGTTTCTCGCATTAAATAGCTCGAAAAGTGCGATCTCGATGATTCTTCATACTTCTGACAGAAGACTCACCAAGATTATCGTAGAAAATGCATATCTCAGCTTGAAACCCGACGAAAACCGAGTTATCTCCGGTTCTGCACATCAAACGTACCGTGGAGTGGTGAAAACACCGGAAAACGTGTTTCGCGCATTAAGTAGCTCGAAAAGAGCGTTCTCGCAGATTCTGCATACTTCTGACAGAAGTCTCACCAGGATTATCGTAGAAAATGCATATCTCAGCTTGAAACCCGACCGAAACCAAGATATCTCCGGTTCTGCATGTCAAACGTACTGTGGAGTGGTGAAACCACCAGAAAAGGTGTTTCGTGCATTATGTAGCTCGAAAAGAGCGATCTAGATGATTCTGCATACTTCTGACCAAAGACCCACCAAGATTACCGCAGAATATGCATATCTCAGCTGGAAACACCACGAAAATCAAGATATCGCCGGTTCTGCATATCAAACCAACTGTGAAGTGGTGAAAACACCAGATAACGTGTTTCTCGCATTAAATAGCTCGAAAAGTGCGGTCTCGAAGATCCTGCGTACTTCTGACAGAAGTCTCACCAAGATTATCGTAGAAATTGCATATATCAGCTTGAAACCCGACCGAAACCAAGATATCTCCGGTTATGCATGTCAAACGTACTGTGGAGTGGTGAAAACACCAGAAAACGTGTTTCGTGCATTAAGTAGCTCGAAAAGAGCGATCTAGATGATTCTGCATACTTCTGACAAATGACCCACCATGATTATCGCAGAAAATGCATATCTCCGCTGGAAACACCACGAAAATCAAGATATCGCCTGTTCGGCATATCAAACGCACTGTGGAGTGGTGAAAACAACCAGAGAACGTGTTTCTCGCATTAAATAGCTCGAATAGTGCGATCTCGATGATTCTGCATACTTCGGACAGATGTCTCACCAAGATTATCGTAGAAAATGCATATCTCAGCTTGAAACCCGACGAAAACCAAATTATCTCCGGTTCTGCACATCAAACCTACCGTGGAGTGATGAAAACACCAGAAAACGTGTTTCGCGCATTAAGTAGCTCGAAGAGAGCGTTCTCGAAGATTCTGCATACTTCTGACAGAAGTCTCACCAAGATTATCGTAGAAAATGCATATCTCAGCTTGAAACCCGACGAAAACCAAATTATCTCCGGTTCTGCACATCAAACCTACCGTGGAGTGATGAAAACACCAGAAAACGTGTTTCGCGCATTAAGTAGCTCAAAAAGAGCGTTCTCGAAGATTCTGCATACTTCTGACAGAAGTCTCACCAAGATTATCGTAGAAATTGCATATATCAGCTTGAAACCCGACCGAAACCAAGATATCTCCGGTTATGCATGTCAAACGTACTGTGGAGTGGTGAAAACACCAGAAAACGTGTTTCGTGCATTAAGTAGCTCGAAAAGAGCGATCTAGATGATTCTGCATACTTCTGACAAAAGACCCACCATGATTATCGCAGAAAATGCATATCTCCGCTGGAAACACCACGAAAATCAAGATATCGCCTGTTCGGCATATCAAACGCACTGTGGAGTGGTGAAAACAACCAGAGAACGTGTTTCTCGCATTAAATAGCTCGAATAGTGCGATCTCGATGATTCTGCATACTTCGGACAGATGTCTCACCAAGATTATCGTAGAAAATGCATATCTCAGCTTGAAACCCGACGAAAACCAAATTATCTCCGGTTCTGCACATCAAACCTACCGTGGAGTGATGAAAACACCAGAAAACGTGTTTCGCGCATTAAGTAGCTCGAAAAGAGCGTTCTCGAAGATTCTGCATACTTCTGACAGAAGTCTCACCAAGATTATCGTAGAAAATGCATATCTCAGCTTGAAACCCGACGAAAACCAAATTATCTCCGGTTCTGCACATCAAACCTACCGTGGAGTGATGAAAACACCAGAAAACGTGTTTCGCGCATTAAGTAGCTCGAAAAGAGCGTTCTCGAAGATTCTGCATACTTCTGACAGAAGTCTCACCAAGATTATCG
Organism: Anthophora plumipes; assembly: GCA_951804975.1. Taxonomy (NCBI): domain Eukaryota; kingdom Metazoa; phylum Arthropoda; class Insecta; order Hymenoptera; family Apidae; genus Anthophora; species Anthophora plumipes. Next base: position 953,108 of record CATORF010000419.1, read on the forward strand.
TAGAAATTGCATATATCAGCTTGAAACCCGACCGAAACCAAGATATCTCCGGTTATGCATGTCAAACGTACTGTGGAGTGGTGAAAACACCAGAAAACGTGTTTCGTGCATTAAGTAGCTCGAAAAGAGCGATCTAGATGATTCTGCATACTTCTGACAAAAGACCCACCATGATTATCGCAGAAAATGCATATCTCCGCTGGAAACACCACGAAAATCAAGATATCGCCTGTTCGGCATATCAAACGCACTGTGGAGTGGTGAAAACAACCAGAGAACGTGTTTCTCGCATTAAATAGCTCGAATAGTGCGATCTCGATGATTCTGCATACTTCGGACAGATGTCTCACCAAGATTATCGTAAAAAATTCATATCTCAGCTTGAAACCCCACGAAAACCAAGATATCGCTGGTACTGCATATCAAACGCACTGTGGAGTGGTGAAAACACCAGATAACGTGTTTCTCGCATTAAATAGCTCGAACAGAGCGTTCTCGAAGATCCTGCATACTTCTGACAGAAGTCTCACCAAGATTATCGTAGAAAATGCATATCTCAGCTTGAAACCCGACGAAAACCAAATTATCTCCGGTTCTGCACATCAAACCTACCGTGGAGTGATGAAAACACCAGAAAACGTGTTTCGCGCATTAAGTAGCTCGAAAAGAGCGTTCTCGAAGATTCTGCATACTTCTGACAGAAGTCTCACCAAGATTATCGCAGGAAATGCATATCTCATCTTGAAACCAGACGAAAACCAAAATATCGCCGGTTCTGCATATCATACCAACTGTGGAGTGGTAAAAACACCAGATAACGTGTTTGTCGCATTAAATAGCTCGAAAAGTGCGATCTTGATGATTTTTCATACTTCTAACAGATGTCTCACCAAGATTATCGCAGAAAATGCATATCTCTGCTTGAAACCCCACGAAAACCAAGATATCGCCTGTTCTGCATATCAAACGCACTGTGGAGTGGTGAAAACCCCAGAAAACGAGTTTCTCGCATTAAATAGCTCGAAAAGGGCGCTCTCGATGTTTCTGCATACTTCGGACAGATGTTTCACCAAGATTATCGTAGAAAATGCATATCACAGCTTGAAACCCGACCGAAAAAAAGATATCTCCGGTTCTGCATGTCAAACGTACTGTGGAGTGGTGAAAACCCCAGAAAACGTGTTTATCGCATTAAATAGCTCGAAAAGTGCGATCTTGATGATTTTTCATACTTCTGACAGAAGTCTCACCAAGATTATCGTAGAAAATGCATATCTCAGCTTGAAACCCCACGAAAACCAAGACATCTACTGTTCTGCATATCCAACGAACTGTGGAGTGGTGAAAACCCCAGAAAACGTGTTTCTCGCCTTAAATAGCTCGAAAAGTGCGATCTTGATGATTTTTCATACTTCTAACAGATGTCTCACCAAGATTATCGCAGAAAATGCATATCTCTGCTTGAAACCCCACGAAAACCAAGATATCTACTGTTCTGCATATCAAACGCACTGTGGAGTGGTGAAAACACCAGATAACGTGTTTCTCGCACTAACTAGCTCGAAAAGAGCGATCTCGATGATTCAGCATACTTCGGACAGAATTCTCACCAAGATTATCACAGAGAATGCATATCTCAGCTTTAATCCCCACGAAAACCAAGGTATCGCCGGTTCTGCATATCAAACGCACTGTGGAGTGGTGAAAACACCAGATAACGTGTTTCTCGCATGAAATAGATCGAAACGAGCGATCTCGATGATTCTGCATACTTCGGACAGAAGTCTCACCAAAATTATCGTAAAAAATGCATATCTCAGCTTGAAACCCCACCGAAAACCAAGATATCGCTGTGTTCTGCATATCAAACGCACTGTGGAGTGGTGAAAACCCCCGAGAAAACGTGTTCCTCGCATTACATAGCTAGAATAGAGCGATCTCGATGATTCTTCATACTTCGGACAGAAGTCTCACCAGGATTATCGTAAAAATGCATATCTCAGCTTGAAACCACACGAAAACCAAGATATCAACTGTTCTGCATATCAAACGCACTGTGGAGTGGTGAAAACACCAGATAACGTGTTTCTCGCATTAAATAGCTCGAAAAGAGCGTTCTCGAAGATCCTGCATACTTCTGACAGAAGTCTCACCAAGATTATCGTAGAAAATGCATATCTCAGCTCGAAACCTCACGAAAATCAAGATGTTGCCGGTTCTGCATATCAAACGCACTGTGGAGTGGTGAAAACAACCAGAGAACGTGTTTCTCGCATTAAATAGCTCGAATAGACCGATCTCGATGATTCTGCATACTTCGGACAGAAGTCTCACCAAGATTATCGTAAAAATGCATATCTCAGCTTGAAACCACACGAAAACCAAGATATCAACTGTTCTGCATATCAAACGCACTGTGGAGTGGTGAAAACACCAGATAACGTGTTTCTCGCATTAAATAGCTCGAAAAGAGCGTTCTCGAAGATCCTGCATACTTCTGACAGAAGTCTCACCAAGATTATCGCAGAAAATGCATATCTCTGCTTGAAACCCCACGAAAACCAAGATATCGCCTGTTCTGCATATCAAACGCACTGTGGAGTGGTGAAAACCCCAGAAAACGAGTTTCTCGCATTAAATAGCTCGAAAAGGGCGCTCTCGATGTTTCTGCATACTTCGGACAGATGTTTCACCAAGATTATCGTAGAAAATGCATATCACAGCTTGAAACCCGACCGAAAAAAAGATATCTCCGGTTCTGCATGTCAAACGTACTGTGGAGTGGTGAAAACCCCAGAAAACGTGTTTATCGCATTAAATAGCTCGAAAAGTGCGATCTTGATGATTTTTCATACTTCTGACAGAAGTCTCACCAAGATTATCGTAGAAAATGCATATCTCAGCTTGAAACCCCACGAAAACCAAGACATCTACTGTTCTGCATATCCAACGAACTGTGGAGTGGTGAAAACCCCAGAAAACGTGTTTCTCGCCTTAAATAGCTCGAAAAGTGCGATCTTGATGATTTTTCATACTTCTAACAGATGTCTCACCAAGATTATCGCAGAAAATGCATATCTCTGCTTGAAACCCCACGAAAACCAAGATATCTACTGTTCTGCATATCAAACGCACTGTGGAGTGGTGAAAACACCAGATAACGTGTTTCTCGCACTAACTAGCTCGAAAAGAGCGATCTCGATGATTCAGCATACTTCGGACAGAATTCTCACCAAGATTATCACAGAGAATGCATATCTCAGCTTTAATCCCCACGAAAACCAAGGTATCGCCGGTTCTGCATATCAAACGCACTGTGGAGTGGTGAAAACACCAGATAACGTGTTTCTCGCATGAAATAGATCGAAACGAGCGATCTCGATGATTCTGCATACTTCGGACAGAAGTCTCACCAAAATTATCGTAAAAAATGCATATCTCAGCTTGAAACCCCACCGAAAACCAAGATATCGCTGTGTTCTGCATATCAAACGCACTGTGGAGTGGTGAAAACCCCCGAGAAAACGTGTTCCTCGCATTACATAGCTAGAATAGAGCGATCTCGATGATTCTTCATACTTCGGACAGAAGTCTCACCAGGATTATCGTAAAAATGCATATCTCAGCTTGAAACCACACGAAAACCAAGATATCAACTGTTCTGCATATCAAACGCACTGTGGAGTGGTGAAAACACCAGATAACGTGTTTCTCGCATTAAATAGCTCGAAAAGAGCGTTCTCGAAGATCCTGCATACTTCTGACAGAAGTCTCACCAAGATTATCGTAGAAAATGCATATCTCAGCTCGAAACCTCACGAAAATCAAGATGTTGCCGGTTCTGCATATCAAACGCACTGTGGAGTGGTGAAAACAACCAGAGAACGTGTTTCTCGCATTAAATAGCTCGAATAGACCGATCTCGATGATTCTGCATACTTCGGACAGAAGTCTCACCAAGATTATCGTAAAAATGCATATCTCAGCTTGAAACCCCACGAAAACCAAGATATCTACAGTTCTGCATATCAAACGCACTGTGGAGTGGTGAAAACACCAGATAACGTGTTTCTCGCACTAACTAGCTCGAAAAGAGCGATCTCGATGATTCAGCATACTTCGGACAGAAGTCTCACCAGGATTATCGTAGAAAATGCATATCTCAGCTTGAAACCCGACCGAAACCAAGATATCTCCGGTTCTGCATGTCAAACGTACTGTGGAGTGGTGAAAAGACCAGAAAACGTGTTTCGTGCATTAAGTAGCTCGGAAGGAGCGTCCTAGATGATTCTGCATACTTCTGACTGAAGTCTCACCAATATTATCGCAGAAAATGCATATCTCAGCTCGAAACCTCACGAAAATCAAGATGTTGCCGGTTCTGCATATCAAACGCACTGTGGAGTGGTGAAAACAACCAGAGAACGTGTTTCTCGCATTAAATAGCTCGAATAGACCGATCTCGATGATTCTGCATACTTCGGACAGAAGTCTCACCAAGATTATCGTAAAAATGCATATCTCAGCTTGAAACCACACGAAAACCAAGATATCAACTGTTCTGCATATCAAACGCACTGTGGAGTGGTGAAAACACCAGATAACGTGTTTCTCGCATTAAATAGCTCGAAAAGAGCGTTCTCGAAGATCCTGCATACTTCTGACAGAAGTCTCACCAAGATTATCGTAGAAAATGCATATCTCAACTTGAAACCCGACGAAAACCGAATTATCTCCGGTTCTGCACATCAAACCTACCGTGGAGTGATGAAAACACCAGAAAACGTGTTTCGCGCATTAAGTAGCTCGAAAAGAGCGTTCTCGAAGATTCTGCATACATCTGACAGAAGTCTCACCAAGATTATCGCAGGAAATGCATATCTCAGCTTGAAACCCGACGAAAACCAAAATATCGCCGGTTCTGCATATCATACCAACTGTGGAGTGGTGAAAACACCAGATAACGTGTTTATCGCATTAAATAGCTCGAAAAGAGCGTTCTCGAAGATCCTGCATACTTCTGACAGAAGTCTCACCAAGATTATCGCAGAAAATGCATATCTCTGCTTGAAACCCCACGAAAACCAAGATATCTACTGTTCTGCATATCAAACGCACTGTGGAGTGGTGATAACACCAGATAACGTGTTTCTCGCACTAAGTAGCTCGAAAAGAGCGATCTCGATGATTCAGCATACTTCGGACAGAATTCTCACCAAGATTATCACAGAGAATGCATATCTCAGCTTTAATCCCCACGAAAACCAAGATATCGCCGGTTCTGCATATCAAACGCACTGTGGAGTGGTGAAAACACCAGATAACGTGTTTCTCGCATGAAATAGATCGAAACGAGCGATCTCGATGATTCTGCATACTTCGGACCGAAGTCTCACCAAGATTATCGTAAAAAATGCATATCTCAGCTTGAAACCCCACGAAAACCAAGATATCGCTGGTACTGCATATCAAACGCACTGTGGAGTGGTGAAAACACCAGATAACGTGTTTCCGCATTAAATAGCTCGAATAGACCGATCTGGATGATTCTGCATACTTCGGACAGAAGTCTCACCAAGATTATCGTAAAAATGCATATCTCAGCTTGAAACCCCACGAAAACCAAGATATCTACTGTTCTGCATATCCAACGAACTGTGGAGTGGTGAAAACCCCAGAAAACGTGTTTCTCGCAATAAATAGCTCGAAAAGTGCGCTCTCGTTGTTTCTGCATACTTCGGACTGATGTCTCACCAAGCTTATCGTAGAAAATGCATATCTCAGCTTGAAACCCGACGAAAACCAAAATATCTCCGGTTCTGCATATGCACTGCACTGTGGAGTGGTGAAAACACCAGATAACGTGTTTCCGCATTAAATAGCTCGAAACGAGCGATTTCGATGAATCTGCATACTTCGGACAGAAGTCTCAACAAGATTATCGCAGAAAATGCATATCTCAGCTTGAAACCCCACGAAAACCAAGATATCTACTGTTCTGCATATCAAACGCACTGTGGAGTGGTGAAAACACCAGATAACGTGTTTCTCGCATGAAATAGATCGAAACGAGCGATCTCGATGATTCTGCATACTTCGGACAGAAGTCTCACCAAAATTATCGTAAAAAATGCATATCTCAGCTTGAAACCCCACCGAAAACCAAGATATCGCTGTGTTCTGCATATCAAACGCACTGTGGAGTGGTGAAAACCCCAGAAAACGTGTTTCTCGCATTAAATAGCTCGAAAAGAGCGCTCTCGTTGTTTCTGCATACTTCGGACTGATGTCTCACCAAGCTTATTGTAGAAAATGCATACCTCAGCTTGAAACCCGACGAAAACCAAAATATCTCCGGTTCTGCATATCCAACGCACTGTGGAGTGGTGAAAACACCAGATAACGTGTTTCTCGCACTAACTAGCTCGAAAAGAGCGATCTCGATGATTCAGCATACTTCGGACAGAATTCTCACCAAGATTATCACTGAGAATGCATATCTCAGCTTTAATCCAACGAAAACCAAGATATCGCCGGTTCTGCATATCAAACGCACTGTGGAGTGGTGAAAACACCAGATAACGTGTTTCTCGCATGAAATAGCTCGAAACGAGCGATCTCGATGATTCTGCATACTTCGGACAGAAGTCTCACCAAAATTATCGTAAAAAATGCATATCTCAGCTTGAAACCCCACCGAAAACCAAGATATCGCTGTGTTCTGCATATCAAACGCACTGTGGAGTGGTGAAAACCCCAGAAAACGTGTTCCTCGCATTACATAGCTAGAATAGAGCGATCTCGATGATTCTTCATACTTCGGACAGAAGTCTCACCAGGATTATCTTAGAAAATGCATATCTCAGCTTGAAACCCGACCGAAACCAAGATATCTCCGGTTCTGCATGTCAAACGTACTGTGGAGTGGTGAAAACACCAGAAAACGTGTTTCGTGCATTAAGTAGCTCGAAAGGAGCGTCCTAGATGATTCTGCATACTTCTGACTGAAGTGTCACCAATATTATCGCAGAAAATGCATATCTCAGCTCGAAACCTCACGAAAATCAAGATGTTGCCGGTTCTGCATATCAAACGCACTGTGGAGTGGTGAAAACAACCAGAGAACGTGTTTCTCGCATTATATAGCTCGAATAGACCGATCTCGATGATTCTGCATACTTCGGATAGAAGACTCACCAAGATTATCGTAAAAAATGCATATCTCAGCTTGAAACCCCACGAAAACCAAGATATCGCTGGTACTGCATATCAAACGCACTGTGGAGTGGTGAAAACACCAGATAACGTGTTTCTCCCATTAAATAGCTCGAAAAGAGCGTTCTCGAAGATCCTGCATACTTCTGACAGAAGTCTCACCAAGATTATCGTAGAAAATGCATATCTCAGCTTGAAACCCCACGAAAACCAAGACATCTACTGTTCTGCATATCCAACGAACTGTGGAGTGGTGAAAATCCCAGAAAACGTGTTTCTCGCATTAAATAGATCGAAAAGAGCGTCCTCGAAGATTCTGCATACTTCTGACAGAAGTCTCACCAGGATTATCGTAGAAAATACATATCTCAGCTTGAAACCCGACCGAAACCAAGATATCTCCTGTTGTGCATGTCAATCGTACTGTGGAGTGGTGAAAACACCAGAAAACCTGTTTCGTGCATTAAGTAGCTCGAAAAGAGCGATCTAGATGATTCTGCATACTTCTGACTGAAGTCTCAACAATATTATAGCTAAAAATGAATATCTCAGCTCGAAACCTCACGAAAATCAAGATGTTGCCGGTTCTGCATATCAAACGCACTGTGGAGTGGTGAAAACAACCAGAGAACGTGTTTCTCGCATTAAATAGCTCGAATAGTGCGATCTCGATGATTCTGCATACTTCGGACAGAAGTCTCACCAAGATTATCGTAAAAAATGCATATCTCACCTTGCAACCCCACGAAAACCAAGATATCGCTGGTACTGCATATCAAACGCACTGTGGAGTGGTGAAAACACCAGATAACGTGTTTCTCGCATTAAATAGCTCGAAAAGAGCGTTCTCGATGATTCAGCATACTTCGGACAGAAATCTCACCAAGATCATCGCAGAGAATGCATATCACAGCTTGAAACCCGACCGAAAAAAAGATATCTCCGGTTCTGCATGTCAAACGTACTGTGGAGTGGTGAAATCCCCAGAAAACGTGTTTCTCGAATTAAATAGCTCGAAAAGTGCGATCTCGATGATTCTGCATACTTCTGACAGAAGTCTCACCAAGATTATCGCAGAAAATGCATATCTCAGCTGGAAACACCCCGAAAATCAAGATATCGCCTGTTCTGCATATCAAACGCACTGTGGAGTGGTGAAAACAACCAGAGAACGTGTTTCTCGCACTAACTAGCTCGAAAAGAGCGATCTCGATGATTCAGCATACTTCGGACAGAAGTCTCACCAGGATTATCGTAGAAAATGCATATCTCAGCTTGAAACCCGACCGAAACCAAGATATCTCCGGTTCTGCATGTCAAACGTACTGTGGAGTGGTGAAAAGACCAGAAAACGTGTTTCGTGCATTAAGTAGCTCGGAAGGAGCGTCCTAGATGATTCTGCATACTTCTGACTGAAGTCTCACCAATATTATCGCAGAAAATGCATATCTCAGCTCGAAACCTCACGAAAATCAAGATGTTGCCGGTTCTGCATATCAAACGCACTGTGGAGTGGTGAAAACAACCAGAGAACGTGTTTCTCGCATTAAATAGCTCGAATAGACCGATCTCGATGATTCTGCATACTTCGGACAGAAGTCTCACCAAGATTATCGTAAAAATGCATATCTCAGCTTGAAACCACACGAAAACCAAGATATCAACTGTTCTGCATATCAAACGCACTGTGGAGTGGTGAAAACACCAGATAACGTGTTTCTCGCATTAAATAGCTCGAAAAGAGCGTTCTCGAAGATCCTGCATACTTCTGACAGAAGTCTCACCAAGATTATCGTAGAAAATGCATATCTCAACTTGAAACCCGACGAAAACCGAATTATCTCCGGTTCTGCACATCAAACCTACCGTGGAGTGATGAAAACACCAGAAAACGTGTTTCGCGCATTAAGTAGCTCGAAAAGAGCGTTCTCGAAGATTCTGCATACATCTGACAGAAGTCTCACCAAGATTATCGCAGGAAATGCATATCTCAGCTTGAAACCCGACGAAAACCAAAATATCGCCGGTTCTGCATATCATACCAACTGTGGAGTGGTGAAAACACCAGATAACGTGTTTATCGCATTAAATAGCTCGAAAAGAGCGTTCTCGAAGATCCTGCATACTTCTGACAGAAGTCTCACCAAGATTATCGCAGAAAATGCATATCTCTGCTTGAAACCCCACGAAAACCAAGATATCTACTGTTCTGCATATCAAACGCACTGTGGAGTGGTGATAACACCAGATAACGTGTTTCTCGCACTAAGTAGCTCGAAAAGAGCGATCTCGATGATTCAGCATACTTCGGACAGAATTCTCACCAAGATTATCACAGAGAATGCATATCTCAGCTTTAATCCCCACGAAAACCAAGATATCGCCGGTTCTGCATATCAAACGCACTGTGGAGTGGTGAAAACACCAGATAACGTGTTTCTCGCATGAAATAGATCGAAACGAGCGATCTCGATGATTCTGCATACTTCGGACCGAAGTCTCACCAAGATTATCGTAAAAAATGCATATCTCAGCTTGAAACCCCACGAAAACCAAGATATCGCTGGTACTGCATATCAAACGCACTGTGGAGTGGTGAAAACACCAGATAACGTGTTTCCGCATTAAATAGCTCGAATAGACCGATCTGGATGATTCTGCATACTTCGGACAGAAGTCTCACCAAGATTATCGTAAAAATGCATATCTCAGCTTGAAACCCCACGAAAACCAAGATATCTACTGTTCTGCATATCCAACGAACTGTGGAGTGGTGAAAACCCCAGAAAACGTGTTTCTCGCAATAAATAGCTCGAAAAGTGCGCTCTCGTTGTTTCTGCATACTTCGGACTGATGTCTCACCAAGCTTATCGTAGAAAATGCATATCTCAGCTTGAAACCCGACGAAAACCAAAATATCTCCGGTTCTGCATATGCACTGCACTGTGGAGTGGTGAAAACACCAGATAACGTGTTTCCGCATTAAATAGCTCGAAACGAGCGATTTCGATGAATCTGCATACTTCGGACAGAAGTCTCAACAAGATTATCGCAGAAAATGCATATCTCAGCTTGAAACCCCACGAAAACCAAGATATCTACTGTTCTGCATATCAAACGCACTGTGGAGTGGTGAAAACACCAGATAACGTGTTTCTCGCATGAAATAGATCGAAACGAGCGATCTCGATGATTCTGCATACTTCGGACAGAAGTCTCACCAAAATTATCGTAAAAAATGCATATCTCAGCTTGAAACCCCACCGAAAACCAAGATATCGCTGTGTTCTGCATATCAAACGCACTGTGGAGTGGTGAAAACCCCAGAAAACGTGTTTCTCGCATTAAATAGCTCGAAAAGAGCGCTCTCGTTGTTTCAGCATACTTCGGACTGATGTCTCACCAAGCTTATTGTAGAAAATGCATACCTCAGCTTGAAACCCGACGAAAACCAAAATATCTCCGGTTCTGCATATCCAACGCACTGTGGAGTGGTGAAAACACCAGATAACGTGTTTCTCGCACTAACTAGCTCGAAAAGAGCGATCTCGATGATTCAGCATACTTCGGACAGAATTCTCACCAAGATTATCACTGAGAATGCATATCTCAGCTTTAATCCAACGAAAACCAAGATATCGCCGGTTCTGCATATCAAACGCACTGTGGAGTGGTGAAAACACCAGATAACGTGTTTCTCGCATGAAATAGCTCGAAACGAGCGATCTCGATGATTCTGCATACTTCGGACAGAAGTCTCACCAAAATTATCGTAAAAAATGCATATCTCAGCTTGAAACCCCACCGAAAACCAAGATATCGCTGTGTTCTGCATATCAAACGCACTGTGGAGTGGTGAAAACCCCAGAAAACGTGTTCCTCGCATTACATAGCTAGAATAGAGCGATCTCGATGATTCTTCATACTTCGGACAGAAGTCTCACCAGGATTATCTTAGAAAATGCATATCTCAGCTTGAAACCCGACCGAAACCAAGATATCTCCGGTTCTGCATGTCAAACGTACTGTGGAGTGGTGAAAACACCAGAAAACGTGTTTCGTGCATTAAGTAGCTCGAAAGGAGCGTCCTAGATGATTCTGCATACTTCTGACTGAAGTGTCACCAATATTATCGCAGAAAATGCATATCTCAGCTCGAAACCTCACGAAAATCAAGATGTTGCCGGTTCTGCATATCAAACGCACTGTGGAGTGGTGAAAACAACCAGAGAACGTGTTTCTCGCATTATATAGCTCGAATAGACCGATCTCGATGATTCTGCATACTTCGGATAGAAGACTCACCAAGATTATCGTAAAAAATGCATATCTCAGCTTGAAACCCCACGAAAACCAAGATATCGCTGGTACTGCATATCAAACGCACTGTGGAGTGGTGAAAACACCAGATGACGTGTTTCTCCCATTAAATAGCTCGAAAAGAGCGTTCTCGAAGATCCTGCATACTTCTGACAGAAGTCTCACCAAGATTATCGTAGAAAATGCATATCTCAGCTTGAAACCCCACGAAAACCAAGACATCTACTGTTCTGCATATCCAACGAACTGTGGAGTGGTGAAAATCCCAGAAAACGTGTTTCTCGCATTAAATAGATCGAAAAGAGCGTCCTCGAAGATTCTGCATACTTCTGACAGAAGTCTCACCAGGATTATCGTAGAAAATACATATCTCAGCTTGAAACCCGACCGAAACCAAGATATCTCCTGTTGTGCATGTCAATCGTACTGTGGAGTGGTGAAAACACCAGAAAACCTGTTTCGTGCATTAAGTAGCTCGAAAAGAGCGATCTAGATGATTCTGCATACTTCTGACTGAAGTCTCAACAATATTATAGCTAAAAATGCATATCTCAGCTCGAAACCTCACGAAAATCAAGATGTTGCCGGTTCTGCATATCAAACGCACTGTGGAGTGGTGAAAACAACCAGAGAACGTGTTTCTCGCATTAAATAGCTCGAATAGTGCGATCTCGATGATTCTGCATACTTCGGACAGAAGTCTCACCAAGATTATCGTAAAAAATGCATATCTCACCTTGCAACCCCACGAAAACCAAGATATCGCTGGTACTGCATATCAAACGCACTGTGGAGTGGTGAAAACACCAGATAACGTGTTTCTCGCATTAAATAGCTCGAAAAGAGCGTTCTCGATGATTCAGCATACTTCGGACAGAAATCTCACCAAGATCATCGCAGAGAATGCATATCACAGCTTGAAACCCGACCGAAAAAAAGATATCTCCGGTTCTGCATGTCAAACGTACTGTGGAGTGGTGAAATTCCCAGAAAACGTGTTTCTCGAATTAAATAGCTCGAAAAGTGCGATCTCGATGATTCTGCATACTTCTGACAGAAGTCTCACCAAGATTATCGCAGAAAATGCATATCTCAGCTGGAAACACCCCGAAAATCAAGATATCGCCTGTTCTGCATATCAAACGCACTGTGGAGTGGTGAAAACAACCAGAGAACGTGTTTCTCGCATTAAATAGCTCGAAAAGAGCGATCTCGATGATTCAGCATATTTCGGACAGGAGTCTCACCAAGATTATCGCAGGAAATGCATATCTCAGCTTGAAACCCCACGAAAACCAAGACTTCTCCTGTTCTGCATATCCAACGAACTGTGGAGTGGTGAAAACCCCAGAAAACGAGTTTCTCGCATTAAATAGCTCGAAAAGAGCGCTCTCGATGTTTCTGCATACTTCGGACAGATGTTTCACCAAGATTATCGTAGAAAATGCATATCTCAGCTTGCAACCCGACCGAAACCAAGATATCTCCGGGTCTGCATGTCAAACGTACTGTGGAGTGGTGAAAACACCAGAAAACGTGTTTCGTGCATTAAGTAGCTCGAAAAGAGCGATCTAGCTGATTCTCCATTCTTCTGACAAAAGACCCACCAAGATTATCGCAGAAAATGCATATCTCAGCTGGAAACACCACGAAAATCAAGATATCGCCTGTTCTGCATATCAAACGCACTGTGGAGTGGTGAAAACAACCAGAGAACGTGTTTCTCGCATTAAATAGCTCGAAAAGAGCGATCTCGATGATTCAGCATATTTCGGACAGGAGTCTCACCAAGATTATCGCAGCAAATGCATATATCAGCTTGAAACCCCACGAAAACCAAGACTTCTCCTGTTCTGCATATCCAACGAACTGTGGAGTGGTGAAAACCCCAGAAAACGAGTTTCTCGCATTAAATAGCTCGAAAAGAGCGCTCTCGATGTTTCAGCATACTTCTGACAGAAGTCTCACCAAGATTATGGTAGAAAATGCATATCTCAGCTTGAAACCCCACGAAAACCAAGATATCGCTGGTACTGCATATCAAACGCACTGTGGTGTGGTGAAAACACCAGATAACGTGTTTCTCGCATTAAATAGCTCGAAAAGAGCGTTCTCGATGATTCTGCATACTTCGGACAGAAGTCTCACGAAGATTATCGTAGAAAATGCATATCTCAGCTTGAAACACGACGGAAACCGAATTATCTCCGGTTCTGCACATCAAACGTACCGTGGATTGGTGAAAACACCAGAAAACGTGTTTCGCGCATTAAGTAGCTCGAAAAGAGCGTTCTCGATGATTCTGCATACTTCTGACTGAAGTCTCACCAATATTATCGCAGAAAATGCATATCTCAGCTCGAAACCTCACGAAAATCAAGATGTTGCCGGTTCTGCATATTATACGCACGGTGGAGTGGTGAAAACACCAGATTACGTGTTTCTCGCATTAAATAGCTCGAAAATAGCGTTCTCGAAGATCCTGCATGCTTCTGACAGAAGTCTCACCAAGATTATCGCAGAAAATGCATATCTCAGCTTGAAACCCCACGAAAACCAAGATATCGCCGGTTCTGCATATCAAACGCACTGTGGAGTGGTGAAAACACCGGATAAGGGTTTTCTCGCATTAACTACCACGAAAAGAGCGATCTCGATGTTTCAGCATACTTCGGACAAAAGTCTCTCCAAGATTATCGCAGAAAATGCATATCTCACCTTGAAACCCCACGAAAACCAAAATATCGCCGGTTCTGCATATTATACGCACGGTGGAGAGGTGAAAACACCAGATTACGTGTTTCTCGCATTAAATAGCTCGAAAAGAGCGTTCTCGAAGATCCTGCATGCTTCTGACAGAAGTCTCACCAAGATTATCGTAGAAAATGCATATCTCAGCTTGAAACACGACGGAAACCGAGTTATCTCCGGTTCTGCACATCAAACGTACCGTGGATTGGTGAAAACACCAGAAAACGTGTTTCGCGCATTAAGTAGCTCGAAAAGAGCGTTCTCGAAGATTCTGCATACTTCTGACAGAAGTCTCACCAGGATTATCGTAGAAAATGCATATCTCAGCTTGAAACCCGACCGAAACCAAGATATCTCCGGTTCTGCATGTCAAACGTACTGTGGAGTGGTGAAAACACCAGAAAACGTGTTTCGCGCATTAAGTAGCTCGAAAAGAGCGTACTCGAAGATTCTGCATACTTCTGACAGAAGTCTCACCAGGATTATCGTAGAAAATGCATATCTCAGCTGGAAACACCACGAAAATCAAGATATCGCCTGTTCTGCATATCAAACGCACTTTGGAGTGGTGAAAACAACCAGAGAACGTGCTTCTCGCATTAAATATCTCGAGAAGAGCGAACTCGATGATTCAGCATACTTCGGACAAAAGTCTCACCAAGATTGTCGCAGAAAATGCATATCTCAGCTTGAAACCCCACGAAATCCAAGATATCGCCGGTTCTGCATATCAAACGCACTGTGGAGTGGTGAAAACACCGGATAAGGGTTCTCTCGCATTAACTAGCACGAAAAGAGCGATCTCGATGTTTCAGCATACTTCGGACAGAAGTCTCTCCAAGATTGTCGCAGAAAATGCATATCTCAGCTTGAAACCCCACGAAAACCAAGATATCGCCGGTTCTGCATATCATACGCACTGTGGAGTGGTGAAAACACCAGATAACGTGTTTCTCGCATTAAATAGCTCGAAACGAGCGGTCTCGAAGATCCTGCATACTTCTGACAGAAGTCTCACCAAGATTATCGTAGAAAATGCATATCTCAGCTTGAAACCCGACGAAAACCGAGTTATCTCCGGTTCTGCACATCAAACGTACCGTGGAGTGGTGAAAACACCAGAAAACGTGTTTCGCGCATTAAGTAGCTCGAAAAGAACGTTCTCGAAGATTCTGCATACTTCTGACAGAAGTCTCACCAGGATTATCGTAGAAAATGCATATCTCAGCTGGAAACCCCACGAAAACCAAGATATCGCCGGTTCTGCATATCATACGCACTGTGGAGTGGTGAAAACACCAGATAACGTGTTTCTCGCATTAAATAGCTCGAAACGAGCGGTCTCGAAGATCCTGCATACTTCTGACAGAAGTCTCACCAAGATTATCGTAGAAAATGCATATCTCAGCTTGAAACACGACGGAAACCGAGTTATCTCCGGTTCTGCACATCAAACGTACCGTGGAGTGGTGAAAACCCCAGAAAACGTGTTTCGCGCATTAAGTAGCTCAAAAAGAGCGTACTCGAAGATTCTGCATACTTCTGACAGAAGTCTCACCAGGATTATCGTAGAAAATGCATATCTCAGCTGAAACACCACGAAAATCAAGATATCGCCTGTTCTGCATATCAAACGCACTGTGGAGTGGTGAAAACAACCAGAGAATGTGTTTCTCGCATTAAATAGCTCGAGTATAGCGATCTCGATGATTCAGCATACTTCGGACAGAAGTCTCACCAAGATTGTCGAAGGAAATGCATATCTCATCTTGAAACTCCACGAAAAACAAGATATCTCCGGTTCTGCATATCCAACGAACTGTGGAGTGGTGAAAACCCCAGAAAACGAGTTTCTCGCATTAAATAGCTCGAAAAGAGCGCTCTCGATGTTTCTGCATACTTCGGACAGATGTTTCACCAACATTATCGTAGAAAATGCATATCTCATCTTGAAACCCAACCGAAACGAAGATATCTCCGGTTCTGCATGTCAAACGTACTGTGGAGTGGTGAAAACACCAGAAAACGTGTTTCGTGCATTAAGTAGCTCGAAAAGAGCGATCTAGTTGATTCTGCATACTTCTGACAAACGACCCACCAAGATTATCGCAGAAAATGCATATCTCAGCTGGAAACACCACGAAAATCAAGATATCGCCTGTTCTGCATATCAAACGCACTGTGGAGTGGTGAAAACAACCAGAGAACGTGTTTCTCGCATTAAATAGCTCGAAAAGTGCGATCTCGATGATTCTGCATACTTCTAACAGAAGTCTCACCAAGATTATCGCAGAAAATGCATATCTCAGCTTGAAACCCCACGAAAACCAAGATATCGCCGGTTTTGCATATCAAACGCACTGTGGAGTGGTAAAAACACCAGATAAGGTTTTTCTCGCATTAACTAGCTCGAAAAGAGCGATCTCTATGTTTCAGCATACTTCGGACAGAAGTCTCACCAAGATTATCGCAGAAAATGCGTATCTCAGCTGGAAACACCACGAAAATCAAGATATCGCCTGTTCTGCATATCAAACGCACTGTGGAGTGGTGAAAACAACCAGAGAACGTGTTTCTCGCATCAAATAGCTCGAAAAGAGCGATCTCGATGATTCAGCATATTTCGGACAGAAGTCTCACCAAGATTATCAAAGGAAATGCATATCTCAGCTTGAAACCCCACGAAAACCAAGATATCTCCGGTTCTGCATATCCAACGAACTGTGGAGTGGTGAAAACCCCAGAAAACGAGTTTCTCGCATTAAATAGCTCGACACGAGCGCTCTCGATGTTTCTGCATACTTCGGAAAGATGTTTCACCAAGATTATCGTAGAAAATGCATATCTCAGCTTGAAGCTCGACGAAAACCAAAGTATCGCCGGTTCTGCACATCAAACGTACCGTGGAGTGGTGAAAACACCAGAAAACGTATTTCGCGCATTAAGTAGCTCGAAAAGAGCGTTCTCGAAGTATCTGCATACTTCTGACAGAAGCGTCACCAGGATTATCGTTGAAAATGCATATCTCAGCTTGAATCCCTACCGAATCCAAGATATCTCCGGTTCTGCATGTCAAACGTACTGTGGAGTGGTGAAAACACCAGAAAACGTGTTTCGTGCATTAAGTAGCTCGAAAAGAGCGATCTAGATGATTCTGCATGCTTCTGACTGAAGTCTCACCAATATTATCGCAGAAAATGCATATGTCAGCTCGAAACCTCACGAAAATCAAGATGTTGCCGGTTCTGCATATCAAGCACACTGTGGAGTGGTGAAAACAACCAGAGAACGAGTTTCTCACATTAAATAGCTCGAATAGTGCGATCTCGATGATTCTGCTATCCTTCGGACAGAAGTCTCACCAAGATTATCGTATAAAATGCATATCTCAGCTTGAAACCCCACGGAAACCAAGATATCGCTGGTACTGCATATCAAACGCACTGTGGTGTGGTGAAAACACCAGATAACGTGTTTCTCGCATTAAATAGCTCGAAAAGAGCGTTCTCGAAGATCCTGCATACTTCTGACAGAAGTTTCACCAAGATTATCGTAGAAAATGCATATCTCAGCTTGAAACCCCACGAAAACCAAGATATCGCCGGTTCTGCATATCATACGCACTGTGGAGTGGTGAAAACACCAGATAACGTGTTTCTCGCATTAAATAGCTCGAAACGAGCGGTCTCGAAGATCCTGCATACTTCTGACAGAAGTCTCACCAAGATTATCGTAGAAAATGCATATCTCAGCTTGAAACCCGACGAAAACCGAGTTATCTCCGGTTCTGCACATCAAACGTACCGTGGAGTGGTGAAAACACCAGAAAACGTGTTTCGCGCATTAAGTAGCTCGAAAAGAACGTTCTCGAAGATTCTGCATACTTCTGACAGAAGTCTCACCAGGATTATCGTAGAAAATGCATATCTCAGCTTGAAACCCCACGAAAACCAAGATATCGGCGGTTCTGCATATCATACGCACTGTGGAGTGGTGAAAACACCAGATAACGTGTTTCTCGCATTAAATAGCTCGAAAAGAGCGACCTAGATGATTCAGCATACTTCGGACAGAAGTCTCACAAAGATTATCGCAGGAAATGCATATCTCAGCTTGAAACCCCACGAAAACCAAGATATTTCCGGTTCTGCATATCCCACGAACTGTGGAGTGGTGAAAACACCAGATAACGTGTTTCTCGCATTAAGTAGCTCGAAACGAGCGATCTCGATGATTCTGCATACTTCTGACAGATGTTTCACCTAGATTATCGTAGAAAATGCACATCTCAGCTTGAAACCCGACCGAAACCAAGATATCGCCTGTTCTGGATATCAAACGCACTGTGGAGTGGTGAAAACAACCAGAGAACGTGTTTCTCGCATTAAATAGCTCAAAAAGAGCGATCTCGATGATTCAGCATACTTCGGACAGCAGTCTCACCAAGATTATCGCAGGAAATGCATATCTCAGCTTGAAACCCCACGAAAACCAAGATATCTCCGGTTCTGCATATCCAACGAACTGTGGAGTGGTGAAAACCCCAGAAAACGAGTTTCTCGCATTAAATAGCTCGAAAAGAGCGCTCTCGATGTTTCTGCATACTTTGGACAGATGTTTCACCAAGCTTATCGTAGAAAATGCATATCTCAGCTTGAAACCCGACGGAAACCAAAATATCACCGGTTCTGCATATCCAACGCACTGTGGAGTGGTGAAAACACCAGATAACGTGTTTCTCGCATTAAGTAGCTCGAAACGAGCGATCTCGATGATTCTGCATACTTCTAACAGAAGTCTCAACAAGATTATCGCAGAAAATGCATATCTCGGCTTGAAACCCCACGAAAACCAAGATATCTACTGTTCTGCATTTCAAACGCACTGTGGAGTGGTGAAAACACCAGATTACGTGTTTCTCGCATTAAATAGCTCGAAAAGAGCGTTCTCGAAGATCCTGCATACTTCTGACAGATGTTTCACCTAGATTATCGTAGAAAATGCACATCTCAGCTTGAAACCCGACCGAAACCAAGATATCGCCTGTTCTGGATATCAAACGCACTGTGGAGTGGTGAAAACAACCAGAGAACGTGTTTCTCGCATTAAATAGCTCAAAAAGAGCGATCTCGATGATTCAGCATACTTCGGACAGCAGTCTCACCAAGATTATCGCAGGAAATGCATATCTCAGCTTGAAACCCCACGAAAACCAAGATATCTCCGGTTCTGCATATCCAACGAACTGTGGAGTGGTGAAAACCCCAGAAAACGAGTTTCTCGCATTATATAGCTCGAAAAGAGCGCTCTCGATGTTTCTGCATACTTCGGACAGATGTTTCACCAAGATTATCGTAGAAAATGCATATCTCAGCTTGAAACACGACCGAAACCAAGATATCTCCGGTGCTGCATGTCAAACGTACTGTGGAGTGGTGAAAACACCAGAAAACGTGTTTCGTGCATTAAGTAGCTCGAAAAGAGCGATCTAGTTGATTCTGCATACTTCTGACAAAAGACCCACCAACATTATCGCAGAAAATGCATATCTCAGCTGGAAACACCACGAAAACCAAGATATCGCTGGTACTGCATACCAAACGCACTGTGGAGTGGTGAAAACACCAGATAACGTGTTTCTCCCATTAAATAGCTCGCAAAGAGCGTTCTCGATGATTCAGCATACTTCGGACAGAAGTCTCACCAAGATTATCGCAGAAAATGCTTATCTCAGCTTGAAACCCGACGAAAACCGAGTTAACTCCGGTTCTGCACATCAATCGTACCGTGGAGTGGTGAAAATACCAGAAAACGTGTTTCGCGCATTAAGCAGCTCGAAAAGAGCGTTCTCGAAGATTCTGCACACTTCTGCCAGAAGTCTCACCAAGATTATCGCAGGAAATGCATATCTCAGCTTGAAACCCCACGAAAACCAAGATACACCCGGTTCTGCATATCCAGCGAACTGTGGAGTGGTGAAAACCCCAGAATACGAGTTTCTTGCATTAAATAGCTCGAAAAGAGCGCTCTCGATGTTTCTGCATACTTCGGACAGATGTTTCACCAAGATTATCGTAGAAAATGCTTATCTCAGCTTGAAACCCGACCGAAACCAAGATATCTCCGGTTCTGCATGTCAAACGTACTGAGGAGTGGTGAAAACACCAGAAAACGTGTTTCGTGCATTAAGTAGCTCGAAAAGAGCGATCTAGTTGATTCTGCATACTTCTGACAAAAGACCCACCAACATTATCGCAGAAAATGCATATCTCAGCTGGAAACACCACGAAAATCAAGATATCGCCTGTTCTGCATATCAAACGCACTGTGGAGTGGTGAAAACAACCAGAGAACGTGTTTCTCGCATTAACTAGCACGAAAAGAGCGATCTCGATGATTCAGCATACTTCGGACAGAAGTCTCACCAAGATTATCGCAGGAAATGCATATCTCAGCTTGAAACCCCACGAAAACCAAGATATCTCCGGTTCTGCATATCCAACGAACTGTGGAGTGGTGAAAACACCAGATAACGTTTTACTCGCATTAAATAGCTCGAAAAGTGCGATCTCGATGATTCTGCATACTTCTAACAGAAGTCTCACCAAGATTATCGCAGAAAATGCATATCTCAGCTTGAAACCCCACGAAAACCAAGATATCGCCGGTTCTGCATATCAAACGCACTGTGGAGTGGTGAAAACACCGCATAAGGTTTTTCTCGCATTAACTAGCTCGAAAAGAGCGATCTCGATGTTTCAGCATACTTCGGACAGAAGTCTCACCAAGATTATCGCAGAAAATGCATATCTCAGCTTGAAACCCCACGAAAACCAAGATATCGCAGGTTCTGAATATCATACGCACTGTGGAGTGGTGAAAACACCAGACAACGTGTTTCTCGCATTAAATAGCTCGAAAAGAGCGATCTCGAAGGTTCTGCATACTTCTGACAGAAGTCTCACCAAGATTATCGTAGAAAATGCATATCTCAGCTTGAAACCCGACGAAAACCGAGTTATCTGCGGTTCTGCACATCAAACGTACCGTGGAGTGCTGAAAACACCAGAAAACGTGTTTCGCGCATTAACTAGCTCGAAAATAGCGTTCTCGCAGATTCTGCATACTTCTGACAGAAGTCTCAACAGGATTACCGTAGAAAATGCATATCTCAGCTTGAAACCCGACCGAAATAAAGATATCTCCGGTTCTGCATGTCAAACGTACTGTGGAGTGGTGAAAACACCAGAAAACGTGTTTCGTGCATTAAGTAGCTCGAAAAGAGCGATCTAGATGATTCTGCATACTTCTGACAAAAGACCCACCAAGATTATCGCAGAAAATGCATATCTCAGCTGGAAACACCACGAAAATCAAGATATCGCCTGTTCTGCACATCAAACGTACCGTGGAGTGCTGAAAACACCAGAAAACGTGTTTCGCGCATTAAGTAGCTCGAAAAGAGCGTTCTCGCAGATTCTGCATACTTCTGACAGAAGTCTCACCAGGATTACCGTAGAAAATGCATATCTCAGCTTGAAACCCGACCGAAACCAAGATATCTCCGGTTCTGCATGTCAAACGTACTGTGGAGTGGTGAAAACACCAGAAAACGTGTTTCTTGCATTAAGTAGCTCGAAAAGAGCGATCTAGATGATTCTGCATACTTCTGACAAAAGACCCACCAAGATTATCGCAGAATATGCATATCTCAGCCCGAAGCCTCACGAAAATCAAGATGTTGCCGGTTCTGCATATCAAACGCACTGTGGAGTGGTGAAAACAACCAGAGAACGTGTTTCTCGCATTAAATAGCTCGAATAGGGCGATCTCGATGATTCTGCATACTTCGGACAGAAGTCTCATCAAGATTATCGTAAAAAATGTATATCTCAGCTTGAAACCCAACGAAAACCAAGATATCGCTGGTACTGCATATCAAACGCACTGTGGAGTGGTGAAAACACCAGATAACGTGTTTGTCGCATTAAATAGCTCGAAAAGAGCGTTCTCGAAGATCCTGCATACTTCTGACAGAAGTCTCACCCAGATTATCGTAGAAAATGTATATCTCAGCATGAAACCCGACGAAAACCGAGTTATCTCCGGTTCTGCACATCAAACTTACCGTGGAGTGCTGAAAACACCTGAAAACGTGTTTCGCGCATTAAGTAGCTCGAAAAGAGCGTTCTCGAAGATTCTGCATACTTCTGACAGAAGCCTCACCAAGATAATCGCAGGAAATGCATATCTCAGCTTGATACCCCACGAAAACCAAGATATCTCCGGTTCTGCATATCCAACGAACTGTGGAGTGGTGAAAACCCCAGAAAACGAGTTTCTCGCATTAAATAGCTCGAAAAGAGCACTCTCAATGTTTCTGCATACTTCGGACAGATGTTTCACCACGATTATCGTAGAAAATGCATATCTCAGCTTGACGCCCGACCGAAACCAAGATATCTCCGGTTCTGCATATCAAACGCACTGTGGAGTGCTGAAAACACCAGAAAACGTGTTTCGTGCATTAAGTAGCTTGAAAAGAGCGATCTAGTTGATTGTGCATACTTCTGACAAAAGACCCACCATGATTATCGCAGAAAATGCATATCTCAGCTGGAAACACCACGAAAATCAAGATATCGCCTGTTCGGCATATCAAACGCACTGTGGAGTGGTGAAAACAACCAGAGAACGTGTTTCTCGCATTAAATAGCTCGAATAGTACGATCTCGATGATTCTGCATACTTCGGACAGAAGTCTCACCAAGATTATCGTAAAAAATGTATATCTCAGCTTGAAACCCAACGAAAACCAAGATATCTCCGGTTCTGCATATCCAACGAACTGTGGAGTGGTGAAACCCCCAGAAAACGAGTTTCTCGCATTAAATAGCTCGAAAAGAGCGCTCTCGATGTTTCTGCATACTTCGGACAGATGTTTCACCAAGATTATCGTAGAAAATGCATATAACAGCTTGAAACCCGACCGAAACCAAGATATCGCTGGTACTGCATATCAAACGCACTGTGGAGTGGTGAAAACACCAGATAACGTGTTTCTCGCATTAAATAGCTCGAAAAGAGCGTTCTCGAAGATCCTGCATACTTCTGACAGAAGTCTCACCAAGATTATCGTAGAAAATGCATATATCAGCTTGAAACCCGACCGAAACCAAGATATCTCCGGTTCTGCATGTCAAACGTACTGTGGAGTGGTGAAAACACCAGAAAACGTGTTTCGTGCATTAAGTAGCTCGAAAAGAGCGATCTAGATGATTCTGCATACTTCTGACTGAAGTCTCACCAATATTATCGTAGAAAATGCATATTTCAGCTGGAAACCCCACGAAAATCAAGATGTCGCCGGTTTTGCACATCAGACGCACTGTGGAGTGGTGAAAACAACCAGATAACGTGTTTCTCGCATTAAACAGCTCGAATAGAGCGATTTCTGTGATTCTGCAAACGTCACACAGAAGAATATCCAAGATTATCGTAGAAAATGCATGTCCCAGCTGGAAACCCCACGAAATCGAAGATATCGCAGCTTCGGCATATCAAACGAACTGTGGAGTGCTGAAAACACCATAAAACGTGTTTTTCGCATTCAATAGCACGAAAACAGCGATTTCGGTGATTCTGCATACTTCTGACAGAAGAATATCCAAGATTATCGCAGAAAATCCATATCTCAGCGGGAAACACCACGAAAATCAAGATATCGCCGGTTCTGCATATCAAACGCACTGTGGAGTGGTGAAAACCCCAGAAAACGAGTTTCTCGCATTAAATAGCTCGAAAAGAGCGCTTTCGATGTTTCTCCATACTTCGGACAGATGTTTCACCAAGATTATCGTAGAAAATGCATATCTGAGCTTGACACCCGACGAAAACCAAAATATCGCCGGTTCTGCATATCATACGCACTGTGGAGTGGTGAAAACCCCAGAAAACGAGTTTCTCGCATTAAATAGCTCGAAAAGAGCGCTTTCGATGTTTCTCCATACTTCGGACAGATGTTTCACCAAGATTATCGTAGAAAATGCATATCTGAGCTTGACACCCGACGAAAACCAAAATATCGCCGGTTCTGCATATCAAACCAACTGTGGAGTGGTGTAAATACCCGATAACGTGTTTCTCGCATTAAATAGCTCGAAAAGCGCGATCTCGATGATTCTGCATACTTCTAACAGAAGTCTCACCAAGATTATCGCAGAAAATGCATATCTCTGCTTGAAACCCCACGAAAACCAAGATATCTACTGCTCTGCATATCCAACGAACTGTGGAGTGTTGAAGACCCCAGAAAACGTGTTTCTCGCATTAAATAGCTCGAAAAGAGCGCTCTCGATGATTCTGCATTCTTCGGACAGAAGTCTCAACAAGATTATCGCAGAAAATGCATATCTCAGCTTGAAACCCCACGAAAACCAAGATATCGCCGGTTCTGCATATCATACGCACTGTGGAGTGGTGAAAACACCAGATAACGTGTTTCTCGCATTAAATAGCTCGGAAAGAGCGTTCTCGAAGATCCTGCATACTTCTGACAGAAGTCTCACCAAGATTATCGTAGAAAATGCATATCTCAGCTTGAAACCCGACGAAAACCGAGTTATCGCCGGTTCTGCACATCAAACGTACCGTGGAGTGGTGAAAACACCAGAAAATGTGTTTCGCGCATTCAGTAGCTCGAAAAGAGCGTTTTCGAAGATTCTGCCTACTTCTGACAGAAGTCTCACCAGGATTATTGTAGAAAATGCATATCTCAGCTTGAAACCCGACCGAAACCAAAATATCTCCGGTTCTGCATGTCAAACGTACTGTGGAGTGGTGAAAACACCAAAAAACGTGTTTCGTGCATTAAGTAGCTCGAAAGGAGCGATCTAGATGATTCTGCACACTTCTGACGGAAGTCTCACCAGGATTATCGTAGAAAATGCAGATCTCAGCTTGAAACCCGACCGAAACAAAGATATCTACGGTTCTGCATGTCAAACGTACTGTGGAGTGGTGAAAACACCAGAAAACGTGTTTCGTGCATTAAGTAGCTCGAAAACAGCGATCTAGTTGATTCTGCATACTTCTGAAAAAAGACCCACCAACATTATCGCAGAAAATACATATCTCAGCTGGAAACACCACGAAAATCAAGATATCGCCTGTTCTGCATATCAAACGCACTGTGGAGTGGTGAAAACACCAGATAACGTGTTTCTCGCATTAAATAGCTCGAAAAGTGCGATCTCGATGATTCTGCATACTTCTAACAAAAGTCTCACCAAGATTATCGTAGAAAATGCATATCTCAGCATGAAACCCGACGAAAACCGAGTTATCGCCGGTTCTGCACATCAAACGTACCGTGGAGTGGTGAAAACACCAGAAAATGTGTTTCGCGCATTCAGTAGCTCGAAAAGAGCGTTTTCGAAGATTCTGCCTACTTCTGACAGAAGTCTCACCAGGATTATCGTAGAAAATGCATATCTCAGCTTGAAACCCGACCGAAACCAAGATATCTCCGGTTCTGCATGTCAAACGTACTGTGGAGTGGTGAAAACACCAAAAAACGTGTTTCGTGCATTAAGTAGCTCGAAAGGAGCGATCTAGATGATTCTGCACACTTCTGACGGAAGTCTCACCAGGATTATCGTAGAAAATGCAGATCTCAGCTTGAAACCCGACCGAAACAAAGATATCTACGGTTCTGCATGTCAAACGTACTGTGGAGTGGTGAAAACACCAGAAAACGTGTTTCGTGCATTAAGTAGCTCGAAAAGAGCGATCTAGTTGATTCTGCATACTTCTGAAAAAAGACCCACCAACATTATCGCAGAAAATACATATCTCAGCTGGAAACACCACGAAAATCAAGATATCGCCTGTTCTGCATATCAAACCACACTGTGGAGTGGTGAAAACACCAGATAACGTGTTTCTCGCATTAAATAGCTCGAAAAGTGCGATCTCGATGATTCTGCATACTTCTAACAAAAGTCTCACCAAGATTATCGTAGAAAATGCATATCTGAGCTTGACACCCGACGAAAACCAAAATATCGCCGGTTCTGCATATCATACGCACTGTGGAGTGGTGAAAACCCCAGAAAACGAGTTTCTCGCATTAAATAGCTCGAAAAGAACGCTTTCGATGTTTCTCCATACTTCGGACAGATGTTTCACCAAGATTATCGTAGAAAATGCATATCTGAGCTTGACACCCGACGAAAACCAAAATATCGCCGGTACTGCAAATCAAACCAACTGTGGAGTGGTGTAAATACCAGATAACGTGTTTCTCGCATTAAATAGCTCGAAAATCGCGATCTCGATGATTCTGCATACTTCTAACAGAAGTCTCACCAAGATTATCGCAGAAAATGCATATCTCTGTTTGAAACCCCACGAAAACCAAGATATCTACTGCTCTGCATATCCAACGAACTGTGGAGTGTTGAAGACCCCAGAAAACGTGTTTCTCGCATTAAATAGCTCGAAAAGAGCGCTCTCGATGTTTCTGCATACTTCGGACAGATGTTTCACCAAGCTAATCGTAGAAAATGCATATCTCAGCTTGAAACCCGACGAAAACCAAAATATCGCCGGTTCTGCATATCCAACGCACTGTGGAGTGGTGAAAACACCAGATAACGTGTTTCTCGCATTAAGTAGCTAGAAACGAGCGATCTCGATGATTCTGCATTCTTCGGACAGAAGTCTCAACAAGATTATCGCATAAAATGCATATCTCAGCTTGAAACCCCACGAAAACCAAGATATCTACTGTTCTGCATATCAAACGCACTGTGGAGTGGTGAAAACACCGGATAAGGTTTTTCTCGCATCAACTAGCACGAAAAGAGCGATCTCGATGTTTTAGCATACTTCGGACAGAAGTCTCACCAAGATTATCGCAGAAAATGCATATCTCAGCTTGAAACCCCACGAAAACCAAGATATCGCCGGTTCTGCATATCATACGCACTGTGGAGTGGTGAAAACACCAGATAACGTGTTTCTCGCATTAAATAGCTCGGATAGAGCGTTCTCGAAGATCCTGCATACTTCTGACAGAAGTCTCACCAAGATTATCGTAGAAAATGCATATCTCAGCTTGAAACCCGACGAAAACCGAGTTATCGCCGGTTCTGCACATCAAACGTACCGTGGAGTGGTGAAAACACCAGAAAACGTGTTTCGCGCATTCAGTAGCTCGAAAAGAGCGTTTTCGAAGATTCTGCATACTTCTGACAGAAGTCTCACCAGGATTATCGTAGAAAATGCATATCTCAGCTTGAAACCCGACCGAAACCAAGATATCTCCGGTTCTGCATGTCAAACGTACTGTGGAGTGGTGAAAACACCAAAAAACGTGTTTCGTGCATTAAGTAGCTCGAAAGGAGCGATCTAGATGATTCTGCACACTTCTGACGGAAGTCTCACCAGGATTATCGTAGAAAATGCATATCTCAGCTTGAAACCCGACCGAAACCAAGATATCTCCGGTTCTGCATGTCAAACGTACTGTGGAGTGGTGAAAACACCAGAAAACGTGTTTCGTGCATTAAGTAGCTCGAAAAGAGCGATCTAGTTGATTCTGCATACTTCTGACAAAAGACCCACCAACATTATCGCAGAAAATACATATCTCAGCTGGAAACACCACGAAAATCAAGATATCGCCTGTTCTGCATATCAAACGCACTGTGGAGTGGTGAAAACACCAGATAACGTGTTTCTCGCATTAAATAGCTCGAAAAGTGCGATCTCGATGATTCTGCATACTTCTAACAGAAGTCTCACCAAGATTATCGTAGAAAATGCATATCTCAGCATGAAACCCGACGAAAACCGAGTTATCTCCGGTTCTGCACATCAAACGTACCGTGGAGTGCTGAAAACACCAGAAAACGTGTTTCGCGCATTAAGTAGCTCGAAAAGAGCGTTCTCGAAGATTCTGCATACTTCTGACAGAAGCCTCACCAAGATTATCGCAGAAAATGCATATCTCAGCTTGAAACCCCACGAAAACCAAGATATCTACTGTTCTGCATATCAAACGCACTGTGGAGTGCTGAAAACACCAGAAAACGTGTTTCGCGCATTAAGTAGCTCGAAAAGAGCGTTCTCGAAGATTCTGCATACTTCTGACAGAAGCCTCACCAAGATTATCGCAGGAAATGCATATCTCAGCTTGAAACCCCACGAAAACCAAGATATCTCCGGTTCTGCATATCCAACGAACTGTGGAGTGGTGAAAACACCAGATAACGTGTTTCTCGCATTAAATAGCTCGAAAAGTGCGATCTCGATTATTCTGCATACTTCTAACAGAAGTCTCCCCAAGAATAGCGCAGAAAATGCATATCTCTGCTTGAAACCCCACGAAAACCAAGATATCTACTGTTCTGCATATCCAACGAACTGTGGAGTGGTGAAAACACCAGAAAACGTGTTTCTCGCATTAAATAGGTCGAAAAGAGCGCTCTCGACGTTTCTGCATACTTCGGACAGATGTTTCACCAAGCTTATCGTAGTAAATGCATATCTCAGCTTGAAACCCGACGAAAACCAAAATATCTCCGGTTCTGCATATCCAACGCACTGTGGAGTGGTGAAAACCCCAGAAAACGTGTTTCTCGCATTAAATAGCTCGAAAAGAGCGCTCCCGACGTTTCTGCATACTTCGGACAGATGTCTCACCAAGCTTATCGCAGAAAATGCATATCTCAGCTTGAAACCCGACGAAAACCAAAATATCGCCGGTTCTGCATATCAAACCAACTGTGGAGTGGTGAAAACACCAGATAGCGTGTTTCTCGCATTAAATAGCTCGAAAAGTGCGATCTCGATGATTCTGCATACTTCTAACAGAAGTCTCCCCAAGATTAGCGCAGAAAATGCATATCTCTGCTTGAAACCCCACGAAAACCAAGATATATACTGTTCTGCATATCCAACGAACTGTGGAGTGGTGAAAACCCCATAAAACGTGTTTCTCGCATTAAATAGCTCGAAAAGAGCGCTCCCGACGTTTCTGCATACTTCGGACAGATTTCTCACCAAGCTTATCGTAGAAAATGCATATCTCAGCTTGAAACCCGAAGAAAACCGAAAATATCTCCGGTTCTGCATATCCAACGCACTGTGGAGTGGTGAAAACACCAGATAACGTGTTTCTCGCATTAAATAGTTCGAAACGAGCGACCTCGATGATTCTGCATACTTCGGACAGAAGTCTCAACAAGATTATCGCAGAAAATGCATCTCTCAGCTTGAAACCCCACGAAAACCAAGATATCTACTGTTCTGCATATCAAACGCACTGTGGAGTGGTTAAAACACCAGATAACGTGTTTCTCGCATTAAATAGCTCGAAAAGAGCGCCCTCGATGTTTCTGCATACTTCGGACAGATGTTTCACCAAGATTATCGTAGAAAATGCATATCTCAGCCTGAAACCCGACGAAAACCAAAATATCGCCGGTTCTGCATATCAAACCAACTGTGGAGTGGTGAAAACACCAGATAACGTGTTTCTCGCATTAAATAGCTCGAAAAGTGCGATCTCGATTATTCTGCATACTTCTAACAGAAGTCTCCCCAAGAATAGCGCAGAAAATGCATATCTCTGCTTCAAACCCCACGAAAACCAAGATATCTACTGTTCTGCATATCCAACGAACTGTGGAGTGGTGATAACCCCAGAAAACGTGTTTCTCGCATCAAATAGCTCGAAAAGAGCGCTCTCGACGTTTCTGCATACTTCGGACAGATGTTTCACCAAGCTTATCGTAGAAAATGCATATGTCAGCTTGAAACCCGACGAAAACCAAAATATCTCCGGTTCTGCATATCCAACGCACTGTGGAGTGGTGAAAACCCCAGAAAACGTGTTTCTCGCATTAAATAGTTCGACACGAGCGATCTCGATGATTCAGCATACTTCGGACAGAAGTCTCACCAAGATTATCGCAGAAAATGCATATCTCAGCTTGAAACCCCACGAAAACCAAGATATCGGCGGTTCTGCATATCAAACGCACTATGGAGTGGTGAAAACACCAGATAACGTGTTTCCCGCATTAAATAGCTCGAAAAGTGCGATCTCGATGATTCTGCATACTTCTAACAGAAGTCTCACCAAGATTATCGCAGAAAATGCATATCTCTTCTTGAAACCCCACGCAAACCAAGATATCTCCTGTCCTGCATATCCAAAGAACTGTGGCGTGGTGAAACCCCCAGAAAACGTGTTTCTCGCATTAAATAGCTCGAAAAGAGCGCTCTCGACGTTTCTGCATACTTCGCACAGATGTTTCACCAGGATTATCGTAGAAAATGCATATCTCAGCTTGATACCCGTCCGAAACAAATATATCTCCGGTTCTGCATATCAAACCAACTGTGGAGTGGTGAAAACACCAGATAACGTGTTTCTCGCATTAAATAGCTCGAAAAGAGCGCTCTCGACGTTTCTGCATACTTCGACAGATGTTTCACCAAGCTTATCGTAGAAAATGCATATCTCAGCTTGAAACCCGACGAAAACCAAAATATCTCCGGTTCTGCATATCCAACGCACTGTGGAGTGGTGAAAACACCAGAAAACGTGTTTCTCGCATTAAATAGCTCGAAAAGAGCGCTCTCGACGTTTCTGCATACATCGGACAGATGTTTCACCAAGCTTATCGTAGAAAATGCATATCTCAGCTTGAAACCCGACGAAAACCAAAATATCTCCGGTTCTGCATATCCAACGCACTGTGGAGTGGTGAAAACCCCAGAAAACGTGTTTCTCGCATTAAATAGGTCGAAAAGAGCGCTCTCGACGTTTCTGCATACTTCGGACAGATGTTTCACCAAGCTTATCGTAGAAAATGCATATCTCAGCTTGAAACCCGACGAAAACCAAAATATCTCCGGTTCTGCATATCCAACGCACTGTGGAGTGGTGAAAACACCAGAAAACGTGTTTCTCGCATTAAATAGCTCGAAAAGAGCGCTCTCGACGTTTCTGCATACTTCGCACAGATGTTTCACCAAGCTTATCGTAGAAAATGCATATGTCAGCTTGAAACCCGACGAAAACCAAAATATCTCCGGCTCTGCACATCAAACGTACCGTGGAGTGGTGAAAACACCAGAAAACGTGTTTCGCGCATTAAGTAGCTCGAAAAGAGCGATCTCGATGATTCTGCATACTTCGGACAGAAGTCTCAACAAGATTATCGCAGAAAATGCATATCTCAGCTTGAAACCCCACGAAAACCAAGATATTGGCGGTTCTGCATATCCAACGCACTGTGGAGTGGTAAAAACACCAGATAACGTGTTTCTCGCATTAAATAGCTCGAAACGAGCGATCTCGATGATTCTGCATACTTCGGACAGAAGTCTCAACAAGATTATCGCAGAAAACGCATATCTCAGCTTGAAACCCCACGAAAACCAAGATATCTACTGTTCTGCATATCAAACGCACTGTGGAGTGGTGAAAACACCAGATAACGTGTTTCTCGCACTAACTAGCTCGAAAAGAGCGATCTCAATGATTCAGCATACTTCGGACAGAAGTCTCACCAAGATTATCGCAGAAAATGCTTATCTTAGCTTGAAACCCCACGAAAACCAAGATATCGCCGGTTCTGCATATCAAACGCACTGTGGAGTGGTGAAAACACCAGATAACGTGTTTCTCGCAATTAAATAGCTCGAAACGATTGATCTCGATGATTCTGCATACTTCGGACAGATGTCTCACCAAAGTTATCGTAAAAAATGCATATCTCAGCTTGAAACCCCACGAAAACCAAGATATCGCTGTGGTCAGCATATCAAACGCACTGTGGAGTGGTGAAAACCCCAGAAAACGTGTTACGCGCATTAAGTAGCTCGAAAAGAGCGTTCTCGAAGATTCTGCATACTTCTGACAGAAGTCTCACCAGGATTATCGTAGAAAATGCATATCTCAGCTTGATACCCGACCGAAACAAATATATCTCCGGTTCTGCATGTCAAACATACTGTGGACTGGTGAAAACACCAGAAAACGTGTTTCGAGTATTAAGTAGCTCGAAAAGAGCGATCTAGATGATTCTGCATACATCTGACTGACGTCTCACCAACATTTACGCAGAAAATGCATATCTCATCTTGAAACCCCACGAAAACCAAGATATCTACTGTTCAGCATATCAAACGCACTGTGGAGTGGTGAAAACCCCAGAAAACGTGTTTCTCTCATTAAATAGCTCGAAAAGAGCGCTCCCGACGTTTCTGCATACTTCGGACAGATGTCTCACCAAGCTTATCGTAGAAAATGCATATCTCAGCTTGAAACCCGACGAAAACCAAAATATCTCCGGTTCTGCATATCAAACGCACTGTGGAGTGGTTAAAACACCAGATAACGTGTTTCTCGCATTAAATAGCTCGAAAAGAGCGCTCTCGATGTTTCTGCATACTTCGGACAGATGTTTCACCAAGCTTATCGTAGAAAATGCATATCTCAGCTTGAAACCCGACGAAAACCAAAATATCTCCGGTTCTGCATATCCAACGCACTGTGGAGTGGTGAAAACCCCAGATAACGTGTTTCTCGCATTAAATAGTTCGAAACGAGCGACCTCGATGATTCTGCGTACTTCGGACAGAAGTCTCAACAAGATTATCGCAGAAAATGCATCTCTCAGCTTGAAACCCCACGAAAACCAAGATATCTACTGTTCTGCATATCAAACGCACTGTGGAGTGGTTAAAACACCAGATAACGTGTTTCTCGCATTAAATAGCTCGAAAAGAGCGCCCTCGATGTTTCTGCATACTTCGGACAGATGTTTCACCAAGATTATCGTAGAAAATGCATATCTCAGCCTGAAACCCGACGAAAACCAAAATATCGCCGGTTCTGCATATCAAACCAACTGTGGAGTGGTGAAAACACCAGATAACGTGTTTCTCGCATTAAATAGCTCGAAAAGAGCGATCTCGAAGATTCTGCATACTTCTGACAGATGTTTCACCAAGCTTATCGTAGAAAATGCATATGTCAGCTTGAAACCCGACGAAAACCAAAATATCTCCGGTTCTGCATATCCAACGCACTGTGGAGTGGTGAAAACCCCAGAAAACGTGTTTCTCGCATTAAATAGTTCGACACGAGCGTTCTCGAAGATTCTGCATACTTCTGACAGAAGTCTCACCAGGATTATCGTAGAAAATGCATATCTCAGCTTGATACCCGACCGAAACAAATATATCTCCGGTTCTGCATGTCAAACATACTGTGGACTGGTGAAAACACCAGAAAACGTGTTTCGAGTATTAAGTAGCTCGAAAAGAGCGATCTAGATGATTCTGCATACATCTGACTGACGTCTCACCAACATTTACGCAGAAAATGCATATCTCATCTTGAAACCCCACGAAAACCAAGATATCTACTGTTCAGCATATCAAACGCACTGTGGAGTGGTGAAAACCCCAGAAAACGTGTTTCTCTCATTAAATAGCTCCAAAAGAGCGCTCCCGACGTTTCTGCATACTTCGGACAGATGTCTCACCAAGCTTATCGTAGAAAATGCATATCTCAGCTTGAAACCCGACGAAAACCAAAATATCTCCGGTTCTGCATATCAAACGCACTGTGGAGTGGTTAAAACACCAGATAACGTGTTTCTCGCATTAAATAGCTCGAAAAGAGCGCTCTCGATGTTTCTGCATACTTCGGACAGATGTTTCACCAAGCTTATCGTAGAAAATGCATATCTCAGCTTGAAACCCGACGAAAACCAAAATATCTCCGGTTCTGCATATCCAACGCACTGTGGAGTGGTGAAAACCCCAGATAACGTGTTTCTCGCATTAAATAGTTCGAAACGAGCGACCTCGATGATTCTGCGTACTTCGGACAGAAGTCTCAACAAGATTATCGCAGAAAACGCATCTCTCAGCTTGAAACCCCACGAAAACCAAGATATCTACTGTTCTGCATATCAAACGCACTGTGGAGTGGTTAAAACACCAGATAACGTGTTTCTCGCATTAAATAGCTCGAAAAGAGCGCCCTCGATGTTTCTGCATACTTCGGACAGATGTTTCACCAAGATTATCGTAGAAAATGCATATCTCAGCCTGAAACCCGACGAAAACCAAAATATCGCCGGTTCTGCATATCAAACCAACTGTGGAGTGGTGAAAACACCAGATAACGTGTTTCTCGCATTAAATAGCTCGAAAAGTGCGATCTCGATGATTCTGCATACTTCTAATAGAAGTCTCACCAAGGTTATCGTAGAAAATGCATATCTCAGCTTGAAACCCGACGAAAACCAAAATATCTCCGGTTCTGCATATCCAACGCACTGTGGAGTGGTGAAAACCCCAGAAAACGTTTTTCTCGCATTAAATAGGTCGAAAAGAGCGCTCTCGACGTTTCTGCATACTTCGGACAGATGTTTCACCAAGCTTATCGTAGAAAATGCATATCTCAGCTTGAAACCCGACGAAAACCAAAATATCTCCGGTTCTGCATATCCAACGCACTGTGGGGTGGCGAAAACCCCAGAAAACGTGTTTCTCGCATTAAATAGTTCGAAAAGAGCGCTCTCGTCGTTTCTGCATACTTCGGACAGAAGTCTCACCAAGATTATCGCAGAAAATGCATATCTCAGCTTTAATCCCCACGAAAACCAAGATATCGCCGGTTCTGCATATCAAACCAACTGTGGAGTGGTGAAAACACCAGATAACGTGTTTCTCGCCTTAAATAGCTCGAAACGAGCGATCTCGATGATTAAGCATACTTCGGACAGTAGTCTCACCAAGATTATCGTAGAAAATGCATATGTCAGCTTGAAACCCGACGAAAACCAAAATATCTCCGGTTCTGCATATCCAACGCACTGTGGAGTGGTGATAACCCCAGAAAACGTGTTTCTCGCATCAAATAGCTCGAAAAGAGCGCTCCCGACGTTTCTGCATACTTCGGACAGATGTTTCACCAAGGTTATCGTAGAAAATGCATATCTCAGCTTGAAACCCGACGAAAACCAAAATATCTCCGGTTCTGCATATCCAACGCACTGTGGAGTGGTGAAAACCCCAGAAAACGTTTTTCTCGCATTAAATAGGTCGAAAAGAGCGCTCTCGACGTTTCTGCATACTTCGGACAGATGTTTCACCAAGCTTATCGTAGAAAATGCATATCTCTGCTAGAAACCCCACGAAAACCAAGATATCTGCTGTTCTGCATATCCAACGAACTGTGGAGTGGTGATAACCCCAGAAAACGTGTTTCTCGCATCAAATAGCTCGAAAAGAGCGCTCTCGACGTTTCTGCATACTTCGGACAGATGTTTCACCAAGCTTATCGTAGAAAATGCATATGTCAGCTTGAAACCCGACAAAACCAAAATATCTCCGGTTCTGCATATCCAACGCACTGTGGAGTGGTGAAAACCCCAGAAAACGTGTTTCTCGCATTAAATAGTTCGAAACGAGCGATCTCGATGATTCAGCATACTTCGGACAGAAGTCTCACCAAGATTATCGCAGAAAATGCATATCTCAGCTTGAAACCCCACGAAAACCAAGATATCGGCGGTTCTGCATATCAAACGAACTGTGGAGTGGAGAAAACCCCATAAAACGTGTTTCTCGCATTAAATAGCTCGAAAAGAGCGCTCCCGACGTTTCTGCATACTTCGGACAGATGTCTCACCAAGCTTATCGTAGAAAATGCATATCTCAGCTTGAAACCCGAAGAAAACCGAAAATATCTCCGGTTCTGCATATCCAACGCACTGTGGAGTGGTGAAAACACCAGATAACGTGTTTCTCGCATTAAATAGTTCGAAACGAGCGACCTCGATGATTCTGCGTACTTCGGACAGAAGTCTCAACAAGATTATCGCAGAAAATGCATCTCTCAGCTTGAAACCCCACGAAAACCAAGATATCTACTGTTCTGCATATCAAACGCACTGTGGAGTGGTTAAAACACCAGATAACGTGTTTCTCGCATTAAATAGCTCGAAAAGAGCGCCCTCGATGTTTCTGCATACTTCGGACAGATGTTTCACCAAGATTATCGTAGAAAATGCATATCTCAGCCTGAAACCCGACGAAAACCAAAATATCGCCGGTTCTGCATATCAAACCAACTGTGGAGTGGTGAAAACACCAGATAACGTGTTTCTCGCATTAAATAGCTCGAAAAGTGCGATCTCGATGATTCTGCATACTTCTAATAGAAGTCTCACCAAGGTTATCGTAGAAAATGCATATCTCAGCTTGAAACCCGACGAAAACCAAAATATCTCCGGTTCTGCATATCCAACGCACTGTGGAGTGGTGAAAACCCCAGAAAACGTTTTTCTCGCATTAAATAGGTCGAAAAGAGCGCTCTCGACGTTTCTGCATACTTCGGACAGATGTTTCACCAAGCTTATCGTAGAAAATGCATATCTCAGCTTGAAACCCGACGAAAACCAAAATATCTCCGGTTCTGCATATCCAACGCACTGTGGGGTGGCGAAAACCCCAGAAAACGTGTTTCTCGCATTAAATAGGTCGAAAAGAGCGCTCTCGTCGTTTCTGCATACTTCGGACAGAAGTCTCACCAAGATTATCGCAGAAAATGCATATCTCAGCTTTAATCCCCACGAAAACCAAGATATCGCCGGTTCTGCATATCAAACCAACTGTGGAGTGGTGAAAACACCAGATAACGTGTTTCTCGCCTTAAATAGCTCGAAACGAGCGATCTCGATGATTAAGCATACTTCGGACAGTAGTCTCACCAAGATTATCGTAGAAAATGCATATGTCAGCTTGAAACCCGACGAAAACCAAAATATCTCCGGTTCTGCATATCCAACGCACTGTGGAGTGGTGATAACCCCAGAAAACGTGTTTCTCGCATCAAATAGCTCGAAAAGAGCGCTCCCGACGTTTCTGCATACTTCGGACAGATGTTTCACCAAGGTTATCGTAGAAAATGCATATCTCAGCTTGAAACCCGACGAAAACCAAAATATCTCCGGTTCTGCATATCCAACGCACTGTGGAGTGGTGAAAACCCCAGAAAACGTTTTTCTCGCATTAAATAGGTCGAAAAGAGCGCTCTCGACGTTTCTGCATACTTCGGACAGATGTTTCACCAAGCTTATCGTAGAAAATGCATATCTCTGCTAGAAACCCCACGAAAACCAAGATATCTGCTGTTCTGCATATCCAACGAACTGTGGAGTGGTGATAACCCCAGAAAACGTGTTTCTCGCATTAAATAGTTCGAAACGAGCGATCTCGATGATTCAGCATACTTCGGACAGAAGTCTCACCAAGATTATCGCAGAAAATGCATATCTCAGCTTGAAACCCCACGAAAACCAAGATATCGGCGGTTCTGCATATCAAACGAACTGTGGAGTGGAGAAAACCCCATAAAACGTGTTTCTCGCATTAAATAGCTCGAAAAGAGCGCTCCCGACGTTTCTGCATACTTCGGACAGATGTCTCACCAAGCTTATCGTAGAAAATGCATATCTCAGCTTGAAACCCGAAGAAAACCGAAAATATCTCCGGTTCTGCATATCCAACGCACTGTGGAGTGGTGAAAACACCAGATAACGTGTTTCTCGCATTAAATAGTTCGAAACGAGCGACCTCGATGATTCTGCGTACTTCGGACAGAAGTCTCAACAAGATTATCGCAGAAAATGCATCTCTCAGCTTGAAACCCCACGAAAACCAAGATATCTACTGTTCTGCATATCAAACGCACTGTGGAGTGGTTAAAACACCAGATAACGTGTTTCTCGCATTAAATAGCTCGAAAATTGCGCCCTCGATGTTTCTGCATACTTCGGACAGATGTTTCACCAAGATTATCGTAGAAAATGCATATCTCAGCCTGAAACCCGACGAAAACCAAAATATCGCCGGTTCTGCATATCAAACCAACTGTGGAGTGGTGAAAACACCAGATAACGTGTTTCTCGCATTAAATAGCTCGAAAAGTGCGATCTCGATGATTCTGCATACTTCTAATAGAAGTCTCACCAAGATTATCGCAGAAAATGCATATCTCTGCTTGAAACCCCACGAAAACCAAGATATCTACTGTTCTGCATATCCAACGAACAGTGGAGTGGTGAAAACCCCAGAAAACGTGTTTCTCGCATTAAATAGGTCGAAAAGAGCGCTCTCGACGTTTCTGCATACTTCGGACAGATGTTTCACCAAGCTTATCGTAGAAAATGCATATCGCAGCTTGAAATCCGACGAAAACCAAAATATCTCCGGTTCTGCATATCCAACGCACTGTGGAGTGGTGAAAACCCCAGAAAACGTGTTTCTCGCATTAAATAGCTCGAAAAGAGCGCTCCCGACGTTTCTGCATACTTCGGACAGATGTTTCACCAAGGTTATCGTAGAAAATGCATATCTCAGCTTGAAACCCGACGAAAACCAAAATATCTCCGGTTCTGCATATCCAACGCACTGTGGAGTGGTGAAAACCCCAGAAAACGTTTTTCTCGCATTAAATAGGTCGAAAAGAGCGCTCTCGACGTTTCTGCATACTTCGGACAGATGTTTCACCAAGCTTATCGTAGAAAATGCATATCTCAGCTTGAAACCCGACGAAAACCAAAATATCTCCGGTTCTGCATATCCAACGCACTGTGGGGTGGCGAAAACCCCAGAAAACGTGTTTCTCGCATTAAATAGGTCGAAAAGAGCGCTCTCGACGTTTCTGCATACTTCGGACAGAAGTCTCACCAAGATTATCGCAGAAAATGCATATCTCAGCTTTAATCCCCACGAAAACCAAGATATCGCCGGTTCTGCATATCAAACCAACTGTGGAGTGGTGAAAACACCAGATAACGTGTTTCTCGCCTTAAATAGCTCGAAACGAGCGATCTCGATGATTAAGCATACTTCGGACAGTAGTCTCACCAAGATTATCGTAGAAAATGCATATGTCAGCTTGAAACCCGACGAAAACCAAAATATCTCCGGTTCTGCATATCCAACGCACTGTGGAGTGGTGATAACCCCAGAAAACGTGTTTCTCGCATCAAATAGCTCGAAAAGAGCGCTCCCGACGTTTCTGCATACTTCGGACAGATGTTTCACCAAGGTTATCGTAGAAAATGCATATCTCAGCTTGAAACCCGACGAAAACCAAAATATCTCCGGTTCTGCATATCCAACGCACTGTGGAGTGGTGAAAACCCCAGAAAACGTTTTTCTCGCATTAAATAGGTCGAAAAGAGCGCTCTCGACGTTTCTGCATACTTCGGACAGATGTTTCACCAAGCTTATCGTAGAAAATGCATATCTCTGCTAGAAACCCCACGAAAACCAAGATATCTCCTGTCCTGCATATCCAAAGAACTGTGGTGTGGTGAAACCCCCAGAAAACGTGTTTCTCGCATTAAATGGCTCGAAAAGAGCGCTCTCGATGATTCTGCATACTTCGGACGGAAGTATCATCAAGATTATCGCAGAAAATGCATATCTCAGCTTGAAACCCGACGAAAACCAAAATATCTCCGGTTCTGCATATCCAACGCACTGTGGAGTGGTGAAAACCCCAGAAAACGTGTTTCTCGCATTAAATAGTTCGAAACGAGCGATCTCGATGATTCAGCATACTTCGGACAGAAGTCTCACCAAGATTATCGCAGAAAATGCATATCTCAGCTTGAAACCCCACGAAAACCAAGATATCGGCGGTTCTGCATATCAAACGCACTGTGGAGTGGTGAAAACACCAGATAACGTGTTTCTCGCATTAAATAGCTCGAAAAGAGCGATCTCGAAGATTCTGCATACTTCTGACAGAAGTCTCACCAAGATTATCGTAGAAAATGCATATCTCAGCTTGAAACCCGACGAAAACCGAGTTTTCTCCGGCTCTGCACATCAAACGTACCGTGGAGTGGTGAAAACACCAGAAAACCTGTTTCGCGCATTAAGTAGCTCGAAAAGAGCGTTCTCGAAGATTCTGCATACTTCTGACAGAAGTCTCACCAGGATTATCGTAGAAAATGCATATCTCAGCTTGATACCCGTCCGAAACAAATATATCTCCGGTTCTGCATGTCAAACATACTGTGGAGTGGTGAAAACACCAGAAAACGTGTTTCGAGCATTAAGTAGTTCGAAACGAGCGACCTCGATGATTCTGCATACTTCGGACAGAAGTCTCAACAAGATTATCGCAGAAAATGCATCTCTCAGCTTGAAACCCCACGAAAACCAAGATATCTACTCTTCTGCATATCAAACGCACTGTGGAGTGGTTAAAACACCAGATAACGTGTTTCTCGCATGAAATAGCTCGAAAAGAGCGCTCTCGATGTTTCTGCATACTTCGGACAGATGTTTCACCAAGATTATCGTAGAAAATGCATATCTCAGCCTGAAACCCGACGAAAACCAAAATATCGCCGGTTCTGCATATCAATCCAACTGTGGAGTGGTGAAAACACCAGATAACGTGTTTCTCGCATTAAATAGCTCGAAAAGAGCGCTCCCGACGTTTCTGCATACTTCGGACAGATGTTTCACCAAGCTTATCGTAGAAAACGCATATCTCAGCTTGAAACCCGACGAAAACCAAAATATCTCCGGTTCTGCATATCCAACGCACTGTGGAGTGGTGAAAACCCCAGAAAACGTGTTTCTCGCATTAAATAGGTCGAAAAGAGCGCTCTCGACGTTTCTGCATACTTCGGACAGATGTTTCACCAAGCTTATCGTAGAAAATGCATATCTCAGCTTGAAACCCGACGAAAACCAAAATATCTCCGGTTCTGCATATCCAACGCACTGTGGAGTGGTGAAAACACCAGAAAACGTGTTACGCGCATTAAGTAGCTCGAAAAGAGCGTTCTCGAAGATTCTGCATACTTCTGACAGAAGTCTCACCAGGATTATCGTAGAAAATGCATATCTCAGCTTGATACCCGACCGAAACAAATATATCTCCGGTTCTGCATGTCAAACATACTGTGGAGTGGTGAAAACACCAGAAAACGTGTTTCGAGTATTAAGTAGCTCGAAAAGAGCGATCTAGATGATTCTGCATGCATCTGACTGACGTCTCACCAACATTTACGCAGAAAATGCATATCTCATCTTGAAACCCCACGAAAACCAAGATATCTACTGTTCAGCATATCAAACGCACTGTGGAGTGGTGAAAACCCCAGAAAACGTGTTTCTCTCATTAAATAGCTCGAAACGTGCGATCTCGATGATTCTGCATACTTCGGACAGAAGTCTCTACATGATTATCCCAGAAAATGCATATCTCAGCTTGAAACCCCACGAAAACCAAGATATCTACTGTTCTGCATATCAAACGCACTGTGGAGTGGTGAAGACACCAGATAACGTGTTTCTCGCACTAACTAGCTCTAAAAGAGCGATGTCGATGATTCAGCATACTTCGGACAGAAGTCTCACCAAGATTATCGCAGAAAATGCATATCTCTGCTTGAAACCCCACGCAAACCAAGATATCTCCTGTCCTGCATATCCAAAGAACTGTGGTGTGGTGAAACCCCCAGAAAACGTGTTTCTCGCATTAAATGGCTCGAAAAGAGCGCTCTCGATGATTCTGCATACTTCGGACGGAAGTATCAACAAGATTATCGCAGAAAATGCATATCTCAGCTTGAAACCCCACGAAAACCAAGATGTCGCTGGTACTGCATATCAAACGCTCTGTGGAGTGGTGAACACACCAGATAACGTGTTTATCGCATTAAATAGGTCGAAAAGAGCGCTCTCGACGTTTCTGCATACTTCGGACAGATGTTTCACCAAGCTTATCGTAGAAAATGCATATCTCAGCTTGAAACCCGACGAAAACCAAAATATCTCCGGTTCTGCATATCCAACGCACTGTGGAGTGGTGAAAACACCAGAAATCGTGTTTCTCGCATTAAATAGCTCGAAAAGAGCGCTCTCGACGTTTCTGCATACTTCGCACAGATGTTTCACCAAGCTTATCGTAGAAAATGCATATGTCACCTTGAAACCCGACGAAAACCAAAATATCTCCGGTTCTGCATATCCAACGCACTGTGGAGTGGTGAAAACCCCAGAAAACGTGTTTCTCGCATTAAATAGTTCGAAACGAGCGATCTCGATGATTCTGCATACTTCGGACAGAAGTCTCACCAAGATTATCGCAGAAAATGGATATCTCAGCGTGAAACCCCACGAAAACCAAGATGTCGCTGGTACTGCATATCAAACGCACTGTGGAGTGGTGAAAACACCAGATAACGTGTTTCTCGCATTAAATAGCTCGAAAAGAGCGATCTCGAAGATTCTGCATACTTCTGACAGAAGTCTCACCAAGATTATCGTAGAAAATGCATACCTCAGCTTGAAACCCGACGAAAACCGAGTTTTCTCCGGCTCTGCACATTAAACGTACCGTGGAGTGGTGAAAACACCAGAAAACGTGTTTCGCGCATTAAGTAGCTCGAAAAGAGCGATCTCGATGATTCTGCATACTTCGGACAGAAGTCTCAACAAGATTATCGCAGAAAATGCATATCTCAGCTTGAAACCCCACGAAAACCAAGATATTGGCGGTTCTGCATATCCAACGCACTGTGGAGTGGTAAAAACACCAGATAACGTGTTTCTCGCATTAAATAGCTCGAAACGAGCGATCTCGATGATTCTGCATACTTCGGACAGAAGTCTCAACAAGATTATCGCAGAAAACGCATATCTCAGCTTGAAACCCCACGAAAACCAAGATATCTACTGTTCTGCATATCAAACGCATTGTGGAGTGGTGAAAACGCCAGATAACGTGTTTCTCGCACTAACTAGCTCGAAAAGAGC
Organism: Anthophora plumipes; assembly: GCA_951804975.1. NCBI lineage: Eukaryota > Metazoa > Arthropoda > Insecta > Hymenoptera > Apidae > Anthophora > Anthophora plumipes. The sequence goes on from CATORF010000419.1 coordinate 996,287, forward strand.
GATCTCAATGATTCAGCATACTTCGGACAGAAGTCTCACCAAGATTATCGCAGAAAATGCTTATCTTAGCTTGAAACCCCACGAAAACCAAGATATCGCCGGTTCTGCATATCAAACGCACTGTGGAGTGGTGAAAACACCAGATAACGTGTTTCTCGCAATTAAATAGCTCGAAACGATTGATCTCGATGATTCTGCATACTTCGGACAGATGTCTCACCAAAGTTATCGTAAAAAATGCATATCTCAGCTTGAAACCCCACGAAAACCAAGGTATCGCTGTGTTCAGCATATCAAACGCACTGTGGAGTGGTGAAAACCCCAGAAAACGTGTTACGCGCATTAAGTAGCTCGAAAAGAGCGTTCTCGAAGATTCTGCATACTTCTGACAGAAGTCTCACCAGGATTATCGTAGAAAATGCATATCTCAGCTTGATACCCGACCGAAACAAATATATCTCCGGTTCTGCATGTCAAACATACTGTGGAGTGGTGAAAACCCCAGAAAACGTGTTTCGAGTATTAAGTAGCTCGAAAAGAGCGATCTAGATGATTCTGCATACATCTGACTGACGTCTCACCAACATTTACGCAGAAAATGCATATCTCATCTTGAAACCCCACGAAAACCAAGATATCTACTGTTCAGCATATCAAACGCACTGTGGAGTGGTGAAAACCCCAGAAAACGTGTTTCTCTCATTAAATAGCTCGAAACGAGCGATCTCGATGATTCTGCATACTTCGGACAGAAGTCTCTACAAGATTATCGCAGAAAATGCATATCTCAGCTTGAAACCCCACGAAAACCAAGATATCTACTGTTCAGCATATCAAACGCACTGTGGAGTGGTGAAAACCCCAGAAAACGTGTTTCTCTCATTAAATAGCTCGAAACGAGCGATCTCGATGATTCTGCATACTTCGGACAGAAGTCTCTACAAGATTATCGCAGAAAATGCATATCTCAGCTTGAAACCCCACGAAAACCAAGATGTCGCTGGTACTGCATATCAAACGCACAGTGGAGTGGTGAAAACACCAGATAACGTGTTTCTCGCATTAAATAGCTCGAAAAGAGCGATCTCGAAGATTCTGCATACTTCTGACAGAAGTCTCACCAAGATTATCGCAGAAAATGCATATCTCAGCTTGAAACCCCACGAAAACCAAGATGTCGCTGGTACTGCATATCAAACGCTCTGTGGAGTGGTGAAAACACCAGATAACGTGTTTCTCGCATTAAATAGCTCGAAAAGAGCGATCTCGAAGATTCTGCATACTTCTGACAGAAGTCTCACCAAGATTATCGTAGAAAATGCATATCTCAGCTTGAAACCCGACGAAAACCGAGTTTTCTCCGGCTCTGCACATCAAACGTACCGTGGAGTGGTGAAAACACCAGAAAACGTGTTTCGCGCATTAAGTAGCTCGAAAAGAGCGTTCTCGATGATTCTGCATATTTCTAACAGAAGTCTCAACAAGATTATCGCAGAAAATGCATCTCTCAGCTTGAAACCCCACGAAAACCAAGATATCTACTGTTCTGCATATCAAACGCACTGTGGAGTGGTTAAAACACCAGATAACGTGTTTCTCGCAAGAAATAGCTCGAAAAGAGCGTTCTCGATGTTTCTGCATACTTCGGACAGATGTTTCACCAAGATTATCGTAGAAAATGGATATCTCAGCGTGAAACCCCACGAAAACCAAGATGTCGCTGGTACTGCATATCAAACGCACTGTGGAGTGGTGAAAACACCAGATAACGTGTTTCTCGCATTAAATAGCTCGAAAAGAGCGATCTCGAAGATTCTGCATACTTCTGACAGAAGTCTCACCAAGATTATCGTAGAAAATGCATACCTCAGCTTGAAACCCGACGAAAACCGAGTTTTCTCCGGCTCTGCACATTAAACGTACCGTGGAGTGGTGAAAACACCAGAAAACGTGTTTCGCGCATTAAGTAGCTCGAAAAGAGCGATCTCGATGATTCTGCATACTTCGGACAGAAGTCTCAACAAGATTATCGCAGAAAATGCATATCTCAGCTTGAAACCCCACGAAAACCAAGATATTGGCGGTTCTGCATATCCAACGCACTGTGGAGTGGTAAAAACACCAGATAACGTGTTTCTCGCATTAAATAGCTCGAAACGAGCGATCTCGATGATTCTGCATACTTCGGACAGAAGTCTCAACAAGATTATCGCAGAAAACGCATATCTCAGCTTGAAACCCCACGAAAACCAAGATATCTACTGTTCTGCATATCAAACGCACTGTGGAGTGGTGAAAACACCAGATAACGTGTTTCTCGCACTAACTAGCTCGAAAAGAGCGATCTCAATGATTCAGCATACTTCGGACAGAAGTCTCACCAAGATTATCGCAGAAAATGCTTATCTTAGCTTGAAACCCCACGAAAACCAAGATATCGCCGGTTCTGGATATCAAACGCACTGTGGAGTGGTGAAAACACCAGATAACGTGTTTCTCGCAATTAAATAGCTCGAAACGATTGATCTCGATGATTCTGCATACTTCGGACAGATGTCTCACCAAAGTTATCGTAAAAAATGCATATCTCAGCTTGAAACCCCACGAAAACCAAGATATCTACTGTTCAGCATATCAAACGCACTGTGGAGTGGTGAAAACCCCAGAAAACGTGTTTCTCTCATTAAATAGCTCGAAACGAGCGATCTCGATGATTCTGCATACTTCGGACAGAAGTCTCTACAAGATTATCGCAGAAAATGCATATCTCAGCTTGAAACCCCACGAAAACCAAGATGTCGCTGGTACTGCATATCAAACGCACTGTGGAGTGGTGAAAACACCAGATAACGTGTTTCTCGCATTAAATAGCTCGAAAAGAGCGATCTCGAAGATTCTGCATACTTCTGACAGAAGTCTCACCAAGATTATCGCAGAAAATGCATATCTCAGCTTGAAACCCCACGAAAACCAAGATGTCGCTGGTACTGCATATCAAACGCTCTGTGGAGTGGTGAACACACCAGATAACGTGTTTATCGCATTAAATAGCTCGAAAAGAGCGATCTCAAAGATTCTGCATACTTCTGACAGAAGTCTCACCAAGATTATCGTAAAAAATGCATATCTCAGCTTGAAACCCGACGAAAACCGAGTTTTCTCCGGCTCTGCACATCAAACGTACCGTGGAGTGGTGAAAACACCAGAAAACGTGTTTCGCGCATTAAGTAGCTCGAAAAGAGCGTTCTCGAAGATTCTGCATACTTCTGACAGAAGTCTCACCAGGATTATCGTAGAAAATGCATATCTCAGCTTGATACCCGTCCGAAACAAATATATCTCCGGTTCTGCATGTCAAACATACTGTGGAGTGGTGAAAACACCAGAAAACGTGTTTCGAGCATTAAGTAGTTCGAAACGAGCGACCTCGATGATTCTGCATACTTCGGACAGAAGTCTCAACAAGATTATCGCAGAAAATGCATCTCTCAGCTTGAAACCCCACGAAAACCAAGATATCTACTGTTCTGCATATCAAACGCACTGTGGAGTGGTTAAAACACCAGATAACGTGTTTCTCGCATGAAATAGCTCGAAAAGAGCGCTCTCGATGTTTCTGCATACTTCGGACAGATGTTTCACCAAGATTATCGTAGAAAATGCATATCTCAGCCTGAAACCCGACGAAAACCAAAATATCGCCGGTTCTGCATATCAAACCAACTGTGGAGTGGTGAAAACACCAGATAACGTGTTTCTCGCATTAAATAGCTCGAAAAGAGCGCTCCCGAGGTTTCTGCATACTTCGGACAGATGTTTCACCAAGCTTATCGTAGAAAATGCATATGTCAGCTTGAAACCCGACGAAAACCAAAATATCTCCGGTTCTGCATATCCAACGCACTGTGGAGTGGTGAAAACCCCAGAAAACGTGTTTCTCGCATTAAATAGTTCGAAACGAGCGATCTCGATGATTCTGCATACTTCTAACAGAAGTCTCACCAAGATTATCGCAGAAAATGCATATCTCTGCTTGAAACCCCACGCAAACCAAGATATCTCCTGTCCTGCATATCCAAAGAACTGTGGTGTGGTGAAACCCCCAGAAAACGTGTTTCTCGCATTAAATGGCTCGAAAAGAGCGCTCTCGATGATTCTGCATACTTCGGACGGAAGTATCAACAAGATTATCGCAGAAAATGCATATCTCAGCTTGAAACCCCACGAAAACCAAGATATCTACTGTTCTGCATATCAAACGCACTGTGGAGTGGTGAAAACACCAGATAACGTGTTTCTCGCACTAACTAGCTCTAAAAGAGCGATCTCGATGATTCAGCATACTTCGGACAGAAGTCTCACCAAGATTATCGCAGAAAATGGATATCTCAGCGTGAAACCCCACGAAAACCAAGATGTCGCTGGTACTGCATATCAAACGCACTGTGGAGTGGTGAAAACACCAGATAACGTGTTTCTCGCACTAACTAGCTCGAAAAGAGCGATCTCAATGATTCAGCATACTTCGGACAGAAGTCTCACCAAGATTATCGCAGAAAATGCTTATCTTAGCTTGAAACCCCACGAAAACCAAGATATCGCCGGTTCTGCATATCAAACGCACTGTGGAGTGGTGAAAACACCAGATAACGTGTTTCTCGCAATTAAATAGCTCGAAACGATTGATCTCGATGATTCTGCATACTTCTGACAGAAGTCTCACCAGGATTATCGTAGAAAATGCATATCTCAGCTTGATACCCGACCGAAACAAATATATCTCCGGTTCTGCATGTCAAACATACTGTGGAGTGGTGAAAACCCCAGAAAACGTGTTTCGAGTATTAAGTAGCTCGAAAAGAGCGATCTAGATGATTCTGCATACATCTGACTGACGTCTCACCAACATTTACGCAGAAAATGCATATCTCATCTTGAAACCCCACGAAAACCAAGATATCTACTGTTCAGCATATCAAACGCACTGTGGAGTGGTGAAAACCCCAGAAAACGTGTTTCTCTCATTAAATAGCTCGAAACGAGCGATCTCGATGATTCTGCATACTTCGGACAGAAGTCTCTACAAGATTATCGCAGAAAATGCATATCTCAGCTTGAAACCCCACGAAAACCAAGATATCTACTGTTCAGCATATCAAACGCACTGTGGAGTGGTGAAAACCCCAGAAAACGTGTTTCTCTCATTAAATAGCTCGAAACGAGCGATCTCGATGATTCTGCATACTTCGGACAGAAGTCTCTACAAGATTATCGCAGAAAATGCATATCTCAGCTTGAAACCCCACGAAAACCAAGATGTCGCTGGTACTGCATATCAAACGCACAGTGGAGTGGTGAAAACACCAGATAACGTGTTTCTCGCATTAAATAGCTCGAAAAGAGCGATCTCGAAGATTCTGCATACTTCTGACAGAAGTCTCACCAAGATTATCGCAGAAAATGCATATCTCAGCTTGAAACCCCACGAAAACCAAGATGTCGCTGGTACTGCATATCAAACGCTCTGTGGAGTGGTGAAAACACCAGATAACGTGTTTCTCGCATTAAATAGCTCGAAAAGAGCGATCTCGAAGATTCTGCATACTTCTGACAGAAGTCTCACCAAGATTATCGTAGAAAATGCATATCTCAGCTTGAAACCCGACGAAAACCGAGTTTTCTCCGGCTCTGCACATCAAACGTACCGTGGAGTGGTGAAAACACCAGAAAACGTGTTTCGCGCATTAAGTAGCTCGAAAAGAGCGTTCTCGATGATTCTGCATATTTCTAACAGAAGTCTCAACAAGATTATCGCAGAAAATGCATCTCTCAGCTTGAAACCCCACGAAAACCAAGATATCTACTGTTCTGCATATCAAACGCACTGTGGAGTGGTTAAAACACCAGATAACGTGTTTCTCGCAAGAAATAGCTCGAAAAGAGCGTTCTCGATGTTTCTGCATACTTCGGACAGATGTTTCACCAAGATTATCGTAGAAAATGGATATCTCAGCGTGAAACCCCACGAAAACCAAGATGTCGCTGGTACTGCATATCAAACGCACTGTGGAGTGGTGAAAACACCAGATAACGTGTTTCTCGCATTAAATAGCTCGAAAAGAGCGATCTCGAAGATTCTGCATACTTCTGACAGAAGTCTCACCAAGATTATCGTAGAAAATGCATACCTCAGCTTGAAACCCGACGAAAACCGAGTTTTCTCCGGCTCTGCACATTAAACGTACCGTGGAGTGGTGAAAACACCAGAAAACGTGTTTCGCGCATTAAGTAGCTCGAAAAGAGCGATCTCGATGATTCTGCATACTTCGGACAGAAGTCTCAACAAGATTATCGCAGAAAATGCATATCTCAGCTTGAAACCCCACGAAAACCAAGATATTGGCGGTTCTGCATATCCAACGCACTGTGGAGTGGTAAAAACACCAGATAACGTGTTTCTCGCATTAAATAGCTCGAAACGAGCGATCTCGATGATTCTGCATACTTCGGACAGAAGTCTCAACAAGATTATCGCAGAAAACGCATATCTCAGCTTGAAACCCCACGAAAACCAAGATATCTACTGTTCTGCATATCAAACGCACTGTGGAGTGGTGAAAACACCAGATAACGTGTTTCTCGCACTAACTAGCTCGAAAAGAGCGATCTCAATGATTCAGCATACTTCGGACAGAAGTCTCACCAAGATTATCGCAGAAAATGCTTATCTTAGCTTGAAACCCCACGAAAACCAAGATATCGCCGGTTCTGGATATCAAACGCACTGTGGAGTGGTGAAAACACCAGATAACGTGTTTCTCGCAATTAAATAGCTCGAAACGATTGATCTCGATGATTCTGCATACTTCGGACAGATGTCTCACCAAAGTTATCGTAAAAAATGCATATCTCAGCTTGAAACCCCACGAAAACCAAGATATCTACTGTTCAGCATATCAAACGCACTGTGGAGTGGTGAAAACCCCAGAAAACGTGTTTCTCTCATTAAATAGCTCGAAACGAGCGATCTCGATGATTCTGCATACTTCGGACAGAAGTCTCTACAAGATTATCGCAGAAAATGCATATCTCAGCTTGAAACCCCACGAAAACCAAGATGTCGCTGGTACTGCATATCAAACGCACTGTGGAGTGGTGAAAACACCAGATAACGTGTTTCTCGCATTAAATAGCTCGAAAAGAGCGATCTCGAAGATTCTGCATACTTCTGACAGAAGTCTCACCAAGATTATCGCAGAAAATGCATATCTCAGCTTGAAACCCCACGAAAACCAAGATGTCGCTGGTACTGCATATCAAACGCTCTGTGGAGTGGTGAACACACCAGATAACGTGTTTATCGCATTAAATAGCTCGAAAAGAGCGATCTCAAAGATTCTGCATACTTCTGACAGAAGTCTCACCAAGATTATCGTAAAAAATGCATATCTCAGCTTGAAACCCGACGAAAACCGAGTTTTCTCCGGCTCTGCACATCAAACGTACCGTGGAGTGGTGAAAACACCAGAAAACGTGTTTCGCGCATTAAGTAGCTCGAAAAGAGCGTTCTCGAAGATTCTGCATACTTCTGACAGAAGTCTCACCAGGATTATCGTAGAAAATGCATATCTCAGCTTGATACCCGTCCGAAACAAATATATCTCCGGTTCTGCATGTCAAACATACTGTGGAGTGGTGAAAACACCAGAAAACGTGTTTCGAGCATTAAGTAGTTCGAAACGAGCGACCTCGATGATTCTGCATACTTCGGACAGAAGTCTCAACAAGATTATCGCAGAAAATGCATCTCTCAGCTTGAAACCCCACGAAAACCAAGATATCTACTGTTCTGCATATCAAACGCACTGTGGAGTGGTTAAAACACCAGATAACGTGTTTCTCGCATGAAATAGCTCGAAAAGAGCGCTCTCGATGTTTCTGCATACTTCGGACAGATGTTTCACCAAGATTATCGTAGAAAATGCATATCTCAGCCTGAAACCCGACGAAAACCAAAATATCGCCGGTTCTGCATATCAAACCAACTGTGGAGTGGTGAAAACACCAGATAACGTGTTTCTCGCATTAAATAGCTCGAAAAGAGCGCTCCCGAGGTTTCTGCATACTTCGGACAGATGTTTCACCAAGCTTATCGTAGAAAATGCATATGTCAGCTTGAAACCCGACGAAAACCAAAATATCTCCGGTTCTGCATATCCAACGCACTGTGGAGTGGTGAAAACCCCAGAAAACGTGTTTCTCGCATTAAATAGTTCGAAACGAGCGATCTCGATGATTCTGCATACTTCTAACAGAAGTCTCACCAAGATTATCGCAGAAAATGCATATCTCTGCTTGAAACCCCACGCAAACCAAGATATCTCCTGTCCTGCATATCCAAAGAACTGTGGTGTGGTGAAACCCCCAGAAAACGTGTTTCTCGCATTAAATGGCTCGAAAAGAGCGCTCTCGATGATTCTGCATACTTCGGACGGAAGTATCAACAAGATTATCGCAGAAAATGCATATCTCAGCTTGAAACCCCACGAAAACCAAGATATCTACTGTTCTGCATATCAAACGCACTGTGGAGTGGTGAAAACACCAGATAACGTGTTTCTCGCACTAACTAGCTCTAAAAGAGCGATCTCGATGATTCAGCATACTTCGGACAGAAGTCTCACCAAGATTATCGCAGAAAATGGATATCTCAGCGTGAAACCCCACGAAAACCAAGATGTCGCTGGTACTGCATATCAAACGCACTGTGGAGTGGTGAAAACACCAGATAACGTGTTTCTCGCACTAACTAGCTCGAAAAGAGCGATCTCAATGATTCAGCATACTTCGGACAGAAGTCTCACCAAGATTATCGCAGAAAATGCTTATCTTAGCTTGAAACCCCACGAAAACCAAGATATCGCCGGTTCTGCATATCAAACGCACTGTGGAGTGGTGAAAACACCAGATAACGTGTTTCTCGCAATTAAATAGCTCGAAACGATTGATCTCGATGATTCTGCATACTTCGGACAGATGTCTCACCAAAGTTATCGTAAAAAATGCATATCTCAGCTTGAAACCCCACGAAAACCAAGATATCGCTGTGTTCAGCATATCAAACGCACTGTGGAGTGGTGAAAACCCCAGAAAACGTGTTACGCGCATTAAGTAGCTCGAAAAGAGCGTTCTCGAAGATTCTGCATACTTCTGACAGAAGTCTCACCAGGATTATCGTAGAAAATGCATATCTCAGCTTGATACCCGACCGAAACAAATATATCTCCGGTTCTGCATGTCAATCATACTGTGGAGTGGTGAAAACACCAGAAAACGTGTTTCGAGTATTAAGTAGCTCGAAAAGAGCGATCTAGATGATTCTGCATACATCTGACTGACGTCTCACCAACATTTACGCAGAAAATGCATATCTCATCTTGAAACCCCACGAAAACCAAGATATCTACTGTTCAGCATATCAAACGCACTGTGGAGTGGTGAAAACCCCAGAAAACGTGTTTCTCTCATTAAATAGCTCGAAACGAGCGATCTCGATGATTCTGCATACTTCGGACAGAAGTCTCTACAAGATTATCGCAGAAAATGCATATCTCAGCTTGAAACCCCACGAAAACCAAGATATCTACTGTTCTGCATATCAAACGCACTGTGGAGTGGTGAAGACACCAGATAACGTGTTTCTCGCACTAACTAGCTCTAAAAGAGCGATGTCGATGATTCAGCATACTTCGGACAGAAGTCTCACCAAGATTATCGCAGAAAATGCATATCTCTGCTTGAAACCCCACGCAAACCAAGATATCTCCTGTCCTGCATATCCAAAGAACTGTGGTGTGGTGAAACCCCCAGAAAACGTGTTGCTCGCATTAAATGGCTCGAAAAGAGCGCTCTCGATGATTCTGCATACTTCGGACGGAAGTATCAACAACATTATCGCAGAAAATGCATATCTCAGCTTGAAACCCCACGAAAACCAAGATGTCGCTGGTACTGCATATCAAACGCTCTGTGGAGTGGTGAACACACCAGATAACGTGTTTATCGCATTAAATAGGTCGAAAAGAGCGCTCTCGACGTTTCTGCATACTTCGGACAGATGTTTCACCAAGCTTATCGTAGAAAATGCATATCTCAGCTTGAAACCCGACGAAAACCAAGATATCTACTGTTCTGCATATCAAACGCACTGTGGAGTGGTGAAAACACCAGATAACGTGTTTCTCGCACTAACTAGCTCGAAAAGAGCGATCTCAATGATTCAGCATACTTCTAACAGAAGTCTCACCAAGATTATCGCAGAAAATGCATATCTCTGCTTGAAACCCCACGCAAACCAAGATATCTCCTGTCCTGCATATCCAAAGAACTGTGGTGTGGTGAAACCCCCAGAAAACGTGTTTCTCGCATTAAATGGCTCGAAAAGAGCGCTCTCGATGATTCTGCATACTTCGGACGGAAGTATCAACAAGATTATCGCAGAAAATGCATATCTCAGCTTGAAACCCCACGAAAACCAAGATATCTACTGTTCTGCATATCAAACGCACCGTGGAGTGGTGAAAACACCAGAAAACGTGTTTCGCGCATTAAGTAGCTCGAAAAGAGCGATCTCGATGATTCTGCATACTTCGGACAGAAGTCTCAACAAGATTATCGCAGAAAATGCATATCTCAGCTTGAAACCCCACGAAAACCAAGATATTGGCGGTTCTGCATATCCCACGCACTGTGGAGTGGTAAAAACACCAGATAACGTGTTTCTCGCATTAAATAGCTCGAAACGAGCGATCTCGATGATTCTGCATACTTCGGACAGAAGTCTCAACAAGATTATCGCAGAAAACGCATATCTCAGCTTGAAACCCCACGAAAACCAAGATATCTACTGTTCTGCATATCAAACGCACTGTGGAGTGGTGAAAACACCAGATAACGTGTTTCTCGCACTAACTAGCTCGAAAAGAGCGATCTCAATGATTCAGCATACTTCGGACAGAAGTCTCACCAAGATTATCGCAGAAAATGCCTATCTTAGCTTGAAACCCCACGAAAACCAAGATATCGACGGTTCTGCATATCAAACGCACTGTGGAGTGGTGAAAACCCCAGAAAACGTGTTACGCGCATTAAGTAGCTCGAAAAGAGCGTTCTCGAAGATTCTGCATACTTCTGACAGTAGTCTCACCAGGATTATCGTAGAAAATGCATATCTCAGCTTGATACCCGACCGAAACAAATATATCTCCGGTTCTGCATGTCAAACATACTGTGGAGTGGTGAAAACACCAGAAAACGTGTTTCGAGTATTAAGTAGCTCGAAAAGAGCGATCTAGATGATTCTGCATACATCTGACTGACGTCTCACCAACATTTACGCAGAAAATGCATATCTCATCTTGAAACCCCACGAAAACCAAGATATCTACTGTTCAGCATATCAAACGCACTGTGGAGTGGTGAAAACCCCAGAAAACGTGTTTCTCTCATTAAATAGTTCGAAACGAGCGATCTCGATGATTCTGCATACTTCGGACAGAAGTCTCTACAAGATTATCATAGAAAATGCATATCTCAGCTTGAAACCCCACGAAAACCAAGATGTCGCTGGTACTGCATATCAAACGCACTGTGGAGTGGTGAAAACACCAGATAACGTGTTTCTCGCATTAAATAGCTCGAAAAGAGCGATCTCGAAGATTCTGCATACTTCTGACAGAAGTCTCACCAAGATTATCGCAGAAAATGCATATCTCAGCTTGAAACCCCACGAAAACCAAGATGTCGCTGGTACTGCATATCAAACGCTCTGTGGAGTGGTGAACACACCAGATAACGTGTTTATCGCATTAAATAGCTCGAAAAGAGCGATCTCGAAGATTCTGCATACTTCTGACAGAAGTCTCACCAGGATTATCGTAGAAAATGCATATCTCAGCTTGATACCCGTCCGAAACAAATATATCTCCGGTTCTGCATGTCAAACATACTGTGGAGTGGTGAAAACACCAGAAAACGTGTTTCGAGCATTAAGTAGTTCGAAACGAGCGATCTCGATGATTCTGCATACTTCTAACAGAACTCTCACCAAGATTATCGCAGAAAATGCATATCTCTGCTTGAAACCCCACGCAAACCAAGATATCTCCTGTCCTGCATATCCAAAGAACTGTGGTGTGGTGAAACCCCCAGAAAACGTGTTTCTCGCATTAAATGGCTCGAAAAGAGCGCTCTCGATGATTCTGCATACTTCGGACGGAAGTATCAACAAGATTATCGCAGAAAATGCATATCTCAGCTTGAAACCCCACGAAAACCAAGATATCTACTGTTCAGCATATCAAACGCACTGTGGAGTGGTGAAAACCCCAGAAAACGTGTTTCTCTCATTAAATAGCTCGAAACGAGCGATCTCGATGATTCTGCATACTTCGGACAGAAGTCTCAACAAGATTATCGCAGAAAATGCATCTCTCAGCTTGAAACCCCACGAAAACCAAGATATCTACTGTTCTGCATATCAAACGCACTGTGGAGTGGTTAAAACACCAGATAACGTGTTTCTCGCATGAAATAGCTCGAAAAGAGCGCTCTCGATGTTTCTGCATACTTCGGACAGATGTTTCACCAAGATTATCGCAGAAAATGCATATCTCAGCCTGAAACCCGACGAAAACCAAAATATCGCCGGTTCTGCATATCAAACCAACTGTGGAGTGGTGAAAACACCAGATAACATGTTTCTCGCATTAAGTTGCTCGAAAAGAGCGAGCTCGAAGATTCTGCATACTTCTGACGGAAGTCTCACCAAGATTATCGTAGAAAATGCATGTCTCAGCTTGAAACCCGACGAAATCCAAGATGTCGCTGGTGCTGCATATCAAACGCACTGTGGAGTGGTGAAAACACCGGATAACGTGTTTCTCGCATTAAATAGCTCGATATGTGCGATCTCGATGATTCTGCATACTTCGGACAGAAGTCTCACCAAGATTATCGCAGAAAATGCATATCTCAGCTTGAAACCCCACGAAAACCGAGATATCTTCGGTTCTACATATCCAACGAACTGCGGTGTGGTGAAAACCCCAGAAAACGTGTTTCTCGCATTAAGTAGCTCGAAAAGAGCGATCTCGAAGATTCTGCATACTTCTGAAAGAAGACTCACCAAGATTATCGCTGAAAGTGCATATATCAGCTGGAAACACCACGAAAATTAAGATATCGCCGGTTCTGCATATCAAACGCTCTGTGGAGTGGTGATAACACCAGATAACATGTTTCTCGCATTAAGTTGCTCGAAAAGAGCGAGCTCGAAGATTCTGCATACATCTGACGGAAGTCTCACCAAGATTATCGTAGAAAATGCATGTCTCAGCTTGAAACCCGACGAAATCCAAGATGTCGCTGGTGCTGCATATCAAACGCACTGTGGAGTGGTGAAAACACCGGATAACGTGTTTCTCGCATTAAATAGCTCGAAAAGAGCGATCTCGAAGATTCTGCATACTTCTGACAGAAGACTCTCCAGGATTATCGCTGAAAATGCATATCTCAGCTTGATACCCCACGAAAACCATGATATCGCCGGTTCTGCATATCAGACGCACTGTGGAGTGGTGTAAAAACCAGAAAACGTGTTTCTCGCATTAAGTAGCTCGAAAAGAGCGTTCTCGATGATTCTGCATACTTCTCATAGATGAAACACCAAGATTATCGCAGTAAATGCATATATCAGCTGGAAACCGCACGAAAACCAAGTTATCGGCGGCTCTACATATCAAACGCACTGTGGAGTGGTCAAAACACCAGATAACGTGTTTCTCGCATTAAATAGCTCGAAAAGAGCGATCTCGAAAATGCTGCATACTTCTGAAAAAAGACTCACCAAGATTATCGCTGAAAATGCATATCTCAGCTGGAAACACCACGAAAATCAAGATATCGCCGGTTCTGCATATCAAACGCACTGTGGAGTGGTGAAAACCCCGGATAACGTGTTTCTCGCATTAAATAGCTCGAAAAGAGCGATCTCGAAGATTCTGCATTCGTCTGACAGAAGACTCACCAAGATTATCGCTGAAAATGCATATCTCAGCTGGAAACCCCTCGAAAATCAAGATATCGCCGGTTCTGCTTACCAAACGCACTGTGGAATGATGAAAACGCCAGAAAACTAGATTTCTCGCATTAAATCGCTCGAAAAGAGCAATCTAGATGATTCGGCATACTTCTGACTGAAGTCTCAGCAGGATTATCGCAGAAAATGCATATCTCAGCTTGAAACCTCACGACAGCCAAGATGTCGCCGGTTCTGCATATCCAACGTACTGCGGTGTGGTGAAAACCCCAGAAAACGTGTTTCTCGCATTAAATAGCTCGAAAAGAGCGCTCTCGATGGTTCTGCATACTTCGGACAGAAGTCTCACCAATATTATCGCAGAAAATGCATATCCCAGCTTGAAACCTCACGAAAATCAAGATGTCGCCGGTTCTGCATATAAAACGCACTGTGGGGTGCTGAAAACACAAGAAAACGTGTTTCTCGCATTAAATAGCTCGAAACAAGCGATCTAGATGATTCTGCATCCTTCTGACAGAAGTCTCACGAAGATTATCGCAGAAAATGCATATCTCAGCTTGAAACACCACGAAAACCAAGATGTCGCCGGTTCTGCATATCAAACGCACTGTGGAGTGGTGAAAACAACCAGATAACGTGTTTCTCGCATTAAATAGAACGAAACGAGCGACCTAGATGATTCTGCATACTTCTGACTGAAGACTCACCAAGATTATCGTAAAAAATGCATATTCTAGCTTGAAACCCCACAAAAACCAAGATATCGCCGGTTCTGCATATCAAACGCACTGTGCAGTGGTGAAAACACCAGATAACGTGTTTCTCGCATTAAATAGCTCGAAAAGTGCGATTGCGATGATTCTGCATCCTTCGGACAGAAGTCTCACCAAGATTATCGCAGAAAATGCATATCTCTGCTTGAAACCCCACGCAAACCAAGATATCTCCTGTCCTGCATATCCAAAGAACTGTGGTGTGGTGAAACCCCCAGAAAACGTGTTTCTCGCATTAAATGGCTCGAAAAGAGCGCTCTCGATGATTCTGCATACTTCGGACGGAAGTATCAACAAGATTATCGCAGAAAATGCATATCTCAGCTTGAAACCCCACGAAAACCAAGATATCTACTGTTCTGCATATCAAACGCACCGTGGAGTGGTGAAAACACCAGAAAACGTGTTTCGCGCATTAAGTACCTCGAAAAGAGCGATCTCGATGATTCTGCATACTTCGGACAGAAGTCTCAACAAGATTATCGCAGAAAATGCATATCTCAGCTTGAAACCCCACGAAAACCAAGATATTGGCGGTTCTGCATATCCCACGCACTGTGGAGTGGTAAAAACACCAGATAACGTGTTTCTCGCATTAAATAGCTCGAAACGAGCGATCTCGATGATTCTGCATACTTCGGACAGAAGTCTCAACAAGATTATCGCAGAAAACGCATATCTCAGCTTGAAACCCCACGAAAACCAAGATATCTACTGTTCTGCATATCAAACGCACTGTGGAGTGGTGAAAACACCAGATAACGTGTTTCTCGCACTAACTAGCTCGAAAAGAGCGATCTCAATGATTCAGCATACTTCGGACAGAAGTCTCACCAAGATTATCGCAGAAAATGCCTATCTTAGCTTGAAACCCCACGAAAACCAAGATATCGACGGTTCTGCATATCAAACGCACTGTGGAGTGGTGAAAACCCCAGAAAACGTGTTACGCGCATTAAGTAGCTCGAAAAGAGCGTTCTCGAAGATTCTGCATACTTCTGACAGTAGTCTCACCAGGATTATCGTAGAAAATGCATATCTCAGCTTGATACCCGACCGAAACAAATATATCTCCGGTTCTGCATGTCAAACATACTGTGGAGTGGTGAAAACACCAGAAAACGTGTTTCGAGTATTAAGTAGCTCGAAAAGAGCGATCTAGATGATTCTGCATACATCTGACTGACGTCTCACCAACATTTACGCAGAAAATGCATATCTCATCTTGAAACCCCACGAAAACCAAGATATCTACTGTTCAGCATATCAAACGCACTGTGGAGTGGTGAAAACCCCAGAAAACGTGTTTCTCTCATTAAATAGTTCGAAACGAGCGATCTCGATGATTCTGCATACTTCGGACAGAAGTCTCTACAAGATTATCGCAGAAAATGCATATCTCAGCTTGAAACCCCACGAAAACCAAGATGTCGCTGGTACTGCATATCAAACGCACTGTGGAGTGGTGAAAACACCAGATAACGTGTTTCTCGCATTAAATAGCTCGAAAAGAGCGATCTCGAAGATTCTGCATACTTCTGACAGAAGTCTCACCAAGATTATCGCAGAAAATGCATATCTCAGCTTGAAACCCCACGAAAACCAAGATGTCGCTGGTACTGCATATCAAACGCTCTGTGGAGTGGTGAACACACCAGATAACGTGTTTATCGCATTAAATAGCTCGAAAAGAGCGATCTCGAAGATTCTGCATACTTCTGACAGAAGTCTCACCAAGATTATCGTAGAAAATGCATATCTCAGCTTGAAACCCGACGAAAACCGAGTTTTCTCCGGCTCTGCACATCAAACGTACCGTGGAGTGGTGAAAACACCAGAAAACGTGTTTCGCGCATTAAGTAGCTCGAAAAGAGCGTTCTCGAAGATTCTGCATACTTCTGACAGAAGTCTCACCAGGATTATCGTAGAAAATGCATATCTCAGCTTGATACCCGTCCGAAACAAATATATCTCCGGTTCTGCATGTCAAACATACTGTGGAGTGGTGAAAACACCAGAAAACGTGTTTCGAGCATTAAGTAGTTCGAAACGAGCGACCTCGATGATTCTGCATACTTCGGACAGAAGTCTCAACAAGATTATCGCAGAAAATGCATCTCTCAGCTTGAAACCCCACGAAAACCAAGATATCTACTGTTCTGCATATCAAACGCACTGTGGAGTGGTTAAAACACCAGATAACGTGTTTCTCGCATGAAATAGCTCGAAAAGAGCGCTCTCGATGTTTCTGCATACTTCGGACAGATGTTTCACCAAGATTATCGTAGAAAATGCATATCTCAGCCTGAAACCCGACGAAAACCAAAATATCGCCGGTTCTGCATATCAAACCAACTGTGGAGTGGTGAAAACACCAGATAACGTGTTTCTCGCATTAAATAGCTCGAAAAGAGCGCTCCCGACGTTTCTGCATACTTCGGACAGATGTTTCACCAAGCTTATCGTAGAAAATGCATATGTCAGCTTGAAACCCGACGAAAACCAAAATATCTCCGGTTCTGCATATCCAACGCACTGTGGAGTGGTGAAAACCCCAGAAAACGTGTTTCTCGCATTAAATAGTTCGAAACGAGCGATCTCGATGATTCTGCATACTTCTAACAGAACTCTCACCAAGATTATCGCAGAAAATGCATATCTCTGCTTGAAACCCCACGCAAACCAAGATATCTCCTGTCCTGCATATCCAAAGAACTGTGGTGTGGTGAAACACCCAGAAAACGTGTTTCTCGCATTAAATGGCTCGAAAAGAGCGCTCTCGATGATTCTGCATACTTCGGACGGAAGTATCAACAAGATTATCGCAGAAAATGCATATCTCAGCTTGAAACCCCACGAAAACCAAGATATCTACTGTTCAGCATATCAAACGCACTGTGGAGTGGTGAAAACCCCAGAAAACGTGTTTCTCTCATTAAATAGCTCGAAACGAGCGATCTCGATGATTCTGCATACTTCGGACAGAAGTCTCAACAAGATTATCGCAGAAAATGCATCTCTCAGCTTGAAACCCCACGAAAACCAAGATATCTACTGTTCTGCATATCAAACGCACTGTGGAGTGGTTAAAACACCAGATAACGTGTTTCTCGCATGAAATAGCTCGAAAAGAGCGCTCTCGATGTTTCTGCATACTTCGGACAGATGTTTCACCAAGATTATCGCAGAAAATGCATATCTCAGCCTGAAACCCGACGAAAACCAAAATATCGCCGGTTCTGCATATCAAACCAACTGTGGAGTGGTGAAAACACCAGATAACATGTTTCTCGCATTAAGTTGCTCGAAAAGAGCGAGCTCGAAGATTCTGCATACTTCTGACGGAAGTCTCACCAAGATTATCGTAGAAAATGCATGTCTCAGCTTGAAACCCGACGAAATCCAAGATGTCGCTGGTGCTGCATATCAAACGCACTGTGGAGTGGTGAAAACACCGGATAACGTGTTTCTCGCATTAAATAGCTCGATATGTGCGATCTCGATGATTCTGCATACTTCGGACAGAAGTCTCACCAAGATTATCGCAGAAAATGCATATCTCAGCTTGAAACCCCACGAAAACCGAGATATCTTCGGTTCTACATATCCAACGAACTGCGGTGTGGTGAAAACCCCAGAAAACGTGTTTCTCGCATTAAGTAGCTCGAAAAGAGCGATCTCGAAGATTCTGCATACTTCTGAAAGAAGACTCACCAAGATTATCGCTGAAAGTGCATATATCAGCTGGAAACACCACGAAAATTAAGATATCGCCGGTTCTGCATATCAAACGCTCTGTGGAGTGGTGATAACACCAGATAACATGTTTCTCGCATTAAGTTGCTCGAAAAGAGCGAGCTCGAAGATTCTGCATACATCTGACGGAAGTCTCACCAAGATTATCGTAGAAAATGCATGTCTCAGCTTGAAACCCGACGAAATCCAAGATGTCGCTGGTGCTGCATATCAAACGCACTGTGGAGTGGTGAAAACACCGGATAACGTGTTTCTCGCATTAAATAGCTCGAAAAGAGCGATCTCGAAGATTCTGCATACTTCTGACAGAAGACTCTCCAGGATTATCGCTGAAAATGCATATCTCAGCTTGATACCCCACGAAAACCATGATATCGCCGGTTCTGCATATCAGACGCACTGTGGAGTGGTGTAAAAACCAGAAAACGTGTTTCTCGCATTAAGTAGCTCGAAAAGAGCGTTCTCGATGATTCTGCATACTTCTCATAGATGAAACACCAAGATTATCGCAGTAAATGCATATATCAGCTGGAAACCGCACGAAAACCAAGTTATCGGCGGCTCTACATATCAAACGCACTGTGGAGTGGTCAAAACACCAGATAACGTGTTTCTCGCATTAAATAGCTCGAAAAGAGCGATCTCGAAAATGCTGCATACTTCTGAAAAAAGACTCACCAAGATTATCGCTGAAAATGCATATCTCAGCTGGAAACACCACGAAAATCAAGATATCGCCGGTTCTGCATATCAAACGCACTGTGGAGTGGTGAAAACCCCGGATAACGTGTTTCTCGCATTAAATAGCTCGAAAAGAGCGATCTCGAAGATTCTGCATTCGTCTGACAGAAGACTCACCAAGATTATCGCTGAAAATGCATATCTCAGCTGGAAACCCCTCGAAAATCAAGATATCGCCGGTTCTGCTTACCAAACGCACTGTGGAATGTTGAAAACGCCAGAAAACTAGATTTCTCGCATTAAATCGCTCGAAAAGAGCAATCTAGATGATTCGGCATACTTCTGACTGAAGTCTCAGCAGGATTATCGCAGAAAATGCATATCTCAGCTTGAAACCTCACGACAGCCAAGATGTCGCCGGTTCTGCATATCCAACGTACTGCGGTGTGGTGAAAACCCCAGAAAACGTGTTTCTCGCATTAAATAGCTCGAAAAGAGCGCTCTCGATGGTTCTGCATACTTCGGACAGAAGTCTCACCAATATTATCGCAGAAAATGCATATCCCAGCTTGAAACCTCACGAAAATCAAGATGTCGCCGGTTCTGCATATAAAACGCACTGTGGGGTGCTGAAAACACAAGAAAACGTGTTTCTCGCATTAAATAGCTCGAAACAAGCGATCTAGATGATTCTGCATCCTTCTGACAGAAGTCTCACGAAGATTATCGCAGAAAATGCATATCTCAGCTTGAAACACCACGAAAACCAAGATGTCGCCGGTTCTGCATATCAAACGCACTGTGGAGTGGTGAAAACAACCAGATAACGTGTTTCTCGCATTAAATAGAACGAAACGAGCGACCTAGATGATTCTGCATACTTCTGACTGAAGACTCACCAAGATTATCGTAAAAAATGCATATTCTAGCTTGAAACCCCACAAAAACCAAGATATCGCCGGTTCTGCATATCAAACGCACTGTGCAGTGGTGAAAACACCAGATAACGTGTTTCTCGCATTAAATAGCTCGAAAAGTGCGATTGCGATGATTCTGCATCCTTCGGACAGAAGTCTCACCAAGATTATCGCAGAAAATGCATATCTCAGCTGGAAACCCCACGAAAACCATGATATCGCCGGTTCTGCATATCAGACGCACCGTGAAGTTGTGAAAACACCAGAAAACGTGTTTCTCGCATTAAATAGCTCGAAAAGAGCGATCTCGATGGTTCTGCATACTTCGGACAGAAGTCTCACCAAGATGTTCGCAGAAAATGCATATCTCAGCTTGAAACCCCACGAAAACCAAGATATCTCCGGTTCTGCATATCAAACCAACTGTGGAGTCGTGAAAACACCAGATAACGTGTTTCTCGCATTAAATAGCTCGATATGTGCGATCTCGATGATTCTGCATACTTCGGACAGAAGTCTCACCAAGATTATCGCAGAAAATGCATATCTCAGCTTGAAACCCCACGAAAACCGAGATATCTTCGGTTCTGCATATCCAACGAACTGCGGTGTGGTGAAAACCCCAGAAAACGTGTTTCTCGCATTAAATAGCTCGAAAAGAGCGCTCTCGATGTTTCTGCATACTTCGGACAGAAGTCTCACCAAGATTATCGCAGAAAATGCATATCTGAGCTTGAAACCCCACGAAAACCAAGATATCGTCGGTTCTGCATACCATACGCACTGTGGAGTGGGGAAAACACCAGATAACGTGTTTCTCGCATTTAATAGCTCGAAAAGAGCGATCTCGATGATTCTGCATACTTCGGACAGAAGTCTCACCAAGATTACCGCAGAAAATGCATATCTCAGCTTGAAACCCCACGAAAACCAAGATATCTCCGGTTCTGCATATCAAACCAACTGTGGAGTGGTGATAACACCAGAAAACGTGTTTCTCGCATTAAATAGCTTGAAAAGAGCGCTCTCGATGTTTCTGCATACTTCGGACAGAAGTCTCACCAAGATCATCGCAGAAAATGCATATCTGAGCTTGAAACCCCACGAAAACCAAGATATCGTCGGTTCTGAATATCATACGCCCTGCGGAGTGGTGAAAACACCAGATAACGTGTTTCTCGCATTAAATATCTCGATACGAGCGATCTCGATGATTAAGCATACTTTGGACAGAAGTCTCACCAAGATTATCGCAGAAAATGCATATCTCAGCTTGAAACCCCACGAAAACCAAGATATCGTCGGTTCTGAATATCATACGCCCTGCGGAGTGGTGAAAACACCAGATAACGTGTTTCTCGCATTAAATAGCTCGATACGAGCGATCTCGATGATTAAGCATACTTTGGACAGAAGGCTCACCAAGATTATCGCAGAAAATGCATATCTCAGCTTGAAACCCCACGAAAACCAAGATATCGCTGGTTCTGCATATAAAACGCACTGTGGAGTGGTGAAAACACCAGATAACGTGTTTCTCGCATCAAATAGCACGAAACGAGCGATCTCGATGATTCTGCATACTTCTCATAGATGAAACACCAAGATTATCGCAGAAAATGCATATTTCAGCTGGAAACCCCACGACAAACCAAGATATCTCCGTTTCTGTATGTCAAACGTACTGTGGATTGGTGAATACACCAGAAAACGTGTTTCTCGCATTAAATAGCTCGAAACGAGCGATTTCGATTATTCTGCATACTTCTGACTGATGTCTCACCAAGATTATCGCAGAAAATGCATATCTCAGCTTGAAACCCAACCGAAACCAAGATATCTCCGGTTCTGCATATCAAACGCACTGTGGGGTGGTGAAAACACAAGAAAACGTGTTTCTCGCATTAAATAGCTCGAAAAGAGCGATCTAGATGATTCTGCATACTTCTGACAGAAGACTCACCAAGATTATCGCAGAAAATGCATATCTCAGCTACAAACCCCACGAAAACCTAGATATCGCCGGTTCTGCATTTCAGACGCACTGTGGAGTGGTGTAAAAACCAGAAAACGTGTTTCTCGCATTAAGTAGCTCGAAAAGAGCGTTCTCGATGGTTCTGCATACTTCTCATAGATGAAACACCAAGATTATCGCAGTAAATGCATATATCAGCTGGAAACCCCACGAAAACCAAGTTATCGGCGGCTCTACATATCAAACGCACTGTGGAGTGGTCAAAACACCAGATAACGTGTTTCTCGCATTAAATAGCTCGAAAAGAGCTATCTCGAAAATGCTGCATACTTCTGAAAGAAGACTCACCAAGATTATCGCTGAAAATGCATATCTCAGCTTGAAACCCCACGAAAACCAAGATATCGCTGGTTCTGCATATAAAACGCACTGTGGAGTGGTGAAAACACCAGATAACGTGTTTCTCGCATTAACTAGCTCGAAAAGAGCGACCTCGAAGATTCTGCATACTTCTGAAAGAAGACTCACCAAGATTATCGCAGAAAATGCATATCTCAGCTTGAAACCCCACGAAAACCAAGATATCGCTGGTTCTGCATATAAAACGCACTGTGGAGTGGTGAAAACACCAGATAACGTGTTTCTCGCATTAACTAGCTCGAAAAGAGCGATCTCGAAGATTCTGCATACTTCTGAAAGAAGACTCACCAAGATTATCGCTGAAAATGCATATCTCAGCTGGAAACACCTCGAAAATCAAGATATCGCCGGTTCTGCATACCAAACGCACTGTGGAATGTTGAAAACACCAGAAAACTTGTTTTTTCGCATTAAATAGCTCGAAAAGAGCGATCTAGATGATTCTGCATACTTGTGACTGAAGTCTCACCAAGATTATCGCAGAAAAAGCATATCTCAGCTTGAACCCTCACGAAAATCAAGATGTCGCCCCTTCTGCTTATCAAACGCACTGTGGAGTGGTGAAAACAACCAGATATCGTGTTTCTCGCATTAAGTTGCTCGAAAAGAGCGATCTCGAAGATTCTGCATACTTCTGACAGAAGACTCACCAAGATTATCGCTGAAAATGCATATATCAGCTGGAAACACCACGAAAATTAAGATGTCGCCGGTTCTGCATATCAAACGCTCTGTGGAGTGGTGAAAACACCAGATAACATGTTTCTCGCATTAAGTCGCTCGAAAAGAGCGAGCTCGAAGAATCTGCATACTTCTGACAGAAGTCTCACCAAGATTATCGTAGAAAATGCATGTCTCAGCTTGAAACCCGACGAAATCCAAGATGTCGCTGGTGCTGCATATCAAACGCACTGTGGAGTGGTGTAAAAACCAGAAAACGTGTTTCTCGCATTAAGTAGCTCGAAAAGAGCGTTCTCGATGATTCTGCATACTTCTCATAGATGAAACACCAAGATTATCGCAGTAAATGCATATATCAGCTGGAAACCCCACGAAAACCAAGTTATCGGCGGCTCTACATATCAAACGCACTGTGGAGTGGTCAAAACACCAGATAACGTGTTTCTCGCATTAAATAGCTCGAAAAGAGCTATCTCGAAAATGCTGCATACTTCTGAAAGAAGACTCACCAAGATTATCGCTGAAAATGCATATATCAGCTGGAAACACCACGAAAATTAAGATATCGCCGGTTCTGCATATCAAACGCTCTGTGGAGTGGTGAAAACACCAGATAACATGTTTCTCGCATTAAGTTGCTCGAAAAGAGCGAGCTCGAATATTCTGCATACTTCTGACAGGAGTTTCACCAAGATTATCGTAGAAAATGCATATCTCAGCTTGAAACCCGACGAAATCCAAGATATCGTCGGTTCTGCATATCATACGCACTGTGGAGTGGTGAAAACACCAGATAACGTGTTTCTCGCATTAAATAGCTCGAAATGAGCGATCTCGAAGATTCTGCATACTTCTGACAGAAGACTCTCCAGGATTATCGCTGAAAATGCATATCTCAGCTGGAAACACCACGAAAATCAAGATATCGCCGGTTCGGAATATCAAACGCACTGTGGAGTGGTGAAAACACCAGATAACGTGTTTCTCGTATTAACTAGCTCGAAAAGAGCGATCTCGAAGATTCTGCATACATCTGACAGAAGTCTCACCAAGATTATCGTAGAAATTGCATATCTCAGCTTGATACCCTACGACAGCCAAGATGTCGCCGGTTCTGCATATCAAACGCACTGTGGAGTGGTGAAAACAATCAGATATCGTGTTTCTCGCATTAAGTTGCTCGAAAAGAGCGATCTCGAAGATTCTGCATACTTCTGACAGGAGTCTCACCAAGATTATCGTAGAAAATGCATATCTCAGCTTGAAACCCCACGAATACCAAGATATCGCTGGTTCTGCAAATCAAACGCACTGTGGAGTGCTGAAAACACCAGATAACGTGTTTCTCGCATTAAATAGCTCGAATAGAGCGATCTCGATGATGAAGCATACTTCGGACAGAAGTCTCACCAAGATTATCGTAAAAAATGCATATCCTAGCTTGAAACCCCACAAAAACCAAGATATCGCCGGTTCTGTATATCAAACGCACTGTGGAGTGGTGAAAACACCAGATAACGTGTTTCTCGCATTAAATCGTTCGAAAAGTGCGAACTCGATGATTCTGCATACTTCGGACAGAAGTCTCACAAAGATTATCGCAGAAAATGCATATCTCAGCTGGAAACCCCACGAAAACCATGATATCGCCGGTTCTGCATATCCAACGCACTGTGGAGTGGTGATAACCCCAGAAAACGTGTTTCTCGCATCAAATAGCTCGAAAAGAGCGCTCCCGACGTTTCTGCATACTTCGGACAGATGTTTCACCAAGGCTATCGTAGAAAATGCATATCTCAGCTTGAAACCCGACGAAAACCAAAATATCTCCGGTTCTGCATATCCAACGCACCGTGAAGTTGTGAAAACACCAGAAAACGTGTTACTCGCATTAACTAGCTCGAAAAGAGTGTTCTGGATGATTCTGCATACTTCTCATAGATGAAACACAAAGATTATCGCAGAAAATGCATATTTCAGCTGGAAACCCCACGAAAACCAAGTTATCGGCGGCTCTACATATCAAACGCACTGTGGAGTGGTCAAAACACCTGATAACGTGTTTCTCGCATTAAATAGCTCGAAAATAGCGATATCGATGGTTCTGCATACTTCGGACAGAAGTCTCACCAATATTATCGCAGAAAATGCATATCCCAGCTTGAAACCTCACGAAAATCAAGATGTCGCCGGTTCTGCATATAAAACGCACTGTGGGGTGCTGAAAACACAAGAAAACGTGTTTCTCGCATTAAATAGCTCGAAACAGGAGATCTATATGATTCTGCATCCTTCTGACAGAAGTCTGACGAAGATTATCGCAGAAAATGCATATCTCAGCTTGAAACACCACGAAAACCAAGATGTCGCCGGTTCTGCATATCAAACGCACTGTGGAGTGGTGAAAACAACCAGATAACGTATTTCTCGCATTAAATAGCCCGAAACGAGCGACCTAGATGATTCTGCATACTTCTGACTGAAGACTCACCAAGATTAACGTAAAAAATGCATATTCTAGCTTGAAACCCCACAAAAACCAAGATATCGCCGGTTCTGCATATCACAGCACTGTGGAGTGGTGAAAACACCAGATAACGTGTTTCTCGCATTAAATAGCTCGAAAAGTGCGATCTCGATGATTCTGCTTACTTCGGACAGAAGTCTCACCAAGATTATCGCAGAAAATGCATATCTCAGCTGGAAACCCCACGAAAACCATGATATCGCCGGTTCTGCATATCAGACGCACCGTGAAGTTGAGAAAACACCAGAAAACGTGTTTCTCGCATTAAATAGCTCGAAAAGAGCGATCTCGATGGTTCTGCATACTTCGGACCGAAGTCTCACCAAGATGATCGCAGAAAATGCATATCTCAGCTTGAAACCCCACGAAAACCAAGATATCTCCGGTTCTGCATATCAAACTAACTGTGGAGTCGTGAAAACACCAGATAACGTGTTTCTCGCATTAAATAGCTCGATATGTGCGATCTCGATGATTCTGCATACTTCGGACAGAAGTCTCACCAATATTATCGCAGAAAATGCATATCCCAGCTTGAAACCTCACGAAAATCAAGATGTCGCCGGTTCTGCATATAAAACGCACTGTGGGGTGCTGAAAACACAAGAAAACGTGTTTCTCGCATTAAATAGCTCGAAAAGAGCGATCTCGATGGTTCTGCATACTTCGGACCGAAGTCTCACCAAGATTATCGCAGAAAATGCATATCTCAGCTTGAAACCCCACGAAAACCGAGATATCTTCGGTTCTGCATATCCAACGAACTGCGGTGTGGTGAAAACCCCAGAAAACGTGTTTCTAGCATTAAATAGCTCGAAAATAGCGATATCGATGGTTCTGCATACTTCGGACAGAAGTCTCACTAAGATGATCGCAGAAAATGCATATCTCAGCTTGAAACCCCACGAAAACCAAGATATCTCCGGTTCTGCATATCAAACCAACTGTGGAGTCGTGAAAACACCAGATAACGTGTTTCTCGCATTAAATAGCTCGATATGTGCGATCTCGATGATTCTGCATACTTCGGACAGAAGTCTCACCAAGATTATCGCAGAAAATGCATATCTCAGCTTGAAACCCCACGAAAACCGAGATATCTTCGGTTCTGCATATCCAACGAACTGCGGTGTGGTGAAAACCCCAGAAAACGTGTTTCTAGCATTAAATAGCTCGAAAATAGCGATATCGATGGTTCTGCATACTTCGGACAGAAGTCTCACCAATATTATCGCAGAAAATGCATATCCCAGCTTGAAACCTCACGAAAATCAAGATGTCGCCGGTTCTGCATATAAAACGCACTGTGGGGTGCTGAAAACACAAGAAAACGTGTTTCTCGCATTAAATAGCTCGAAACAAGCGATCTAGATGATTCTGCATACTTCGGACAGAAGTCTCACCAAGATGATCGCAGAAAATGCATATCTCTGCTTGAAACCCCACGAAAATCAAGGTATCGCCGTTTCTGCATATCAAACGCACTGTGGGGTGGTGAAAACAACCAGATAACGTGTTTCTCGCATTAAATAGCTCGAAAAGAGCGATCTCGAAGATTCTGCATACTTCTGAAAGAAGACTCACTAAGATTATCGCTGAAAATGCATCTCTCAGCTGGAAACACCTCGAAAATCAAGATGTCGCAGGTTCTGCATATCAAACGCACTGTGGAGTGGTGAAAACAACCAGATAACGTGTTTCTCGCATTAAATAGCCCGAAACGAGCGACCTAGATGATTCTGCATACTTCTGACTGAAGACTCACCAAGATTATCGTAAAAAATGCATATTCTAGCTTGAAACCCCACAAAAACCAAGATATCGCCGGTTCTGCATATCAAACGCACTGTGGAGTGGTGAAAACACCAGATAACGTGTTTCTCGCATTAACTAGCTCGAAAAGAGCGATCTCGAAGATTCTGCATACTTCTGACAGAAGTCTCACCAAGATTATCGCAGAAAATGCATATCTCAGCTTGAAACCCCACGAAAACCGAGATATCTTCGGTTCTGCATATCCAACGAACTGCGGTGTGGTGAAAACCCCAGAAAACGTGTTTCTAGCGTTAAATAGCTCGAAAATAGCGATATCGATGGTTCTGCATACTTCGGACAGAAGTCTCACCAATATTATCGCAGAAAATGCATATCCCAGCTTGAAACCTCACGAAAATCAAGATGTCGCCGGTTCTGCATGTAAAACGCACTGTGGGGTGCTGAAAACACAAGAAAACGTGTTTCTCGCATTAAATAGCTCGAAACAAGCGATCTAGATGATTCTGCATACTTCGGACAGAAGTCTCACCAAGATGATCGCAGAAAATGCATATCTCTGCTTGAAACCCCACGAAAACCAAGATATCTCCGGTTCTGCATATCAAACCAACTGTGGAGTCGTGAAAACACCAGATAACGTGTTTCTCGCATTAAATAGCTCGATATGTGCGATCTCGATGATTCTGCATACTTCGGACAGAAGTCTCACCAAGATTATCGCAGAAAATGCATATCTCAGCTTGAAACACCACGAAAACCAAGATGTCGCCGGTTCTGCATATCAAACGCACTGTGGAGTGGTGAAAACAACCAGATAACGTGTTTCTCGCATTAAATAGCCCGAAACGAGCGACCTAGATGATTCTGCATACTTCTGACTGAAGACTCACCAAGATTATCGTAAAAAATGCATATTCTAGCTTGAAACCCCACAAAAACCAAGATATCGCCGGTTCTGCATATCAAACGCACTGTGGAGTGGTGAAAACACCAGAAAACGTGTTTCTCGCATTAAATAGCTCGAAAAGAGCGATCTCGATGGTTCTGCATACTTCGGACAGAAGTCTCACCAAGATGATCGCAGAAAATGCATATCTCAGCTTGAAACCCCACGAAAACCAAGATATCTCCGGTTCTGCATATCAAACCAACTGTGGAGTCGTGAAAACACCAGATAACGTGTTTCTCGCATTAAATAGCTCGATATGTGCGATCTCGATGATTCTGCATACTTCGGACAGAAGTCTCACCAAGATTATCGCAGAAAATGCATATCTCAGCTTGAAACCCCACGAAAACCGAGATATCTTCGGTTCTGCATATCCAACGAACTGCGGTGTGGTGAAAATCCCAGAAAACGTGTTTCTCGCATTAAATAGCTCGAAAAGAGCGCTCTCGATGTTTCTGCATACTTCGTACAGAAGTCTCACCAAGATTATCGCAGAAAATGCATATCTGAGCTTGAAACCCCACGAAAACCAAGATATCGTCGGTTCTGCATACCATACGCACTGTGGAGTGGGGAAAACACCAGATAACGTGTTTCTCGCATTTAATAGCTCGAAAAGAGCAATCTCGATGATTCTGCATACTTCGGACAGAAGTCTCACCAAGATTACCGCAGAAAATGCATATCTCAGCTTGAAACCCCACGAAAACCGAGATATCTTCGGTTCTGCATATCCAACGAACTGCGGTGTGGTGAAAACCCCAGAAAACGTGTTTCTAGCATTAAATAGCTCGAAAATAGCGATATCGATGGTTCTGCATACTTCGGACAGAAGTCTCACCAATATTATCGCAGAAAATGCATATCCCAGCTTGAAACCTCACGAAAATCAAGATGTCGCCGGTTCTGCATGTAAAACGCACTGTGGGGTGCTGAAAACACAAGAAAACGTGTTTCTCGCATTAAATAGCTCGAAACAAGCGATCTAGATGATTCTGCATACTTCGGACAGAAGTCTCACCAAGATGATCGCAGAAAATGCATATCTCTGCTTGAAACCCCACGAAAACCAAGATATCTCCGGTTCTGCATATCAAACCAACTGTGGAGTCGTGAAAACACCAGATAACGTGTTTCTCGCATTAAATAGCTCGATATGTGCGATCTCGATGATTCTGCATACTTCGGACAGAAGTCTCACAAAGATTATCGCAGAAAATGCATATCTCAGCTTGAAACACCACGAAAACCAAGATGTCGCCGGTTCTGCATATCAAACGCACTGTGGAGTGGTGAAAACAACCAGATAACGTGTTTCTCGCATTAAATAGCCCGAAACGAGCGACCTAGATGATTCTGCATACTTCTGACTGAAGACTCACCAAGATTATCGTAAAAAATGCATATTCTAGCTTGAAACCCCACAAAAACCAAGATATGGCCGGTTCTGCATATCAAACGCACTGTGGAGTGGTGAAAACACCAGAAAACGTGTTTCTCGCATTAAATAGCTCGAAAAGAGCGATCTCGATGGTTCTGCATACTTCGGACAGAAGTCTCACCAAGATGATCGCAGAAAATGCATATCTCAGCTTGAAACCCCACGAAAACCAAGATATCTCCGGTTCTGCATATCAAACCAACTGTGGAGTCGTGAAAACACCAGATAACGTGTTTCTCGCATTAAATAGCTCGATATGTGCGATCTCGATGATTCTGCATACTTCGGACAGAAGTCTCACCAAGATTACCGCAGAAAATGCATATCTCAACTTGAAACCCCACGAAAACCGAGATATCTTCGGTTCTGCATATCCAACGAACTGCGGTGTGGTGAAAATCCCAGAAAACGTGTTTCTCGCATTAAATAGCTCGAAAAGAGCGCTCTCGATGTTTCTGCATACTTCGTACAGAAGTCTCACCAAGATTATCGCAGAAAATGCATATCTGAGCTTGTAACCCCACGAAAACCAAGATATCGTCGGTTCTGCATACCATACGCACTGTGGAGTGGGGAAAACACCAGATAACGTGTTTCTCGCATTTAATAGCTCGAAAAGAGCAATCTCGATGATTCTGCATACTTCGGACAGAAGTCTCACCAAGATTACCGCAGAAAATGCATATCTCAGCTTGAAACCCCACGAAAACCAAGATATCTCCGGTTCTGCATATCAAACCAACTGTGGAGTGGTGAAAACACCAGAAAACGTGTTTCTCGCATTAAATAGCTTGAAAAGAGCGCTCTCGATGTTTCTGCATACTTCGGACA
This sequence comes from Anthophora plumipes, assembly GCA_951804975.1. NCBI lineage: Eukaryota > Metazoa > Arthropoda > Insecta > Hymenoptera > Apidae > Anthophora > Anthophora plumipes. The sequence continues at coordinate 1,027,115 of CATORF010000419.1, forward strand.
GAAGTCTCACCAAGATCATCGCAGAAAATGCATATCTGAGCTTGAAACCACACGAAAACCAAGATATCGTCGGTTCTGAATATCATACGCCCTGCGGAGTGGTGAAAACACCAGATAACGTGTTTCTCGCATTAAATAGCTCGATACGAGCGATCTCGATGATTAAGCATACTTTGGACAGAAGTCTCACCAAGATTATCGCAGAAAATGCATATCTCAGCTTGAAACCCCACGAAAACCAAGATATCGCTGGTTCTGCATATAAAACGCACTGTGGAGTGCTGAAGACACCAGATAACGTGTTTTTCGCATTAAATAGCTCGAATAGAGCGATCTCGATTATTAAGCATACTTCGGACAGAAGTCTCACCAAGATTATCGTAAAAGATGCATATCTCAGCTTGAAACCCCACGAAAACCAAGATATCGCCGGTTCTGCATATCAAACGCACTGTGGAGTGGTGAAACACCAGATAACGTGTTGCTCGCATTAAATAGCTCGAAAAGTGCGATCTCGATGATTCTGCATACTTCGGACAGAAGTCTCACCAAGATTATCGCAGAAAATGCATATCTGAGCTTGAAACCCCACGAAAACCAAGAATTCGTCGGTTCTGCATATCATACGCACTGTGGAGTGGTGAAAACACCAGATAACGTGTTTCTCGCATCAAATAGCACGAAACGAGCGATCTCGATGATTCTGCATACTTCTCATAGATGAAACACCAAGATTATCGCAGAAAATGCATATTTCAGCTGGAAACCCCACGACAAACAAAGATATCTCCGTTTCTGTATGTCAAACGTACTGTGGATTGGTGAATACACCAGAAAACGTGTTTCTCGCATTAAATAGCTCGAAACGAGCGATTTCGATTATTCTGCATACTTCTGACTGATGTCTCACCAAGATTATCGCAGAAAATGCATATCTCAGCTTGAAACCCAACCGAAACAAAGATATCTCCGGTTCTGCATATCAAACGCACTGTGGGGTGGTGAAAACACAAGAAAACGTGTTTCTCGCATTAAATAGCTCGAAAAGAGCGATCTAGATGATTCTGCATACTTCTGACAGAAGACTCACCAAGATTATCGCAGAAAATGCATATCTCAGCTACAAACCCCACGAAAACCAAGATATCGCCGGTTCTGCATTTCAGACGCACTGTGGAGTGGTGTAAAAACCAGAAAACGTGTTTCTCGCATTAAGTAGCTCGAAAAGAGCGTTCTCGATGGTTCTGCATACTTCTCATAGATGAAACACCAAGATTATCGCAGTAAATGCATATATCAGCTGGAAACCCCACGAAAACCAAGTTATCGGCGGCTCTACATATCAAACCAACTGTGGAGTCGTGAAAACACCAGATAACGTGTTTCTCGCATTAAATAGCCCGAAACGAGCGACCTAGATGATTCTGCATACTTCTGACTGAAGACTCACCAAGATTATCGTAAAAAATGCATATTCTAGCTTGAAACCCCACAAAAACCAAGATATCGCCGGTTCTGCATATCAAACGCACTGTGGAGTGGTGAAAACACCAGAAAACGTGTTTCTCGCATTAAATAGCTCGAAAAGAGCGATCTCGATGGTTCTGCATACTTCGGACAGAAGTCTCACCAAGATGATCGCAGAAAATGCATATCTCAGCTTGAAACCCCACGAAAACCAAGATATCTCCGGTTCTGCATATCAAACCAACTGTGGAGTCGTGAAAACACCAGATAACGTGTTTCTCGCATTAAATAGCTCGATATGTGCGATCTCGATGATTCTGCATACTTCGGACAGAAGTCTCACCAAGATTACCGCAGAAAATGCATATCTCAGCTTGAAACCCCACGAAAACCGAGATATCTTCGGTTCTGCATATCCAACGAACTGCGGTGTGGTGAAAATCCCAGAAAACGTGTTTCTCGCATTAAATAGCTCGAAAAGAGCGCTCTCGATGTTTCTGCATACTTCGTACAGAAGTCTCACCAAGATTATCGCAGAAAATGCATATCTGAGCTTGAAACCCCACGAAAACCAAGATATCGTCGGTTCTGCATACCATACGCACTGTGGAGTGGGGAAAACACCAGATAACGTGTTTCTCGCATTTAATAGCTCGAAAAGAGCAATCTCGATGATTCTGCATACTTCGGACAGAAGTCTCACCAAGATTACCGCAGAAAATGCATATCTCAGCTTGAAACCCCACGAAAACCAAGATATCTCCGGTTCTGCATATCAAACCAACTGTGGAGTGGTGAAAACACCAGAAAACGTGTTTCTCGCATTAAATAGCTTGAAAAGAGCGCTCTCGATGTTTCTGCATACTTCGGACAGAAGTCTCACCAAGATCATCGCAGAAAATGCATATCTGAGCTTGAAACCACACGAAAACCAAGATATCGTCGGTTCTGAATATCATACGCCCTGCGGAGTGGTGAAAACACCAGATAACGTGTTTCTCGCATTAAATAGCTCGATACGAGCGATCTCGATGATTAAGCATACTTTGGACAGAAGTCTCACCAAGATTATCGCAGAAAATGCATATCTCAGCTTGAAACCCCACGAAAACCAAGATATCGCTGGTTCTGCATATAAAACGCACTGTGGAGTGCTGAAGACACCAGATAACGTGTTTTTCGCATTAAATAGCTCGAATAGAGCGATCTCGATTATTAAGCATACTTCGGACAGAAGTCTCACCAAGATTATCGTAAAAGATGCATATCTCAGCTTGAAACCCCACGAAAACCAAGATATCGCCGGTTCTGCATATCAAACGCACTGTGGAGTGGTGAAACACCAGATAACGTGTTGCTCGCATTAAATAGCTCGAAAAGTGCGATCTCGATGATTCTGCATACTTCGGACAGAAGTCTCACCAAGATTATCGCAGAAAATGCATATCTGAGCTTGAAACCCCACGAAAACCAAGAATTCGTCGGTTCTGCATATCATACGCACTGTGGAGTGGTGAAAACACCAGATAACGTGTTTCTCGCATCAAATAGCACGAAACGAGCGATCTCGATGATTCTGCATACTTCTCATAGATGAAACACCAAGATTATCGCAGAAAATGCATATTTCAGCTGGAAACCCCACGACAAACAAAGATATCTCCGTTTCTGTATGTCAAACGTACTGTGGATTGGTGAATACACCAGAAAACGTGTTTCTCGCATTAAATAGCTCGAAACGAGCGATTTCGATTATTCTGCATACTTCTGACTGATGTCTCACCAAGATTATCGCAGAAAATGCATATCTCAGCTTGAAACCCAACCGAAACAAAGATATCTCCGGTTCTGCATATCAAACGCACTGTGGGGTGGTGAAAACACAAGAAAACGTGTTTCTCGCATTAAATAGCTCGAAAAGAGCGATCTAGATGATTCTGCATACTTCTGACAGAAGACTCACCAAGATTATCGCAGAAAATGCATATCTCAGCTACAAACCCCACGAAAACCAAGATATCGCCGGTTCTGCATTTCAGACGCACTGTGGAGTGGTGTAAAAACCAGAAAACGTGTTTCTCGCATTAAGTAGCTCGAAAAGAGCGTTCTCGATGGTTCTGCATACTTCTCATAGATGAAACACCAAGATTATCGCAGTAAATGCATATATCAGCTGGAAACCCCACGAAAACCAAGTTATCGGCGGCTCTACATATCAAACGCACTGTGGAGTGGTCAAAATACCAGATAACGTGTTTCCCGCATTAAATAGCTCGAAAAGAGCGATCTCGATGATTCTGCATACTTCGGACAGAAGTGTCACCAAGATTGCCGCAGAAAATGCATATCTCAGCTTGAAACCCGATGAAATCCAAGATGTCGCCGGTTCTGCATATCAAACGCACTGTGGAGTGGTGAAAACACCGGATAACGTGTTTCTCGTATTAAATAGCTCGAAAAGAGCGATCTCGAAGATTCTGCATACTTCTGACAGAAGACTCACCAAGATCATCGCTGAAAATGCATATCTCAGCTGGAAACACCACGAAAATCAAGATATCGCCGGTTCTGCATACCAAACGCACTGTGGAATGTTGAAAACACCAGAAACCTTGTTTTTTCGCATTAAATAGCTCGAAAAGAGCGATCTAGATGATTCTGCATACTTGTGACTGAAGTCTCACCAAGATTATCGCAGAAAAAGCATATCTCAGCTTGAACCCTCACGAAAATCAAGATGTCGCCCCTTCTGCTTATCAAACGCACTGTGGAGTGGTGAAAACAACCAGATATCGTGTTTCTCGCATTAAGTTGCTCGAAAAGAGCGATCTCGAAGATTCTGCATACTTCTGACAGAAGACTCACCAAGATTATCGCAGAAAATACATATCTGAGCTTGAAACCCCACGAAAACCAAGATATCGTCGGTTTTGCATATCATACGCACTGTGGAGTGGTAAAAACACCAGATAACGTGTTTCTCGCATTAAATAGCTCGAAACGAGCGATCTCGATGATTTTGAATACTTCTGACAGAAGTCTCACCAAGATTATCGCAGAAAATGCATATCTCAGCTTGAAACCTCACGAAAACCAAGTTATCTCCGGTTCTGCTCATCAAACGTACAGTGGAGTGGTGAAAACACCAGAAAACGTGTTTCTCGCATTAAGTAGCTCGAAAAGAGCGTTCTCGAAGATTCTGCATACTTGTGACAGAAGTCTCACCAAGATTAACGCAGAAAATACATATCTCAGCTGGAAACACCTCGAAAATCAAGATATCGCCGGTTCTGCATACCAAACGCACTGTGGAATGTTGAAAACACCAGAAAACTTGTTTTTTCGCATTAAATAGCTCGAAAAGAGCGATCTAGATGATTCTGCATACTTGTGACTGAAGTCTCACCAAGATTATCGCAGAAAAAGCATATCTCAGCTTGAACCCTCACGAAAATCAAGATGTCGCCCCTTCTGCTTATCAAACGCACTGTGGAGTGGTGAAAACAACCAGATATCGTGTTTCTCGCATTAAGTTGCTCGAAAAGAGGTATCTCGATGATTCTGCATACTTCTGACAGAAGTCTCACCAAGATTATCGCAGAAAATGCATATCTCAGCTTGAACCCTCACGAAAACTAAGTTATCTCCGGTTCTGCACATCAAACGTACAGTGGAGTGGTGAAATCACCAGAAAACGTGTTTCTCGCATTAAGTAGCTCGAAAAGAGCGTTCTCGAAGATTCTGCATACTTGTGACAGAAGTCTCACCAAGATTAACGCAGAAAATACATATTTCAGCTGGAAACCCCACGAAAACCAAGTTATCGGCGGCTCTACATATCAAACGCACTGTGGAGTGGTCAAAACACCAGAAGACTTGTTTTTTCGCATTAAATAGCTCGTAACGAGCGATCTAGATCATGCTGCAAACTTCTGACAGAAGTCTCACCAAGATTATCGTAGAAAATGCATATCTCAGCTTGAAACCCGAAGAAATCCAAGATGTCGCCGGTTCTGCATATCAAACGCACTGTGGAGTGGTGAAAACACCAGACAATGAGTTTCTCGCATTAAATAGCTCGAAAAGAGCGATCTCGATGATTCTGCATACTTCTGACAAAACACTCACCAAGATTATCGCCGAAAATGCATATCTCAGCTGGAAACACCACGAAAATCAAGATATCTCCGGTTCTGCATATCGAACGCACTGTGGAGTGGTAAAAACACCAGATAACGTGTTTCTCGCATTAAATAGCTCGAAACGAGCGATCTCGATGATTTTGAATACTTCTGACAGAAGTCTCACCAAGATTATCGCAGAAAATGCATATCTCAGCTTGAAACCTCACGAAAACCAAGTTATCTCCGGTTCTGCTCATCAAACGTACAGTGGAGTGGTGAAAACACCAGAAAACGTGTTTCTCGCATTAAGTAGCTCGAAAAGAGCGTTCTCGAAGATTCTGCATACTTGTGACAGAAGTCTCACCAAGATTAACGCAGAAAATACATATCTCAGCTGGAAACACCTCGAAAATCAAGATATCGCCGGTTCTGCATACCAAACGCACTGTGGAATGTTGAAAACACCAGAAAACTAGTTTTTTCGCATTAAATAGCTCGAAAAGAGCGATCTAGATGATTCTGCATACTTGTGACTGAAGTCTCTCCAAGATTATCGCAGAAAAAGCATATCTCAGCTTGAACCCTCACGAAAATCAAGATGTCGCCCCTTCTGCTTATCAAACGCACTGTGGAGTGGTGTAAAAACCAGATATCGTGTTTCTCGCATTAAGTTGCTCGAAAAGAGGTATCTCGATGATTCTGCATACTTCTGACAGAAGTCTCACCAAGATTATCGCAGAAAATGCATATCTCAGCTTGAACCCTCACGAAAACTAAGTTATCTCCGGTTCTGCACATCAAACGTACAGTGGAGTGGTGAAAACACCAGAAAACGTGTTTCTCGCATTAAGTAGCTCGAAAAGAGCGTTCTCGAAGATTCTGCATACTTGTGACAGAAGTCTCACCAAGATTAACGCAGAAAATACATATTTCAGCTGGAAACCCCACGAAAACCAAGTTATCGGCGGCTCTACATATCAAACGCACTGTGGAGTGGTCAAAACACCAGAAGACTTGTTTTTTCGCATCAAATAGCTCGAAACGAACGATCTAAATGATTCTGCATACTTCTGACAGAAGACTCACCAAGATTATCGCAGAAAATGCATATTTCAGCAGGAAACCCCACGAAAACCAAGTTATCGGCGGCTCTACATACCAAACGCACTGTGGAGTGGTGAAAACACTAGAAAACGTGTTTCTCGCATTTACTAGCTCGAATAGTGCGTTCTCGATGATTCTGCATACTTCTCATAGATGAAACACCAAGATTATCGCAGAAAATGCATATTTCAGCTGGAAACCCCACGAAAACCAAGTTATCGGCGGCTCTACATATCAAACACACTGTGGAGTGGTTAAAACACCAGAAAACTTGTTTTTTCGCATTAAATAGCTCGAAACGAGCGATCTAGATGATTCTGCATACCTCTGACTGAAGTCTCACCAATATTATCGCAGAAAATGCACATCTCAGCTTGAACCCTCACGAAAATCAAGATGTCGCCCGTTCTGCATATCAAACGCACTGTGGAGTGGTGAAAACAACCAGATATCGTGTTTCTCGCATTAAATAGCTCGAAACGAGCGATCTAGATGATTCTGCATACTTCTGACAGAAGACTCACCAAGATTATCGCAGAAAATGCATATTTCAGCTGGAAACCAAACGAAAACCAAGTTATCGGCGGCTCTACATATCAAACGCACTGTGGAGTGGTCAAAACACCAGAAAACTTGTTTTTTCGCATTAAATTGCTCGAAAAGAGAGTTCTCGATGATTCTGCATACTTCTCATAGAGGAAACACCAAGATTATCGCAGAAAATGCATATTTTAGCTGGAAACCCCACGAAAACCAAGTTATCGGCGGCTCTACATATCAAACGCACTGTGGAGTGGTCAAAACAACAGAAAACTTGTTTTTTCGCATTAAATAGCTCGTAGCGAGCGATCTAGATCATGCTGCAAACTTCTGACAGAAGTCTCACCAAGATTATCGTAGAAAATGCATATCTCAGCTTGAAACCCGAAGAAATCCAAGATGTCGCCGGTTGTGCATATCAAACGCACTGTGGAGTGGTGAAAACACCAGACAATGAGTTTCTCGCATTAAATAGCTCGAAAAGAGCGATCTCGATGATTCTGCATACTTCTGACAAAACACTCACCAAGATTATCGCCGAAAATGCATATCTCAGCTGGAAACACCACGAAAATCAAGATATCTCCGGTTCTGCATATCGAACGCACTGTGGAATGTTGAAAACACCAGAAAACTTGTTTTTCGCATTAAATAGCTCGAAACGAGCGATCTAGATGATTCTGCATACTTCTGACAGAAGACTCACCAAGATGATCGCAGAAAATGCATATCTCAGCTTGAAACCCGACGAAATCCAAGATGTCGCCGGTTCTGCATATCAACCGCACTGTGGAATGGCGAAAACACCAGATAACGTGTTTCTCGCATTAAATAGCTCGAAAAGAGCGATCTCGATGATTCTGCATAGTTCTGACAGAACACTCAACAAGATTATCGCAGAAAATGCATATTTCAGTTGGAAACCCCACGAAAACCAAGTTATCGGTGGCTCTACATATCAAACGCACTGCGGAGTGGTCAAAACACCAGAAAACTTGTTTTTTCGCATAAAATAGCTCGAAACGAACGATCTAGATGATTCTGCATACTTCTGACAGAAGACTCACCAAGATTATCGCAGAAAATGCATATTTCAGCTGGAAACCCCACGAAAACCAAGTTATCGGAGGCTCTACATATCAAACGCACTATGGAGTGGTGAAAACACTAGAAAACGTGTTTCTCGCATTAACTAGCTCGAAAAGAGCGTTCTCGATGATTCTGCATACTTCTCATAGATGAAACACAAAGATTATCGCAGAAAATGCATATTTCAGCTAGAAACCCCCCAAAAACCAAGTTATCGGCGGCTCTACATATCAAACGCACTATGGAGTGGTCAAAACACCAGAAAACTTGTTTTTTCGCATTCAATAGCTCAAATCGAGCGATCTTGATGATTCTGCATACTTCTGACTAAAGTCTCACCAAGATTATCGCAGAAAATGCATATCTCAGCTTGAAACCTCACGAAAATCAAGATATCGCCGGTTCTGCATATCAAACGCACTGTGGAGTGGTGAAAACAACCAGATAACGTGTTTCTCGCATCAAATAGCTCGAAACGAGCGATCTAGATGATTCTGCATACCTCTGACTAAAGTCTCACCAATATTATCGCAGAAAATGCATATCTCAGCTTGAAACCCGACGAAAACCACGATGTCGCGGGTTCTGCATATCAAACGCACTGTGGAGTGGTGAAAACACCAGAAAACGTGTTTCTCGCATTAAGTAGCTCGAAAAGAGCGTTCTCGAAGATTCTGCATACTTGTGACAGAAGTCTCACCAAGATTAACGCAGAAAATACATATTTCAGCTGGAAACCCCACGAAAACCAAGTTATCGGCGGCTCTACATATAAAACGCACTGTGGAGTGGTCAAAACACCAGAAGACTTGTTTTTTCGCATCAAATAGCTCGAAACGAACGATCTAAATGATTCTGCATACTTCTGACAGAAGACTCACCAAGATTATCGCAGAAAATGCATATTTCAGCAGGAAACCCCACGAAAACCAAGTTATCGGCGGCTCTACATATGAAACGCACTGTGGAGTGGTGAAAACACTAGAAAACGTGTTTCTCGCATTTACTAGCTCGAAAAGTGCGTTCTCGATGATTCTGCATACTTCTCATAGATGAAACACCAAGATTATCGCAGAAAATGCATATTTCAGCTGGAAACCCCACGAAAACCAAGTTATCGGCGGCTCTACATATCAGACGCACTGTGGAGTGGTTAAAACACCAGAAAACTTGTTTTTTCGCATTAAATAGCTCGAAACGAGCGATCTAGATGATTCTGCATACCTCTGACTGAAGTCTCACCAATATTATCGCCGAAAATGCATATCTCAGCTTGAAACCCGACCGAAACCAAGATATCTCCGGTTCTGCATATCAAACGCACTGTGGAATGTTGAAAACACCAGAAAACTTGTTTTTTCGCATTAAATAGCTAGTAAAGAGCGATCTAGATGATTCTGCATACTTCTGACTGAAGTCTCACCAAGATTATGGCAGAAAATGCATATCTCAGCTTGAACCCTCACGAAAATCAAGATGTCGCCCGTTCTGCATATCAAACGCACTGTGGAGTGGTGAAAACAACCAGATATCGTGTTTCTCGCATTAAATAGCTCGAAACGAGCGATCTAGATGATTCTGCATACTTCTGACAGAAGACTCACCAAGATTATCGCAGAAAATGCATATTTCAGCTGGAAACCAAACGAAAACCAAGTTATCAGGCGGCTCTACATATCAAACGCACTGTGGAGTGGTCAAAACACCAGAAAACTTGTTTTTTCGCATTAAATTGCTCGAAAAGAGAGTTCTCGATGATTCTGCATACTTCTCATAGAGGAAACACCAAGATTATCGCAGAAAATGCATATTTTAGCTGGAAACCCCACGAAAACCAAGTTATCGGCGGCTCTACATATCAAACGCACTGTGGAGTGGTCAAAACAACAGAAAACTTGTTTTTTCGCATTAAATAGCTCGTAACGAGCGATCTAGATCATGCTGCAAACTTCTGACAGAAGTCTCACCAAGATTATCGTAGAAAATGCATATCTCAGCTTGAAACCCGAAGAAATCCAAGATGTCGCCGGTTCTGCATATCAAACGCACTGTGGAGTGGTGAAAACACCAGACAATGAGTTTCTCGCATTAAATAGCTCGAAAAGAGCGATCTCGATGATTCTGCATACTTCTGACAAAACACTCACCAAGATTATCGCCGAAAATGCATATCTCAGCTTGAAACCCGACGAAATCCAAGATGTCGCCGGTTCTGCATATCAACCGCACTGTGGAATGGCGAAAACACCAGATAACGTGTTTCTCGCATTAAATAGCTCGAAAAGAGCGATCTCGATGATTCTGCATACTTCTGACAGAACACTCAACAAGATTATCGCAGAAAATGCATATTTCAGTTGGAAACCCCACGAAAACCAAGTTATCGGTGGCTCTACATATCAAACGCACTGCGGAGTGGTCAAAACACCAGAAAACTTGTTTTTTCGCATTAAATAGCTCGAAACGAACGATCTAGATGATTCTGCATACTTCTGACAGAAGACTCACCAAGATTATCGCAGAAAATGCATATTTCAGCTGGAAACCCCACGAAAACCAAGTTATCGGAGGCTCTACATATCAAACGCACTATGGAGTGGTGAAAACACTAGAAAACGTGTTTCTCGCATTAACTAGCTCGAAAAGAGCGTTCTCGATGATTCTGCATACTTCTCATAGATGAAACACAAAGATTATCGCAGAAAATGCATATTTCAGCTAGAAACCCCCCAAAAACCAAGTTATCGGCGGCTCTACATATCAAACGCACTATGGAGTGGTCAAAACACCAGAAAACTTGTTTTTTCGCATTCAATAGCTCAAATCGAGCGATCTTGATGATTCTGCATACTTCTGACTAAAGTCTCACCAAGATTATCGCAGAAAATGCATATCTCAGCTTGAAACCTCACGAAAATCAAGATATTGCCGGTTCTGCATATCAAACGCACTGTGGAGTGGTGAAAACAACCAGATAACGTGTTTCTCGCATTAAATAGCTCGAAACGAGCGATCTAGATGATTCTGCATACTTCTGACTAAAGTCTCACCAATATTATCGCAGAAAATGCATATCTCAGCTTGAAACCCGACGAAAACCACGATGTCGCGGGTTCTGCATATCAAACGCACTGTGGAGTAGTCAATACACCAGATAACGTGTTTCTCGCATTAAATATCTCGAAACGAGCGATCTAGATGATTCTGCATACTTCTGACTAAAGTCTCACCAAGATTATCGCAGAAAATGCATATCTCAGCTTGAAACCTCACGAAAATCAAGATGTCGCCGGTTCTGCATATCAAACGCACTGTGGAGTGGTGAAAACAACCAGATAACGTGTTTCTCGCATTAAATAGCTCGAAACGAGCGATCTAGATGATTCTGCATACTTCTGACTTAAGTCTCACCAAGATTATCGCAGAAAATGCATATCTCAGCTTGAAACCCAACCGAAACAAAGATATCTCCGGTTCTGCATATCAAACGCACTGTGGGGTGGTGAAAACACAAGAAAACGTGTTTCTCGCATTAAATAGCTCGAAAAGAGCGATCTAGATGATTCTGCATACTTCTGACAGAAGACTCACCAAGATTATCGCAGAAAATGCATATCTCAGCTACAAACCCCACGAAAACCAAGATATCGCCGGTTCTGCATTTCAGACGCACTGTGGAGTGGTGTAAAAACCAGAAAACGTGTTTCTCGCATTAAGTAGCTCGAAAAGAGCGTTCTCGATGGTTCTGCATACTTCTCATAGATGAAACACCAAGATTATCGCAGTAAATGCATATATCAGCTGGAAACCCCACGAAAACCAAGTTATCGGCGGCTCTACATATCAAACGCACTGTGGAGTGGTCAAAATACCAGATAACGTGTTTCCCGCATTAAATAGCTCGAAAAGAGCGATCTCGATGATTCTGCATACTTCGGACAGAAGTGTCACCAAGATTGCCGCAGAAAATGCATATCTCAGCTTGAAACCCGATGAAATCCAAGATGTCGCCGGTTCTGCATATCAAACGCACTGTGGAGTGGTGAAAACACCGGATAACGTGTTTCTCGTATTAAATAGCTCGAAAAGAGCGATCTCGAAGATTCTGCATACTTCTGACAGAAGACTCACCAAGATCATCGCTGAAAATGCATATCTCAGCTGGAAACACCACGAAAATCAAGATATCGTCGGTTCGGAATATCAAACGCACTGTGGAGTGGTGAAAACACCAGATAAAGTGTTTCTCGCATTAACTAGCTCGAAAAGAGCGATCTCGAAGATTCTGCATACTTCTGAAAGAAGACTCACCAAGATTATCGCTGAAAATGCATATCTCAGCTGGAAACACCTCGAAAATCAAGATATCGCCGGTTCTGCATACCAAACGCACTGTGGAATGTTGAAAACACCAGAAACCTTGTTTTTTCGCATTAAATAGCTCGAAAAGAGCGATCTAGATGATTCTGCATACTTGTGACTGAAGTCTCACCAAGATTATCGCAGAAAAAGCATATCTCAGCTTGAACCCTCACGAAAATCAAGATGTCGCCCCTTCTGCTTATCAAACGCACTGTGGAGTGGTGAAAACAACCAGATATCGTGTTTCTCGCATTAAGTTGCTCGAAAAGAGCGATCTCGAAGATTCTGCATACTTCTGACAGAAGACTCACCAAGATTATCGCAGAAAATACATATCTGAGCTTGAAACCCCACGAAAACCAAGATATCGTCGGTTTTGCATATCATACGCACTGTGGAGTGGTAAAAACACCAGATAACGTGTTTCTCGCATTAAATAGCTCGAAACGAGCGATCTCGATGATTTTGAATACTTCTGACAGAAGTCTCACCAAGATTATCGCAGAAAATGCATATCTCAGCTTGAAACCTCACGAAAACCAAGTTATCTCCGGTTCTGCTCATCAAACGTACAGTGGAGTGGTGAAAACACCAGAAAACGTGTTTCTCGCATTAAGTAGCTCGAAAAGAGCGTTCTCGAAGATTCTGCATACTTGTGACAGAAGTCTCACCAAGATTAACGCAGAAAATACATATCTCAGCTGGAAACACCTCGAAAATCAAGATATCGCCGGTTCTGCATACCAAACGCACTGTGGAATGTTGAAAACACCAGAAAACTTGTTTTTTCGCATTAAATAGCTCGAAAAGAGCGATCTAGATGATTCTGCATACTTGTGACTGAAGTCTCACCAAGATTATCGCAGAAAAAGCCTATCTCAGCTTGAACCCTCACGAAAATCAAGATGTCGCCCCTTCTGCTTATCAAACGCACTGTGGAGTGGTGAAAACAACCAGATATCGTGTTTCTCGCATTAAGTTGCTCGAAAAGAGGTATCTCGATGATTCTGCATACTTCTGACAGAAGTCTCACCAAGATTATCGCAGAAAATGCATATCTCAGCTTGAACCCTCACGAAAACTAAGTTATCTCCGGTTCTGCACATCAAACGTACAGTGGAGTGGTGAAATCACCAGAAAACGTGTTTCTCGCATTAAGTAGCTCGAAAAGAGCGTTCTCGAAGATTCTGCATACTTGTGACAGAAGTCTCACCAAGATTAACGCAGAAAATACATATTTCAGCTGGAAACCCCACGAAAACCAAGTTATCGGCGGCTCTACATATCAAACGCACTGTGGAGTGGTCAAAACACCAGAAGACTTGTTTTTTCGCATCAAATAGCTCGAAACGAACGATCTAAATGATTCTGCATACTTCTGACAGAAGACTCACCAAGATTATCGCAGAAAATGCATATTTCAGCAGGAAACCCCACGAAAACCAAGTTATCGACGGCTCTACATATCAAACGCACTGTGGAGTGGTGAAAACACTAGAAAACGTGTTTCTCGCATTTACTAGCTCGAAAAGTGCGTTCTCGATGATTCTGCATACTTCTCATAGATGAAACTCCAAGATTATCGCAGAAAATGCATATTTCAGCTGGAAACCCCACGAAAACCAAGTTATCGGCGGCTCTACATATCAAACACACTGTGGAGTGGTTAAAACACCAGAAAACTTGTTTTTTCGCATTAAATAGCTCGAAACGAGCGATCTAGATGATTCTGCATACCTCTGACTGAAGTCTCACCAATATTATCGCAGAAAATGCATATCTCAGCTTGAACCCTCACGAAAATCAAGATGTCGCCCGTTCTGCATATCAAACGCACTGTGGAGTGGTGAAAACAACCAGATATCGTGTTTCTCGCATTAAATAGCTCGAAACGAGCGATCTAGATGATTCTGCATACTTCTGACAGAAGACTCACCAAGATTATCGCAGAAAATGCATATTTCAGCTGGAAACCAAACGAAAACCAAGTTATCGGCGGCTCTACATATCAAACGCACTGTGGAGTGGTCAAAACACCAGAAAACTTGTTTTTTCGCATTAAATTGCTCGAAAAGAGAGTTCTCGATGATTCTGCATACTTCTCATAGAGGAAACACCAAGATTATCGCAGAAAATGCATATTTTAGCTGGAAACCCCACGAAAACCAAGTTATCGGCGGCTCTACATATCAAACGCACTGTGGAGTGGTCAAAACAACAGAAAACTTGTTTTTTCGCATTAAATAGCTCGTAGCGAGCGATCCAGATCATGCTGCAAACTTCTGACAGAAGTCTCACCAAGATTATCGTAGAAAATGCATATCTCAGCTTGAAACCCGAAGAAATCCAAGATGTCGCCGGTTCTGCATATCAAACGCACTGTGGAGTGGTGAAAACACCAGACAATGAGTTTCTCGCATTAAATAGCTCGAAAAGAGCGATCTCGATGATTCTGCATACTTCTGACAAAACACTCACCAAGATTATCGCCGAAAATGCATATCTCAGCTGGAAACACCACGAAAATCAAGATATCTCCGGTTCTGCATATCGAACGCACTGTGGAGTGGTAAAAACACCAGATAACGTGTTTCTCGCATTAAATAGCTCGAAACGAGCGATCTCGATGATTTTGAATACTTCTGACAGAAGTCTCACCAAGATTATCGCAGAAAATGCATATCTCAGCTTGAAACCTCACGAAAACCAAGTTATCTCCGGTTCTGCTCATCAAACGTACAGTGGAGTGGTGAAAACACCAGAAAACGTGTTTCTCGCATTAAGTAGCTCGAAAAGAGCGTTCTCGAAGATTCTGCATACTTGTGACAGAAGTCTCACCAAGATTAACGCAGAAAATACATATCTCAGCTGGAAACACCTCGAAAATCAAGATATCGCCGGTTCTGCATACCAAACGCACTGTGGAATGTTGAAAACACCAGAAAACTTGTTTTTTCGCATTAAATAGCTCGAAAAGAGCGATCTAGATGATTCTGCATACTTGTGACTGAAGTCTCTCCAAGATTATCGCAGAAAAAGCATATCTCAGCTTGAACCCTCACGAAAATCAAGATGTCGCCCCTTCTGCTTATCAAACGCACTGTGGAGTGGTGAAAACAACCAGATATCGTGTTTCTCGCATTAAGTTGCTCGAAAAGAGGTATCTCGATGATTCTGCATACTTCTGACAGAAGTCTCACCAAGATTATCGCAGAAAATGCATATCTCAGCTTGAACCCTCACGAAAACTAAGTTATCTCCGGTTCTGCACATCAAACGTACAGTGGAGTGGTGAAAACACCAGAAAACGTGTTTCTCGCATTAAGTAGCTCGAAAAGAGCGTTCTCGAAGATTCTGCATACTTGTGACAGAAGTCTCACCAAGATTAACGCAGAAAATACATATTTCAGCTGGAAACCCCACGAAAACCAAGTTATCGGCGGCTCTACATATCAAACGCACTGTGGAGTGGTCAAAACACCAGAAGACTTGTTTTTTCGCATCAAATAGCTCGAAACGAACGATCTAAATGATTCTGCATACTTCTGACAGAAGACTCACCAAGATTATCGCAGAAAATGCATATTTCAGCAGGAAACCCCACGAAAACCAAGTTATCGGCGGCTCTACATACCAAACGCACTGTGGAGTGGTGAAAACACTAGAAAACGTGTTTCTCGCATTTACTAGCTCGAATAGTGCGTTCTCGATGATTCTGCATACTTCTCATAGATGAAACACCAAGATTATCGCAGAAAATGCATATTTCAGCTGGAAACCCCACGAAAACCAAGTTATCGGCGGCTCTACATATCAAACACACTGTGGAGTGGTTAAAACACCAGAAAACTTGTTTTTTCGCATTAAATAGCTCGAAACGAGCGATCTAGATGATTCTGCATACCTCTGACTGAAGTCTCACCAATATTATCGCAGAAAATGCACATCTCAGCTTGAACCCTCACGAAAATCAAGATGTCGCCCGTTCTGCATATCAAACGCACTGTGGAGTGGTGAAAACAACCAGATATCGTGTTTCTCGCATTAAATAGCTCGAAACGAGCGATCTAGATGATTCTGCATACTTCTGACAGAAGACTCACCAAGATTATCGCAGAAAATGCATATTTCAGCTGGAAACCAAACGAAAACCAAGTTATCGGCGGCTCTACATATCAAACGCACTGTGGAGTGGTCAAAACACCAGAAAACTTGTTTTTTCGCATTAAATTGCTCGAAAAGAGAGTTCTCGATGATTCTGCATACTTCTCATAGAGGAAACACCAAGATTATCGCAGAAAATGCATATTTTAGCTGGAAACCCCACGAAAACCAAGTTATCGGCGGCTCTACATATCAAACGCACTGTGGAGTGGTCAAAACAACAGAAAACTTGTTTTTTCGCATTAAATAGCTCGTAGCGAGCGATCTAGATCATGCTGCAAACTTCTGACAGAAGTCTCACCAAGATTATCGTAGAAAATGCATATCTCAGCTTGAAACCCGAAGAAATCCAAGATGTCGCCGGTTGTGCATATCAAACGCACTGTGGAGTGGTGAAAACACCAGACAATGAGTTTCTCGCATTAAATAGCTCGAAAAGAGCGATCTCGATGATTCTGCATACTTCTGACAAAACACTCACCAAGATTATCGCCGAAAATGCATATCTCAGCTGGAAACACCACGAAAATCAAGATATCTCCGGTTCTGCATATCGAACGCACTGTGGAATGTTGAAAACACCAGAAAACTTGTTTTTCGCATTAAATAGCTCGAAACGAGCGATCTAGATGATTCTGCATACTTCTGACAGAAGACTCACCAAGATGATCGCAGAAAATGCATATCTCAGCTTGAAACCCGACGAAATCCAAGATGTCGCCGGTTCTGCATATCAACCGCACTGTGGAATGGCGAAAACACCAGATAACGTGTTTCTCGCATTAAATAGCTCGAAAAGAGCGATCTCGATGATTCTGCATTGTTCTGACAGAACACTCAACAAGATTATCGCAGAAAATGCATATTTCAGTTGGAAACCCCACGAAAACCAAGTTATCGGTGGCTCTACATATCAAACGCACTGCGGAGTGGTCAAAACACCAGAAAACTTGTTTTTTCGCATAAAATAGCTCGAAACGAACGATCTAGATGATTCTGCATACTTCTGACAGAAGACTCACCAAGATTATCGCAGAAAATGCATATTTCAGCTGGAAACCCCACGAAAACCAAGTTATCGGAGGCTCTACATATCAAACGCACTATGGAGTGGTGAAAACACTAGAAAACGTGTTTCTCGCATTAACTAGCTCGAAAAGAGCGTTCTCGATGATTCTGCATACTTCTCATAGATGAAACACAAAGATTATCGCAGAAAATGCATATTTCAGCTAGAAACCCCCCAAAAACCAAGTTATCGGCGGCTCTACATATCAAACGCACTATGGAGTGGTCAAAACACCAGAAAACTTGTTTTTTCGCATTCAATAGCTCAAATCGAGCGATCTTGATGATTCTGCATACTTCTGACTAAAGTCTCACCAAGATTATCGCAGAAAATGCATATCTCAGCTTGAAACCTCACGAAAATCAAGATATCGCCGGTTCTGCATATCAAACGCACTGTGGAGTGGTGAAAACACCAGAAAACTGGTTTTTTCGCATTAAATAGCTAGTAAAGAGCGATCTAGATGATTCTGCATACTTCTGACTGAAGTCTCACCAAGATTATGGCAGAAAATGCATATCTCAGCTTGAACCCTCACGAAAATCAAGATGTCGCCCGTTCTGCATATCAAACGCACTGTGGAGTGGTGAAAACAACCAGATATCGTGTTTCTCGCATTAAATAGCTCGAAACGAGCGATCTAGATGATTCTGCATACTTCTGACAGAAGACTCACCAAGATTATCGCAGAAAATGCATATTTCAGCTGGAAACCAAACGAAAACCAAGTTATCAGGCGGCTCTACATATCAAACGCACTGTGGAGTGGTCAAAACACCAGAAAACTTGTTTTTTCGCATTAAATTGCTCGAAAAGAGAGTTCTCGATGATTCTGCATACTTCTCATAGAGGAAACACCAAGATTATCGCAGAAAATGCATATTTTAGCTGGAAACCCCACGAAAACCAAGTTATCGGCGGCTCTACATATCAAACGCACTGTGGAGTGGTCAAAACAACAGAAAACTTGTTTTTTCGCATTAAATAGCTCGTAACGAGCGATCTAGATCATGCTGCAAACTTCTGACAGAAGTCTCACCAAGATTATCGTAGAAAATGCATATCTCAGCTTGAAACCCGAAGAAATCCAAGATGTCGCCGGTTCTGCATATCAAACGCACTGTGGAGTGGTGAAAACACCAGACAATGAGTTTCTCGCATTAAATAGCTCGAAAAGAGCGATCTCGATGATTCTGCATACATCTGACAAAACACTCACCAAGATTATCGCCGAAAATGCATATCTCAGCTTGAAACCCGACGAAATCCAAGATGTCGCCGGTTCTGCATATCAACCGCACTGTGGAATGGCGAAAACACCAGATAACGTGTTTCTCGCATTAAATAGCTCGAAAAGAGCGATCTCGATGATTCTGCATACTTCTGACAGAACACTCAACAAGATTATCGCAGAAAATGCATATTTCAGTTGGAAACCCCACGAAAACCAAGTTATCGGTGGCTCTACATATCAAACGCACTGCGGAGTGGTCAAAACACCAGAAAACTTGTTTTTTCGCATTAAATAGCTCGAAACGAACGATCTAGATGATTCTGCATACTTCTGACAGAAGACTCACCAAGATTATCGCAGAAAATGCATATTTCAGCTGGAAACCCCACGAAAACCAAGTTATCGGAGGCTCTACATATCAAACGCACTATGGAGTGGTGAAAACACTAGAAAACGTGTTTCTCGCATTAACTAGCTCGAAAAGAGCGTTCTCGATGATTCTGCATACTTCTCATAGATGAAACACAAAGATTATCGCAGAAAATGCATATTTCAGCTAGAAACCCCCCAAAAACCAAGTTATCGGCGGCTCTACATATCAAACGCACTATGGAGTGGTCAAAACACCAGAAAACTTGTTTTTTCGCATTCAATAGCTCAAATCGAGCGATCTTGATGATTCTGCATACTTCTGACTAAAGTCTCACCAAGATTATCGCAGAAAATGCATATCTCAGCTTGAAACCTCACGAAAATCAAGATATTGCCGGTTCTGCATATCAAACGCACTGTGGAGTGGTGAAAACAACCAGATAACGTGTTTCTCGCATTAAATAGCTCGAAACGAGCGATCTAGATGATTCTGCATACTTCTGACTAAAGTCTCACCAATATTATCGCAGAAAATGCATATCTCAGCTTGAAACCCGACGAAAACCACGATGTCGCGGGTTCTGCATATCAAACGCACTGTGGAGTAGTCAATACACCAGATAACGTGTTTCTCGCATTAAATATCTCGAAACGAGCGATCTAGATGATTCTGCATACTTCTGACTAAAGTCTCACCAAGATTATCGCAGAAAATGCATATCTCAGCTTGAAACCTCACGAAAATCAAGATGTCGCCGGTTCTGCATATCAAACGCACTGTGGAGTGGTGAAAACAACCAGATAACGTGTTTCTCGCATTAAATAGCTCGAAACGAGCGATCTAGATGATTCTGCATACTTCTGACTTAAGTCTCACCAATATTATCGCAGAAAATGCATATCTCAGCTTGAAACCCGACGAAAACCACGATGTCGCAGGTTCTGCATATCAAACGCACTGTGGAATGATGAAAGCACCAGAAGACGTGTTTCGCGGAATTAACTAACTCGAAAAGAGCGTTCTCGATGATTCTGCATACTTCTGACAGAGGTCTCACCAATATTATCGTAGAAAATGCATATTTCAGTTGGAAACCCCACGAAAACCAAGTTATCGGTGGCTCTACATATCAAACGCACTGCGGAGTGGTCAAAACACCAGAAAACTTGTTTTTTCGCATAAAATAGCTCGAAACGAACGATCTAGATGATTCTGCATACTTCTGACAGAAGACTCACCAAGATTATCGCAGAAAATGCATATTTCAGCTGGAAACCCCACGAAAACCAAGTTATCGGAGGCTCTACATATCAAACGCACTATGGAGTGGTGAAAACACTAGAAAACGTGTTTCTCGCATTAACTAGCTCGAAAAGAGCGTTCTCGATGATTCTGCATACTTCTCATAGATGAAACACAAAGATTATCGCAGAAAATGCATATTTCAGCTAGAAACCCCCCAAAAACCAAGTTATCGGCGGCTCTACATATCAAACGCACTATGGAGTGGTCAAAACACCAGAAAACTTGTTTTTTCGCATTCAATAGCTCAAATCGAGCGATCTTGATGATTCTGCATACTTCTGACTAAAGTCTCACCAAGATTATCGCAGAAAATGCATATCTCAGCTTGAAACCTCACGAAAATCAAGATATCGCCGGTTCTGCATATCAAACGCACTGTGGAGTGGTGAAAACAACCAGATAACGTGTTTCTCGCATCAAATAGCTCGAAACGAGCGATCTAGATGATTCTGCATACTTCTGACTAAAGTCTCACCAATATTATCGCAGAAAATGCATATCTCAGCTTGAAACCCGACGAAAACCACGATGTCGCGGGTTCTGCATATCAAACGCACTGTGGAGTGGTCAATACACCAGATAACGTGTGTCTCGCATTAAATATCTCGAAACGAGCGATCTAGATGATTCTGCATACTTCTGACTAAAGTCTCACCAAGATTATCGCAGAAAATGCATATCTCAGCTTGAAACCTCACGAAAACTAAGTTATCTCCGGTTCTGCACATCAAACGTACAGTGGAGTGGTGAAAACACCAGAAAACGTGTTTCTCGCATTAAGTAGCTCGAAAAGAGCGTTCTCGAAGATTCTGCATACTTGTGACAGAAGTCTCACCAAGATTAACGCAGAAAATACATATTTCAGCTGGAAACCCCACGAAAACCAAGTTATCGGCGGCTCTACATATCAAACGCACTGTGGAGTGGTCAAAACACCAGAAGACTTGTTTTTTCGCATCAAATAGCTCGAAACGTACGATCTAAATGATTCTGCATACTTCTGACAGAAGACTCACCAAGATTATCGCAGAAAATGCATATTTCAGCAGGAAACCCCACGAAAACCAAGTTATCGGCGGCTCTACATATCAAACGCACTGTGGAGTGGTGAAAACACTAGAAAACGTGTTTCTCGCATTTACTAGCTCGAAAAGTGCGTTCTCGATGATTCTGCATACTTCTCATAGATGAAACACCAAGATTATCGCAGAAAATGCATATTTCAGCTGGAAACCCCACGAAAACCAAGTTATCGGCGGCTCTACATATCAAACGCACTGTGGAGTGGTTAAAACACCAGAAAACTTGTTTTTTCGCATTAAATAGCTCGAAACGAGCGATCTAGATGATTCTGCATACCTCTGACTGAAGTCTCACCAATATTATCGCCGAAAATGCATATCTCAGCTTGAAACCCGACCGAAACCAAGATATCTCCGGTTCTGCATATCAAACGCACTGTGGAATGTTGAAAACACCAGAAAACTTGTTTTTTCGCATTAAATAGCTAGTAAAGAGCGATCTAGATGATTCTGCATACTTCTGACTGAAGTCTCACCAAGATTATGGCAGAAAATGCATATCTCAGCTTGAACCCTCACGAAAATCAAGATGTCGCCCGTTCTGCATATCAAACGCACTGTGGAGTGGTGAAAACAACCAGATATCGTGTTTCTCGCATTAAATAGCTCGAAACGAGCGATCTAGATGATTCTGCATACTTCTGACAGAAGACTCACCAAGATTATCGCAGAAAATGCATATTTCAGCTGGAAACCAAACGAAAACCAAGTTATCAGGCGGCTCTACATATCAAACGCACTGTGGAGTGGTCAAAACACCAGAAAACTTGTTTTTTCGCATTAAATTGCTCGAAAAGAGAGTTCTCGATGATTCTGCATACTTCTCATAGAGGAAACACCAAGATTATCGCAGAAAATGCATATTTTAGCTGGAAACCCCACGAAAACCAAGTTATCGGCGGCTCTACATATCAAACGCACTGTGGAGTGGTCAAAACAACAGAAAACTTGTTTTTTCGCATTAAATAGCTCGTAACGAGCGATCTAGATCATGCTGCAAACTTCTGACAGAAGTCTCACCAAGATTATCGTAGAAATTGCATATCTCAGCTTGAAACCCGAAGAAATCCAAGATGTCGCCGGTTCTGCATATCAAACGCACTGTGGAGTGGTGAAAACACCAGACAATGAGTTTCTCGCATTAAATAGCTCGAAAAGAGCGATCTCGATGATTCTGCATACTTCTGACAAAACACTCACCAAGATTATCGCCGAAAATGCATATCTCAGCTTGAAACCCGACGAAATCCAAGATGTCGCCGGTTCTGCATATCAACCGCACTGTGGAATGGCGAAAACACCAGATAACGTGTTTCTCGCATTAAATAGCTCGAAAAGAGCGATCTCGATGATTCTGCATACTTCTGACAGAACACTCAACAAGATTATCGCAGAAAATGCATATTTCAGTTGGAAACCCCACGAAAACCAAGTTATCGGTGGCTCTACATATCAAACGCACTGCGGAGTGGTCAAAACACCAGAAAACTTGTTTTTTCGCATTAAATAGCTCGAAACGAACGATCTAGATGATTCTGCATACTTCTGACAGAAGACTCACCAAGATTATCGCAGAAAATGCATATTTCAGCTGGAAACCCCACGAAAACCAAGTTATCGGAGGCTCTACATATCAAACGCACTATGGAGTGGTGAAAACACTAGAAAACGTGTTTCTCGCATTAACTAGCTCGAAAAGAGCGTTCTCGATGATTCTGCATACTTCTCATAGATGAAACACAAAGATTATCGCAGAAAATGCATATTTCAGCTAGAAACCCCCCAAAAACCAAGTTATCGGCGGCTCTACATATCAAACGCACTATGGAGTGGTCAAAACACCAGAAAACTTGTTTTTTCGCATTCAATAGCTCAAATCGAGCGATCTTGATGATTCTGCATACTTCTGACTAAAGTCTCACCAAGATTATCGCAGAAAATGCATATCTCAGCTTGAAACCTCACGAAAATCAAGATATTGCCGGTTCTGCATATCAAACGCACTGTGGAGTGGTGAAAACAACCAGATAACGTGTTTCTCGCATTAAATAGCTCGAAACGAGCGATCTAGATGATTCTGCATACTTCTGACTAAAGTCTCACCAATATTATCGCAGAAAATGCATATCTCAGCTTGAAACCCGACGAAAACCACGATGTCGCGGGTTCTGCATATCAAACGCACTGTGGAGTAGTCAATACACCAGATAACGTGTTTCTCGCATTAAATATCTCGAAACGAGCGATCTAGATGATTCTGCATACTTCTGACTAAAGTCTCACCAAGATTATCGCAGAAAATGCATATCTCAGCTTGAAACCTCACGAAAATCAAGATGTCGCCGGTTCTGCATATCAAACGCACTGTGGAGTGGTGAAAACAACCAGATAACGTGTTTCTCGCATTAAATAGCTCGAAACGAGCGATCTAGATGATTCTGCATACTTCTGACTTAAGTCTCACCAATATTATCGCAGAAAATGCATATCTCAGCTTGAAACCCGACGAAAACCACGATGTCGCAGGTTCTGCATATCAAACGCACTGTGGAATGATGAAAGCACCAGAAGACGTGTTTCGCGGAATTAACTAACTCGAAAAGAGCGTTCTCGATGATTCTGCATACTTCTGACAGAGGTCTCACCAATATTATCGTAGAAAATGCATATCTCAGCTTGAAACCCGACGAAATCCAAGATGTCGCCTTTTTGCATATCAAACGCACTGTGGAATGGTGAAAACACCAGATAACGTGTTTCTCGCATTAAATAGCTCGAAAAGAGCGATCTCGATGATTCTGCATACTTCTGATAGAACACTGACCAAGATTGTCGCAGAAAATGTATATCTCAGCTGGAAACACCACGAAAATCAAGATATCGCCGGTTCTGCATATTAAACGCACTGTGGAGTGGTGAAACCACCAGAAAACTGGTTTTTTCGCATTAAATAGCTCGAAAAGAGCGATCTAGATGATTTTGCATACTTCTGACTGAAGTCTCACCAAGATTATCGCAGAAAATGCATATCTCAGCTTGAAACCTCACGAATACCAAGATATCTCCGGTTCTGCACATCAAACGTACTGTGGAGTGGTGAAAACACCAGAAAACGTGTTTCTCGCATTAGGTAGCCCGAAAAGAGCGTTCTCGAAGATTCTGCATACTTCTGGCAGTAGACTCACCAAGCTTATCGCAGAAAATGCATATCTCAGCTGGAAACACCACGAAAATCAAGATATCGCCGGTTCTGCATATCAAACGCACTGTGGAATGTTGAAAACACCAGAAAACTGGTTTTTTCGCATTAAATAGCTCGAAAAGTGCGATCTCCATTATTCTGCATACTTCTGACTGAAGTCTCACCAAGATTATCGCAGAAAATGAATATCTCAGCTGGAAACACCACGAAAACCAAGTTATCGGCGGCTCTACATATCAAACGCACTGTGGAGTGGTCAAAACACCAGAAAACTTGTTTTTTCGCATTAAATAGCTCGAAAAGAGAGTTCTCGATGATTCTGCATACTTCTCATAGATGAAACACCAAGATTATCGCAGAAAATGCATATTTCAGCTGGAAACCCCACGAAAACCAAGTTATCGGCGGCTCTACATATCAAACGCACTGTGGAGTGGTTAAAACACCAGAAAACTTGTTTTTTCGCATTAAATAGCTCGAAACGAGCGATCTAGATGATTCTGCATACCTCTGACTGAAGTCTCACCAATATTATCGCCGAAAATGCATATCTCAGCTTGAAACCCGACCGAAACCAAGATATCTCCGGTTCTGCATATCAAACGCACTGTGGAATGTTGAAAACACCAGAAAACTTGTTTTTTCGCATTAAATAGCTAGTAAAGAGTGATCTAGATGATTCTGCATACTTCTGACTGAAGTCTCACCAAGATTATGGCAGAAAATGCATATCTCAGCTTGAACCCTCACGAAAATCAAGATGTCGCCCGTTCTGCATATCAAACGCACTGTGGAGTGGTGAAAACAACCAGATATCGTGTTTCTCGCATTAAATAGCTCGAAACGAGCGATCTAGATGATTCTGCATACTTCTGACAGAAGACTCACCAAGATTATCGCAGAAAATGCATATTTCAGCTGGAAACCAAACGAAAACCAAGTTATCAGGCGGCTCTACATATCAAACGCGCTGTGGAGTGGTCAAAACACCAGAAAACTTGTTTTTTCGCATTAAATTGCTCGAAAAGAGAGTTCTCGATGATTCTGCATACTTCTCATAGAGGAAACACCAAGATTATCGCAGAAAATGCATATTTTAGCTGGAAACCCCACGAAAACCAAGTTATCGGCGACTCTACATATCAAACGCACTGTGGAGTGGTCAAAACAACAGAAAACTTGTTTTTTCGCATTAAATAGCTCGTAACGAGCGATCTAGATCATGCTGCAAACTTCTGACAGAAGTCTCACCAAGATTATCGTAGAAAATGCATATCTCAGCTTGAAACCCGAAGAAATCCAAGATGTCGCCGGTTCTGCATATCAAACGCACTGTGGAGTGGTGAAAACACCAGACAATGAGTTTCTCGCATTAAATAGCTCGAAAAGAGCGATCTCGATGATTCTGCATACTTCTGACAAAACACTCACCAAGATTATCGCCGAAAATGCATATCTCAGCTTGAAACCCGACGAAATCCAAGATGTCGCCGGTTCTGCATATCAACCGCACTGTGGAATGGCGAAAACACCAGATAACGTGTTTCTCGCATTAAATTGCTCGAAAAGAGCGATCTCGATGATTCTGCATACTTCTGACAGAACACTCAACAAGATTATCGCAGAAAATGCATATTTCAGTTGGAAACCCCACGAAAACCAAGTTATCGGTGGCTCTACATATCAAACGCACTGCGGAGTGGTCAAAACACCAGAAAACTTGTTTTTTCGCATTAAATAGCTCGAAACGAACGATCTAGATGATTCTGCATACTTCTGACAGAAGACTCAACAAGATTATCGCAGAAAATGCATATTTCAGCTGGAAACCCCACGAAAACCAAGTTATCGGAGGCTCTACATATCAAACGCACTATGGAGTGGTGAAAACACTAGAAAACATGTTTCTCGCATTAACTAGCTCGAAAAGAGCGTTCTCGATGATTCTGCATACTTCTCATAGATGAAACACAAAGATTATCGCAGAAAATGCATATTTCAGCTAGAAACCCCCCAACAACCAAGTTATCGGCGGCTCTACATATCAAACGCACTATGGAGTGGTCAAAACACCAGAAAACTTGTTTTTTCGCATTCAATAGCTCAAATCGAGCGATCTTGATGATTCTGCATACTTCTGACTAAAGTCTCACCAAGATTATCGCAGAAAATGCATATCTCAGCTTGAAACCTCACGAAAATCAAGATATTGCCGGTTCTGCATATCAAACGCACTGTGGAGTGGTGAAAACAACCAGATAACGTGTTTCTCGCATTAAATAGCTCGAAACGAGCGATCTAGATGATTCTGCATACTTCTGACTAAAGTCTCACCAATATTATCGCAGAAAATGCATATCTCAGCTTGAAACCCGACGAAAACCACGATGTCGCGGGTTCTGCATATCAAACGCACTGTGGAGTGGTCAATACACCAGATAACGTGTTTCTCGCATTAAATATCTCGAAACGAGCGATCTAGATGATTCTGCATACTTCTGACTAAAGTCTCACCAAGATTATCGCAGAAAATGCATATCTCAGCTTGAAACCTCACGAAAATCAAGATGTCGCCGGTTCTGCATATCAAACGCACTGTGGAGTGGTGAAAACAACCAGATAACGTGTTTCTCGCATTAAATAGCTCGAAACGAGCGATCTAGATGATTCTGCATACTTCTGACTTAAGTCTCACCAATATTATCGCAGAAAATGCATATCTCAGCTTGAAACCCGACGAAAACCACGATGTCGCAGGTTCTGCATATCAAACGCACTGTGGAATGATGAAAGCACCAGAAGACGTGTTTCGCGGAATTAACTAACTCGAAAAGAGCGTTCTCGATGATTCTGCATACTTCTGACAGAGGTCTCACCAATATTATCGTAGAAAATGCATATCTCAGCTTGAAACCCGACGAAATCCAAGATGTCGCCGGTTTTGCATATCAAACGCACTGTGGAATGGTGAAAACACCAGATAACGTGTTTCTCGCATTAAATAGCTCGAAAAGAGCGATCTCGATGATTCTGCATACTTCTGATAGAACACTGACCAAGATTGTCGCAGAAAATGCATATCTCAGCTGGAAACACCACGAAAATCAAGATATCGCCGGTTCTGCATATTAAACGCACTGTGGAATGTTGAAACCACCAGAAAACTGGTTTTTTCGCATTAAATAGCTCGAAAAGAGCGATCTAGATGATTTTGCATACTTCTGACTGAAGTCTCACCAAGATTATCGCAGAAAATGCATATCTCAGCTTGAAACCTCACGAATACCAAGATATCTCCGGTTCTGCACATCAAACGTACTGTGGAGTGGTGAAAACACCAGAAAACGTGTTTCTCGCATTAGGTAGCCCGAAAAGAGCGTTCTCGAAGATTCTGCATACTTCTGGCAGTAGACTCACCAAGCTTATCGCAGAAAATGCATATCTCAGCTGGAAACACCACGAAAATCAAGATATCGCCGGTTCTGCATATCAAACGCACTGTGGAGTGGTCAAAACACCAGAAAACTTGTTTTTTCGCATTAAATAGCTCGAAAAGAGAGTTCTCGATGATTCTGCATACTTCTCATAGATGAAACACCAAGATAATCGCAGAAAATGCATATTTCAGCTGGAAACCCCACGAAAACCAAGTTATCGGCGGCTCTACATATCAAACGCACTGTGGAGTGGTCAAAACACCAGAAAACTTGTTTTTTCGCATTAAATAGCTCGAAACGAGCGATCTAGGTGATTCAGCAAACTTCTGACAGAAGTCTCACCAATATTATCGTAGAAAATGCATATCTCAGCTTGAAACCCGACCGAAACGAAGATATCTCCGGTTCTAGATGTCTAAGGTACTGTGGAGTGGTGAATATACCAGAAAACGTGTTTCTCGCATTAAATCGCTCGAAAAGAGCGATCTAGATGATTCTGCATACTTCTGGCAGAAGACTCACCAAGCTTATCGCAGAAAATGCATATCTCAGCTGGAAACACCACGAAATTCAAGATATCGCCGGTTCTGCATATCAAACGCACTGTGGAATGTTGTAAACACGAGAAAACTTGTTTTTTCGCATTAAATAGCTCGAAACGAGCGATCTAGATGATTCTGCATACTTCGGACAGAAGTCTCACCAATATTATCGCAGAAAATGCATATCTCAACTTGAAACCCGACGAAATCCAAGATGTCGCCGGTTCTGCACATCAAACGTACTGTGGAGTGGTGAAAACACCAGAAAACGTGTTTCTCGCATTAAATAGCTCGAAACGAGCGATCTAGATGATTCTGCATACTTCTGACTGAAGTATCACCAATATTATCGCAGAAAATGCATATCTCAGCTTGAAACCCGACCGAAACCAAGATATCTCCGGTTCTGCATATCAAACGCACTGTGGGGTGGTGAAAACACCAGAAAACGTGTTTCTCGAATTAAATAGCTCGAATAGAGCGATCTCGATGATTCTGCATACTTCTGACAGAAGAGTCACCAAGGTTATCGCAGAAAATGCATATCTCAGCTGGAAACCCTACGAAATCCAAGATGTCGCCGGTTCTGCATAGCAATCGCACTGTGGAGTGGTCGATACACCAGATAACGCGTTTCTCGCATTAAATAGCACGAAACGAGCGATCTAGATGATTCTGTATACTTCTGACTGAAGTATCACCAATATTATCGCAGAAAATGCATATCTCAGCTTGAAACCCAACGAAAACCAAGATGTCGCCGGTTCTGCATATCAAACGCACTGTGGGGTGGTGAAAACACCAGAAAACGTGTTTCTCGCATTAAATTGCTCGAATAGAGCGATCTCGATGATTCTGCATACTGCTGACAGAAGACTCACCAAGCTTATCGCAGAAAATGCATATCTCAGCTTGAAACCCGACGAAAACCAAGATGTCGCCGGTTCTGCATATCAAACGCACTGTGGGGTGGTGAAAACACCAAAAACGTGTTTCTCGCATTAAATAGCTCGAAAAGAGCGATATCGATGATTCTGCATACTTCGGACAGAAGTCTCACCAATATTCTCGCAGAAAACGCATATCTCAGCTTGAAACCTCACGAATATCTAGATCTCGCCGGTTCTGTATATCAAACGCACTGTGAAGTGGTCAAAACAACCAGATAACGTGCATCTCGCATTAAATAGCTCGAAACGAGCGATCTAGATGATTCTGCATACTTCGGACAGAAGTCTCACCAATATTATCGCAGAAAATGCATATCTCAACTTGAAACCCGACGAAATCCAAGATGTCGCCGGTTCTGCATATCAAACGCACTGTGGAGTGGTGAAAACACCAGATAACGTGTTTCTCGCATTAAATAGCTCGAAAAGAGCGATATCGATGATTCTGCATACTTCGGACAGAAGTCTCACCAATATTATCGCAGAAAACGCATATCTCAGCTTGAAACCTCACGAAAATCTAGATCTCGCCGGTTCTGTATATCAAACGCACTGTGAAGTGGTGAAAACAACCAGATAACGTGCATCTCGCATTAAATAGGTCGAAAAGAGCGATCTAGATGATTCTGCATACTTCTGACTGAAGTCTCACCAATATTATCGCAGAAAATGCATATCTCACCTAGAAACCTCACGAAAATCAAGATGTCGCCGGTTCTGCATATCAAACGCACTGTGGAGTGGTGAAAACAACCAGATAACGAGATTCTCGCATTAAATATCTTGAAACGAGCGATCTAGATGATTCTGCATACTTCCGACAGAAGTCTCACCAAGAATGCCGCAGAAAATGCATATCTCAGCTTGAAACCTCTAGAAAACCAGGATATCTCCGGTTCTGCACATCAAACGCACTGTGGAGTGGCGAAAACACCAGAAAACGTGTTTCTTGTATTAAGTTGCTCGAAAAGAACGTTCTCAATGATTCTGCATACTTGTCATAGATGAAACACCAAGATTATCGCCGAAAATGAATGTCTCAGCTTGAAACCCGACGAAAACCAAGATATCGCCGGTTCTGCATATCAAACGCACTGTGGAGTCGTCAATACACAAGATAACGTGTTTCTCGCATTAAATAGCCCGAAAAGAGCGATCTCGATGATTCTGCATACTTCTGACAGAAGACGCACCAAGATTATCGCAGAAAATGCATACCTCAGAATGAAAACCGACGAAAACCAAGATTTCGCCATTTCTGCATATCAAACGCACTGTGGAGTGTTCAGTACACCAGATAACGTGTTTCTCGCATTAAATAGATCGAAAAGAGCGATCTGGATGATTCTGCATACTTCTGACAGAAGACTCACCAAGATTATCGCTGAAAATGCATGTTTCAGCTGGAAACCCCACGAAAACCAAGTTATCGGCGGCACTACATATCAAACGCACTGTGGAGTGGTCAAAACACCAGAAAACTGGTTTTTTCGTATTAAATAGCTCGAAACGAGCGATCTAGATGATTCTGCATACTTCTGACTGAAGTCTCACCAAGATCATCGCAGAAAATGCATATCTCAGCTTAAAACCCGACGAAATCCAAGATGTCGCCAGTTCTGCATATCAAACGCACTGTGGAGTGGTGAAAACACCAGATAACGTGTTTCTCGCATTAAATAGCTCGAAAAGAGCAATATCGATGATTCTGCATACTTCCGACAGAAGTCTCACCAATATTATCGCAGAAAATGCATATCTCAGCTTGAAATCCGACCGAAACAAAGATATTTCCGGTTCTGCATGTCTAACGTAGTGTGGAGTGGTGAATACACCAGTGAACGTGTTTCTCGCATTAAATAGCTCGAAAAGAGCGATCTCGATGATTCTGCATACTTCTGACAGAAGTCGCACCAAGATTATCGCAGAAAATGCATACCTCAGGATGAAAACCGACGAAAACCAAGATTTCGCCATTTCTGCATATCAAACGCACTGTGGAGTGGTCAAAACACCAGATAACGTGTTTCTCGCATTAAATAGCTCGAAAAGAGGGGTCTAGATGATTCTGCATACTTCTGACAGATGTCTCACCAAGATTATCGTAGAAAATGCATATCTCAGCTTGATACCCGACGAAAGCCAAGATGTCGCCGGTTCAGCATATCAAACGCACTGTGGTGTGGTGAAAACACCAGATAACGTGTTTCTCGCATTAAATAGCTCGAAAAGAGGGATCTCGATGATTCTGCATACTTCTGACTGAAGTCTCACCAAGATTATCGCAGAAAATGCATATCTCAGCTTGAACCCCGACGAAAGCCAAGATGTCGCCGGTTCTGCATATCAAACGCACTGTGGAGTGGTGAAAACTCCAGATAACGTGTTTCTCGCATTAAATAGCTCGCAAAGAGGGATCTCGATGATTCTGCATACTTCTGACGGAAGTCTCACCAAGATTATCGCCGAAAATGCATATCTCAGCTGGAAGCACCACGAAAACCAAGTTATCTCCGGTTCGGCACATCAAACGTACTGTGGAGTGGTGAAAACACCAGAAAACGTGTTTCTCGCATTAAGTAGCTCGAAAAGAGAGATCCCGATGATTCTCCACACTTCTGACTGAAGTCTCACCAAGATCATCGCAGAAAATGCATATCTCAGCTTGAAACCCGACGAAATCCAAGATGTCGCCAGTTCTGCACATTAAACGTACTGTGGAGTGGTGAAAACACCAGAAAACGTGTTTCTCACTTTAAGTAGCTCGAAAATAGCGTTCTCGAAGATTCTGTATACTTCTGACAGAGGTCTCACCAATATTATCGTAGAAAATGCATATCTCAGCTTGAAACCCGACCGAAACGAAGATATTTCCGGTTCTGCATGTCTAACGTACTGTGGAGTGGTGAATACACCAGAAAACGTGTTTCTCGCATTAAATAGCTCGAATAGAGCGATCTCGATGATTCTGCATACTTCGGACAGAAGTCTCACCAATATTATCGCAGAAAATGCATATCTCAGCTTGAAACCCGACCGAAACGAAGATATTTCCGGTTCTGCATGTCTAACGTACTGTGGAGTGGTGAATACACCAGAAAACGTGTTTCTCGCATTAAATAGCTCGAATAGAGCGATCTCGATGATTCTGCATACTTCTGACAGAAGTCTCACCAAGATTATAGCAGAAAATGCATATCTCAGCTTGAAACCTCACGAAAACAAGGATATCTCCGGTTCTGCACATTAAACGTACTGTGGAGTGGTGAAAACACCAGAAAACGTGTTTCTCACTTTAAGTAGCTCGAAAATAGCGTTCTCGAAGATTCTGTATACTTCTGACAGAGGTCTCACCAAGATTATCGTAGGAAATGCATATCTCAGCTTGGAACCCGATGAAACCCAAACATCGCCGGTTCTGCATATCAAACCAACTGTGGAGTGGTGAAAACACCAGACAACGTGTTTCTCGCATTAAATAGATCGAAAAGTGCGATCTCGATGATTCTGCATACTTCTGACTGAAGTCTCACCAAGATCATCGCAGAAAATGCATATCTCAGCTTGAAATCCGACCGAAACGAAGATATTTCCGGTTCTGCATGTCTAACGCACTGTGGAGTGGTGAAAACACCAGATAACGTGTTTCTCGCATTAAATAGCTCGCAAAGAGCGATCTAGATGATTCTGCATACTTCTGACTGATGTTTCACCAATATTATCGCAGAAAATGCATATCTCAGATTGAAACCCAACGAAAACCAAGATATCTCCGGTTCTGCACATCCAACGAACTGTGGTGTGGTGAATACCCCAGAAAACGTGTTTCTCGCATTAAATAGCTCGAAAAGAGCGCTCTTGATGTTTCTGCATACTTCGGACAGATGTTTCACCAAGATTATCGTAGGAAATGCATATCTCAGCTTGGAACCCGATGAAAACCAAACATCGCCGGTTCTGCATATCAAACCAACTGTGGAGTGGTGAAAACACCAGACAACGTGTTTCTCGCATTAAATAGATCGAAAAGTGCGATCTCGATGATTCTGCATTTTTCTAACAGAACTCTCACCATGATTATCGCAGAAAATGCATATCTCTTCTAGAAACCCCACGAAAACCAAGATATCGTCGTTTCTGCATATCATACGCACTGTGGAGTGGTGAAAACACCAGATAACGTGTTTCTCGCATTAAATATTTCGAAACGAGCGATCTCGATGGTTAAGCATACTTCGGACAGAAGTCTCACCAAGATTATCGCAGAAATTGCATATCTCAGCTTGAATCCCCACGAAAACCAAGATATCGCTGGTTCTGCATATCAATCGCACTGTGGAGTGGTCAAAACACCAGATAACGTGTATCTCGCAATAAATAGCTCCAAACGGGCGATCTAGATGATTCTGCATACTTCTGACTGAAGTCTCACCAATATTATCGCAGAAAATGCATATCTCAGCTTGAAACCTCACGAAAATCAAGATGTCGCCAGTTCTGTATATCAAACGCACTGTGGAGTGGTGAAAAAACCAGATAACGTGTATCTCGCATTACATAGCTCGAAACGAGCGATCTAGCAGATTCTGCATACTTCTGACAGAAGTATCACCAATATATACGCAGAAAATGCATATCTCAGCTTGAAACCCGACGAAAACCAAGATATCGCTGGTTCTGCATATCAAACGCACTGTGGAGTGGTGAAAACACCAGATAACGTGTTTCTCGCATTAAATAGCTCGAAAAGAGCGATATCGATGATTCTGCATACTTCGGACAGAAGTCTCACCAATCTTATCGCAGAAAATGCATATCTCAGCTTAAAATCCGACCGAAACGAAGATATTTCCGGTTCTGCATGTCTAACGCACTGTGGAGTGGTGAAAACACCAGATTACGTGTTTCTCGCATTAAATAGCTCGCACAGAGCGATCTCGATGAATCTGCATACTTCTGACTGAGTCTCACCAATATTATCGCAGAAAATGCATATCTCAGCTTGAAACCTCACGAAAATCAAGATGTCGCCAGTTCTGTATATCAAACGCACTGTGGAGTGGTGAAAAAACCAGATAACGTGTATCTCTCATTACATAGCTCGAAACGAGCGATCTAGCAGATTCTGCATACTTCTGACTGAAGTCTCACTAAGATTATCGCAGAAAATCCATATCTCAGCTTGATACCCGACGAAAGCCAAGATGTCGCCGGTTCAGCATATCAAACGAACTGTGGAGTGGTGAAAACACCAGATAACGTGTTTCTCGCATCAAATAGCTCGAAAAGAGGGGTCTAGATGATTCTGCATACTTCTGACTGAAGTCTCACCAAGATAATCGCAGAAAATGCATATGTCAGCTTGAAACCCGACGTAATCCAAGATGTCGCCGGTTCTGCACATAAAACGTTCTGTGGAGTGGTGAAAACACCAGGAAACGTGTTTCTCGCATTAGGTAGCTCGAAACGAGCGATCTAGATGATACTGCATACTTCTGACTGTAGTCTCACCAATCTTATCGCAAAAAATGCATATCTCACCTTGAAACCTCACGAAAATCAAGATGACGCCTGTTCTGCATATCAAACGCACTGTGGAGTGGTGAAAACAACCAGATAACGTGTTTCTCGCATTAAATAGCTTGAAAAGAGCGATCCCGATGATTCTGCATACTTCTCACTGAAGTCTCACCAAGATTATCGCAGAAGATGCATATCTCAGCTTGATACCCGACGAAAGCCAAGATGTCGCTGGTTCAGCATATCAAACGCACTGTGGAGTGGTGAAAACACCAGATAACGTGTTTCTCGCATCAAATAGCTCGAAAAGAGGGGTCTAGATGATTCTGCATACTTCTGACTGAAGTCTCACCAAGATAATCGCAGAAAATGCATATGTCAGCTTGAAACCCGACGTAATCCAAGATGTCGCCGGTTCTGCACATAAAACGTTCTGTGGAGTGGTGAAAACACCAGAAAACGTGTTTCTCGCATTAAGTAGCTCGAAACGAGCGATCTAGATGATACTGCATACTTCTGACTGTAGTCTCAACAATCTTATCGCAAAAAATGCATATCTCACCTTGAAACCTCACGAAAATCAAGATGACGCCGGGTCTGCATATCAAACGCACTGTGGAGTGGTGATAACAACCAGATAACGTGTTTCTCGCATTAAATAGCTTGAAAAGAGCGATCCCGATGATTCTGAATACTTCTGACAGAAGTCTCACCAAGATTATCGTAGAAAATGCATATCTCAGCTTGATACCCGACGAAACCAAGATGTCGCCGGTTCTGCATATCAAACGCACTGTGGTGTGTTGAAAACACCAGAAAACGTGTTTCTCGCATTAAGTAGCTCGAAACGAGCGATCTAGATGATTCTGCATACTTCTGACTAAAGTCTCACCAATATTATCGCAGAAAATGCATATCTCAGCTTGAAACCCGACGAAAACCACGATGTCGCGGGTTCTGCATATCAAACGCACTGTGGAGTGGTCAATACACCAGATAACGTGTTTCTCGCATTAAATATCTCGAAACGAGCGATCTAGATGATTCTGCATACTTCTGACTAAAGTCTCACCAAGATTATCGCAGAAAATGCATATCTCAGCTTGAAACCTCACGAAAATCAAGATGTCGCCGGTTCTGCATATCAAACGCACTGTGGAGTGGTGAAAACAACCAGATAACGTGTTTCTCGCATTAAATAGCTCGAAACGAGCGATCTAGATGATTCTGCATACTTCTGACTAAAGTCTCACCAATATTATCGCAGAAAATGCATATCTCAGCTTGAAACCCGACGAAAACCACGATGTCGCGGGTTCTGCATATCAAACGCACTGTGGAGTGGTCAATACACCAGATAACGTGTTTCTCGCATTAAATATCTCGAAACGAGCGATCTAGATGATTCTGCATACTTCTGACTAAAGTCTCTCCAAGATTATCGCAGAAAATGCATATCTCAGCTTGAAACCTCACGAAAATCAAGATGTCGCCGGTTCTGCATATCAAACGCACTGTGGAGTGGTGAAAACAACCAGATAACGTGTTTCTCGCATTAAATAGCTCGAAACGAGCGATCTAGATGATTCTGCATACTTCTGACTTAAGTCTCACCAATATTATCGCAGAAAATGCATATCTCAGCTTGAAACCCGACGAAAACCACGATGTCGCAGGTTCTGCATATCAAACGCACTGTGGAATGATGAAAGCACCAGAAGACGTGTTTCGCGGAATTAAGTAACTCGAAAAGAGCGTTCTCGATGATTCTGCATACTTCTGACAGAGGTCTCACCAATATTATCGTAGAAAATGCATATCTCAGCTTGAAACCCGACGAAATCCAAGATGTCGCCGGTTTTGCATATCAAACGCACTGTGGAATGGTGAAAACACCAGATAACGTGTTTCTCGCATTAAATAGCTCGAAAAGAGCGATCTCGATGATTCTGCATACTTCTGATAGAACACTGACCA
The DNA here is from genome assembly GCA_951804975.1 of Anthophora plumipes. Classification (NCBI taxonomy): domain Eukaryota; kingdom Metazoa; phylum Arthropoda; class Insecta; order Hymenoptera; family Apidae; genus Anthophora; species Anthophora plumipes. Next base: position 1,064,656 of record CATORF010000419.1, read on the forward strand.
AGATTGTCGCAGAAAATGTATATCTCAGCTGGAAACACCACGAAAACCAAGATATCGCCGGTTCTGCATATTAAACGCACTGTGGAATGTTGAAACCACCAGAAAACTGGTTTTTTCGCATTAAATAGCTCGAAAAGAGCGATCTAGATGATTTTGCATACTTCTGACTGAAGTCTCACCAAGATTATCGCAGAAAATGCATATCTCAGCTTGAAACCTCACGAATACCAAGATATCTCCGGTTCTGCACATCAAACGTACTGTGGAGTGGTGAAAACACCAGAAAACGTGTTTCTCGCATTAGGTAGCCCGAAAAGAGCGTTCTCGAAGATTCTGCATACTTCTGGCAGTAGACTCACCAAGCTTATCGCAGAAAATGCATATCTCAGCTGGAAACACCACGAAAATCAAGATATCGCCGGTTCTGCATATCAAACGCACTGTGGAATGTTGAAAACACCAGAAAACTAGTTTTTTCGCATTAAATAGCTCGAAAAGTGCGATCTCCATTATTCTGCATACTTCTGACTGAAGTCTCACCAAGATTATCGCAGAAAATGCATATCTCAGCTGGAAACACCACGAAAACCAAGTTATCGGCGGCTCTACATATCAAACGCACTGTGGAGTGGTCAAAACACCAGAAAACTTGTTTTTTCGCATTAAATAGCTCGAAAAGAGAGTTCTCGATGATTCTGCATACTTCTCATAGATGAAACACCAAGCTTATCGCAGAAAATGCATATTTCAGCTGGAAACCCCACGAAAACCAAGTTATCGGCGGCTCTACATATCAAACGCACTGTGGAATGGTCAAAACACCAGAAAACTTGTTTTTTCGCATTAAATAGCTCGAAACGAGCGATCTAGGTGATTCAGCAAACTTCTGACAGAAGTCTCACCAATATTATCGTAGAAAATGCATATCTCAGCTTGAAACCCGACCGAAACGAAGATATCTCCGGTTCTAGATGTCTAAGGTACTGTGGAGTGGTGAATATACCAGAAAACGTGTTTCTCGCATTAAATCGCTCGAAAAGAGCGATCTAGATGATTCTGCATACTTCTGGCAGAAGACTCACCAAGCTTATCGCAGAAAATGCATATCTCAGCTGGAAACACCACGAAATTCAAGATATCGCCGGTTCTGCATTTCAAACGCACTGTGGAATGTTGTAAACACGAGAAAACTTGTTTTTTCGCATTAAATAGCTCGAAACGAGCGATCTAGATGATTCTGCATACTTCTGACTGAAGTCTCACCAAGATTATCGCAGAAAATGCAGATCTCAGCTTGAAACCCGACGAAAACCAAGATGTCGCCGGTTCTGCATATCAAACGCACTATGGAGTGGTGAAAACACCAGAAAACGTGTTTCTCGCATTACATAGCTCGAAAAGAGCGATCTCGATGATTCTGCATACTTCTGACAGTAGACCCACCAGGATTATCGCAGAAAATGCATATCTCAGCTTGAAACCTCACGAAAACCAAGACATCTCCGGTTCTGCACATCAAACGTACTGTGGAGTGGTGAAAACACCAGAAAACGTGTTTCTCGCATTAAGTAGCTCGAAAAGAGCGTTCTCGAAGGTTCTGCACACTTCTGACAGAAGTCTCACCAAGATTATCGTAGAAAATGCATATCTCAGCTTGAATCCCGACCGAAACCAAGATATCTCCGGTTCTGCATATCAAACGCACTGTGGGGTTGTGAAAACACCAGAAAACGTGTTTCTCGAATTAAATAGCTCGAATAGAGCGATCTCGATGATTCTGCATACTTCTGACAGAAGAGTCACCAAGGTTATCGCAGAAAATGCATATCTCAGCTTGAAACCTCACGAAAATCTAGATCTCGCCGGTTCTGTATATCAAACGCACTGTGAAGTGGTCAAAACAACCAGATAACGTGCATCTCGCATTAAATAGCTCGAAACGAGCGATCTAGATGATTCTGCATACTTCGGACAGAAGTCTCACCAATATTATCGCAGAAAATGCATATCTCAACTTGAAACCCGACGAAATCCAAGATGTCGCAGGTTCTGCATATCAAACGCACTGTGAAGTGGTCAATACACCAGATAACGTGTTTCTCGCATTAAATAGCTCGAAACGAGCGATCTAGATGATTCTGTATACTTCTGACTGAAGTATCACCAATATTATCGCAGAAAATGCATATCTCAGCTTGAAACCCGACGAAAACCAAGATGTCGCCGGTTCTGCATATCAAACGCACTGTGGGGTGGTGAAAACACCAGAAAACGTGTTTCTCGCATTAAATTGCTCGAATAGAGCGATCTCGATGATTCTGCATACTGCTGACAGAAGACTCACCAAGCTTATCGCAGAAAATGCATATCTCAGCTTGAAACCCGACGAAAACCAAGATGTCGCCGGTTCTGCATATCAAACGCACTGTGGGGTGGTGAAAACACCAAAAACGTGTTTCTCGCATTAAATAGCTCGAAAAGAGCGATATCGATGATTCTGCATACTTCGGACAGAAGTCTCACCAATATTATCGCAGAAAACGCATATCTCAGCTTGAAACCTCACGAAAATCTAGATCTCGCCGGTTCTGTATATCAAACGCACTGTGAAGTGGTCAAAACAACCAGATAACGTGCATCTCGCATTAAATAGCTCGAAACGAGCGATCTAGATGATTCTGCATACTTCGGACAGAAGTCTCACCAATATTATCGCAGAAAATGCATATCTCAACTTGAAACCCGACGAAATCCAAGATGTCGCCGGTTCTGCATATCAAACGCACTGTGGAGTGGTGAAAACACCAGATAACGTGTTTCTCGCATTAAATAGCTCGAAAAGAGCGATATCGATGATTCTGCATACTTCGGACAGAAGTCTCACCAATATTATCGCAGAAAACGCATATCTCAGCTTGAAACCTCACGAAAATCTAGATCTCGCCGGTTCTGTATATCAAACGCACTGTGAAGTGGTGAAAACAACCAGATAACGTGCATCTCGCATTAGATAGGTCGAAAAGAGCGATCTAGATGATTCTGCATACTTCTGACTGAAGTCTCACCAATATTATCGCAGAAAATGCATATCTCACCTAGAAACCTCACGAAAATCAAGATGCCGCCGGTTCTGCATATCAAACGCACTGTGGAGTGGTGAAAACAACCAGATAACGAGATTCTCGCATTAAATATCTTGAAACGAGCGATCTAGATGATTCTGCATACTTCCGACAGAAGTCTCACCAAGAATGCCGCAGAAAATGCATATCTCAGCTTGAAACCTCTAGAAAACCAAGATATCTCCGGTTCTGCACATCAAACGCACTGTGGAGTGGCGAAAACACCAGAAAACGTGTTTCTTGTATTAAGTTGCTCGAAAAGAACGTTCTCAATGATTCTGCATACTTGTCATAGATGAAACACCAAGATTATCGCCGAAAATGAATGTCTCAGCTTGAAACCCGACGAAAACCAAGATATCGCCGGTTCTGCATATCAAACGCACTATGGAGTCGTCAATACACAAGATAACGTGTTTCTCGCATTAAATAGTCCGAAAAGTAGCGATCTCGATGATTCTGCATACTTCTGACAGAAGACGCACCAAGATTATCGCAGAAAATGCATACCTCAGGATGAAAACCGACGAATACTAAGATTTCGCCATTTCTGCATATCAAACGCACTGTGGAGTGTTCAGTACACCAGATAACGTGTTTCTCGCATTAAATAGCTCGAAAAGAGCGATCTGGATGATTCTGCATACTTCTGACAGAAGACTCACCAAGATTATCGCAGAAAATGCATGTTTCAGCTGGAAACCCGACGAAAACCAAGATGTCGCCGGTTCTGCATATCAAACGCACTATGGAGTGGTGAAAACACCAGAAAACGTGTTTCTCGCATTACATAGCTCGAAAAGAGCGATCTCGATGATTCTGCATACTTCTGACAGTAGACCCACCAGGATTATCGCAGAAAATGCATATCTCAGCTTGAAACCTCACGAAAACCAAGACATCTCCGGTTCTGCACATCAAACGTACTGTGGAGTGGTGAAAACACCAGAAAACGTGTTTCTCGCATTAAGTAGCTCGAAAAGAGCGTTCTCGAAGGTTCTGCACACTTCTGACAGAAGTCTCACCAAGATTATCGTAGAAAATGCATATCTCAGCTTGAATCCCGACCGAAACCAAGATATCTCCGGTTCTGCATATCAAACGCACTGTGGGGTGGTGAAAACTCCAGAAAACGTGTTTCTCGCATTAAATAGCTGGAAAAGAGCGATCTCGATGATTCTGCATACTTCTGACTGTATACCCACCAGGATTATCGCAGAAAATGCATATCTCAGCTTGAAACCTCACGAAAACCAAGATATCTCCGGTTCTGCACATCAAACGTACTGTGGAGTGGTGAAAACACCAGAAAACGTGTTTCTCGCATTAAGTAGCTCGAAAAGAGCGTTCTCGAAGGGTCTGCACACTTCTGACAGAAGACTCACCAAGATTATCGCAGAAAATGCATATTTCAGCTGGAAACCCCACGAAAACCAACTTATCGGCGGCTCTACATATCAAACGCACTGTGGAGTGGTCAAAACACCAGAAAATTAGGTTTTTTCGCATTAAATACCTCGGAACGAGCGATCTAGATGAATCTGCATACTTCTGACTGAAGTCTTACCAAGATTATAGCAGAAAATGCATATCTCAGCTTGAAACCCGACCGAAACCAAGATTTCTCCGGTTCTGCATATCAAACGCACTGTGGGGTGGTGAAAACACTAGATTACGTGTTTCTCGCATTAAATAGCTCGAAAAGAGAGATATCGATGATTCTGCATACTTCGGACAGAAGTCTCACCAATATTATCGCAGAAAATGCATATCTCAGCTTGAAACCTCACGAAAATCAAGATCTCGCCGATTCTGTATATCAAACGCACTGTGGAGTGGTGAAAACAACCAGATAACTTGTATCTCGCATTAAATAGCTCGAAACGAGCGATCTAGATGATTCTGCATACTTCTGACTGAAGTATCACCAATATTATCGCAGAAAATGCATATCTCAGCTTGAAACCCGACCGAAACCAAGATATCTCCGGTTCTGCATATCAAACGCACTGTGGGGTGGTGAAAACACCAGAAAACGTGTTTCTCGAATTAAATAGCTCGAATAGAGCGATCTCGATGATTCTGCATACTTCTGACAGAAGAGTCACCAAGGTTATCGCAGAAAATGCATATCTCAGCTGGAAACCCTACGAAATCCAACATGTCGCCGGTTCTGCATAGCAAACGCACTGTGGAGTGGTCAATACACCAGATAACGTGTTTCTCGCATTAAATAGCTCGAAACGAGCGATCTAGATGATTCTGAATACTTCTGACTGAAGTATCACCAATATTATCGCAGAAAATGCATATCTCAGCTTGAAACCCGACGAAAACCAAGATGTCGCCGGTTCTGCATATCAAACGCACTGTGGGGTGGTGAAAACACCAGAAAACGTGTTTCTCGCATTAAATTGCTCGAATAGAGCGATCTCGATGATTCTGCATCCTGCTGACAGAAGACTCACCAAGCTTATCGCAGAAAATGCATATCTCAGCTTGAAACCCGACGAAAACCAAGATGTCGCCGGTTCTGCATATCAAACGCACTGTGGGGTGGTGAAAACACCAGAAAACGTGTTTCTCGCATTAAATTGCTCGAATAGAGCGATCTCGATGATTCTGCATACTGCTGACAGAAGACTCACCAAGCTTATCGCAGAAAATGCATATCTCAGCTTGAAACCCGACGAAAACCAAGATGTCGCCGGTTCTGCATATCAAACGCACTGTGGGGTGGTGAAAACACCAAAAACGTGTTTCTCGCATTAAATAGCTCGAAAAGAGCGATATCGATGATTCTGCATACTTCGGACAGAAGTCTCACCAATATTATCGCAGAAAACGCATATCTCAGCTTGAAACCTCACGAAAATCTAGATCTCGCCGGTTCTGTATATCAAACGCACTGTGAAGTGGTCAAAACAACCAGATAACGTGCATCTGGCATTAAATAGCTCGAAACGAGCGATCTAGATGATTCTGCATACTTCGGACAGAAGTCTCACCAATATTATCGCAGAAAATGCATATCTCAACTTGAAACCCGACGAAATCCAAGATGTCGCCGGTTCTGCATATCAAACGCACTGTGGAGTGGTGAAAACACCAGATAACGTGTTTCTCGCATTAAATAGCTCGAAAAGAGCGATATCGATGATTCTGCATACTTCGGACAGAAGTCTCACCAATATTATCGCAGAAAACGCATATCTCAGCTTGAAACCTCACGAAAATCTAGATCTCGCCGGTTCTGTATATCAAACGCACTGTGAAGTGGTGAAAACAACCAGATAACGTGCATCTCGCATTAAATAGGTCGAAAAGAGCGATCTAGATGATTCTGCATACTTCTGACTGAAGTCTCACCAATATTATCGCAGAAAATGCATATCTCACCTAGAAACCTCACGAAAATCAAGATGCCGCCGGTTCTGCATATCAAACGCACTGTGGAGTGGTGAAAACAACCAGATAACGAGATTCTCGCATTAAATATCTTGAAACGAGCGATCTAGATGATTCTGCATACTTCCGACAGAAGTGTCACCAAGAATGCCGCAGAAAATGCATATCTCAGCTTGAAACCTCTAGAAAACCAAGATATCTCCGGTTCTGCACATCAAACGCACTGTGGAGTGGCGAAAACACCAGAAAACGTGTTTCTTGTATTAAGTTGCTCGAAAAGAACGTTCTCAATGATTCTGCATACTTGTCATAGATGAAACACCAAGATTATCGCCGAAAATGAATGTCTCAGCTTGAAACCCGACGAAAACCAAGATATCGCCGGTTCTGCATATCAAACGCACTGTGGAGTCGTCAATACACAAGATAACGTGTTTCTCGCATTAAATAGTCCGAAAAGTAGCGATCTCGATGATTCTGCATACTTCTGACAGAAGACGCACCAAGATTATCGCAGAAAATGCATACCTCAGGATGAAAACCGACGAATACTAAGATTTCGCCATTTCTGCATATCAAACGCACTGTGGAGTGTTCAGTACACCAGATAACGTGTTTCTCGCATTAAATAGCTCGAAAAGAGCGATCTGGATGATTCTGCATACTTCTGACAGAAGACTCACCAAGATTATCGCAGAAAATGCATGTTTCAGCTGGAAACCCGACGAAAACCAAGATGTCGCCGGTTCTGCATATCAAACGCACTATGGAGTGGTGAAAACACCAGAAAACGTGTTTCTCGCATTACATAGCTCGAAAAGAGCGATCTCGATGATTCTGCATACTTCTGACAGTAGACCCACCAGGATTATCGCAGAAAATGCATATCTCAGCTTGAAACCTCACGAAAACCAAGACATCTCCGGTTCTGCACATCAAACGTACTGTGGAGTGGTGAAAACACCAGAAAACGTGTTTCTCGCATTAAGTAGCTCGAAAAGAGCGTTCTCGAAGGTTCTGCACACTTCTGACAGAAGTCTCACCAAGATTATCGTAGAAAATGCATATCTCAGCTTGAATCCCGACCGAAACCAAGATATCTCCGGTTCTGCATATCAAACGCACTGTGGGGTGGTGAAAACTCCAGAAAACGTGTTTCTCGCATTAAATAGCCCGAAAAGAGCGATCTCGATGATTCTGCATACTTCTGACTGTAGACCCACCAGGATTATCGCAGAAAATGCATATCTCAGCTTGAAACCTCACGAAAACCAAGATATCTCCGGTTCTGCACATCAAACGTACTGTGGAGTGGTGAAAACACCAGAAAACGTGTTTCTCGCATTAAGTAGCTCGAAAAGAGCGTTCTCGAAGGGTCTGCACACTTCTGACAGAAGACTCACCAAGATTATCGCAGAAAATGCATATTTCAGCTGGAAACCCCACGAAAACCAACTTATCGGCGGCTCTACATATCAAACGCACTGTGGAGTGGTCAAAACACCAGAAAATTAGGTTTTTTCGCATTAAATACCTCGGAACGAGCGATCTAGATGAATCTGCATACTTCTGACTGAAGTCTTACCAAGATTATAGCAGAAAATGCATATCTCAGCTTGAAACCCGACCGAAACCAAGATTTCTCCGGTTCTGCATATCAAACGCACTGTGGGGTGGTGAAAACACTAGATTACGTGTTTCTCGCATTAAATAGCTCGAAAAGAGAGATATCGATGATTCTGCATACTTCGGACAGAAGTCTCACCAATATTATCGCAGAAAATGCATATCTCAGCTTGAAACCTCACGAAAATCAAGATCTCGCCGGTTCTGTATATCAAACGCACTGTGGAGTGGTGAAAACAACCAGATAACTTGTATCTCGCATTAAATAGCTCGAAACGAGCGATCTAGATGATTCTGCATACTTCTGACTGAAGTATCACCAATATTATCGCAGAAAATGCATATCTCAGCTTGAAACCCGACCGAAACCAATATATCTCCGGTTCTGCATATCAAACGCACTGTGGGGTGGTGAAAACACCAGAAAACGTGTTTCTCGAATTAAATAGCTCGAATAGAGCGATCTCGATGATTCTGCATACTTCTGACAGAAGAGTCACCAAGGTTATCGCAGAAAATGCATATCTCAGCTGGAAACCCTACGAAATCCAAGATGTCGCCGGTTCTGCATAGCAAACGCACTGTGGAGTGGTCAATACACCAGATAACGTGTTTCTCGCATTAAATAGCTCGAAACGAGCGATCTAGATGATTCTGTATACTTCTGACTGAAGTATCACCAATATTATCGCAGAAAATGCATATCTCAGCTTGAAACCCGACGAAAACCAAGATGTCGCCGGTTCTGCATATTATAACGCACTGTGGGGTGGTGAAAACACCAGAAAACGTGTTTCTCGCATTAAATTGCTCGAATAGAGCGATCTCGATGATTCTGCATACTGCTGACAGAAGACTCACCAAGCTTATCGCAGAAAATGCATATCTCAGCTTGAAACCCGACGAAAACCAAGATGTCGCCGGTTCTGCATATCAAACGCACTGTGGGGTGGTGAAAACACCAAAAACGTGTTTCTCGCATTAAATAGCTCGAAAAGAGCGATATCGATGATTCTGCATACTTCGGACAGAAGTCTCACCAATATTATCGCAGAAAACGCATATCTCAGCTTGAAACCTCACGAAAATCTAGATCTCGCCGGTTCTGTATATCAAACGCACTGTGAAGTGGTCAAAACAACCAGATAACGTGCATCTCGCATTAAATAGCTCGAAACGAGCGATCTAGATGATTCTGCATACTTCGGACAGAAGTCTCACCAATATTATCGCAGAAAATGCATATCTCAACTTGAAACCCGACGAAATCCAAGATGTCGCCGGTTCTGCATATCAAACGCACTGTGGAGTGGTGAAAACACCAGATAACGTGTTTCTCGCATTAAATAGCTCGAAAAGAGCGATATCGATGATTCTGCATACTTCGGACAGAAGTCTCACCAATATTGTAGCAGAAAACGCATATCTCAGCTTGAAACCTCACGAAAATCTAGATCTCGCCGGTTCTGTATATCAAACGCACTGTGAAGTGGTGAAAACAACCAGATAACGTGCATCTCGCATTAAATAGGTCGAAAAGAGCGATCTAGATGATTCTGCATACTTCTGACTGAAGTCTCACCAATATTATCGCAGAAAATGCATATCTCACCTAGAAACCTCACGAAAATCAAGATGCCGCCGGTTCTGCATATCAAACGCACTGTGGAGTGGTGAAAACAACCAGATAACGAGATTCTCGCATTAAATATCTTGAAACGAGCGATCTAGATGATTCTGCATACTTCCGACAGAAGTCTCACCAAGAATGCCGCAGAAAATGCATATCTCAGCTTGAAACCTCTAGAAAACCAAGATATCTCCGGTTCTGCACATCAAACGCACTGTGGAGTGGCGAAAACACCAGAAAACGTGTTTCTTGTATTAAGTTGCTCGAAAAGAACGTTCTCAATGATTCTGCATACTTGTCATAGATGAAACACCAAGATTATCGCCGAAAATGAATGTCTCAGCTTGAAACCCGACGAAAACCAAGATATCGCCGGTTCTGCATATCAAACGCACTGTGGAGCCGTCAATACACAAGATAACGTGTTTCTCGCATTAAATAGTCCGAAAAGTAGCGATCTCGATGATTCTGCATACTTCTGACAGAAGACGCACCAAGATTATCGCAGAAAATGCATACCTCAGGATGAAAACCGACGAAAACTAAGATTTCGCCATTTCTGCATATCAAACGCACTGTGGAGTGTTCAGTACACCAGATAACGTGTTTCTCGCATTAAATAGCTCGAAAAGAGCGATCTGGATGATTCTGCATACTTCTGACAGAAGACTCACCAAGATTATCGCAGAAAATGCATGTTTCAGCTGGAAACCCCACGAAAACAAAGTTATCGGCGGCTCTACATATCAAACGCACTGTGGAGTGGTGAAAACACCAGACAACGTGTTTCTCGCATTAAATAGATCGAAAAGTGCGATCTCGATGATTCTGCATTTTTCTAACAGAACTCTCACCATGATTATCGCAGAAAATGCATATCTCTTCTAGAAACCCCACGAAAACCAAGATATCGTCGTTTCTGCATATCATACGCACTGTGGAGTGGTGAAAACACCAGATAACGTGTTCCTCGCATTAAATAGTTCGAAACGAGCGATCTCGATGGTTAAGCATACTTCGGACAGAAGTCTCACCAAGATTATCGCAGAAATTGCATATCTCAGCTTGAATCCCCACGAAAACCAAGATATCGCTGGTTCTGCATATCAATCGCACTGTGGAGTGGTCAAAACACCAGATAACGTGTATCTCGCAATAAATAGCTCCAAACGAGCGATCTAGATGATTCTGCATACTTCTGACTGAAGTCTCACCAATATTATCGCAGAAAATGCATATCTCAGCTTGAAACCTCACGAAAATCAAGATGTCGCCAGTTCTGTATATCAAACGCACTGTGGAGTGGTGAAAAAACCAGATAACGTGTATCTCGCATTACATAGCTCGAAACGAGCGATCTAGCAGATTCTGCATACTTCTGACAGAAGTATCACCAATATATACGCAGAAAATGCATATCTCAGCTTGAAACCCGACGATAACCAAGATATCGCTGGTTCTGCATATCAAACGCACTGTGGAGTGGTGAAAACACCAGATAACGTGTTTCTCGCATTAAATAGCTCGAAAAGAGCGATATCGATGATTCTGCATACTTCGGACAGAAGTCTCACCAATCTTATCGCAGAAAATGCATATCTCAGCTTAAAATCCGACCGAAACGAAGATATTTCCGGTTCTGCATGTCTAACGCACTGTGGAGTGGTGAAAACACCAGATTACGTGTTTCTCGCATTAAATAGCTCGCACAGAGCGATCTCGATGATTCTGCATACTTCTGACTGAAGTCTCACCAATATTATCGCACAAAATGCATATCTCAGATTGAAACCTCACGAAAATCAAGATGTCGCCGGTTCTGTATACCAAACGCACTGCGGAGTGGTGAAATCAACACAAAACGTGTTTCTCGCATTAAATAGCTCGAAAAGAGCGATATCGATGATTCTGCATACTTCGGACAGAAGTCTCACCAATATTATCGCAGAAAATGCATATCTCAGCTTGAAATCCGACCGAAACGAAGATATTTCCGGTTCTGCATGTCTAACGTACTGTGGAGTGGTGAATACACCAGAAAACGTGTTTCTCGCATTAAATAAGCTCGAAAAGAGCGATCTCGATGATTCTGCATACTTCTGACAGAAGTCGCACCAAGATTATCGCAGAAAATGCATACCTCAGGATAAAAACCGACGAAAACCAAGATTTCGCCATTTCTGCATATCAAACGCACTGTGGAGTGGTCAAAACACCAGATAACGTGTATCTCTCATTAAATAGCTCCAAACGAGCGATCTAGATGATTCTGCATACTTCTGACTGAAGTATCACCAATATATACGCAGAAAATGCATATCTCAGCTTGAAACCCGACGAAAACCAAGATGTCGCCGGTTCTGCATATCAAACGCACTGTGGAGTGGTGAAAACACCAGATAACGTGCCTCTCGCATTAAATAGCTCGAAACGAGCGATCTAGATGATTCTGCATACTTCTGACAGAAGACTCACCAAGTTTATCGCAGAAAATGCATATCTCAGCTGGAAACCCCACGAAAACAAAGTTGTCGGCGGCTCTACATATCAAACGCACTGTGGAGTGGTGAAAACACCAGATAACGTGTTTCTCGCATTAAATAGTTCGAAAAGAGCGATCTAGATGATTCTGCATACTTCTGACTGATGTCTCACCAAGATTATCGCAGAAAATGCATACCTCAGGATGAAAACCGACGAAAACCAAGATTTCGCCATTTCTGCACATCCAACGAACTGTGGTGTGGTGAATACCCCAGAAAACGTGTTTCTCGAATTAAATAGCTCGAAAAGAGCGATCTCGATGATTCTGCACACTTCGGACAGAAGTCTCACCATGATTATCGCAGATAATGCATATCTCAGCTAGAAACCCCACGAAAACCAAGTTATCGGCGGCTCTACATATCAAACGCACTGTGGAGTGGTGAAAACACCAGATAACGTGTTTCTCGCATTAAATAGCTCGGAAAGAGGGGTCTAGATGATTCTGCATACTTCTGACAGAAGTCTCACCAAGATTATCGTAGAAGATGCATATCTCAGCTTGATACCCGACGAATGCCAAGATGTCGCCGGTTCAGCATATCAAACGCACTGTGGAGTGGTGAAAACACCAGATAAGGTGTTTCTCGCATTAAATAGCTCGAAAAGAGGGGTCTAGATGATTCTGAATACTTCTGACAGAAGTCTCACCAAGATTATCGTAGAAAATGCATATCTCAGCTTGAACCCCGGCGAAAGCCAAGATGTCGCCGGTTCTGCATATCAAACGCTCTGTGGAGTGGTGAAAACACCAGATAACGTGTTTCTCGCATTAAATAGCTCGAAAAGAGGGATCTCGATGATTCTGCATACTTCTGACTGAAGTCTCACTAAGATTATCGCAGAAAATGCATATCTCAGCTTGATACCCGACGAAAGCCAAGATGTCGCCGGATCTGCATATCAAACGCACTGTGGAGTGGTGAAAACACCAGATAACGTGTTTCTCGCATTAAATAGACCGAAAAGAGGGATCTCGATGATTCTGCATACTTCTGACAGAAGAGTCACCAAGATTATCGCAGAAAATGCATATCTCAGCTTGATACCCGACGAAACCCAAGATGTCGCCGGTTCTGCATATCAAACGCACTGTGGAGTGGTGAAAACACCAGATAACGTGTTTCTCGCATTAAATAGCTCGAATAGAGGGATCTCGATGATTCTGCATACTTCTGACTGAAGTCTCACTAAGATTATCGCAGAAAATGCATATCTCAGCTTGATACCCGACGAAAGCCAAGATGTCGCCGGTTCAGCATATCAAACGCACTGTGGAGTGGTGAAAACACCAGATAACGTGTTTCTCGCATCAAATAGCTCGAAAAGAGGGGTCTAGATGATTCTGCATACTTCTGACTGAAGTCTCACCAAGATAATCGCAGAAAATGCATATGTCAGCTTGAAACCCGACGTAATCCAAGATGTCGCCGGTTCTGCACATAAAACGTTCTGTGGAGTGGTGAAAACACCAGAAAACGTGTTTCTCGCATTAGGTAGCTCGAAACGAGCGATCTAGATGATACTGCATACTTCTGACTGTAGTCTCAACAATCTTATCGCAAAAAATGCATATCTCACCTTGAAACCTCACGAAAATCAAGATGACGCCTGTTCTGCATATCAAACGCACTGTGGAGTGGTGAAAACAACCAGATAACGTGTTTCTCGCATTAAATAGCTTGAAAAGAGCGATCCCGATGATTCTGCATACTTCTCACTGAAGTCTCACCAAGATTATCGCAGAAGATGCATATCTCAGATTGATACCCGACGAAAGCCAAGATGTCGCTGGTTCAGCATATCAAACGCACTGTGGAGTGGTGAAAACACCAGATAACGTGTTTCTCGCATCAAATAGCTCGAAAAGAGGGGTCTAGATGATTCTGCATACTTCTGACTGAAGTCTCGCCAAGATTATAATGCATATTTCAGCTGGAAACCCAACGAAAACCAAGTTATCGGCGGCTCTACATATCAAACGCACAGTGGAGTGGTGAAAACACCAGATAACGTGTTTCTCGCACTAAATAGGTCGAAAAGAGCGATCTCGATGTTTCTGCATACTTCGGACAGATGTCTCACCAAGATTATCGCAGAAAATGCATATCTCAGCTTGAAACCCCTCGAAAGCCAAGATATCGCTGGTTCTGCATATCAAACGCACTGTTGAGTGGTGAAAACACCAGACAAGGATTTTCTCGCATTAACTAGCTCGAAAAGAGCGATCTCGATGATTCCGCATACTTCGGACAGAAGTCTCACCAAGATTATCGCAGAAATTGCATATCTGAGCTTCAAACCCCACGAAAACCAAGATATCGTCGGTTCTGCATATCATACGCACTGTGGAGTGGTGAAAACACCAGATAACGTGCTTCTCGCATTAAATAGCTCGAAACGAGTGATCTCGATGATTAAGCATACTTCGGACAGAAGTCTCACCAAGATTATCGTAAAAAATGCATATCTCAGCTTGAAACCCCACGAAAACCAAGATATCTCCTGTTCTGCATATCCAACGAACTGTGTAGTTGTGAAAACCCCTGAAAACGTGCTTCTCGCATTAAATAGCTCGAAACGAGCGATCTCGATGATTAAGCATACTTCCGACAGAAGTCTCACCATGATTATCGTAAAAAATGCATATCTCAGCTTGAAACCCCACGAAAACCAAGATATCGCTGGTTCTGCACATCAAACGCACTGTGGCGTGCTGAAAACACCAGATAACGTGTTTCTCGCAGTAAATAGCTCGAAAAGTGCGATCTCGATGATTCTGCATACTTCGGACACAAGTCTCACCATGATTATCGTAAAAAATGCATATCTCAGCTTGAAACCCCACGAAAACCAAGATATCGCTGGTTCTGCATATCAAACGCACTGTGGTGTGGTGAAAACAACAGATAACGAGTTTCTAGCATTACATAGGTTGACAAGAGCGATCTCGATGATTCTGCATACTTCGGACAGAGGTCTCACCCAGATTATCGCAGAAAATGCATATCTCAGCTTGAAACCCCACGAAAACCAAGTTATCGGCGGCTCTACATATCAAACGCACTGTGGAGTGGTGAAAACACCAGATAACGTGCTTCTCGCATTAAATAGCTCGAAACGAGTGATCTCGATGATTAAGCATACTTCGGACAGAAGTCTCACCAAGATTATCGTAAAAAATGCATATCTCAGCTTGAAACCCCACGAAAACCAAGATATCTCCTGTTCTGCATATCCAACGAACTGTGTAGTTGTGAAAACCCCTGAAAACGTGCTTCTCGCATTAAATAGCTCGAAACGAGCGATCTCGATGATTAAGCATACTTCGGACAGAAGTCTCACCATGATTATCGTAAAAAATGCATATCTCAGCTTGAAACCCCACGAAAACCAAGATATCGCTGGTTCTGCACATCAAACGCACTGTGGCGTGCTGAAAACACCAGATAACGTGTTTCTCGCAGTAAATAGCTCGAAAAGTGCGATCTCGATGATTCTGCATACTTCGGACACAAGTCTCACCATGATTATCGTAAAAAATGCATATCTCAGCTTGAAACCCCACGAAAACCAAGATATCGCTGGTTCTGCATATCAAACGCACTGTGGTGTGGTGAAAACAACAGATAACGAGTTTCTAGCATTACATAGGTTGACAAGAGCGATCTCGATGATTCTGCATACTTCGGACAGAGGTCTCACCCAGATTATCGCAGAAAATGCATATCTCAGCTTGAAACCCCACGAAAACCAAGTTATCGGCGGCTCTACATATCAAACGCACTGTGGAGTGGTGAAAACACCAGATAACGTGCTTCTCGCATTAAATAGCTCGAAACGAGTGATCTCGATGATTAAGCATACTTCGGACAGAAGTCTCACCAAGATTATCGTAAAAAATGCATATCTCAGCTTGAAACCCCACGAAAACCAAGATATCTCCTGTTCTGCATATCCAACGAACTGTGTAGTTGTGAAAACCCCTGAAAACGTGCTTCTCGCATTAAATAGCTCGAAACGAGCGATCTCGATGATTAAGCATACTTCGGACAGAAGTCTCACCATGATTATCGTAAAAAATGCATATCTCAGCTTGAAACCCCACGAAAACCAAGATATCGCTGGTTCTGCACATCAAACGCACTGTGGCGTGCTGAAAACACCAGATAACGTGTTTCTCGCAGTAAATAGCTCGAAAAGTGCGATCTCGATGATTCTGCATACTTCGGACACAAGTCTCACCATGATTATCGTAAAAAATGCATATCTCAGCTTGAAACCCCACGAAAACCAAGATATCGCTGGTTCTGCATATCAAACGCACTGTGGTGTGGTGAAAACAACAGATAACGAGTTTCTAGCATTACATAGGTTGACAAGAGCGATCTCGATGATTCTGCATACTTCGGACAGAGGTCTCACCCAGATTATCGCAGAAAATGCATATCTCAGCTTGAAACCCCACGAAAACCAAGTTATCGGCGGCTCTACATATCAAACGCACTGTGGAGTGGTGAAAACACCAGATAACGTGTTTCTCGCATTAAATAGCTCGGAAAGAGGGGTCTAGATGATTCTGCATACTTCTGACAGAAGTCTCACCAAGATTATCGTAGAAGATGCATATCTCAGCTTGATACCCGACGAATGCCAAGATGTCGCCGGTTCAGCATATCAAACGCACTGTGGAGTGGTGAAAACACCAGATAAGGTGTTTCTCGCATTAAATAGCTCGAAAAGAGGGGTCTAGATGATTCTGAATACTTCTGACAGAAGTCTCACCAAGATTATCGTAGAAAATGCATATCTCAGCTTGAACCCCGGCGAAAGCCAAGATGTCGCCGGTTCTGCATATCAAACGCTCTGTGGAGTGGTGAAAACACCAGATAACGTGTTTCTCGCATTAAATAGCTCGAAAAGAGGGATCTCGATGATTCTGCATACTTCTGACTGAAGTCTCACTAAGATTATCGCAGAAAATGCATATCTCAGCTTGATACCCGACGAAAGCCAAGATGTCGCCGGATCTGCATATCAAACGCACTGTGGAGTGGTGAAAACACCAGATAACGTGTTTCTCGCATTAAATAGACCGAAAAGAGGGATCTCGATGATTCTGCATACTTCTGACAGAAGAGTCACCAAGATTATCGCAGAAAATGCATATCTCAGCTTGATACCCGACGAAACCCAAGATGTCGCCATTTCTGCATATCAAACGCACTGTGGAGTGTTCAGTACACCAGATAACGTGTTTCTCGCATCAAATAGCTCGAAAAGAGGGGTCTAGATGATTCTGCATACTTCTGACTGAAGTCTCACCAAGATAATCGCAGAAAATGCATATGTCAGCTTGAAACCCGACGTAATCCAAGATGTCGCCGGTTCTGCACATAAAACGTTCTGTGGAGTGGTGAAAACACCAGAAAACGTGTTTCTCGCATTAGGTAGCTCGAAACGAGCGATCTAGATGATACTGCATACTTCTGACTGTAGTCTCAACAATCTTATCGCAAAAAATGCATATCTCACCTTGAAACCTCACGAAAATCAAGATGACGCCTGTTCTGCATATCAAACGCACTGTGGAGTGGTGAAAACAACCAGATAACGTGTTTCTCGCATTAAATAGCTTGAAAAGAGCGATCCCGATGATTCTGCATACTTCTCACTGAAGTCTCACCAAGATTATCGCAGAAGATGCATATCTCAGATTGATACCCGACGAAAGCCAAGATGTCGCTGGTTCAGCATATCAAACGCACTGTGGAGTGGTGAAAACACCAGATAACGTGTTTCTCGCATCAAATAGCTCGAAAAGAGGGGTCTAGATGATTCTGCATACTTCTGACTGAAGTCTCGCCAAGATTATAATGCATATTTCAGCTGGAAACCCAACGAAAACCAAGTTATCGGCGGCTCTACATATCAAACGCACAGTGGAGTGGTGAAAACACCAGATAACGTGTTTCTCGCACTAAATAGGTCGAAAAGAGCGATCTCGATGTTTCTGCATACTTCGGACAGATGTCTCACCAAGATTATCGCAGAAAATGCATATCTCAGCTTGAAACCCCTCGAAAGCCAAGATATCGCTGGTTCTGCATATCAAACGCACTGTTGAGTGGTGAAAACACCAGACAAGGATTTTCTCGCATTAACTAGCTCGAAAAGAGCGATCTCGATGATTCCGCATACTTCGGACAGAAGTCTCACCAAGATTATCGCAGAAATTGCATATCTGAGCTTGAAACCCCACGAAAACCAAGATATCGTCGGTTCTGCATATCATACGCACTGTGGAGTGGTGAAAACACCAGATAACGTGCTTCTCGCATTAAATAGCTCGAAACGAGTGATCTCGATGATTAAGCATACTTCGGACAGAAGTCTCACCAAGATTATCGTAAAAAATGCATATCTCAGCTTGAAACCCCACGAAAACCAAGATATCTCCTGTTCTGCATATCCAACGAACTGTGTAGTTGTGAAAACCCCTGAAAACGTGCTTCTCGCATTAAATAGCTCGAAACGAGCGATCTCGATGATTAAGCATACTTCGGACAGAAGTCTCACCATGATTATCGTAAAAAATGCATATCTCAGCTTGAAACCCCACGAAAACCAAGATATCGCTGGTTCTGCATATCAAACGCACTGTGGAGTGGTTAAAACCCCAGAAAACATGTTTCTCGCATTAAATAGCTCGAAAGGAGCGATCTCGATGATTTCGCATACTTCGGACAGAAGTCTCACCATGATTATCGTAAAAAATCATATCTCAGCTTGAAACCCCACGAAAATCAAGATATCGCTGGTTCTGCATATCAAACACACTGTGGAGTGCTGAAAACACCAGATAACGTGTTTCTCGCATTAAATAGCTCGAAAAGTGCGATCTCGATGATTCTGCATACTTCGGACAGAAGTCTCACCATGATTATCGTAAAAAATGCATATCTCAGCTTGAAACCCCACGAAAGCCAAGGTATCGCTGGTTCTGCATATCAAACGCACTGTGGAGTGGTGAAAACACCAGACAAGGTTTTTCTCGCATTAACTAGCTCGAAAAGAGCGATCTCGATGATTCTGCATACTTCGGACAGAAGTCTCACCAAGATTATCGCAGAAAATGCATATCTCAGCTTGAATCCCCACGAAAACCAAGATATCGCTGGGTCTGCATATCAAACGCACTGTGGATTGCTGAAAACACCAGATAACATGTTTCTTGCATTAAATAGCTCGAAAAGAGCGATCTCGATGATTCTGCATACTTCGGACAGAAGTCTCACCAAGATTATCGTAAAAAATGCATATCTCAGCTTGAAACCCCACGAAAACCCAGATATCGCCGGTTCTGCATATCAAACCAACTGTGGTGTGGTGAAAACAACAGATAACGTGTTTCTCGCATTACATAGGTTGAAAAGAGCGATCTCGATGATTCTGCATACTTCGGACAGAGGTCTCACCCAGATTATCGCAGAAAATGCATATCTCAGCTTGAAACCCCACGAAAACCCAGATATCGCCGGTTCTGCATATCAAACGCCCTGTGGAGTGCTGAAAACACCAGATAACGTGTTTCTCGCATTAAATAGCTAGAAAAGTGCGATCTCGATGATTCTGCATACTTCGGACGGAAGTGTCACCAAGATTATCGTAAAAAATGCATTTCTCAGCTTGAAACCCCCGAAAACCAAGATATCACCTGTTCTGCATATCCAACGAACTGTGGTGTGGTGAAAACCCCAGAAAACGTGTTTCTCGCATTAAATAGCTCGAAAAGAGCGATCTCGATGATTCTGCATACTTCGGACAGAAGTCTCACCATGATTATCGTAAAAAATGCATATCTCAGCTTGAAACCCCACGAAAACCAAGATATCGCTGTTTCTGCATATCAAACGCACTGTGGAGTGCTGAAAACACCAGATAACATGTTTCTCGCATTAAATAGCTCGAAAAGTGCGATCTCGATGATTCTGCATACTTCGGACACTAGTCTCACCATGATTATTGTAAAAAATGCATATCTCAGCTTGAAACCCCACGAAAACCAAGATATCGCTGGTTCTGCATATCAAACGCACTGTGATGTGGTGAAAACAACAGATAACGTGTTTCTCGCATTACATAGGTTGAAAAGAGCGATCTCGATGATTCTGCATACTTCGGACAGAGGTCTCACCCAGATTATCGCAGAAAATGCATATCTCAGCTTGAAACCCCACGAAAACCCAGATATCGCCGGTTCTGCATATCAAACCAACTGTGGAGTGGTGAAAACACCAGACAACGTGTTTCTCGCATTAAATAGATCGAAATGTGCGATCTCGATGATTCTGCATACTTCTAACAGAAGTCTCACTATGATTATCGCAGAAAATGCATATCTCTGCTAGAAACCCCACGAAAACCAAGATATCTCGTGTGCTGCATATCAAACGCACTGTGGAGTGGTGAAAACACCAGATAACGTGTTTCTCGCACTAAATAGGTCGAAAAGAGCGATCTCGATGTTTCTGCATACTTCGGACAGAGGTCTCACCAAGATTATCGCAGAAAATGCATATCTCAGCTTGAAACCCCTCTAAAGCCAAGATATCGCTGGTTCTGCATATCAAACGCACTGTGGAGTGGTGAAAACCCCAGACAAGGTTTTTCTCGCATTAACTAGCTCGAAAAGAGCGATCTCGATGATACCGCATACTTCGGACAGAAGTCTCACCATGATTATCGTAAAAAATGCATATATCAGCTTGAGACCCCACGAAAACCAAGATATCGCTGGTTCTGCACATCAAACGCACTGTGGCGTGCTGAAAACACCAGATAACGTGTTTCTCGCAGTAAATAGCTCGAAAAGTGCGATCTCGATGATTCTGCATACTTCGGACACAAGTCTCACCATGATTATCGTAAAAAATGCATATCTCAGCTTGAATCCCCACGAAAACCAATATATCGCTGGGTCTGCATATCAAACGCACTGTGGAGTGGTGAAAACACCAGACAAGGTTTTTCTCGCATTAAATAGCTCGAAACGAGCGATCTCGATGATTAAGCATACTTCGGAGAGAACTCTCACCAAGTTTATCGCAGAAAATGCATATCTCAGCTTGAAACCCCCGAAAACCAAGATATCACCTGTTCTGCATATACAACGAACTGTGGTGTGGTGAAAACCCCAGATAACATGTTTCTTGCATTAAATAGCTCGAAAAGTGCGATCTCGATGATTCTGCATACTTCGGACACAAGTCTCACCATGATTATCGTAAAAAATGCATATCTAAGCTTGAAACCCCACGAAAACCAAGATATCGCTGGTTCTGCATATCAAACGCACTGTGGTGTGGTGAAAACAACAGATAACGTGTTTCTCGCATTACATAGGTTGAAAAGAGCGATCTCGATGATTCTGCATACTTCGGACAGAGGTCTCACCCAGATTATCGCAGACAATGCATATCTCAGCTTGAAACCCCACGAAAACCCAGATATCGCCGGTTCTGCATATCAAACGCCCTGTGGAGTGCTGAAAACACCAGATAACGTGTTTCTCGCATTAAATAGCTAGAAAAGTGCGATCTCGATGATTCTGCATACTTCGGACGGAAGTGTCACCAAGATTATCGTAAAAAATGCATTTCTCAGCTTGAAACCCCACGAAAACCAAGATATCGCTGGGTCTGCATATCAAACGCACTGTGGAGTGGTGAAAACACCAGACAAGGTTTTTCTCGCATTAAATAGCTCGAAACGAGCGATCTCGATGATTAAGCATACTTCGGAGAGAACTCTCACCAAGTTTATCGCAGAAAATGCATATCTCAGCTTGAAACCCCCGAAAACCAAGATATCACCTGTTCTGCATATCCAACGAACTGTGGTGTGGTGAAAACCCCAGAAAACGTGTTTCTCGCATTAAATAGCTCGAAAAGAGCGATCTCGATGATTCTGCATACTTCGGACAGAAGTCTCACCATGATTATCGTAAAAAATGCATATCTCAGCTTGAAACCCCACGAAAACCAAGATATCGCTGTTTCTGCATATCAAACGCACTGTGGAGTGCTGAAAACACCAGATAACATGTTTCTCGCATTAAATAGCTCGAAAAGTGCGATCTCGATGATTCTGCATACTTCGGACACAAGTCTCACCATGATTATTGTAAAAAATGCATATCTCAGCTTGAAACCCCACGAAAACCAAGATATCGCTGGTTCTGCATATCAAACGCACTGTGGTGTGGTGAAAACAACAGATAACGTGTTTCTCGCATTACATAGGTTGAAAAGAGCGATCTCGATGATTCTGCATACTTCGGACAGAGGTCTCACCCAGATTATCGCAGAAAATGCATATCTCAGCTTGAAACCCCACAAAAACCCAGATATCGCCGGTTCTGCATATCAAACCAACTGTGGAGTGGTGAAAACACCAGACAACGTGTTTCTCGCATTAAATAGATCGAAATGTGCGATCTCGATGATTCTGCATACTTCTAACAGAAGTCTCACTATGATTATCGCAGAAAATGCATATCTCTGCTAGAAACCCCACGAAAACCAAGATATCTCGTGTGCTGCATATCAAACGCACTGTGGAGTGGTGAAAACACCAGATAACGTGTTTCTCGCACTAAATAGGTCGAAAAGAGCGATCTCGATGTTTCTGCATACTTCGGACAGAGGTCTCACCAAGATTATCGCAGAAAATGCATATCTCAGCTTGAAACCCCTCTAAAGCCAAGATATCGCTGGTTCTGCATATCAAACGCACTGTGGAGTGGTGAAAACACCAGACAAGGTTTTTCTCGCATTAACTAGCTCGAAAAGAGCGAACTCGATGATACCGCATACTTCGGACAGAAGTCTCACCATGATTATCGTAAAAAATGCATATATCAGCTTGAAACCCCACGAAAACCAAGATATCGCTGGTTCTGCACATCAAACGCACTGTGGCGTGCTGAAAACACCAGATAACGTGTTTCTCGCAGTAAATAGCTCGAAAAGAGCGATCTCGATGTTTCTGCATACTTCGGACAGAGGTCTCACCAAGATTGTCGCAGAAACTGCATATCTGAGCTTGAAACCCCACGAAAACCAAGATATCGTCGGTTCTGCATACCATACGCACTGTGGAGTGGTGAAAACACCAGATAACGTGCTTCTCGCATTAAATAGCTCGAAACGAGTGATCTCGATGATTAAGCATACTTCGGACAGAAGTCTCACCAAGATTATCGTAAAAAATGCATATCTCAGCTTGAAACCCCACGAAAACCAAGATATCTCCTGTTCTGCATATCCAACGAACTGTGGAGTTGTGAAAACCCCAGAAAACGTGCTTCTCGCATTAAATAGCTCGAAACGAGCGATCTCGATGATTAAGCATACTTCGGACAGAAGTCTCACCAAGCTTATCGCAGAAATTGCAAATCTCAGCTTGAAACCCCACGAAAGCCAAGATATCGCTGGTTCTGCATATCAAACGCACTGTGGAGTGGTGAAAACACCAGACAAGGTTTTTCTCGCATTAACTAGCTCGAAAAGAGCGATCTCGATGATTCCGCATACTTCGGACAGAAGTCTCACCATGATTATCGTAAAAAATGCATATCTCAGCTTGAAACCCCACGAAAATCAAGATATCGCTGGTTCTGCATATCAAACACACTGTGGAGTGCTGAAAACACCAGATAACGTGTTTCTCGCATTAAATAGCTCGAAAAGAGCGATCTCGATGATTTCGCATACTTCGGACAGAAGTCTCACCATGATTATCGTAAAAAATGCATATCTCAGCTTGAAACCCCACGAAAATAAAGATATCGCTGGTTCTGCATATCAAACACACTGTGGAGTGCTGAAAACACCAGATAACGTGTTTCTCGCATTAAATAGCTCGAAAAGTGCGATCTCGATGATTCTGCATACTTCGGACAGAAGTCTCACCATGATTATCGTAAAAAATGCATATCTCAGCTTGAAACCCCACGAAAGCCAAGGTATCGCTGGTTCTGCATATCAAACGCACAGTGGAGTGGTGAAAACACCAGCGAAAGGTTTTTCTCGCATTAACTAGCTCGAAAAGAGCGATCTCGATGATTCCGCATACTTCGGACAGAAGTCTCACCAAGATTATCGCAGAAATTGCATATCTGAGCTTGAAACCCCACGAAAAACAAGATATCGTCGGTTCTGCATACCATACGCACTGTGGAGTGGTGAAAACACCAGATAACGTGCTTCTCGCATTAAATAGCTCGAAACGAGTGATCTCGATGATTAAGCATACTTCGGACAGAAGTCTCACCATGATTATCGTAAAAAATGCATATCTCAGCTTGAAACCCCACGAAAACCAAGATATCTCCTGTTCTGCATATCCAACGAACTGTGTAGTTGTGAAAACCCCTGAAAACGTGCTTCTCGCATTAAATAGCTCGAAACGAGCGATCTCGATATTTAGCATACTTCGGACAGAAGTCTCACCATGATTATCGTAAAAAATGCATATCTCAGCTTGAAACCCCACGAAAACCAAGATATCGCTGGTTCTGCATATCAAACGCACTGTGGAATGGTTAAAACCCCAGAAAACATGTTTCTCGCATTAAATAGCTCGAAAAGAGCGATCTCGATGATTTCGCATACTTCGGACAGAAGTCTCACCATGATTATCGTAAAAAATGCATATCTCAGCTTGAAACCCCACGAAAATCAAGATATCGCTGGTTCTGCATATCAAACACACTGTGGAGTGCTGAAAACACCAGATAACGTGTTTCTCGCATTAAATAGCTCGAAAAGTGCGTTCTCGATGATTCTGCATACTTCGGACAGAAGTCTCACCATGATTATCGTAAAAAATGCATATCTCAGCTAGAAACCCCACGAAAGCCAAGGTATCGCTGGTTCTGCATATCAAACGCACTGTGGAGTGGTGAAAACACCAGACAAGGTTTTTCTCGCATTAACTAGCTCGAAAAGAGCGATCTCGATGGTTCTGCATACTTCGGACAGAAGTCTCACCAAGATTATCGCAGAAAATGCATATCTGAGCTTGAAACCCCACGAAAACCAAGATATCGTCGGTTCTGCATATCATACGCACTGTGGAGTGCTGATAATACCAGATAACGTTTTGTCGCATTAAATAGCTAGAAAAGTGCGATCTCGATGATTCTGCATACTTCGGACGGAAGTGTCACCAAGATTATCGTAAAAAATGCATATCTCAGCTTGAAACGCCACGAAAACCAAGATATCGCTGGGTCTGCATATCAAACGCACTGTGGAGTGGTGAAAACACCAGACAAGGTTTTTCTCGCATTACATAGCTCGAAACGAGCGATCTCGATGATTAAGCATACTTCGGAGAGAACTCTCACCAAGTTTATCGCAGAAAATGCATATCTCAGCTTGAAACCCCCGAAAACCAAGATATCACCTGTTCTGCATATCCAACGAACTTTGTAGTGGTGAAAACACCAGACAAGGTTTTTCTCGCATTAACTATCTCGAAAAGAGCGATCTCGATGATTCAGCATACTTCGGACAGAAGTCTCACCAAGTTTATCGCAGAAAATGCATATCTCAGCTTGAAAGCCCTCGAAAACCAAGATATCACCTGTTCTGCATATCCAACGAACTGTGGTGTGGTGAAAACCCCAGAAAACGTGTTTCTCGCATTAAATAGCTCGTAAAGAGCGATCTCGATGATTCTGCATACTTCGGACAGAAGTCTCACCATGATTATCGTAAAAAATGCATATCTCAGCTTGAAACCCCACGAAAACCAAGATATCGCTGTTTCTGCATATCAAACGCACTGTGGAGTGCTGAAAACACCAGATAACATGTTTCTCGCATTAAATAGCTCGAAAAGTGCGATCTCGATGATTCTGCATACTTCTAACAGAAGTCTCACTATGATTATCGCAGAAAATGCATATCTCTGCTAGAAACCCCACGAAAACCAAGATATCTCGTGTGCTGCATATCAAACGCACTATGGAGTGGTGAAAACACCAGATAACGTGTTTCTCGCACTAAATAGATCGAAAAGAGCGATCTCGATGTTTCTGCATACTTCGGACAGAGGTCTCACCAAGATTATCGCAGAAAATGCATATCTCAGCTTGAAACCCCTCTAAAGCCAAGATATCGCTGGTTCTGCATATCAAACGCACTGTGGAGTGGTGAAAACACCAGACAAGGTTTTTCTCGCATTAACTAGCTCGAAAAGAGCGATCTCGATGATACCGCATACTTCGGACAGAAGTCTCACCATGATTATCGCAAAAAATGCATATATCAGCTTGAAACCCCACGAAAACCAAGATATCGCTGGTTCTGCACATCAAACGCACTGTGGCGTGCTGAAAACACCAGATAACGTGTTTCTCGCAGTAAATAGCTCGAAAAGTACGATCTCGATGACTCTGCATACTTCGGAAAGAAGTCTCACCAAGATTGTCGCAGAAACTGCATATCTGAGCTTGAAACCCCACGAAAACCAAGATATCGTCGGTTCTGCATACCATACGCACTGTGGAGTGGTGAAAACACCAGATAACGTGCTTCTCGCATTAAATAGCTCGAAAAGAGCGATCTCGATGATTCTGCATACTTCGAACAGAAGTCTCACCATGATTATCGTAAAAAATGCATATCTCAGCTTGAAACCCCACGAAAACCAAGATATCGCTGTTTCTGCATATCAAACGCACTGTGGAGTGCTGAAAACACCAGATAACATGTTTCTCGCATTAAATAGCTCGAAAAGTGCGATCTCGATGATTCTGCATACTTCTAACAGAAGTCTCACTATGATTATCTCAGAAAATGCATATCTCTGCTAGAAACCCCACGAAAACCAAGATATGTCGTGTGCTGCATATCAAACGCACTGTGGAGTGGTGAAAACACCAGAAAACGTGTTTCTCGCACTAAATAGGTCGAAAAGAGCGATCTCGATGTTTCTGCATACTTCGGACAGAGGTCTCACCAAGATTATCGCAGAAAATGCATATCTCAGCTTGAAACCCCTCTAAAGCCAAGATATCGCTGGTTCTGCATATCAAACGCACTGTGGAGTTGTGAAAACACCAGACAAGGTTTTTCTCGCATTAACTAGCTCGAAAAGAGCGATCTCGATGATACCGCATACTTCGGACAGAAATCTCACCATGATTATCGTAAAAAATGCATATATCAGCTT
Source organism: Anthophora plumipes (assembly GCA_951804975.1). NCBI lineage: Eukaryota > Metazoa > Arthropoda > Insecta > Hymenoptera > Apidae > Anthophora > Anthophora plumipes. Next base: position 1,092,232 of record CATORF010000419.1, read on the forward strand.
GAAACCCCACGAAAACCAAGATATCGCTGGTTCTGCACATCAAACGCACTGTGGCGTGCTGAAAACACCAGATAACGTGTTTCTCGCAGTAAATAGCTCGAAAAGTACGATCTCGATGACTCTGCATACTTCGGACAGAAGTCTCACCAAGATTGTCGCAGAAACTGCATATCTGAGCTTGAAACCCCACGAAAACCAAGATATCACCTGTTCTGCATATCCAACGAACTGTGGAGTGGTGAAAACCCCAGAAAACGTGTTTCTCGCATTAAATAGCACGAAAAGTACGATCTCGATGACTCTGCACACTTCTGACAGAAGTCTCACCAAGATTATCGCAGAAAATGCATATCTGAGCTTGAAACCCCACGAAAACCAAGATATCGTCGGTTCTGCGTATCATACGCACTGTGGAGTGGTGAAAACCCCAGAAAACGTGCTTCTCGCATTAAATAGCTCGAAACGAGCGATCTCGATGATTAAGCATACTTCGGACAGAAGTCTCATCAAGATTATGGCAGAAATTGCATATCTCAGCTTGAAACCCCTCGAAAACCAAGATATCACCTGTTCTGCATATCCAACGAACTGTGGTGTGGTGAAAACCCCAGAAAACGTGTTTCTCGCATTATATAGCTCGAAAAGAGCTATCTCGATGATTCTGCATACTTCGGACAGAAGTCTCACCATGATTATCGTAAAAAATGCATATCTCAGCTTGAAACCCCACGAAAACCAAGATATCGCTGGTTCTGCATATCAAACGCACTGTGGAGTGGTGAAAACACCAGATAACGTGTTTCTCGCACTAAATAGGTCGAAAAGAGCGATCTCGATGTTTCTGCATACTTCGGACAGAGGTCTCACCAAGATTATCGCAGAAAATGCATATCTCAGCTTGAAACCCCACGAAAACCAAGATATCGCTGGTTCTGCATATCATACGAACTGTGGAGTGGTGAAAACCCCAGAAAACGTGCTTCTCGCATTAAATAGCTCGAAACGAGCGATCTCGATGACTCTGCATACTTCGGACAGAAGTCTCACCAAGATTGTCGCAGAAACTGCATATCTGAGCTTGAAACCCCACGAAAACCAAGATATCGTCGGTTCTGCATATCCAACGAACTGTGGAGTTGTGAAAACCCCAGAAAACGTGCTTCTCGCATTAAATAGCTCGAAACGAGCGATCTCGATGATTAAGCATACTTCGGACAGAAGTCCCACCAAGATTATCGCAGAAATTGCTTATCTCAGCTTGAAACCCCACGAAAACCAAGATATCGCTGGTTCTGCACATCAAACGCACTGTGGCGTGCTGAAAACACCAGATAACGTGTTTCTCGCAGTAAATAGCTCGAAAAGTACGATCTCGATGACTCTGCATACTTCGGACAGAAGTCTCACCAAGATTGTCGCAGAAACTGCATATCTGAGCTTGAAACCCCACGAAAACCAAGATATCACCTGTTCTGCATATCCAACGAACTGTGGAGTGTTGAAAACCCCAGAAAACGTGTTTCTCGCATTATATAGCTCGAAAAGAGCAATCTCGATGATTCTGCATACTTCGGACAGAAGTCTCACCATGATTATCGTAAAAAATGCATATCTCAGCTTGAAACCCCACGAAAACCAAGATATCACTGGTTCTGCATATCAAACGCACTGTGGAGTGGTGAAAACACCAGATAACGTGTTTCTCGCACTAAATAGGTCGAAAAGAGCGATCTCGATGTTTCTGCATACTTCGGAAAGAGGTCTCACCAAGATTATCGCAGAAAATGCATATCTCAGCTTGAAACCCCTCGAAAGCCAAGATATCGCTGGTTCTGCATATCAAACGCACTGTGGAGTGGTGAAAACACCAGATAACGTGTTTCTCGCATTAACTAGCTCGAAAAGAGCGATCTCGATGATACCGCATACTTCGGACAGAAGTCTCACCATGATTATCGTAAAAAATGCATATATCAGCTTGAAACCCCACGAAAACCAAGATATCGCTGGTTCTCCACATCAAACGCACTGTAGCGTGCTGAAAACACCAGATAACGTGTTTCTCGCAGTAAATAGCTCGAAAAGTACGATCTCGATGACTCTGCATACTTCGGACAGAAGTCTCACCAAGATTGTCGCAGAAACTGCATATCTGAGCTTGAAACCCCACGAAAACCAAGATATCGTCGGTTCTGCATATCCAACGAACTGTGGAGTTGTGAAAACCCCAGAAAACGTGCTTCTCGCATTAAATAGCTCGAAACGAGCGATCTCGATGATTAAGCATACTTCGGACAGAAGTCTCACCATGATTATCGTAAAAAATGCATATATCAGCTTGAAACCCCACGAAAACCAAGATATCGCTGGTTCTCCACATCAAACGCACTGTAGCGTGCTGAAAACACCAGACAAGGTTTTTCTCGCATTAACTAGCTCGAAAAGTACGATCTCGATGACTCTGCACACTTCTGACAGAAGTCTCACCAAGATTATCGCAGAAAATGCATATCTGAGCTTGAAACCCCACGAAAACCAAGATATCGTCGGTTCTGCATATCATACGCACTGTGGAGTGGTGAAAACACCAGATAACATGCTTCTCGCATTAAATAGCTCGAAACGAGCGATCTCGATGATTAAGCATACTTCGGACAGAAGTCTCACCAAGATTATCGCAGAGTTTGCTTATCTCAGCTTGAAACCCCCACGAAAACCAAGATATCGCTGGTTCTGCACATCGAACGCACTGTGGCGTGCTGAAAACACCAGATAACGTGTTTCTCGCAGTAAATAGCTCGAAAAGTACGATCTCGATGACTCTGCATACTTCGGACAGAAGTCTCACCAAGATTGTCGCAGAAACTGCATATCTGAGCTTGAAACCCCACGAAAACCAAGATATCGTCGGTTCTGCATACCATACGCACTGTGGAGTGGTGAAAACACCAGATAACGTGCTTCTCGCATTAAATAGCTCGAAACGAGCGATCTCGATGATTAAGCATACTTCGGACAGAAGTCTCACCAAGATTATCGCAGAAATTGCATATCTCAGCTTGAAACCCCTCGAAAACCAAGATATCACCTGTTCTGCATATCCAACGAACTGTGGTGTGGTGAAAACCCCAGAAAACGTGTTTCTCGCATTATATAGCTCGAAAAGAGCAATCTCGATGATTCTGCATACTTCGGACAGAAGTCTCACAATGATTCTCGTAAAAAAAGCATATCTCAGCTTGAAACCCCACGAAAACCAAGATATCGCTGGTTCTGCATATCAAACGCACTGTGGAGTGGTGAAAACACCAGATAACGTGTTTCTCCCATTAAATAGGTCGAAAAGAGCGATCTCGATGTTTCTGCATACTTCGGACAGAGGTCTCACCAAGATTATCACAGAAAATGCATATATCAGCTTGAAACACCACGAAAACCCAGATATCGCCGGTTCTGCATATCAAACCAACTGTGGAGTGGTGAAAACACCAGACAACGTGTTTCTCGCATTAAATAGATCGAAACGAGCGATCTCGATGATTAAGCATACTTCGGACAGAAGTCTCATCAAGATTATGGCAGATATTGCATATCTCAGCTTGAAACCCCTCGAAAACCAAGATATCACCTGTTCTGCATATCCAACGAACTGTGGTGTGGTGAAAACCCCAGAAAACGTGTTTCTCGTTTTAAATAGCTCGAAAAGAGCGATCTCGATGATTCTGCATACTTCGGACAGAAGTCTCACCATGATTATCGTAAAAAATGCATATCTCAGCTTGAAACCCCACGAAAACCAAGATATCGCTGGTTCTGCATATCAAACGCACTGTGGAGTGGTGAAAACACCGGACAAGGTTTTTCTCGCATTAACTAGCTCGAAAAGAGCGATCTCGTTGATACCGCATACTTCGGACAGAAGTCTCACCATGATTATCGTAAAAAATGCATATATCAGCTTGAAACCCCACGAAAACCAAGATATCGCTGGTTCTGCACATCAAACGCACTGTGGAGTGCTGAAAACACCAGATAACGTGTTTCTCGCATTAAGTAGGTCCAAAAGAGCGATCTCGATGTTTCTGCATACTTCGGACAGAGGTCTCACCAAGATTATCACAGAAAATGCATATATCAGCTTGAAACCCCACGAAAACCCAGATATCGCCGGTTCTGCATATCAAACCAACTGTGGAGTCGTGAAAACACCAGACAACGTGTTGCTCGCATTAAATTGATCCAAATGTGCGATCTCGATGATTCTGCATATTTCTAACAGAAGTCTCACCATGATTATCGTAAAAAATGCATATATCAGCTTGAAACCCCACGAAAACCAAGATATCGCTGGTTCTGCGTATCATATGCACTGTGGAGTGGTGAAAACCCCAGAAAACGTGTTTCTCGCATTAAATAGCTCGAAAAGAGCGATCTCGATGATTCTGCATACTTCGGACAGAAGTCTCACCATGATTATCGCAAAAAATGCATATCTCAGCTTGAAACCCCACGAAAACCAAGATATCGCTGGTTCTGCATATCAAACGCACTGTGGAGTGGTGAAAACACCAGACAAGGTTTTTCTCGCATTAACTAGCTCGAAAAGTACGATCTCGATGACTCTGCACACTTCTGACAGAAGTCTCACCAAGATTATCGCAGAAAATGCATATCTGAGCTTGAAACCCCACGAAAACCAAGATATCGTCGGTTCTGCGTATCATACGCACTGTGGAGTGGTGAAAACACCAGATAACGTGCTTCTCGCATTAAATAGCTCGAAACGAGCGATCTCGATGATTAAGCATACTTCGGACAGAAGTCTCACCAAGATTATCGCAGAGATTGCTTATCTCAGCTTGAAACCCCACGAAAGCCAAGATATCGCTGGTTCTGCATATCAAACGTACTGTGGAGTGGTGAAAACACCAGACAAGGTTTTTCTCGCATTAACTAGCTCGAAAAGAGCGATCTCGATGATTCTGCATACTTCGGACAGAAGTCTCACCATGATTATCGTAAAAAATGCATATCTCAGCTTGAAACCCCACGAAAACCAATATATCGCTGGTTCTGCACATCAAACGCACTGTGGAGTGCTGAAAACACCAGATAACGTGTTTCTCGCATTAAGTAGGTCGAAAAGAGCGATCTCGATGTTTCTGCATACTTCGGACAGAGGTCTCACCAAGATTATCGCAGAAAATGCATATCTCAGCTTGAAACCCCACGAAAACCCAGATATCGCCGGTTCTGCATATCAAACCAACTGTGGAGTGGTGAAAACACCAGAGAACGTGTTTCTCGCATTAAATTGATCCAAATGTGCGATCTCGATGATTCTGCATATTTCTAACAGAAGTCTCACCATGATTATCGCAGAAAATGCATATCTCTGCTAGAAACCCCACGAAATCCAAGATATCTCCTGTTCTGCATATCCAACGAACTGTGGAGTGGTGAAAACCCCAGAAAACGTGTTTCTCGCATTAAATAGCTCGAAAAGTACGATCTCGATGACTCTGCATACTTCGGACAGAAGTCTCACCAAGATTATCGCAGAAAATGCATATCTGAGCTTGAAACCCCACGAAAACCAAGATATCGTCGGTTCTGCATACCATACGCACTGTGGAGTGGTGAAAACACCAGATAACGTGCTTCTCGCATTAAATAGCTCGAAACGAGCGATCTCGATGATTAAGCATACTTCGGACAGAAGTCTCACCAAGATTATCGCAGAAATTGCATATCTCAGCTTGAAACCCCACGAAAACCAAGATATCGCTGGTTCTGCATATAAAACGCACTGTGGAGTGCTGGAAACAGCAGATAACGTGTTCCTCAAATTAAATAGCTCGAATAGAGCGATCTCGATGATTAAGCATACTTCGGACAGAAGTCTCACCAAGATTATCGAAAAAAATGCATATCTCAGCTTGAAACCCCACGAAAACCAAGATATCGCTGGTTCTGCACATCAAACGCACTGTGGAGTGCTGAAAACACCAGATAACGTGTTTCTCGCATTAAGTAGGTCGAAAAGAGCGATCTCGATGTTTCTGCATACTTCGGACAGAGGTCTCACCAAGATTATCGTAAAAAATGCATATCTCAGCTTGAAACCCCACGAAAACCAAGATATCGCTGGTTCTGCACATCAAACGCACTGTGGAGTGCTGAAAACACCAGATAACGTGTTTCTCGCATTAAGTAGGTCGAAAAGAGCGATCTCGATGTTTCTGCATACTTCGGACAGAGGTCTCACCAAGATTATCGCAGAAAATGCATATCTCAGCTTGAAACCCCACGAAAACCAAGATATCGTCGGTTCTGCATACCATACGCACTGTGGAGTGGTGAAAACACCAGATAACGTGCTTCTCGCATTAAATAGCTCGAAACGAGCGATCTCGATGATTAAGCATACTTCGGACAGAAGTCTCACCAAGATTATCGCAGAAATTGCATATCTCAGCTTGAAACCCCACGAAAACCAAGATATCGCTGGTTCTGCATATAAAACGCACTGTGGAGTGCTGGAAACAGCAGATAACGTGTTCCTCAAATTAAATAGCTCGAATAGAGCGATCTCGATGATTAAGCATACTTCGGACAGAAGTCTCACCAAGATTATCGAAAAAAATGCATATCTCAGCTTGAAACCCCACGAAAACCAAGATATCGCTGGTTCTGCACATCAAACGCACTGTGGAGTGCTGAAAACACCAGATAACGTGTTTCTCGCATTAAGTAGGTCGAAAAGAGCGATCTCGATGTTTCTGCATACTTCGGACAGAGGTCTCACCAAGATTATCGTAAAAAATGCATATCTCAGCTTGAAACCCCACGAAAACCAAGATATCGCTGGTTCTGCACATCAAACGCACTGTGGAGTGCTGAAAACACCAGATAACGTGTTTCTCGCATTAAGTAGGTCGAAAAGAGCGATCTCGATGTTTCTGCATACTTCGGACAGAGGTCTCACCAAGATTATCGCAGAAAATGCATATCTCAGCTTGAAACCCCACGAAAACCCAGATATCGCCGGTTCTGCATATCAAACCAACTGTGGAGTCGTGAAAACACCAGACAACGTGTTGCTCGCATTAAATTGATCCAAATGTGCGATCTCGATGATTCTGCATATTTCTAACAGAAGTCTCACCATGATTATCGTAAAAAATGCATATATCAGCTTGAAACCCCACGAAAACCAAGATATCGCTGGTTCTGCGTATCATATGCACTGTGGAGTGGTGAAAACCCCAGAAAACGTGTTTCTCGCATTAAATAGCTCGAAAAGAGCGATCTCGATGATTCTGCATACTTCGGACAGAAGTCTCACCATGATTATCGCAAAAAATGCATATCTCAGCTTGAAACCCCACGAAAACCAAGACATCGCTGGTTCTGCATATCAAACGCACTGTGGAGTGGTGAAAACACCAGACAAGGTTTTTCTCGCATTAACTAGCTCGAAAAGTACGATCTCGATGTCTCTGCACACTTCTGACAGAAGTCTCACCAAGATTATCGCAGAAAATGCATATCTGAGCTTGAAACCCCACGAAAACCAAGATATCGTCGGTTCTGCGTATCATACGCACTGTGGAGTGGTGAAAACACCAGATAACGTGCTTCTCGCATTAAATAGCTCGAAACGAGCGATCTCGATGATTAAGCATACTTCGGACAGAAGTCTCACCAAGATTATCGCAGAGATTGCTTATCTCAGCTTGAAACCCCACGAAAACCAAGATATCGCTGGTTCTGCACATCAAACGCACTGTGGCGTGCTGAAAACACCAGATAACGTGTTTCTCGCAGTAAATAGCTCGAAAAGTACGATCTCGATGACTCTGCATACTTCGGACAGAAGTCTCACCAAGATTGTCGCAGAAACTGCATATCTGAGCTTGAAACCCCACGAAAACCAAGATATCGTCGGTTCTGCATACCATACGCACTGTGGAGTGGTGAAAACACCAGATAACGTGTTTCTCGCACTAAATAGGTCGAAAAGAGGGATCTCGATGTTTCTGCATACTTCGGACAGAAGTCTCACCATGATTATCGTAAAAAATGCATATCTAAGCTTGAAACCCCACGAAAGCCAAGATATCGCTGGTTCTGCATATCAAACGTACTGTGGAGTGGTGAAAACACCAGACAAGGTTTTTCTCGCATTAACTAGCTCGAAAAGAGCGATCTCGATGATTCTGCATACTTCGGACAGAAGTCTCACCATGATTATCGTAAAAAATGCATATCTCAGCTTGAAACCCCACGAAAACCAATATATCGCTGGTTCTGCACATCAAACGCACTGTGGAGTGCTGAAAACACCAGATAACGTGTTTCTCGCATTAAGTAGGTCGAAAAGAGCGATCTCGATGTTTCTGCATACTTCGGACAGAGGTCTCACCAAGATTATCGCAGAAAATGCATATCTCAGCTTGAAACCCCACGAAAACCCAGATATCGCCGGTTCTGCATATCAAACCAACTGTGGAGTGGTGAAAACACCAGAGAACGTGTTTCTCGCATTAAATTGATCCAAATGTGCGATCTCGATGATTCTGCATATTTCTAACAGAAGTCTCACCATGATTATCGCAGAAAATGCATATCTCTGCTAGAAACCCCACGAAATCCAAGATATCTCCTGTTCTGCATATCCAACGAACTGTGGAGTGGTGAAAACCCCAGAAAACGTGTTTCTCGCATTAAATAGCTCGAAAAGAGCGATCTCGATGATTCTGCATACTTCGGACAGAAGTCTCACCATGATTATCGTAAAAAATGCATATCTCAGCTTGAAACCCCACGAAAACCAAGATATCGCTGGTTCTGCATATCAAACGCACTGTGGAGTGGTGAAAACACCGGACAAGGTTTTTCTCGCATTAACTAGCTCGAAAAGAGCGATCTCGTTGATACCGCATACTTCGGACAGAAGTCTCACCATGATTATCGTAAAAAATGCATATATCAGCTTGAAACCCCACGAAAACCAAGATATCGCTGGTTCTGCACATCAAACGCACTGTGGAGTGCTGAAAACACCAGATAACGTGTTTCTCGCATTAAATAGATCGAAACGATCGATCTCGATGATTAAGCATACTTCGGACAGAAGTCTCACCAAGATTATCGCAGAAATTGCATATCTCAGCTTGAAACCCCACGAAAACCAAGATATCGCTGGTTCTGCATATAAAACGCACTGTGGAGTGCTGGAAACAGCAGATAACGTGTTCCTCAAATTAAATAGCTCGAATAGAGCGATCTCGATGATTAAGCATACTTCGGACAGAAGTCTCACCAAGATTATCGTAAAAAATGCATATCTCAGCTTGAAACCCCACGAAAACCAAGATATCGCTGGTTCTGCATATCAAACGCACTGTGGAGTGGTGAAAACACCGGACAAGGTTTTTCTCGCATTAACTAGCTCGAAAAGAGCGATCTCGTTGATACCGCATACTTCGGACAGAAGTCTCACCATGATTATCGTAAAAAATGCATATATCAGCTTGAAACCCCACGAAAACCAAGATATCGCTGGTTCTGCACATCAAACGCACTGTGGAGTGCTGAAAACACCAGATAACGTGTTTCTCGCATTAAGTAGGTCCAAAAGAGCGATCTCGATGTTTCTGCATACTTCGGACAGAGGTCTCACCAAGATTATCACAGAAAATGCATATATCAGCTTGAAACCCCACGAAAACCCAGATATCGCCGGTTCTGCATATCAAACCAACTGTGGAGTGGTGAAAACACCAGACAACGTGTTTCTCGCATTAAATAGATCGAAACGAGCGATCTCGATGATTAAGCATACTTCGGACAGAAGTCTCATCAAGATTATGGCAGAAATTGCATATCTCAGCTTGAAACCCCTCGAAAACCAAGATATCACCTGTTCTGCATATCCAACGAACTGTGGTGTGGTGAAAACCCCAGAAAACGTGTTTCTCGCTATTAAATAGCTCGAAAAGAGCGATCTCGATGATTCTGCATACTTCGGACAGAAGTCTCACCATGATTATCGTAAAAAATGCATATCTCAGCTTGAAACCCCACGAAAACCAAGATATCGCTGGTTTTGCATATCAAACGCACTGTGGAGTGGTGAAAACACCAGACAAGGTTTTTCTCGCATTAACTAGCTCGAAAAGAGCGATCTCGATGATTCTGCATACTTCGGACAGAAGTCTCACCATGATTATCGTAAAAAATGCATATCTCAGCTTGAAACCCCACGAAAACCAAGATATCGCTGGTTCTGCACATCAAACGCACTGTGGAGTGCTGAAAACACCAGATAACGTGTTTCTCGCATTAAGTAGGTCGAAAAGAGCGATCTCGATGTTTCTGCATACTTCGGACAGAGGTCTCACCAAGATTATCGCAGAAAATGCATATCTCAGCTTGAAACCCCACGAAAACCCAGATATCGCCGGTTCTGCATATCAAACCAACTGTGGAGTGGTGAAAACACCAGACAACGTGTTGCTCGCATTAAATTGATCCAAATGTGCGATCTCGATGATTCTGCATATTTCTAACAGAAGTCTCACCATGATTATCGTAAAAAATGCATATATCAGCTTGAAACCCCACGAAAACCAAGATATCGCTGGTTCTGCGTATCATATGCACTGTGGAGTGGTGAAAACCCCAGAAAACGTGTTTCTCGCATTAAATAGCTCGAAAAGAGCGATCTCGATGATTCTGCATACTTCGGACAGAAATCTCACCATGATTATCGTAAAAAATGCTTATCTCAGCTTGAAACCCCACGAAAACCAAGATATCGCTGGTTCTGCATATCAAACGCACTGTGGAGTGGTGAAAACACCAGACAAGGTTTTTCTCGCATTAACTAGCTCGAAAAGTACGATCTCGATGACTCTGCACACTTCTGACAGAAGTCTCACCAAGATTATCGCAGAAAATGCATATCTGAGCTTGAAACCCCACGAAAACCAAGATATCGTCGGTTCTGCGTATCATACGCACTGTGGAGTGGTGAAAACACCAGATAACGTGATTCTCGCATTAAATAGCTCGAAACGAGCGATCTCGATGATTAAGCATACTTCGGACAGAAGTCTCACCAAGATTATCGCAGAGATTGCTTATCTCAGCTTGAAACCCCACGAAAACCAAGATATCGCTGGTTCTGCACATCAAACGCACTGTGGCGTGCTGAAAACACCAGATAACGTGTTTCTCGCAGTAAATAGCTCGAAAAGTACGATCTCGATGACTCTGCATACTTCGGACAGAAGTCTCACCAAGATTGTCGCAGAAACTGCATATCTGAGCTTGAAACCCCACGAAAACCAAGATATCGTCGGTTCTGCATACCATACGCACTGTGGAGTGGTGAAAACACCAGATAACGTGTTTCTCGCACTAAATAGGTCGAAAAGAGGGATCTCGATGTTTCTGCATACTTCGGACAGAAGTCTCACCATGATTATCGTAAAAAATGCATATCTAAGCTTGAAACCCCACGAAAACCAAAATATCGCTGGTTCTGCATATCATACGAACTGTGGAGTGGTGAAAACCCCAGAAAACGTGCTTCTCGCATTAAATAGCTCGAAACGAGCGATCTCGATGATTCTGCATACTTCGGACAGAAGTCTCACCATGATTATCGTAAAAAATGCATATCTCAGCTTGAAACCCCACGAAAACCAAGATATCGCTGGTTCTGCACATCAAACGCACTGTGGAGTGCTGAAAACACCAGATAACGTGTTTCTCGCATTAAGTAGGTCGAAAAGAGCGATCTCGATGTGTCTGCATACTTCGGACAGAGGTCTCAACAAGATTATCGCAGAAAATGCATATCTCAGCTTGAAACCCCACGAAAACCCAGTTATCGCCGGTTCTGCATATCAAACCAACTGTGGAGTGGTGAAAACACCAGACAACGTGTTGCTCGCATTAAATTGATCCAAATGTGCGATCTCGATGATTCTGCATATTTCTAACAGAAGTCTCACCATGATTATCGTAAAAAATGCATATATCAGCTTGAAACCCCACGAAAACCAAGATATCGCTGGTTCTGCGTATCATATGCACTGTGGAGTGGTGAAAACCCCAGAAAACGTGTTTCTCGCATTAAATAGCTCGAAAAGAGCGATCTCGATGATTCTGCATACTTCGGACAGAAGTCTCACCATGATTATCGTAAAAAATGCATATCTCAGCTTGAAACCCCACGAAAACCAAGATATCGCTGGTTCTGCATATCAAACGCACTGTGGAGTGGTGAAAACACCAGACAAGGTTTTTCTCGCATTAACTAGCTCGAAAAGTACGATCTCGATGACTCTGCACACTTCTGACAGAAGTCTCACCAAGATTATCGCAGAAAATGCATATCTGAGCTTGAAACCCCACGAAAGCCAAGATATCGTCGGTTCTGCATACCATACGCACTGTGGAGTGGTGAAAACACCAGATAACGTGTTTCTCGCACTAAATAGGTCGAAAAGAGGGATCTCGATGTTTCTGCATACTTCGGACAGAAGTCTCACCATGATTATCGTAAAAAATGCATATCTCAGCTTGAAACCCCACGAAAACCAAGATATCGCTGGTTCTGCACATCAAACGCACTGTGGAGTGCTGAAAACACCAGATAACGTGTTTCTCGCATTAAGTAGGTCGAAAAGAGCGATCTCGATGTTTCTGCATACTTCGGACAGAGGTCTCACCAAGATTATCGCAGAAATTGCATATCTCAGCTTGAAACCCCACGAAAACCAAGATATCGCTGGTTCTGCATATAAAACGCACTGTGGAGTGCTGGAAACAGCAGATAACGTGTTCCTCAAATTAAATAGCTCGAATAGAGCGATCTCGATGATTAAGCATACTTCGGACAGAAGTCTCACCAAGATTATCGAAAAAAATGCATATCTCAGCTTGCAACCCCACGAAAACCAAGATATCGCTGGTTCTGCATATCATACGCACTGTGGTGTGCTGATAATACCAGATAACGTTTTGTCGCATTAAGTAGCTCGAATAGAGCGATCTCGATGATTCTGCATACTTCGGACAGAAGTCTCACCAAGATTATCGTAAAAAATGCATATCTCAGCTTGAAACCCCACGAAAACCAAGATATCGCTGGTTCTGCATATCAAACGCACTGTGGAGTGGTGAAAACACCAGATAACGTGTTTCTCGCATTAAATAGGTCGAAAAGAGCGATCTCGATGTTTCTGCATACTTCGGACAGAGGTCTCACCAAGATTATCACAGAAAATGCAAATATCAGCTTGAAACCCCACGAAAACCCAGATATCGCCGGTTCTGCATATCAAACCAACTGTGGAGTGGTGAAAACACCAGACAACGTGTTTCTCGCATTAAATAGATCGAAACGAGCGATCTCGATGATTAAGCATACTTCGGACAGAAGTCTCATCAAGATTATGGCAGAAATTGCATATCTCAGCTTGAAACCCCTCGAAAACCAAGATATCACCTGTTCTGCATATCCAACGAACTGCGGTGTGGTGAAAACCCCAGAAAACGTGTTTCTCGCATTAAATAGCTCGAAAAGAGCGATCTCGATGATTCTGCATACTTCGGACAGAAGTCTCACCATGATTATCGTAAAAAATGCATATCTCAGCTTGAAACCCCACGAAAACCAAGATATCGTCGGTTCTGCATACCATACGCACTGTGGAGTGGTGTAAACACCAGATAACGTGTTTCTCGCACTAAATAGGTCGAAAAGAGGGATCTCGATGTTTCTGCATACTTCGGACAGAAGTCTCACCATGATTATCGTAAAAAATGCATATCTAAGCTTGAAACCCCACGAAAGCCAAGATATCGCTGGTTCTGCATATCAAACGTACTGTGGAGTGGTGAAAACACCAGACAAGGTTTTTCTCGCATTAACTAGCTCGAAAAGAGCGATCTCGATGATTCTGCATACTTCGGACAGAAGTCTCACCATGATTATCGTAAAAAATGCATATCTCAGCTTGAAACCCCACGAAAACCAAGATATCGCTGGTTCTGCACATCAAACGCACTGTGGAGTGCTGAAAACACCAGATAACGTGTTTCTCGCATTAAGTAGGTCGAAAAGAGCGATCTCGATGTTTCTGCATACTTCGGACAGAGGTCTCACCAAGATTATCGCAGAAAATGCATATCTCAGCTTGAAACCCCACGAAAACCCAGATATCGCCGGTTCTGCATATCAAACCAACTGTGGAGTGGTGAAAACACCAGAGAACGTGTTTCTCGCATTAAATTGATCCAAATGTGCGATCTCGATGATTCTGCATATTTCTAACAGAAGTCTCACCATGATTATCGCAGAAAATGCATATCTCTGCTAGAAACCCCACGAAATCCAAGATATCTCCTGTTCTGCATATCCAACGAACTGTGGAGTGGTGAAAACCCCAGAAAACGTGTTTCTCGCATTAAATAGCTCGAAAAGTACGATCTCGATGACTCTGCATACTTCGGACAGAAGTCTCACCAAGATTATCGCAGAAAATGCATATCTGAGCTTGAAACCCCACGAAAACCAAGATATCGTCGGTTCTGCATACCATACGCACTGTGGAGAGGTGAAAACACCAGATAACGTGCTTCTCGCATTAAATAGCTCGAAACGAGCGATCTCGATGACTCTGCATACTTCGGACAGAAGTCTCACCAAGATTGTCGCAGAAACTGCATATCTGAGCTTGAAACCCCACGAAAACCAAGATATCGTCGGTTCTGCATACCATACGCACTGTGGAGTGGTGAAAACACCAGATAACGTGCTTCTCGCATTAAATAGCTCGAAACGAGCGATCTCGATGATTAAGCATACTTCGGACAGAAGTCTCACCAAGATTATCGCAGAAATTGCATATCTCAGCTTGAAACCCCTCGAAAACCAAGATATCACCTGTTCTGCATATCCAGCGAACTGTGGTGTGGTGAAAACCCCAGAAAACGTGTTTCTCGCATTATATAGCTCGAAAAGAGCAATCTCGATGATTCTGCATACTTCGGACAGAAGTCTCACCATGATTATCGTAAAAAATGCATATCTCAGCTTGACACCCCACGAAAACCAAGATATCGCTGGTTCTGCATATCAAACGCACTGTGGAGTGGTGAAAACACCAGACAAGGTTTTTCTCGCATTAACTAGCTCGAAAAGAGCGATCTCGATGTTTCTGCATACTTCGGACAGAGGTCTCACCAAGATTATCACAGAAAATGCATATATCAGCTTGAAACCCCACGAAAACCCAGATATCGCCGGTTCTGCATATCAAACCAACTGTGGAGTGGTGAAAACACCAGACAACGTGTTTCTCGCATTAAATAGATCGAAACGAGCGATCTCGATGATTAAGCATACTTCGGACAGAAGTCTCATCAAGATTATGGCAGAAATTGCATATCTCAGCTTGAAACCCCTCGAAAACCAAGATATCACCTGTTCTGCATATCCAACGAACTGTGGTGTGGTGAAAACCCCAGAAAACGTGTTTCTCGCATTAAATAGCTCGAAAAGAGCGATCTCGATGATTCTGCATACTTCGGACAGAAGTCTCACCATAATTATCGTAAAAAATGCATATCTCAGCTTGAAACCCCACGAAAACCAAGATATCGCTGGTTCTGCATATCAAACGCACTGTGGAGTGGTGAAAACACCAGACAAGGTTTTTCTCGCATTAACTAGCTCGAAAAGAGCGATCTCGATGATTCTGCATACTTCGGACAGAAGTCTCACCATGATTATCGTAAAAAATGCATATCTCAGCTTGAAACCCCACGAAAACCAAGATATCGCTGGTTCTGCACATCAAACGCACTGTGGAGTGCTGAAAACACCAGATAACGTGTTTCTCGCATTAAGTAGGTCGAAAAGAGCGATCTCGATGTTTCTGCATACTTCGGACAGAGGTCTCACCAAGATTATCGCAGAAAATGCATATCTCTGCTAGAAACCCCACGAAATCCAAGATATCTCCTGTTCTGCATATCCAACGAACTGTGGAGTGGTGAAAACCCCAGAAAACGTGTTTCTCGCATTAAATAGCTCGAAAAGTACGATCTCGATGACTCTGCATACTTCGGACAGATGTCTCACCAAGATTATCGCAGAAAATGCATATCTGAGCTTGAAACCCCACGAAAACCAAGATATCGTCGGTTCTGCATACCATACGCACTGTGGAGTGGTGAAAACACCAGATAACGTGCTGCTCGCATTAAATAGCTCGAAACGAGCGATCTCGATGATTAAGCATACTTCGGACAGAAGTCTCACCAAGATTATCGCAGAAATTGCATATCTCAGCTTGAAACCCCACGAAAACCAAGATATCGCTGGTTCTGCATATAAAACGCACTGTGGAGTGCTGGAAACAGCAGATAACGTGTTCCTCAAATTAAATAGCTCGAATAGAGCGATCTCGATGATTAAGCATACTTCGGACAGAAGTCTCACCAAGATTATCGTAAAAAATGCATATCTCAGCTTGAAACCCCACGAAAACCAAGATATCGCTGGTTCTGCATATCATACGTACTGTGGAGTGCTGATAATACCAGATAACGTTTTGTCGCATTAAATAGCTCGAATAGAGCGATCTCGATGATTCTGCATACTTCGGACAGAAGTCTCACCAAGATTATCGTAAAAAATGCATATCTCAGCTTGAAACCCCACGAAAACCAAGTTATCGCTGGTTCTGCATATCAAACGCACTGTGGAGTGGTGAAAACACCAGATAACGTGTTTCTCGCATTAAATAGCTCGAAAAGAGCGATCTAGATGATTCTGCATACTTCGGACAGAAGTCTCACCAAGATTATCGTAAAAAATGCATATCTCAGCTTGAAACCCCACGAAAACCAAGATATCGCTGGTTCTGCATATCATACGCACTGTGGAGTGGTGCAAAAACACCAGATAACGTGGTTCTCGCATTAAATAGCTCGAAACGAGTGATCTCGATGATTAAGCATACTTCGGACAGAAGTCTCACAATGATTATCGTAAAAAAATGCATATCTCAGCTTGAAACCCCACGAAAACAAAGATATCTCATGTTCTGCATATCCAACGAACTGTGTAGTTGTGAAAACCCCAGAAAACGTGCTTCTCGCATTAAATAGCTCGAAACGAGCGATCTCGATGATTAAGCATACTTCGGACAGAAGTCTCACCAAGATTATCGCAGAAATTGCTTATCTCAGCTTGAAACCCCACGAAAACCAAGATATCGCTGGTTCTGCATATAAAACGCACTGTGGAGTGCTGGAAACACCAGATAACGTGTTTCTCACATTAAATAGCTCGAATAGAGCGATCTCGATGATTAAGCATACTTCGGACAGAAGTCTCACCAAGATTATCGTAAAAAATGCATATCTCAGCTTGAAACCCCACGAAAACCAAGATATCGCTGGTTCTGCATATCATACGAACTGTGGAGTGGTGAAAACCCCAGAAAACGTGCTTCTCGCATTAAATAGCTCGAAACGAGCGATCTCGAAGATTAAGCATACTTCGGACAGAAGTCTCATCAAGATTATGGCAGAAATTGCATATCTCAGCTTGAAACCCCTCGAAAACCAAGATATCACCTGTTCTGCATATCCAACGAACTGTGGTGTGGTGAAAACCCCAGAAAACGTGTTTCTCGCATTAAATAGCTCGAAAAGAGCGATCTCGATGATTCTGCATACTTCGGACAGAAGTCTCACCATGATTATCGTAAAAAATGAATATCTCAGCTTGAAACCCCACGAAAACCAAGATATCGCTGGTTCTGCATATCAAACGCACTGTGGAGTGGTGAAAACACCAGACAAGGTTTTTCTCGCATTAACTAGCTCGAAAAGAGCGATCTCGATGATACCGCATACTTCGGACAGAAGTCTCACCATGATTATCGTAAAAAATGCATATATCAGCTTGAAACCCCACGAAAACCAAGATATCGCTGGTTCTGCGTATCATACGCACTGTGGAGAGGTGAAAACACCAGATAACGTGCTTCTCGCATTAAATAGCTCGAAACGAGCGATCTCGATGATTAAGCATACTTCGGACAGAAGTCTCACCAAGATTATCGCAGAGATTGCTTATCTCAGCTTGAAACCCCACGAAAACCAAGATATCGCTGGTTCTGCATATCAAACGCACTGTGTGGTGGTGAAAACACCAGATAACGTGTTTCTCGCAGTAAATAGCTCGAAAAGAACGATCTCGATGACTCTGCATACTTCGGACAGAAGTCTCACCAAGATTATCGCTGAAAATGCATATCTGAGCTTGAAACCCCACGAACACCAATATATCGTCGGTTCTGCATACCATACGCACTGTGGAGTGGTGCAAAAACACCAGATAACGTGCTTCTCGCATTAAATAGCTCGAAACGAGCGATCTCGATGATTAAGCATACTTCGGACAGAAGTCTCACCATGATTATCGTAAAAAATGCATATATCAGCTTGAAACCCCACGAAAACCAAGATATCGCTGGTTCTCCACATCAAACGCACTGTAGCGTGCTGAAAACACCAGATAACGTGTTTCTCGCAGTAAATAGCTCGAAAAGTACGATCTCGATGACTCTGCATACTTCGGACAGAAGTCTCACCAAGATTGTCGCAGAAACTGCATATCTGAGCTTGAAACCCCACGAAAACCAAGATATCGTCGGTTCTGCATATCCAACGAACTGTGGAGTTGTGAAAACCCCAGAAAACGTGCTTCTCGCATTAAATAGCTCGAAAAGAGCGATCTCGATGATTCTGCATACTTCGGACAGAAGTCTCACCATGATTATCGTAAAAAATGCATATCTCAGCTTGAAACCCCACGAAAACCAAGATATCGCAGGTTCTGCATATCAAACGCACTGTGGAGTGGTGAAAACACCAGACAAGGTTTTTCTCGCATTAACTAGCTCGAAAAGTACGATCTCGATGACTCTGCACACTTCTGACAGAAGTCTCACCAAGATTATCGCAGAAAATGCATATCTGAGCTTGAAACCCCACGAAAACCAAGATATCGTCGGTTCTGCATATCATACGCACTGTGGAGTGGTGAAAACACCAGATAACATGCTTCTCGCATTAAATAGCTCGAAACGAGCGATCTCGATGATTAAGCATACTTCGGACAGAAGTCTCACCAAGATTATCGCAGAGTTTGCTTATCTCAGCTTGAAACCCCCACGAAAACCAAGATATCGCTGGTTCTGCACATCAAACGCACTGTGGCGTGCTGAAAACACCAGATAACGTGTTTCTCGCAGTAAATAGCTCGAAAAGTACGATCTCGATGACTCTGCATACTTCGGACAGAAGTCTCACCAAGATTGTCGCAGAAACTGCATATCTGAGCTTGAAACCCCACGAAAACCAAGATATCGTCGGATCTGCATACCATACGCACTGTGGAGTGGTGAAAACACCAGATAACGTGCTTCTCGAATTAAATAGCTCGAAACGAGCGATCTCGATGATTAAGCATACTTCGGACAGAAGTCTCTCCAAGATTATCGCAGAAATTGCATATCTCAGCTTGAAACCCCTCGAAAACCAAGATATCAACTGTTCTGCATATCCAACGAACTGTGGTGTGGTGAAAACCCCAGAAAACGTGTTTCTCGCATTATATAGCTCGAAAAGAGCAATCTCGATGATTCTGCATACTTCGGACAGAAGTCTCACCATGATTATCGTAAAAAATGCATATCTCAGCTTGAAACCCCACGAAAACCAAGATATCGCTGGTTCTGCATATCAAACGCACTGTGGAGTGGTGAAAACACCGGACAAGGTTTTTCTCGCATTAACTAGCTCGAAAAGAGCGATCTCGTTGATACCGCATACTTCGGACAGAAGTCTCACCATGATTATCGTAAAAAATGCATATATCAGCTTGAAACCCCACGAAAACCAAGATATCGCTGGTTCTGCACATCAAACGCACTGTGGAGTGCTGAAAACACCAGATAACGTGTTTCTCGCATTAAGTAGGTCCAAAAGAGCGATCTCGATGTTTCTGCATACTTCGGACAGAGGTCTCACCAAGATTATCACAGAAAATGCATATATCAGCTTGAAACCCCACGAAAACCCAGATATCGCCGGTTCTGCATATCAAACCAACTGTGGAGTGGTGAAAACACCAGACAACGTGTTTCTCGCATTAAATAGATCGAAACGAGCGATCTCGATGATTAAGCATACTTCGGACAGAAGTCTCATCAAGATTATGGCAGAAATTGCATATCTCAGCTTGAAACCCCTCGAAAACCAAGATATCACCTGTTCTGCATATCCAACGAACTGTGGTGTGGTGAAAACCCCAGAAAACGTGTTTCTCGCTATTAAATAGCTCGAAAAGAGCGATCTCGATGATTCTGCATACTTCGGACAGAAGTCTCACCATGATTATCGTAAAAAATGCATATCTCAGCTTGAAACCCCACGAAAACCAAGATATCTCCTGTTCTGCATATCCAACGAACTGTGGAGTGGTGAAAACCCCAGAAAACGTGTTTCTCGCATTAAATAGCTCGAAAAGTACGATCTCGATGACTCTGCATACTTCGGACAGAAGTCTCACCAAGATTATCGCAGAAAATGCATATCTGAGCTTGAAACCCCACGAAAACCAAGATATCGTCGGTTCTGCATACCATACGCACTGTGGAGTGGTGAAAACACCAGATAACGTGCTTCTCGCATTAAATAGCTCGAAACGAGCGATCTCGATGATTAAGCATACTTCGGACAGAAGTCTCACCAAGATTATCGCAGAAATTGCATATCTCAGCTTGAAACCCCACGAAAACCAAGATATCGCTGGTTCTGCATATAAAACGCACTGTGGAGTGCTGGAAACAGCAGATAACGTGTTCCTCAAATTAAATAGCTCGAATAGAGCGATCTCGATGATTAAGCATACTTCGGACAGAAGTCTCACCAAGATTATCGAAAAAAATGCATATCTCATTTTGAAACCCCACGAAAACCAAGATATCGCTGGTTCTGCATATCACACGCACTGTGGTGTGCTGATAATACCAGATAACGTTTTGTCGCATTAAATAGCTCGAATAGAGCGATCTCGATGATTCTGCATACTTCGGACAGAAGTCTCACCAAGATTATCGTAAAAAATGCATATCTCAGCTTGAAACCCCACGAAAACCAAGATATCGCTGGTTCTGCATATCAAACGCACTGTGGAGTGGTGAAAACACCAGATAACGTGTTTCTCGCATTAAATAGGTCGAAAAGAGCGATCTCGATGTTTCTGCATACTTCGGACAGAGGTCTCACCAAGATTATCACAGAAAATGCAAATATCAGCTTGAAACCCCACGAAAACCCAGATATCGCCGGTTCTGCATATCAAACCAACTGTGGAGTGGTGAAAACACCAGACAACGTGTATCTCGCATTAAATAGATCGAAACGAGCGATCTCGATGATTAAGCATACTTCGGACAGAAGTCTCATCAAGATTATGGCAGAAATTGCATATCTCAGCTTGAAACCCCTCGAAAACCAAGATATCACCTGTTCTGCATATCCAATGAACTGTGGTGTGGTGAAAACCCCAGAAAACGTGTTTCTCGCATTAAATAGCTCGAAAAGAGCGATCTCGATGATTCTGCATACTTCGGACAGAAGTCTCACCAAGATTATCGTAAAAAATGCATATCTCAGCTTGAAACCCCACGAAAACCAAGATATCGCTGGTTCTGCATATCAAACGCACTGTGGAGTGGTGAAAACACCAGATAACGTGTTTCTCGCATTAAATAGGTCGAAAAGAGCGATCTCGATGATTCTGCATACTTCGGACAGAAGTCTCACCAAGATTATCGCAGAGATTGCTTATCTCAGCTTGAAACCCCACGAAAACCAAGATATCGTCGGTTCTGCGTATCATACGCACTGTGGAGTGGTGAAAACACCAGATAACGTGCTTCTCGCATTAAATAGCTCGAAACGAGCGATCTCGATGATTAAGCATACTTCGGACAGAAGTCTCACCAAGATTATCGCAGAGATTGCTTATCTCAGCTTGAAACCCCACGAAAACCAAGATATCGCTGGTTCTGCACATCAAACGCACTGTGGCGTGCTGAAAACACCAGATAACGTGTTTCTCGCAGTAAATAGCTCGAAAAGTACGATCTCGATGACTCTGCATACTTCGGACAGAAGTCTCACCAAGATTGTCGCAGAAACTGCATATCTGAGCTTGAAACCCCACGAAAACCAAGATATCGTCGGTTCTGCATACCATACGCACTGTGGAGTGGTGAAAACACCAGATAACGTGTTTCTCGCACTAAATAGGTCGAAAAGAGGGATCTCGATGTTTCTGCATACTTCGGACAGAAGTCTCACCATGATTATCGTAAAAAATGCATATCTAAGCTTGAAACCCCACGAAAGCCAAGATATCGCTGGTTCTGCATATCAAACGTACTGTGGAGTGGTGAAAACACCAGACAAGGTTTTTCTCGCATTAACTAGCTCGAAAAGAGCGATCTCGATGGTTCTGCATACTTCGGACAGAAGTCTCACCATGATTATCGTAAAAAATGCATATCTCAGCTTGAAACCCCACGAAAACCAAGATATCGCTGGTTCTGCACATCAAACGCACTGTGGAGTGCTGAAAACACCAGATAACGTGTTTCTCGCATTAAGTAGGTCGAAAAGAGCGATCTCGATGTTTCTGCATACTTCGGACAGAGGTCTCACCAAGATTATCGCAGAAAATGCATATCTCAGCTTGAAACCCCACGAAAACCCAGATATCGCCGGTTCTGCATACCATACGCACTGTGGAGTGGTGAAAACACCAGATAACGTGCTTCTCGCATTAAATAGCTCGAAACGAGCGATCTCGATGACTCTGCATACTTCGGACAGAAGTCTCACCAAGATTGTCGCAGAAACTGCATATCTGAGCTTGAAACCCCACGAAAACCAAGATATCGTCGGTTCTGCATACCATACGCACTGTGGAGTGGTGAAAACACCAGATAACGTGCTTCTCGCATTAAATAGCTCGAAACGAGCGATCTCGATGATTAAGCATACTTCGGACAGAAGTCTCACCAAGATTATCGCAGAAATTGCATATCTCAGCTTGAAACCCCTCGAAAACCAAGATATCACCTGTTCTGCATATCCAACGAACTGTGGTGTGGTGAAAACCCCAGAAAACGTGTTTCTCGCATTATATAGCTCGAAAAGAGCAATCTCGATGATTCTGCATACTTCGGACAGAAGTCTCACCATGATTATCGTAAAAAATGCATATCTCAGCTTGAAACCCCACGAAAACCAAGATATCGCTGGTTCTGCATATCAAACGCACTGTGGAGTGGTGAAAACACCAGATAACGTGTTTCTCGCATTAAATAGGTCGAAAAGAGCGATCTCGATGTTTCTGCATACTTCGGACAGAGGTCTCACCAAGATTATCACAGAAAATGCAAATATCAGCTTGAAACCCCACGAAAACCCAGATATCGCCGGTTCTGCATATCAAACCAACTGTGGAGTGGTGAAAACACCAGACAACGTGTATCTCGCATTAAATAGATCGAAACGAGCGATCTCGATGATTAAGCATACTTCGGACAGAAGTCTCATCAAGATTATGGCAGAAATTGCATATCTCAGCTTGAAACCCCTCGAAAACCAAGATATCACCTGTTCTGCATATCCAATGAACTGTGGTGTGGTGAAAACCCCAGAAAACGTGTTTCTCGCATTAAATAGCTCGAAAAGAGCGATCTCGATGATTCTGCATACTTCGGACAGAAGTCTCACCAAGATTGTCGCAGAAACTGCATATCTGAGCTTGAAACCCCACGAAAACCAAGATATCGTCGGTTCTGCATACCATACGCACTGTGGAGTGGTGAAAACACCAGATAACGTGTTTCTCGCACTAAATAGGTCGAAAAGAGGGATCTCGATGTTTCTGCATACTTCGGACAGAAGTCTCACCATGATTATCGTAAAAAATGCATATCTGAGCTTGAAACCCCACGAAAACCAAGATATCGTCGGTTCTGCATACCATACGCACTGTGGAGTGGTGAAAACACCAGATAACGTGCTTCTCGCATTAAATAGCTCGAAACGAGCGATCTCGATGATTAAGCATACTTCGGACAGAAGTCTCACCAAGATTATCGCAGAAATTGCATATCTCAGCTTGAAACCCCTCGAAAACCAAGATATCACCTGTTCTGCATATCCAACGAACTGTGGTGTGGTGAAAACCCCAGAAAACGTGTTTCTCGCATTATATAGCTCGAAAAGAGCAATCTCGATGATTCTGCATACTTCGGACAGAAGTCTCACCATGATTATCGTAAAAAATGCATATCTCAGCTTGAAACCCCACGAAAACCAAGATATCGCTGGTTCTGCATATCAAACGCACTGTGGAGTGGTGAAAACACCAGATAACGTGTTTCTCGCATTAAATAGGTCGAAAAGAGCGATCTCGATGTTTCTGCATACTTCGGACAGAGGTCTCACCAAGATTATCACAGAAAATGCAAATATCAGCTTGAAACCCCACGAAAACCCAGATATCGCCGGTTCTGCATATCAAACCAACTGTGGAGTGGTGAAAACACCAGACAACGTGTATCTCGCATTAAATAGATCGAAACGAGCGATCTCGATGATTAAGCATACTTCGGACAGAAGTCTCATCAAGATTATGGCAGAAATTGCATATCTCAGCTTGAAACCCCTCGAAAACCAAGATATCACCTGTTCTGCATATCCAATGAACTGTGGTGTGGTGAAAACCCCAGAAAACGTGT
The DNA here is from genome assembly GCA_951804975.1 of Anthophora plumipes. Taxonomy (NCBI): domain Eukaryota; kingdom Metazoa; phylum Arthropoda; class Insecta; order Hymenoptera; family Apidae; genus Anthophora; species Anthophora plumipes. The sequence goes on from CATORF010000419.1 coordinate 1,117,158, forward strand.
TTCTCGCATTAAATAGCTCGAAAAGAGCGATCTCGATGATTCTGCATACTTCGGACAGAAGTCTCACCAAGATTGTCGCAGAAACTGCATATCTGAGCTTGAAACCCCACGAAAACCAAGATATCGTCGGTTCTGCATACCATACGCACTGTGGAGTGGTGAAAACACCAGATAACGTGTTTCTCGCACTAAATAGGTCGAAAAGAGGGATCTCGATGTTTCTGCATACTTCGGACAGAAGTCTCACCATGATTATCGTAAAAAATGCATATCTAAGCTTGAAACCCCACGAAAGCCAAGATATCGCTGGTTCTGCATATCAAACGTACTGTGGAGTGGTGAAAACACCAGACAAGGTTTTTCTCGCATTAACTAGCTCGAAAAGAGCGATCTCGATGATTCTGCATACTTCGGACAGAAGTCTCACCATGATTATCGTAAAAAATGCATATCTCAGCTTGAAACCCCACGAAAACCAAGATATCGCTGGTTCTGCACATCAAACGCACTGTGGAGTGCTGAAAACACCAGATAACGTGTTTCTCGCATTAAGTAGGTCGAAAAGAGCGATCTCGATGTTTCTGCATACTTCGGACAGAGGTCTCACCAAGATTATCGCAGAAAATGCATATCTCAGCTTGAAACCCCACGAAAACCCAGATATCGCCGGTTCTGCATACCATACGCACTGTGGAGTGGTGAAAACACCAGATAACGTGCTTCTCGCATTAAATAGCTCGAAACGAGCGATCTCGATGACTCTGCATACTTCGGACAGAAGTCTCACCAAGATTGTCGCAGAAACTGCATATCTGAGCTTGAAACCCCACGAAAACCAAGATATCGTCGGTTCTGCATACCATACGCACTGTGGAGTGGTGAAAACACCAGATAACGTGCTTCTCGCATTAAATAGCTCGAAACGAGCGATCTCGATGATTAAGCATACTTCGGACAGAAGTCTCACCAAGATTATCGCAGAAATTGCATATCTCAGCTTGAAACCCCTCGAAAACCAAGATATCACCTGTTCTGCATATCCAACGAACTGTGGTGTGGTGAAAACCCCAGAAAACGTGTTTCTCGCATTATATAGCTCGAAAAGAGCAATCTCGATGATTCTGCATACTTCGGACAGAAGTCTCACCATGATTATCGTAAAAAATGCATATCTCAGCTTGAAACCCCACGAAAACCAAGATATCGCTGGTTCTGCATATCAAACGCACTGTGGAGTGGTGAAAACACCAGATAACGTGTTTCTCGCATTAAATAGGTCGAAAAGAGCGATCTCGATGTTTCTGCATACTTCGGACAGAGGTCTCACCAAGATTATCACAGAAAATGCATATATCAGCTTGAAACCCCACGAAAACCCAGATATCGCCGGTTCTGCATATCAAACCAACTGTGGAGTGGTGAAAACACCAGACAACGTGTTTCTCGCATTAAATAGATCGAAACGAGCGATCTCGATGATTAAGCATACTTCGGACAGAAGTCTCATCAAGATTATGGCAGAAATTGCATATCTCAGCTTGAAACCCCTCGAAAACCAAGATATCACCTGTTCTGCATATCGAACGAACTGTGGTGTGGTGAAAACCCCAGAAAACGTGTTTCTCGCATTAAATAGCTCGAAAAGAGCGATCTCGATGATTCTGCATACTTCGGACAGAAGTCTCACCATAATTATCGTAAAAAATGCATATCTCAGCTTGAAACCCCACGAAAACCAAGATATCGCTGGTTCTGCATATCAAACGCACTGTGGAGTGGTGAAAACACCAGACAAGGTTTTTCTCGTATTAACTAGCTCAAAAAGAGCGATCTCGATGATTCTGCATACTTCGGACAGAAGTCTCACCATGATTATCGTAAAAAATGCATATCTCAGCTTGAAACCCCACGAAAACCAAGATATCGCTGGTTCTGCACATCAAACGCACGGTGGAGTGCTGAAAACACCAGATAACCTGGTTCGCGCATTAAGTAGGTCGAAAAGAGCGATCTCGATGTTTCTGCATACTTCGGACAGAGGTCTCACCAAGATTATCGCAGAAAATGCATATCTCAGCTTGAAACCCCACGAAAACCCAGATATCGCCGGTTCTGCATATCAAACCAACTGTGGAGTGGTGAAAACACCAGACAACGTGTTTCTCGCATTAAATTGATCCAAATGTGCGGTCTCGATGATTCTGCATATTTCTAACAGAAGTCTCACCATGATTATCGCAGAAAATGCATATCTCTGCTAGAAACCCCACGAAATCCAAGATATCTCCTGTTCTGCATATCCAACGAACTGTGGAGTGGTGAAAACCGCAGAAAACGTGTTTCTCGCATTAAATAGCTCGAAAAGTACGATCTCGATGATTAAGCATACTTCGGACAGAAGTCTCACCAAGATTATCGCAGAAATTGCATATCTCAGCTTGAAACCCCACGAAAACCAAGATATCGCTGGTTCTGCATATAAAACGCACTGTGGAGTGCTGGAAACAGCAGATAACGTGTTCCTTAAATTAAATAGCTCGAATAGAGCGATCTCGATGATTAAGCATACTTCGGACAGAAGTCTCACCAAGATTATCGTAAAAAATGCATATCTCAGCTTGAAACCCCACGAAAACCAAGATATCGCTGGTTCTGCATATCATACGTACTGTGGAGTGCTGATAATACCAGATAACGTTTTGTCGCATTAAATAGCTCGAATAGAGCGATCTCGATGATTCTGCATACTTCGGACAGAAGTCTCACCAAGATTATCGTAAAAAATGCATATCTCAGCTTGCAACCCCACGAAAACCAAGTTATCGCTGGTTCTGCATATCAAACGCACTGTGGAGTGGTGAAAACACCAGATAACGTGTTTCTCGCATTAAATAGCTCGAAAAGAGCGATCTAGATGATTCTGCATACTTCGGACAGAAGTCTCACCAAGATTATCGTAAAAAATGCATATCTCAGCTTGAAACCCCACGAAAACCAAGATATCGCTGGTTCTGCATATCATACGCACTGTGGAGTGGTGCAAAAACACCAGATAACGTGGTTCTCGCATTAAATAGCTCGAAACGAGTGATCTCGATGATTAAGCATACTTCGGACAGAAGTCTCACCATGATTATCGTAAAAAATGCATATCTCAGCTTGAAACCCCACGAAAACCAAGATATCTCCTGTTCTGCATATCCAACGAACTGTGTAGTTGTGAAAACCCCAGAAAACGTGCTTCTCGCATTAAATAGCTCGAAACGAGCGATCTCGATGATTAAGCATACTTCGGACAGAAGTCTCACCATGATTATCGTAAAAAATGCATATATCAGCTTGAAACCCCACGAAAACCAAGATATCGCTGGTTCTGCACATCAAACGCACTGTGGCGTGCTGAAAACACCAGATAACGTGTTTCTCGCAGTAAATAGCTCGAAAAGTACGATCTCGATGACTCTGCATACTTCGGACAGAAGTCTCACCAAGATTGTCGCAGAAACTGCATATCTGAGCTTGGAACCCCACGAAAACCAAGATATCGTCGGTTCTGCATACCATACGCACTGTGGAGTGGTGAAAACACCAGATAACGTGCTTCTCGCATTAAATAGCTCGAAACGAGTGATCTCGATGATTAAGCATACTTCGGACAGAAGTCTCACCAAGATTATCGTAAAAAATGCATATCTCAGCTTGAAACCCCACGAAAACCAAGATATCGCTGGTTCTGCATATCATACGCACTGTGGAGTGGTGCAAAAACACCAGATAACGTGGTTCTCGCATTAAATAGCTCGAAACGAGTGATCTCGATGATTAAGCATACTTCGGACAGAAGTCTCACAATGATTATCGTAAAAAAATGCATATCTCAGCTTGAAACCCCACGAAAACAAAGATATCTCATGTTCTGCATATCCAACGAACTGTGTAGTTGTGAAAACCCCAGAAAACGTGCTTCTCGCATTAAATAGCTCGAAACGAGCGATTTCGATGATTCTGCATACTTCGGACAGAAGTCTCACCATAATTATCGTAAAAAATGCATATCTCAGCTTGAAACCCCACGAAAACCAAGATATCGCTGGTTCTGCATATCAAACGCACTGTGGAGTGGTGAAAACACCAGACAAGGTTTTTCTCGTATTAACTAGCTCAAAAAGAGCGATCTCGATGATTCTGCATACTTCGGACAGAAGTCTCACCATGATTATCGTAAAAAATGCATATCTCAGCTTGAAACCCCACGAAAACCAAGATATCGCTGGTTCTGCACATCAAACGCACGGTGGAGTGCTGAAAACACCAGATAACCTGGTTCGCGCATTAAGTAGGTCGAAAAGAGCGATCTCGATGTTTCTGCATACTTCGGACAGAGGTCTCACCAAGATTATCGCAGAAAATGCATATCTCAGCTTGAAACCCCACGAAAACCCAGATATCGCCGGTTCTGCATATCAAACCAACTGTGGAGTGGTGAAAACACCAGACAACGTGTTTCTCGCATTAAATTGATCCAAATGTGCGATCTCGATGATTCTGCATATTTCTAACAGAAGTCTCACCATGATTATCGCAGAAAATGCATATCTCTGCTAGAAACCCCACGAAATCCAAGATATCTCCTGTTCTGCATATCCAACGAACTGTGGAGTGGTGAAAACCCCAGAAAACGTGTTTCTCGCATTAAATAGCTCGAAAAGTACGATCTCGATGATTAAGCATACTTCGGACAGAAGTCTCACCAAGATTATCGCAGAAATTGCATATCTCAGCTTGAAACCCCACGAAAACCAAGATATCGCTGGTTCTGCATATAAAACGCACTGTGGAGTGCTGGAAACAGCAGATAACGTGTTCCTCAAATTAAATAGCTCGAATAGAGCGATCTCGATGATTAAGCATACTTCGGACAGAAGTCTCACCAAGATTATCGTAAAAAATGCATATCTCAGCTTGAAACCCCACGAAAACCAAGATATCGCTGGTTCTGCATATCATACGTACTGTGGAGTGCTGATAATACCAGATAACGTTTTGTCGCATTAAATAGCTCGAATAGAGCGATCTCGATGATTCTGCATACTTCGGACAGAAGTCTCACCAAGATTATCGTAAAAAATGCATATCTCAGCTTGCAACCCCACGAAAACCAAGTTATCGCTGGTTCTGCATATCAAACGCACTGTGGAGTGGTGAAAACACCAGATAACGTGTTTCTCGCATTAAATAGCTCGAAAAGAGCGATCTAGATGATTCTGCATACTTCGGACAGAAGTCTCACCAAGATTATCGTAAAAAATGCATATCTCAGCTTGAAACCCCACGAAAACCAAGATATCGCTGGTTCTGCATATCATACGCACTGTGGAGTGGTGCAAAAACACCAGATAACGTGGTTCTCGCATTAAATAGCTCGAAACGAGTGATCTCGATGATTAAGCATACTTCGGACAGAAGTCTCACCATGATTATCGTAAAAAATGCATATCTCAGCTTGAAACCCCACGAAAACCAAGATATCTCCTGTTCTGCATATCCAACGAACTGTGTAGTTGTGAAAACCCCAGAAAACGTGCTTCTCGCATTAAATAGCTCGAAACGAGCGATCTCGATGATTAAGCATACTTCGGACAGAAGTCTCACCATGATTATCGTAAAAAATGCATATATCAGCTTGAAACCCCACGAAAACCAAGATATCGCTGGTTCTGCACATCAAACGCACTGTGGCGTGCTGAAAACACCAGATAACGTGTTTCTCGCAGTAAATAGCTCGAAAAGTACGATCTCGATGACTCTGCATACTTCGGACAGAAGTCTCACCAAGATTGTCGCAGAAACTGCATATCTGAGCTTGGAACCCCACGAAAACCAAGATATCGTCGGTTCTGCATACCATACGCACTGTGGAGTGGTGAAAACACCAGATAACGTGCTTCTCGCATTAAATAGCTCGAAACGAGTGATCTCCATGATTAAGCATACTTCGGACAGAAGTCTCACCAAGATTATCGTAAAAAATGCATATCTCAGCTTGAAACCCCACGAAAACCAAGATATCGCTGGTTCTGCATATCATACGCACTGTGGAGTGGTGCAAAAACACCAGATAACGTGGTTCTCGCATTAAATAGCTCGAAACGGGTGATCTCGATGATTAAGCATACTTCGGACAGAAGTCTCACAATGATTATCGTAAAAAAATGCATATCTCAGCTTGAAACCCCACGAAAACAAAGATATCTCATGTTCTGCATATCCAACGAACTGTGTAGTTGTGAAAACCCCAGAAAACGTGCTTCTCGCATTAAATAGCTCGAAACGAGCGATCTCGATGATTAAGCATACTTCGGACAGAAGTCTCACCATGATTATCGTAAAAAATGCATATATCAGCTTGAAACCCCACGAAAACCAAGATATCGCTGGTTCTGCACATCAAACGCACTGTGGCGTGCTGAAAACACCAGATAACGTGTTTCTCGCAGTAAATAGCTCGAAAAGTACGATCTCGATGACTCTGCATACTTCTGACAGAAGTCTCACCAAGATTATCGCAGAAAATGCATATCTGAGCTTGAAACCCCACGAAAACCAAGATATCGTCGGTTCTGCGTATCATACGCACTGTGGAGTGGTGAAAACACCAGATAACGTGGTTCTCGCATTAAATAGCTCGAAACGAGTGATCTCGATGATTAAGCATACTTCGGACAGAAGTCTCACCATGATTATCGTAAAAAATGCATATCTCAGCTTGAAACCCCACGAAAGCCAAGATATCGCTGGTTCTGCATATCAAACGTACTGTGGAGTGGTGAAAACACCAGACAAGGTTTTTCTCGCATTAACTAGATCGAAAAGAGCGATCTCGATGATTCTGCATACTTCGGACAGAAGTCTCACCATGATTATCGTAAAAAATGCATATCTCAGCTTGAAACCCCACGAAAACCAAGATATCGCTGGTTCTGCACATCAAACGCACTGTGGAGTGCTGAAAACACCAGATAACGTGTTTCTCGCGTTAGGTAGGTCGAAAAGAGCGATCTCGATGTTTCTGCATACTTCGGACAGAGGTCTCACCAAGATTATCGCAGAAAATGCATATCTCAGCTTGAAACCCCACGAAAACCCAGATATCGCCGGTTCTGCATATAAAACGCACTGTGGAGTGCTGGAAACAGCAGATAACGTGTTCCTCAAATTAAATAGCTCGAATAGAGCGATCTCGATGATTAAGCATACTTCGGACAGAAGTCTCACCAAGATTATCGTAAAAAATGCATATCTCAGCTTGAAACCCCACGAAAACCAAGATATCGCTGGTTCTGCATATCATACGCACTGTGGAGTGCTGATAATACCAGATAACGTTTTGTCGCATTAAATAGGTCGAATAGAGCGATCTCGATGATTCTGCATACTTCGGACAGAAGTCTCACCAAGATTATCGTAAAAAATGCATATCTCAGCTTGAAACCCCACGAAAGCCAAGATATCGCTGGTTCTGCATATCAAACGCACTGTGGAGTGGTGAAAACACCAGATAACGTGTTTCTCGCATTAAATAGGTCGAAAAGAGCGATCTCGATGTTTCTGCATACTTCGGACAGAGGTCTCACCAAGATTATCACAGAAAATGCATATATCAGCTTGAAACCCCACGAAAACCCAGATATCGCCGGTTCTGCATATCAAACCAACTGTGGAGTGGTGAAAACACCAGACAACGTGTTTCTCGCATTAAATAGATCGAAATGTGCGATCTCGATGATTCTGCATACTTCTAACAGAAGTCTCACCATGATTATCGCAGAAAATGTATATCTCTGCTAGAAACCCCACGAAATCCAAGATATCTCCTGTTCTGCATATCAAACGCCCTGTGGAGTGCTGAAAACACCATATAACGTGTTTCTCGCATTAAATAGCTCGAAAAGTGCGATCTCGATGATTCTGCATACTTCAGACAGAAGTCTCACCAAGATTATCGTAAAAAATGCATATCTCAGCTTGAAACCCCACGAAAACCAAGATATCGCTGGTTCTGCATATCAAACGCACTGTGGAGTGGTGAAAACACCAGATAACGTGTTTCTCGCATTGAATAGGTCGAAAAGAGCGATCTCGATGTTTCTGCATACTTCGGACAGAGGTCTCACCAAGATTATCACAGAAAATGCATATATCAGCTTGAAACCCCACGAAAACCCAGATATCTCCTGTTCTGCATATTAAACGCCCTGTGGAGTGCTGAAAACACCATATAACGTGTTTCTCGCATTAAATAGCTAGAAAAGTGCGATCTCGATGATTCTGCATACTTCAGACAGAAGTCTCACCATGATTATCGCAGAAAATGCGTATCTCTGCTAGAAACCCCACGAAATCCAAGATATCTCCTGTTCTGCATATCAAACGCCCTGTGGAGTGCTGATAACACCATATAACGTGTTTCTCGCATTAAATAGCTAGAAAAGTGCGATCTCGATGATTCTGCATACTTCTAACAGAAGTCTCACCATGATTATCGCAGAAAATGCATATCTCTGCTAGAAACCCCACGAAATCCAAGATATCTCCTGTTCTGCATATCAAACGCCCTGTGGAGTGCTGAAAACACCAGATAACGTGTTTCTCGCATTAAATAGCTCGAAAAGTACGATCTCGATGACTCTGCACACTTCGGACAGAAGTCTCACCAAGATTATCGCAGAAAATGCATATCTGAGCTTGAAATCCCACGAAAACCAAGATATCGTCGGTTCTGCATACCATACGCACTGTGGAGTGGTGAAAACACCAGATAACGTGCTTCTCGCATTAAATAGCTCGAAACGAGCGATCTCGATGATTAAGCATACTTCGGACAGAAGTCTCACCAAGATTATCGCAGAAATTGCATATCTCAGCTTGAAACCCCACGAAAACCAAGATATCATTGGTTCTGCATATAAAACGCACTGTGGAGTGCTGGAAACAGCTGATAACGTGTTCCTCACATTAAATAGCTCGAATAGAGCGATCTCGCTGATTAAGCATACTTCGGACAGAAGTCTCACCAAGATTATCGTAAAAAATGCATATCTCAGCTTGAAACCCCACGAAAACCAAGATATCATTTGTTCTGCATATAAAACGCACTGTGGAGTGCTGGAAACAGCTGATAACGTGTTCCTCACATTAAATAGCTCGAATAGAGCGATCTCGATGATTAAGCATACTTCGGATAGAAGTCTCACCAAGTTTATCGCAGAAAATGCATATCTCAGCTTGAAACCCCTCGAAAACCAAGATATCACCTGTTCTGCATATCCAACGAACTGTGGAGTGGTGAAAACCCCAGAAAACGTGGTTCTCGCATTAAATAGATCGAAAAGTACGATCTCGATGACTCTGCACCCTTCGGACAGAAGTCTCACCAAGATTATCGCAGAAAATGCATATCTGAGCTTGAAACCCCACGAAAACCAAGATATCGTCGGTTCTGCATATCATACGCACTGTGTAGTGGTGAAAACACCAGATAACGTGCTTCTCGCATTAAATAGCTCGAAACGAGGGATCTCGATGATTCAGCATACTTCGGACAGAAGTCACACCAAGATTATCGCAGAAATTGCATATCTCAGCTTGAAACCCTACCGAAACCAAGATATCTCCGTTTCTGCATGTCAAACGTACTGTGGAGTGGTGAATACACCAGATAACGTGTTTCTCGCATTCAATAGCTCGAAAAGAGCGATCTCGATGATTCTGCATACTTCTGGCAGAAGACTCACCAAGCTTATCGCAGAAAATGTGTATCTCAGCTGGAAACCCCACGAAAACCAATATATCGTCGGTTCTGCATACCATACGCACTGTGGAGTGGTGCAAAAACACCAGATAACGTGGTTCTCGCATTAAATAGCTCGAAACGAGTGATCTCGATGATTAAGCATACTTCGGACAGAAGTCTCACCATGATTATCGTAAAAAATGCATATCTCAGCTTGAAACCCCACGAAAGCCAAGATATCGCTGGTTCTGCATATCAAACGTACTGTGGAGTGGTGAAAACACCAGACAAGGTTTTTCTCGCATTAACTAGCTCGAAAAGAGCGATCTCGATGATTCTGCATACTTCGGACAGAAGTCTCACCATGATTATCGTAAAAAATGCATATCTCAGCTTGAAACCCCACGAAAACCAAGATATCGCTGGTTCTGCACATCAAACGCACTGTGGAGTGCTGAAAACACCAGATAACGTGTTTCTCGCGTTAGGTAGGTCGAAAAGAGCGATCTCGATGTTTCTGCATACTTCGGACAGAGGTCTCACCAAGATTATCGCAGAAAATGCATATCTCAGCTTGAAACCCCAGGAAAACCCAGATATTGCCGGTTCTGCATATCAAACCAACTGTGGAGTGGTGAAAACACCAGACAACGTGTTTCTCGCATTAAATTGATCCAAATGTGCGATCTCGATGATTCTGCATATTTCTAACAGAAGTCTCACCATGATTATCGCAGAAAATGCATATCTCTGCTAGAAACCCCACGAAATCCAAGATATCTCCTGTTCTGCATATCCAACGAACTGTGGAGTGGTGAAAACCCCAGTAAACGTGTTTCTCGCATTAAATAGCTCGAAAAGTACGATCTCGATGACTCTGCATACTTCGGACAGAAGTCTCACCAAGATTATCGCAGAAAATGCATATCTGAGCTTGAAACCCCACGAAAACCAAGATATCGCTGGTTCTGCATATAAAACGCACTGTGGAGTGCTGGAAACAGCAGATAACGGGTTCCTCAAATTAAATAGCTCGAATAGAGCGATCTCGATGATTAAGCATACTTCGGACAGAAGTCTCACCAAGATTATCGTAAAAAATGCATATCTCAGCTTGAAACCCCACGAAAACCAAGATATCGCTGGTTCTGCATATCATACGCACTGTGGAGTGCTGATAATACCAGATAACGTTTTGTCGCATTAAATAGGTCGAATAGAGCGATCTCGATGATTCTGCATACTTCGGACAGAAGTCTCACCAAGATTATCGTAAAAAATGCATATCTCAGCTTGAAACCCCACGAAAGCCAAGATATCGCTGGTTCTGCATATCAAACGCACTGTGGAGTGGTGAAAACACCAGATAACGTGTTACTCGCATTAAATAGGTCGAAAAGAGCGATCTCGATGTTTCTGCATACTTCGGACAGAGGTCTCACCAAGATTATCACAGAAAATGCATATATCAGCTTGAAACCCCACGAAAACCCAGATATCGCCGGTTCTGCATATCAAACCAACTGTGGAGTGGTGAAAACACCAGACAACGTGTTTCTCGCATTAAATAGATCGAAATGTGCGATCTCGATGATTCTGCATACTTCTAACAGAAGTCTCACCATGATTATCGCAGAAAATGCATATCTCTGCTAGAAACCCCACGAAATCCAAGATATCTCCTGTTCTGCATATCAAACGCCCTGTGGAGTGCTGAAAACACCATATAACGTGTTTCTCGCATTACATAGCTAGAAAAGTGCGATCTCGATGATTCTGCATACTTCAGACAGAAGTCTCACCAAGATTATCGTAAAAAATGCATATCTCAGCTTGAAACCCCACGAAAACCAAGATATCGCTGGTTCTGCATATCAAACGCACTGTGGAGTGGTGAAAACACCAGATAACGTGTTTCTCGCATTAAATAGGTCGAAAAGAGCGATCTCGATGTTTCTGCATACTTCGGACAGAGGTCTCACCAAGATTATCACAGAAAATGCATATATCAGCTTGAAACCCCACGAAAACCCAGATATCTCCTGTTCTGCATATCAAACGCCCTGTGGAGTGCTGAAAACACCATATAACGTGTTTCTCGCATTAAATAGCTAGAAAAGTGCGATCTCGATGATTCTGCATACTTCAGACAGAAGTCTCACCATGATTATCGCAGAAAATGCATATCTCTGCTAGAAACCCCACGAAATCCAAGATATCTCCTGTTCTGCATATCAAACGCCCTGTGGAGTGCTGAAAACACCATATAACGTGTTTCTCGCATTAAATAGCTAGAAAAGTGCGATCTCGATGATTCTGCATACTTCTAACAGAAGTCTCACCATGATTATCGCAGAAAATGCATATCTCTGCTAGAAACCCCACGAAATCCAAGATATCTCCTGTTCTGCATATCAAACGCCCTGTGGAGTGCTGAAAACACCAGATAACGTGTTTCTCGCATTAAATAGCTCGAAAAGTACGATCTCGATGACTCTGCATACTTCGGACAGAAGTCTCACCAAGATTGTCGCAGAAACTGCATATCTGAGCTTGAAACCCCACGAAAACCAAGATATCGTCGGTTCTGCATACCATACGCACTGTGGAGTGGTGAAAACACCAGATAACGTGCTTCTCGCATTAAATAGCTCGAAACGAGCGATCTCGATGATTAAGCATACTTCGGACAGAAGTCTCACCAAGATTATCGCAGAAATTGCATATCTCAGCTTGAAACCCCACGAAAACCAAGATATCATTGGTTCTGCGTATAAAACGCACTGTGGAGTGCTGGAAACAGCTGATAACGTGTTCCTCACATTAAATAGCTCGAATAGAGCGATCTCGATGATTAAGCATACTTCGGACAGAAGTCTCACCAAGATTATCGTAAAAAATGCATATCTCAGCTTGACACCCCACGAAAACCAAGATATCATTTGTTCTGCATATAAAACGCACTGTGGAGTGCTGGAAACAGCTGATAACGTGTTCCTCACATTAAATAGCTCGAATAGAGCGATCTCGATGATTAAGCATACTTCGGACAGAAGTCTCACCAAGTTTATCGCAGAAAATGCATATCTCAGCTTGAAACCCCTCGAAAACCAAGATATCACCTGTTCTGCATATCCAACGAACTGTGGAGTGGTGAAAACCCCAGAAAACGTGGTTCTCGCATTAAATAGCTCGAAACGAGCGATCTCGATGATTAAGCATACTTCGGACAGAAGTCTCACCAAGATTATCGCAGAAATTGCATATCTCAGCTTCAAACCACACGAAAACCAAGATATCGTCGGTTCTGCATATCAAACGCACTGTGGAGTGGTCAAAACACCAGATAACGTGTTTCTCGCATTAAATAGCTCGTAAAGAGCGATATCGATGATTCTGCATACTTCGGACAGAAGTCTCACCAAGCTTATCGCAGAAAATGTGTATCTCAGCTGGAAACCCCACGAAAACCAAGATATCTCCTGTTCTGCATATCCAACGAACTGTGGAGTGGTGCAAACCCCAGAAAACGTGCTTCTCGCATTAAATAGCTCGAAACGAGCGATCTCGATGATTAAGCATACTTCGGACAGAAGTCTCACCAAGATTATCGTAAAAAATGCATATCTCAGCTTGAAACCCCACGAAAACCAAGATATCGCTGGTTCTGCATATCAAACGCACTGTGGAGTGGTGAAAACACCAGATAACGTGCTTCTCGCATTAAACAGCTCGAAACGAGCGATCTCGATGATTAAGCATACTTCGGACAGAAGTCTCACCAAGATTATCGTAAAAAATGCATATCTCAGCTTGAAACCCCACGAAAACCAAGATATCGCTGGTTCTGCATATCATACGCACTGTGGAGTGCTGATAATACCAGATAACGTTTTGTCGCATTAAATAGCTCGAATAGAGCGATCTCGATGATTCTGCATACTTCGGACAGAAGTCTCACCAAGATTATCGTAAAAAATGCATATCTCAGCTTGAAACCCCACGAAAACCAAGATATCGCTGGTTCTGCATATCAAACGCACTGTGGAGTGGTGAAAACACCAGATAACGTGTTTCTCGCATTAAATAGGTCGAAAAGAGCGATCTCGATGTTTCCGCATACTTCGGACAGAGGTCTCACCAAGATTATCACAGAAAATGCGTATATCAGCTTGAAACCCCACGAAAACCAAGATATCGCTGGTTCTGCATATCAAACGCCCTGTGGAGTGCTGAAAACACCATATAACATGTTTCTCGCATTAAATAGCTAGAAAAGTGCGATCTCGATGATTCTGCATACTTCGGACAGAAGTCTCACCAAGATTATCGTAAAAAATGCATATCTCAGCTTGAAACCCCACGAAAACCAAGATATCGCTGGGTCTGCATATCAAACGCACTGTGGAGTGGTGAAAACACCAGACAAGGTTTTTCTCGTATTAACTAGCTCGAAAAGAGCGATCTCGATGATTCAGCATACTTCGGACAGAAGTCTTACCAAGTTTATCGCAGAAAATGCATATCTCAGCTTGAAACCCCTCGAAAACCAAGATATCACCTGTTCTGCATATCCAACGAACTGTGGAGTGGTGAAAACCCTAGAAAACGAGATTCTCGCATTAAATAGCTCGAAAAGTACGATCTCGATGACTCTGCACCCTTCGGACAGAAGTCTCACCAAGATTATCGCAGAAAATGCATATCTGAGCTTGAAACCCCTCGAAAACCAAGATATCACCTGTTCTGCATATCCAACGAACTGTGGAGTGGTGAAAACCCCAGAAAACGTGGTTCTCGCATTAAATAGCTCGAAAAGTACGATCTCGATGACTCCGCACCCTTCGGACAGAAGTCTCACCAAGATTATCGTAAAAAATGCATATCTCAGCTTGAAACCCCACGAAAACCAAGATATCTCCGGTTCTGCATGTCTAACGTACTGTTGAGTGGTGAATACACCAGAAAACGTGTTTCTCGCATGAAATAGCTCGAAAAGAGCGATCTAGATGATTCTGCATACTTCTGGCAGAAGAATCACCAAGCTTATCGCAGAAAATGAGTATCTCAGCTGGAAACCCCACGAAAACCAAGTTATCGGCGGCTCTACATATCAAACGCACTGTGGAGTGGTGAAAACACCAGAAAACGTGTTTCTCGCATTAACTAGCTCTAAAAGAGCGTTCTCGATGATTCTGCATACTTCTCATAGATGAAACACCAAGATTATCGCTGAAAATGCATATTTCAGCTGGAAACCCCACGAAAACCAAGTTATCGCCGGTTCTGCATATCAAACGCGCTGTGGGGTGGTAATAACACCAGATAACGTGTTTCTCGCATTAAATAGCTCGAAACGAGCGATCTCGATGATTAAGCATACTTCGGTCAGAAGTCTCACCAAGATTATCGCAGAAAATGCATATCTCAGCTGGAAACACCACGAAAATCAAGATATCGCCGGTTCTGCATATCATACGCACTGTGGAATGTTGAAAACACCAGATAACGTGTTTCTCACATTAAATAGCACGAATAGAGCGATCTCGATGATTAAGCATACTTCGGACAGAAGTCTCACCAAGATTATCGTAAAAAATGCATATCTCAGCTTGAAACCCCACGAAAACAAGATATCTCCTGTTCTGCATATCCAACGAACTGTGGAGTGGTGCAAACCCCAGATAACGTGCTTCTCGCATTAAATAGCTCGAAACGAGCGATCTCGATGATTAAGCATACTTCGGACAGAAGTCTCACCAAGATAATCGCAGAAATTGCATATCTCAGCTTCAAACCCCACGAAAACCAAGATATCGTCGGTTCTGCATACCATACGCACTGTGGAGTCGGGAATACACCAGAAAACGCGTTTCTCGCATTAAATAGCTCGAAAAGAAGGATCTCGATTATTCTGCATACTTCTGACTGAAGTCTCACCAAGGTTATCGCAGAAAATGCATATCTCAGCTGGAAACCCCACGAAAATCAAGATTTCGCCATTTCTGCATATCAAACGCACTGTGGAGTGGTCAAAACACCAGATAACGTGTTTCTCGCATGAAATAGCTCGAAAAGTGCGATCTAGATGATTCTGCGGACTTCTGACTGATGTATCACCAATATATACGCAGAAAATGCATATCTCAGCTTGAAACCCGACGAAAACCAAGATGTCGCCGGTTCTGCATATCAAACGCACTGTGGAGTGGTGAAAACACCAGATAACGTGTTTCTCGCATTAAATAGCTCGTAAAGAGCGATATCGATGATTCTGCATACTTCGGACAGAAGTCTCACCAATATTATCGCAGAAAATGCATATCTCAGCTTGAAACCCTACCGAAACCAAGATATCTCCGTTTCTGCACGTCAAACGTACTGTGGAGTGGTGAATACACCAGATAACGTGTTTCTCGCATTCAATAGCTCGAAAAGAGCGATCTCGATGACTCTGCATACTTCGGACAGAAGTCTCACCAAGATTATCGCAGAAAATGCATATCTGAGCTTGAAACCCCACGAAAACCAAGATATCGTCGGTTCTGCATACCATACGCACTGTGGAGTGGTGAAAACACCAGATAACGTGCTTCTCGCATTAAACAGCTCGAAACGAGCGATCTCGATGATTAAGCATACTTTGGACAGAAGTCTCACCAAGATTATCGTAAAAAATGCATATCTCAGCTTGAAACCCCACGAAAACCAAGATATCGCTGGTTCTGCATATCATACGCACTGTGGAGTGCTGATAATACCAGATAACGTTTTGTCGCATTAAATAGCTCGAATAGAGCGATCTCGACGATTCTGCATACTTCGGACAGAAGTCTCACCAAGATTATCGTAAAAAATGCATATCTCAGCTTGAAACCCCACGAAAACCAAGATATCGCTGGTTCTGCATATCAAACGCACTGTGGAGTGGTCAAAACACCAGATAACGTGTTTCTCGCATGAAATAGCTCGAAAAGAGCGATCTAGATGATTCTGCGGACTTCTGACTGATGTATCACCAATATATACGCAGAAAATGCATATCTGAGCTTGAAACCCCACGAAAACCAAGATATCGCTGGTTCTGCATATCATACGCACTGTGGAGTGCTGATAATACCAGATAACGTTTTGTCGCATTAAATAGCTCGAATAGAGCGATCTCGATGATTCTGCATACTTCGGACAGAAGTCTCACCAAGATTATCGTAAAAAATGCATATCTCAGCTTGAAACCCCACGAAAACTAAGATATCGCTGGTTCTGCATATCAAACGCACTGTGGAGTGGTGAAAACACCAGATAACGTGTTTCTCGCATTAAATAGGTCCAAAAGTACGATCTCGATGACTCTGCATACTTCGGACAGAAGTCTCACCAAGATTATCGCAGAAAATGCATATCTGAGCTTGAAACCCCACGAAAACCAAGATATCGTCGGTTCTGCATACCATACGCACTGTGGAGTGGTGAAAACACCAGATAACGTGCTTCTCGCATTAAACAGCTCGAAACGAGCGATCTCGATGATTAAGCATACTTTGGACAGAAGTCTCACCAAGATTATCGTAAAAAATGCATATCTCAGCTTGAAACCCCACGAAAACCAAGATATCGCTGGTTCTGCATATCATACGCACTGTGGAGTGCTGATAATACCAGATAACGTTTTGTCGCATTAAATAGCTCGAATAGAGCGATCTCGATGATTCTGCATACTTCGGACAGAAGTCTCACCAAGATTATCGTAAAAAATGCATATCTCAGCTTGAAACCCCACGAAAACCAAGATATCGCTGGTTCTGCATATCAAACGCACTGTGGAGTGGTGAAAACACCAGATAACGTGTTTCTCGCATTAAATAGGTCGAAAAGAGCGATCTCGATGTTTCCGCATACTTCGGACAGAGGTCTCACCAAGATTATCACAGAAAATGCATATATCAGCTTGAAACCCCACGAAAACCAAGATATCGCTGGTTCTGCATATCAAACGCCCTGTGGAGTGCTGAAAACACCATATAACATGTTTCTCGCATTAAATAGCTAGAAAAGTGCGATCTCGATGATTCTGCATACTTCGGACAGAAGTCTCACCAAGATTATCGTAAAAAATGCATATCTCAGCTTGAAACCCCACGAAAACCAAGATATCGCTGGGTCTGCATATCAAACACACTGTGGAGTGGTGAAAACACCAGACAAGGTTTTTCTCGTATTAACTAGCTCGAAAAGAGCGATCTCGATGATTCAGCATACTTCGGACAGAAGTCTCACCAAGTTTATCGCAGAAAATGCATATCTCAGCTTGAAACCCCACGAAAACCAAGATATCTCCTGTTCTGCATATCCAACGAACTGTGGAGTGGTGCAAACCCCAGATAACGTGCTTCTCGCATTAAATAGCTCGAAACGAGCGATCTCGATGATTAAGCATACTTCGGACAGAAGTCTCACCAAGATAATCGCAGAAATTGCATATCTCAGCTTCAAACCCCACGAAAACCAAGATATCGTCGGTTCTGCATACCATACGCACTGTGGAGTCGGGAATACACCAGAAAACGCGTTTCTCGCATTAAATAGCTCGAAAAGAAGGATCTCGATGATTAAGCATACTTCGGACAGAAGTCTCACCAAGATTATCGCAGAAATTGCATATCTCAGCTTGAAACCCCACGAAAACCAAGATATCATTGGTTCTGCATATCAAACGCACTGTGGAGTGGTGAAAACACCAGATAACGTGTTTCTCGCATTAAATAGCTCGTAAAGAGCGATATCGATGATTCTGCATACTTCGGACAGAAGTCTCACCAATATTATCGCAGAAAATGCATATCTCAGCTTGAAACCCTACCGAAACCAAGATATCTCCGTTTCTGCATGTCAAACGTACTGTGGAGTGGTGAATACACCAGATAACGTGTTTCTCGCATTCAATAGCTCGAAAAGAGCGATCTCGATGACTCTGCATACTTCGGACAGAAGTCTCACCAAGATTATCGCAGAAAATGCATATCTGAGCTTGAAACCCCACGAAAACCAAGATATCGCTGGTTCTGCATATCATACGCACTGTGGAGAGCTGATAATACCAGATAACGTTTTGTCGCATTAAATAGCTCGAATAGAGCGATCTCGATGATTCTGCATACTTCGGACAGAAGTCTCACCAAGATTATCGTAAAAAATGCATATCTCAGCTTGAAACCCCACGAAAACTAAGATATCGCTGGTTCTGCATATCAAACGCACTGTGGAGTGGTGAAAACACCAGATAACGTGTTTCTCGCATTAAATAGGTCCAAAAGTACGATCTCGATGACTCTGCATACTTTGGACAGAAGTCTCACCAAGATTATCGCAGAAAATGCATATCTGAGCTTGAAACCCCACGAAAACCAAGATATCGTCGGTTCTGCATACCATACGCACTGTGGAGTGGTGAAAACACCAGATAACGTGCTTCTCGCATTAAACAGCTCGAAACGAGCGATCTCGATGATTAAGCATACTTCGGACAGAAGTCTCACCAAGATTATCGTAAAAAATGCATATCTCAGCTTGAAACCCCACGAAAACCAAGATATCGCTGGTTCTGCATATCATACGCACTGTGGAGTGCTGATAATACCAGATAACGTTTTGTCGCATTAAATAGCTCGAATAGAGCGATCTCGATGATTCTGCATACTTCGGACAGAAGTCTCACCAAGATTATCGTAAAAAATGCATATCTCAGCTTGAAACCCCACGAAAACCAAGATATCGCTGGTTCTGCATATCAAACGCACTGTGGAGTGGTGAAAACACCAGATAACGTGTTTCTCGCATTAAATAGGTCGAAAAGAGCGATCTCGATGTTTCCGCATACTTCGGACAGAGGTCTCACCAAGATTATCACAGAAAATGCATATATCAGCTTGAAACCCCACGAAAACCAAGATATCGCTGGTTCTGCATATCAAACGCCCTGTGGAGTGCTGAAAACACCATATAACATGTTTCTCGCATTAAATAGCTAGAAAAGTGCGATCTCGATGATTCTGCATACTTCGGACAGAAGTCTCACCAAGATTATCGTAAAAAATGCATATCTCAGCTTGAAACCCCACGAAAACCAAGATATCGCTGGGTCTGCATATCAAACGCACTGTGGAGTGGTGAAAACACCAGACAAGGTTTTTCTCGTATTAACTAGCTCGAAAAGAGCGATCTCGATGATTCAGCATACTTCGGACAGAAGTCTCACCAAGTTTATCGCAGAAAATGCATATCTCAGCTTGAAACCCCTCGAAAACCAAGATATCACCTGTTCTGCATATCCAACGAACTGTGGAGTGGTGAAAACCCTAGAAAACGAGATTCTCGCATTAAATAGCTCGAAAAGTACGATCTCGATGACTCTGCACCCTTCGGACAGAAGTCTCACCAAGATTATCGCAGAAAATGCATATCTGAGCTTGAAATCCCACGAAAACCAAGATATCGTCGGTTCTGCATACCATACGCACTGTGGAGTGGTGAAAACACCAGATAACGTGCTTCTTGCATTAAATAGCTCGAAACGAGCGATCTCGATGATTAAGCATACTTCGGACAGAAGTCTCACCAAGATTATCGCAGAAATTGCATATCTCAGCTTGAAACCCCACGAAAACCAAGATATCATTGGTTCTGCATATAAAACGCACTGTGGAGTGCTGGAAACAGCTGATAACGTGTTCCTCACATTAAATAGCTTGAATAGAGCGATCTCGATGATTAAGCATACTTCGGACAGAAGTCTCACCAAGATTATCGTAAAAAATGCATATCTCAGCTTGAAACCCCACGAAAACCAAGATATCGCTGGTTCTGCATATCATACGCACTGTGGAGTGCTGATAATACCAGATAACGTTTTGTCGCATTAAATAGCTCGAATAGAGCGATCTCGATGATTCTGCATACTACGGACAGAAGTCTCACCAAGATTATCGTAAAAAATGCATATCTCAGCTTGAAACCCCACGAAAACCAAGATATCGCTGGGTCTGCATATCAAACGCACTGTGGAGTGGTGAAAACACCAGACAAGGTTTTTCTCGTATTAACTAGCTCGAAAAGAGCGATCTCGATGATTCAGCATACTTCGGACAGAAGTCTCACCAAGTTTATCGCAGAAAATGCATATCTCAGCTTGAAACCCCACGAAAACCAAGATATCTCCGTTTCTGCATGTCAAACGTACTGTGGAGTGGTGAATACACCAGATAACGTGTTTCTCGCATTCAATAGCTCGAAAAGAGCGATCTCGATGATTCTGCATACTTCTGACAGAACACTCACCAAGATTATCGCAGAAAATGCATATCTCAGCTTGAAACCTCACGAAAATCTTGATCTCGCCGGTTCTGTATATCAAACGCACTGTGAACTGGTGAAAACAACCAGATAACGTGCATCTCGCATTAAATAGCTCGAAACGAGCGATCTAGATGATTCTGCATACTTCTGACTGAAGTATCACCAATATTATCGCAGAAAATGCATATCTCAGCTTGAAACCGGACGAAAACCAATATGTCGCCGGTTCTGCATATCAAACGCACTGTGGAGTAGTCAAAACACCAGAAAACTTGTTTTTTCGCATTAAAAATCTCGAAACGAGAGACCTAGATGATTCTGCATACTTCTGACTGAAGTCTCACCAATATTATCGCAGAAAATGCATATCTCAGCTTGAAACCCTACCGAAACCAAGATATCTCCGTTTCTGCATGGCAAACGGACTGTGGAGTGGCGAATACACCAGATAACGTGTTTCTGGCATTAAATAGCTCGAAAAGTGCGATCTAGATGATTCTGCATACTGCTGACAGAAGACTCACCAAGATTATCGCAGAAAATGCATATCTCAGCTTGAAACCCGTCGAAAACCAAGATGTCGCTGGTTCTGCATATCAAACGAACTGTGGAGTGGTGAAAACACCAGATAACGTGTTTCTCGCGTTAAATAGCTCGTAAAGAGCGATATCGATGATTCTGCATACTTCGGACAGAAGTCTCACCAATATTATCGCAGAAAATGCATATCTCAGCTTGAAACCCTACCGAAACCAAGATATCTCCGTTTCTGCATGTCAAACGTACTGTGGAGTGGTGAATACACCAGATAACGTGTTTCTCGCATTCAATAGATCGAAAAGAGCGATCTCGATGATTCAGCATACTTCGGACAGAAGTCTCACCAAGATTATCGCAGAAATTGCATATCTCAGCTTGAAACCCCACGAAAACCAAGATATCATTGGTTCTGCATATAAAACGCACTGTGGAGTGCTGGAAACAGCTGATAACGTGTTCCTCACATTAAATAGCTTGAATAGAGCGATCTCGATGATTAAGCATACTTCGGACAGAAGTCTCACCAAGATTATCGTAAAAAATGCATATCTCAGCTTGAAACCCCACGAAAACCAAGATATCGCTGGTTCTGCATATCATACGCACTGTGGAGTGCTGATAATACCAGATAACGTTTTGTCGCATTAAATAGCTCGAATAGAGCGATCTCGATGATTCTGCATACTACGGACAGAAGTCTCACCAAGATTATCGTAAAAAATGCATATCTCAGCTTGAAACCCCACGAAAACCAAGATATCGCTGGGTCTGCATATCAAACGCACTGTGGAGTGGTGAAAACACCAGACAAGGTTTTTCTCGTATTAACTAGCTCGAAAAGAGCGATCTCGATGATTCAGCATACTTCGGACAGAAGTCTCACCAAGTTTATCGCAGAAAATGCATATCTCAGCTTGAAACCCCACGAAAACCAAGATATCTCCGTTTCTGCATGTCAAACGTACTGTGGAGTGGTGAATACACCAGATAACGTGTTTCTCGCATTCAATAGCTCGAAAAGAGCGATCTCGATGATTCTGCATACTTCTGACAGAACACTCACCAAGATTATCGCAGAAAATGCATATCTCAGCTTGAAACCTCACGAAAATCTTGATCTCGCCGGTTCTGTATATCAAACGCACTGTGAACTGGTGAAAACAACCAGATAACGTGCATCTCGCATTAAATAGCTCGAAACGAGCGATCTAGATGATTCTGCATACTTCTGACTGAAGTATCACCAATATTATCGCAGAAAATGCATATCTCAGCTTGAAACCGGACGAAAACCAAGATGTCGCCGGTTCTGCATATCAAACGCACTGTGGAGTAGTCAAAACACCAGAAAACTTGTTTTTTCGCATTAAAAATCTCGAAACGAGAGACCTAGATGATTCTGCATACTTCTGACTGAAGTCTCACCAATATTATCGCAGAAAATGCATATCACAGCTTGAACCCCGACCGAAACCAAGATATCTCCGTTTCTGCATGTCAAACGTTCTGTGGAGTGTTGAATACACCAGAAAACGTGTTTCTGGCATTAAATAGCTCGAAACGAGCGATCTAGATGATTCTGCATACTTCTGACTGAAGTATCACCAATATTATCGCAGAAAATGCATATCTCAGCTTGAAACCGGACGAAAACCAAGATGTCGCCGGTTCTGCATATCAAACGCACTGTGGAGTAGTCAAAACACCAGAAAACTTGTTTTTTCGCATTAAAAATCTCGAAACGAGAGACCTAGATGATTCTGCATACTTCTGACTGAAGTCTCACCAATATTATCGCAGAAAATGCATATCACAGCTTGAAACCCTACCGAAACCAAGATATCTCCGTTTCTGCATGGCAAACGTACTGTGGAGTGGCGAATACACCAGATAACGTGTTTCTGGCATTAAATAGCTCGAACAGTGCGATCTAGATGATTCTGCATACTGCTGACAGAAGACTCACCAAGATTATCGCAGAAAATGCATATCTCAGCTTGAAACCCGTCGAAAACCAAGATGTCGCTGGTTCTGCATATCAAACGAACTGTGGAGTGGTGAAAACACCAGATAACGTGTTTCTCGCGTTAAATAGCTCGTAAAGAGCGATATCGATGATTCTGCATACTTCGGACAGAAGTCTCACCAATATTATCGCAGAAAATGCATATCTCAGCTTGAAACCCTACCGAAACCAAGATATCTCCGTTTCTGCATGTCAAACGTACTGTGGAGTGGTGAATACACCAGATAACGTGTTTCTCGCATTCAATAGATCGAAAAGAGCGATCTCGATGATTCTGCATACTTCTGACAGAACACTCACCAAGATTATCGCAGAAAATGCATATCTCAGCTTGAAACCTCACGAAATCCAAGGTATCTCCGGTTCTGCACATCAAACGTACTGTGGAGTGGTGAAAACACCAGAAAACGTGTTTCTGGCGTTAAAAAGCTCGAAAAGTGCGATCTAGATGATTCTGCATACTTCTGACTGAAGTCTCACCAAGATTATCGCAGAAAATGCATATCTCAGCTGGAAACCCCACGAAAATCAAGATTTCGCCATTTCTGCATATCAAACGCACTGTGGAGTGGTCAAAACACCAGATAACGTGTTTCTCGCATTAAATAGCTCGAAAAGAGCGATCTAGATGATTCTGCATACTTCTGGCAGAAGACTCACCAAGCTTATCGCAGAAAATGAGTATCTCAGCTGGAAACCCCACGAAAACCAAGTTATCGGCGGCTCTACATATCAAACGCACTGTGGAGTGGTGAAAACACCAGAAAACGTGTTTCTCGCATTAACTAGCTCTAAAAGAGCGTTCTCGATGATTCTGCATACTTCTCATAGATGAAACACCAAGATTATCGCTGAAAATGCATATTTCAGCTGGAAACCCCACGAAAACCAAGTTATCGCCGGTTCTGCATATCAAACGCGCTGTGGGGTGGTGAAAACACCAGATAACGTGTTTCTCGCATTAAATAGCTCGAAACGAGCGATCTCGATGATTAAGCATACTTCGGTCAGAAGTCTCACCAAGATTATCGCAGAAAATGCATATCTCAGCTGGAAACACCACGAAAATCAAGATATCGCCGGTTCTGCATATTAAACGCACTGTGGAATGTTGAAAACACCAGATAACGTGTTTCTCACATTAAATAGCTCGAATAGAGCGATCTCGATGATTAAGCATACTTCCGACAGAAGTCTCACCAAGATTATGGTAAAAAATGCATATCTCAGCTTGAAACCCCACGAAAACCAAGATATCTCCTGTTCTGCGTATCCAACGAACTGTGGAGTGGTGCAAACCCCAGAAAACGTGCTTCTCGCATTAAATAGCTCGAAACGAGCGATCTCGATGATTAAGCATACTTCGGACAGAAGTCTCACCAAGATTATCGCAGAAATTGCATATCTCAGCTTCAAACCCCACGAAAACCAAGATATCGTCGGTTCTGCATACCATACGCACTGTGGAGTGGTGAAAACACCAGATAACGTGCTTCTCGCATTAAATAGCTCGAAACGAGCGATCTCGATGATTAAGCATACTTCGGACAGAAGTCTCACCAAGATTATCGCAGAAATTGCATATCTCAGCTTGAAACCTCACGAAAATCTTGATCTCGCCGGTTCTGTATATCAAACGCACTGTGAACTGGTGAAAACAACCAGATAACGTGCATCTCGCATTAAATAGCTCGAAACGAGCGATCTAGATGATTCTGCATACTTCTGACAGAACACTCACCAAGATTATCGCAGAAAATGCATATCTCAGCTTGAAACCTCACGAAATCCAAGGTATCTCCGGTTCTGCACATCAAACGTACTGTGGAGTGGTGAAAACACCAGAAAACGTGTTTCTGGCGTTAAAAAGCTCGAAAAGTGCGATCTAGATGATTCTGCATACTTCTGACTGAAGTCTCACCAAGATTATCGCAGAAAATGCATATCTCAGCTGGAAACCCCACGAAAATCAAGATTTCGCCATTTCTGCATATCAAACGCACTGTGGAGTGGTCAAAACACCAGATAACGTGTTTCTCGCATTAAATAGCTCGAAAAGAGCGATCTAGATGATTCTGCATACTTCTGGCAGAAGACTCACCAAGCTTATCGCAGAAAATGAGTATCTCAGCTGGAAACCCCACGAAAACCAAGTTATCGGCGGCTCTACATATCAAACGCACTGTGGAGTGGTGAAAACACCAGAAAACGTGTTTCTCGCATTAACTAGCTCTAAAAGAGCGTTCTCGATGATTCTGCATACTTCTCATAGATGAAACACCAAGATTATCGCTGAAAATGCATATTTCAGCTGGAAACCCCACGAAAACCAAGTTATCGCCGGTTCTGCATATCAAACGCGCTGTGGGGTGGTGAAAACACCAGATAACGTGTTTCTCGCATTAAATAGCTCGAAACGAGCGATCTCGATGATTAAGCATACTTCGGTCAGAAGTCTCACCAAGATTATCGCAGAAAATGCATATCTCAGCTGGAAACACCACGAAAATCAAGATATCGCCGGTTCTGCATATTAAACGCACTGTGGAATGTTGAAAACACCAGATAACGTGTTTCTCACATTAAATAGCTCGAATAGAGCGATCTCGATGATTAAGCATACTTCCGACAGAAGTCTCACCAAGATTATGGTAAAAAATGCATATCTCAGCTTGAAACCCCACGAAAACCAAGATATCTCCTGTTCTGCGTATCCAACGAACTGTGGAGTGGTGCAAACCCCAGAAAACGTGCTTCTCGCATTAAATAGCTCGAAACGAGCGATCTCGATGATTAAGCATACTTCGGACAGAAGTCTCACCAAGATTATCGCAGAAATTGCATATCTCAGCTTCAAACCCCACGAAAACCAAGATATCGTCGGTTCTGCATACTATACGCACTGTGGAGTGGTGAAAACACCAGATAACGTGCTTCTCGCATTAAATAGCTCGAAACGAGCGATCTCGATGATTAAGCATACTTCGGACAGAAGTCTCACCAAGATTATCGCAGAAATTGCATATCTCAGCTTGAAACCTCACGAAAATCTTGATCTCGCCGGTTCTGTATATCAAACGCACTGTGAACTGGTGAAAACAACCAGATAACGTGCATCTCGCATTAAATAGCTCGAAACGAGCGATCTAGATGATTCTGCATACTACTGACTGAAGTATCACCAATATTATCGCAGAAAATGCATATCTCAGCTTGAAACCGGACGAAAACCAAGATGTCGCCGGTTCTGCATATCAAACGCACTGTGGAGTGGTCAAAACACCAGAAAACTTGTTTTTTCGCATTAAACATCTCGAAACGAGAGATCTAGATGATTCTGCATACTTCTGACTGAAGTCTCACCAATATTATCGCAGAAAATGCATATCTCAGCTTGAAACCCTACCGAAACCAAGATATCTCCGTTTCTGCATGTCAAACGTACTGTGGAGTGGTGAGTACACCAGATAACGTGTTTCTGGCATTAAATAGCTCGAAAAGTGCGATCTAGATGATTCAGCATACTGCTGACAGAAGACTCACCAAGATTATCGCAGAAAATGCATATCTCAGCTGGAAACACCACGAAAATCAAGATATCTCCGGTTCTGCATGTCAAACGTACTGTGGAGTCGGGAATACACCAGAAAACGCGTTTCTCGCATTAAATAGCTCGAAAACAAGGATCTCGATTATTCTGCATACTTCTGACTGAAGTCTCACCAAGATTATCGCAGAAAATGCATATCTCAGCTGGACACCCCACGAAAATCAAGATTTCGCCATTTCTGCATATCAAACGCACTGTGGAGTGGTCAAAACACCAGATAACGTGTTTCTCGCATTAAATAGTTCGAAAAGAGCGATCTAGATGATTCTGCAGACTTCTGGCTGAAGTATCACCAATATATACGCAGAAAATGCATATCTCAGCTTGAAACCCGACGAATACCAAGATGTCGCCGGTTCTGCATACCAAACGCACTGTGGAGTGGTGAAAACACCAGATAACGTGTTTCTCGCATTAAATAGCTCGTAAAGAGCGATATCGATGATTCTGCATACTTCGGACAGAAGTCTCACCAATATTATCGCAGAAAATGCATATCTCAGCTTGAAACCCTACCGAAACCAAGATATCTCCGTTTCTGCATGTCAAACGTACTGTGGAGTGGTGAATACACCAGATAACGTGTTTCTCGCATTCAATAGCTCGAAAAGAGCGATCTCGATGATTCTGCATACTGCTGACAGAAGACTCACCAAGATTATCGCAGAAAATGCATATCTCAGCTGGAAACACCACGAAAATCAAGATATCTCCGGTTCTGCATGTCAAACGTACTGTGGAGTCGGGAATACACCAGAAAACGCGTTTCTCGCATTAAATAGCTCGAAAAGTGCGATCTCGATTATTCTGCATACTTCGGACAGAAGTCTCACCAAGATTATCGCAGAAAATGCATATTTCAGCTGGAAACCCCACGAAAACCAAGTTATCGGCGGCCCTTCATATCAAACGTACTGTGGAGTGGTGAAAACACCAGAAAACGTGTTTCTTTCATTAAGTAGCTCGAAAAGAGCGTTCTCGAAGGTACTGCATACTTCTGACAGAAGTCTCACAAAGATTATCGTAGAAAATGCATATCTCAGCTTGAAACTTCACGAAAATCAAGATTTCGCCGGTTCTGCATATCAAACGCACTGTGGAGTGGTGAATACACCAGAAAACGTGTTTCTCGTATTAAATAGCTCGAAACGAGCGATCTAGATCATTCTGCATACTTCTGACTGAAGTCTCACCAATATTATCGCAGAAAATGCATATCTCAGCTTGAAACCCTACCGAAACCGAGCTATCTCCGTTTCTGCATGTCAAACGTACTGTGGAGTGGTAAATACACCAGAAAACTTGTTTTTTCGCATTAAATTGTTCGAAACGAGCGACCTAGATGATTCTGCATACTTCTGACAGAAGTCTCACCAATATTATCGCAGAAAATGCATATCTCAACTTGAAACCAGACGAAATCCAAGATGTCGCCGGTTCTGCATATCAAACGCACTATGGAGTGGTGAAAACAACCAGAAAACTTGTTTTTTCGCATTAAATAGCTCGAAACCAGCGATCTAGATGATTCTGCATACTTCTGACTGAAGTCTCACCAATATTATCGCAGAAAATGCATATCTCAGCTTGAAACCCCACGAAAACCAAGATTTCGCCGGTTCTGTATATCAAACGCACTGTGGAGCGGTGAATACACCAGAAAACGTGTTTCTCGCATTAAATAGCTCGAAACGAGCGATCTAGATGATTCTGTATACTTCTGACAGAAGACTCGCCAAGATTATCGCAGAAAATGCATATCTCAGCTGGAAGCACCACGAAAATCAAGATAACGCCGGTTCTGCGTATCAAACGCATTGTGGCATGTTGAAAACACCAGAAAACTTGTTTTTTTAGCATTAAATAGCTCGAAACGAGCGATCTAGATGATTCTGCATACTTCTGACTGAAGTCTCACCAATATTATCGCAGAAAATGCATATCTCAGCTAGAAACCTCACGAAAATCAAGATGTCGCCGGGTCTGCATATCAAACGCACTATGGAGTGGTGAAAACAACCAGAAAACTTGTTTTTTCGCATTAAATAGCTCGAAACCAGCGATCTAGATGATTCTGCATACTTCTGACTGAAGTCTCACCAATATTATCGCAGAAAATGCATATCTCAGCTTGAAACCCCACGAAAACCAAGATTTCGCCGGTTCTGTATATCAAACGCACTGTGGAGTGGTGAATACACCAGATAACGTGTTTCTAGCATTAAATAGCTCGAAACGAGCGATCTAGATGATTCTGCATACTTCTTACTGAAGTCTCACCAAGAATATCGCAGAAAATGCATATCTCAGCTGGAAGCACCACGAAAATCAAGATATCGCCGGTTCTGCGTATCAAACGCATTGTGGCATGTTGAAAACACCAGAAAACTTGTTTTTTTAGCATTAAATAGCTCGAAACGAGCGATCTAGATGATTCTGCATACTTCTGACTGAAGTCTCACCAATATTATCGCAGAAAATGCATATCTCAGCTAGAAACCTCACGAAAATCAAGATGTCGCCGGGTCTGCATATCAAACGCACTATGGAGTGGTGAAAACAACCAGAAAACTTGTTTTTTCGCATTAAATAGCTCGAAACCAGCGATCTAGATGATTCTGCATACTTCTGACTGAAGTCTCACCAATATTATCGCAGAAAATGCATATCTCAGCTTGAAACCCCACGAAAACCAAGATTTCGCCGGTTCTGTATATCAAACGCACTGTGGAGTGGTGAAAACAACCAGATAACGTGTATCTCGCATTAAATAGCTCGAAACGAGCGATCTAAATGATTCTGCATACTTCTGACTGAAGTATCACCAATATTATCGCAGAAAATGCATATCTCAGCTTGAAACCCGACGAAAACCAAGATGTCGCCGGTTCTGCATATCAAACGCACTGTGGAGTGGTGAATACACCAGAAAACGTGTTTCTCGCATTAAATAGCTCGAAACGAGCGATCTAGATGATTCTGTATACTTCTGACAGAAGACTCGCCAAGATTATCGCAGAAAATGCATATCTCAGCTGGAAACACCACGAAAACCAAGATATCGTCGGTTCTGCATATCAAACGCCCTGTGGAGTGATAAAAACACCAGATAACGTGTTTCTCGCATTAACTAGCTCGAAAAGAGAGTTCTCGATGATTCTGCATACTTCTCATAGATGAAACACCAAGATTATCGCAGAAAATGCATATTTCAGCTGGAAATCCCACGAAAACCAAGTTATCGGCGGCTCTACATATCAAACGCACTGTGGAGTGGTCAAAACACCAGATAACGTGTTTCTCGCATTAAATAGCTCGAATAGAGCGATATCGATGATACTGCAAACTTCGTAAGGAAGTCTCACCAATATAATCGCAAAAAATGCATATCTCAGCTAGAAACCTCACGAAAATCAAGATGTCGCCCGTTCTGCATATCAAACGCACTATGGAGTGATGAAAACAACCAGATAACGTGTTTCTCGCATTAAATAGCTCGAAACGAGCGATCTAGATGATTCTGCATACTTCTGACTGATGTCTCACCAAGAATATCGCAGAAAATGCATATCTCAGCTGGAAGCACCACGAAAATCAGATATCGCCGGTTCTGCATATCAAACGCATTGTGGAATGTTGAAAACACCAGAAAACTTGTTTTTTCGCATTAAATAGCTCGAAACGAGCGATCTAGATGATTCTGCATACTTCTGACTGAAGTCTCACCAATATTATCGCAGAAAATTCATATCTCAGCTAGAAACCTCACGAAAATCAAGATGTCGCCGGGTCTGCATATCAAACGCACTATGGAGTGGTGAAAACAACCAGAAAACTTGTTTTTTCGCATTAAATAGCTCGAACCCAGCGATCTAGATGTTTCTGCATACTTCTGACTGAAGTCTCACCAATATTATCGCAGAAAATGCATATCTCAGCTTGAAACCCCACGAAAACCAAGATATCGCCGGTTCTGCATATCAAACGCACTGTGGGGTGGTGAAAACACCAGATAACGTGTTTCTCGCATTAAATTGCTCGAAAAGTGCGATCTCGATTATTCTGCATACTTCTGGCAGAAGACTCACCAAGCTTATCGCAGAAAATGCATATCTCAGCTGGAAACACCACGAAAATCAAGATATCTCCGGTTCAGCATATCAAACGCACTGTGGAATGTTGAAAACACCAGAAAACTGGTTTTTTCGCATTAAATAGCTCGAAAAGTGCGATCTCGATTATTCTGCATACTTCTGACTGAAATCTCACCAAGATTATCGCAGAAAATGCATATCTCAGCTGGAAACACCACGAAAACCAAGTTATCGGCGGCTCTACATGTCAAACTCACTATGGAGTGGTCAAAACACCAGAAAACTTGTTTTTTTGCATTAAATAGCTCGAAAAGAGAGTTCTAGATGATTCTGCACACTTCTGACTGAAGTCTCACCAATATTATCGCAGAAAATGCATATCTCAGCTTGAAACCCCACGAAAACCAAGATATCGCCGGTTCTGCATATCAAACCCACTGTGGGGTGGTGAAAACACCAGATAACGTGTTTCTCGCATTAAATCGCTCGAAAAGTGCGATCTCGATTATTCTGCATACTTCGGACAGAAGTCTCACCAAGATTATCGCAGAAAATGCATATTTCAGCTGGAAACCCCACGAAAACCAAGTTATCGGCGGCCCTACATATCAAACGTACTGTGGAGTGGTGAAAACACCAGAAAACGTGTTTCTTTCATTAAGTAGCTCGAAAAGAGCGTTCTCGAAGGTTCTGCATACTTCTGACAGAAGTCTCACAAAGATTATCGTAAAAAATGCATATCTCAGCTTGCAACCTCACGAAAATCAAGATCTCGCCGGTTCTGTATATCAAACGCCCTGTGGAGTGGTGAAAACAACCAGATAACGTGTATCTCGCATTAAATAGCTCGAAACGAGCGATCTAAATGATTCTGCATACTTCTGACTGAAGTATCACCAATATTATCGCAGAAAATGCAGATCTCATCTTGAAACCCGACGAAAACCAAGATGTCGCCGGTTTTGCATATCAAACGCACTGTGGAGTGGCCCAAACACCAGAAAACTGTTTTTTTCGCATCTAATAGCTCGAAACGAGCGATCTAGATCATTCTGCATACTTCTGACTGAAGTCTCACCAATATTATCGCAGAAAATGCATATCTCAGCTTGAAACCCTACCGAAACCAAGCTATCTCCGTTTCTGCATGTCAAACGTACTGTGGAGTGGTAAATACACCAGAAAACTTGTTTTTTCGCATTAAACTGTTCGAAACGAGCGATCTAGATGATTCTGCATACTTCTGACAGAAGTCTCACCAATATTATCGCAGAAAATGCATATCTCAACTTGAAACCAGACGAAATCCAAGATGTCGCCGGTTCTGCATAGCAAACGCACTGTGGAGTGGTCAATACACCAGATAACGTGTTTCTCGCACTAAATAGCTCGAAACGAGCGATCTAGATGATTCTGCATACTTCTGACTGAAGTCTCACCAATATTATCGCAGAAAATGCATATCTCAGCTTGAAACCCCACGAAAACCAAGATATCGCCGGTTCTGCATATCAAACCCACTGTGGGGTGGTGAAAACACCAGATAACGTGTTTCTCGCATTAAATCGCTCGAAAAGTGCGATCTCGATTATTCTGCATACTTCGGACAGAAGTCTCACCAAGATTATCGCAGAAAATGCATATTTCAGCTGGAAACCCCACGAAAACCAAGTTATCGGCGGCCCTACATATCAAACGTACTGTGGAGTGGTGAAAACACCAGAAAACGTGTTTCTTTCATTAAGTAGCTCGAAAAGAGCGTTCTCGAAGGTTCTGCATACTTCTGACAGAAGTCTCACAAAGATTATCGTAAAAAATGCATATCTCAGCTTGCAACCTCACGAAAATCAAGATCTCGCCGGTTCTGTATATCAAACGCCCTGTGGAGTGGTGAAAACAACCAGATAACGTGTATCTCGCATTAAATAGCTCGAAACGAGCGATCTAAATGATTCTGCATACTTCTGACTGAAGTATCACCAATATTATCGCAGAAAATGCAGATCTCATCTTGAAACCCGACGAAAACCAAGATGTCGCCGGTTTTGCATATCAAACGCACTGTGGAGTGGCCCAAACACCAGAAAACTGTTTTTTTCGCATCTAATAGCTCGAAACGAGCGATCTAGATCATTCTGCATACTTCTGACTGAAGTCTCACCAATATTATCGCAGAAAATGCATATCTCAGCTTGAAACCCTACCGAAACCAAGCTATCTCCGTTTCTGCATGTCAAACGTACTGTGGAGTGGTAAATACACCAGAAAACTTGTTTTTTCGCATTAAACTGTTCGAAACGAGCGATCTAGATGATTCTGCATACTTCTGACAGAAGTCTCACCAATATTATCGCAGAAAATGCATATCTCAACTTGAAACCAGACGAAATCCAAGATGTCGCCGGTTCTGCATAGCAAACGCACTGTGGAGTGGTCAATACACCAGATAACGTGTTTCTCGCACTAAATAGCTCGAAACGAGCGATCTAGATGATTCTGCATACTTCTGACTGAAGTATCACCAATATTATCGCAGAAAATGCATATCTCAGCTTGAAACCCTACCGAAACCAAGATATCTCCGTTTCTGCATGTCAAACGTACTGTGGAGTGGTGAATACACCAGATAACGTGTTTCTAGCATTAAATAGCTCGAAAAGAGCGATCTAGATGATTCTGCATACTGCTGACAGAAGACACACCAAGATTATCGCAGAAAATGCATATCTCAGCTGGAAACAACACGAAAATCAAGATATCGACGGTTCTGCATATAAACCGCACTGTGGAATATTGAAAAAACCAGAAAACTTGTTTTTTCGCATTAAATAGCTCGAAACGAGCGATCTAGAGGATTCTGCATACTTCTGACTGAAGTCTCACGAATATTATCGCAGAAAATGCATATCTCAGCTTGAAACCTCACGAAAATCAAGACCTCGCCGGTTCTGTATATCAAACGCACTGTAGGGTAGTGAAACACCAGAAAACGTGTTTCTCGCATTAACTAGCTCGAAAAGAGCGTTCTCGATGATTCTGCATACTTCTCATAGATGAAACACCAAGATTATCGCAGAAAATGCATATCTCAGCTGGAAACCCCACGAAAACCAAGATATCGCCGGTTCTGCATATCAGACGCACCGTGGAGTGGCGAAAACACCAGGAAACGTGTTACTCGCATTAACTAGCTCGAAAAGTGCGTTCTGGATGATTCTGCATACTTCTCATAGATGAAACACAAAGATTATCGCAGGAAATACATATTTCAGCTGGAAACCCCACGAAAAAATTAAGTTATCGGCAGCTCTACATATCAAACGCACTGTGGATTGGTCAAAACACCAGATAACGTGTTTCTCGCATAAAATAGCTCGTAAAGAGCGATATCGATGATACTGCATACTTCGGACAGAAGTCTCACCAATATAATCGCAGAAAATGCATATCTCAGCTTGAAACCTCACGCAACTCAAGATGTCGCCGGTTCTGCATATCAAACGCACTGTGGTGTGGTGAAAACAACCAGATAACGTGTTTCTCGCATTAAATAGCTCGAAACGAGCGATCTAGATGATTCTGCATACTTCTGACTAAAGCCTGACCAAGATTATCGCAGAAAATGCATATCTCAGCTTGAAACACCACCGAAACCAAGATATCACCGTTTCTGCATGTCAAACGTACTGTGGAGTGGTAAATACACCAGAAAACTTGTTTTTTCGCATTAAATTGTTCGAAACGAGAGATCTAGATGATTCTGCATACTTCTGACAGAAGTCTCACCAATATTATCGCAGAAAATGCATATCTCAACTTGAAACCAGACGAAATCCAAGATGTCGCCGGTTCTGCATAGCAAACGCACTGTGGAATTGTCAATACACCAGATAACGTATTTCTCCCACTAAATAGCTCGAAACGAGCGATCTAGATGATTATGCATACTTCTGACAGTACACTCACCAAGATTATCGCAGAAAATGCATATCTCAGCTGGAAACACCACGAAAATCAAGATATCGCCGGTTCGGCATATCAAACGCACTGTGGAATGTTGAAAACACGAGAAAACTTGTTTTTTCGCGTTAAATAGCTCGAAACGAGCGATCTAGATGATTCTGCATACTTCTGACTGAAGTCTCACCAATATTATCGCAGAAAATGCATATCTCAGCTAGAAACCTCACGAAAATCAAGATGTCGCCCGTTCTGCATATCAAACGCACTATGGAGTGATGAAAACAACCAGATAACGTGTTTCTCGCATTAAATAGCTCGAAACGAGCGATCTAGATGATTCTGCATACTTCTGACTGAAGTCTCACCAAGAATATCGCAGAAAATGCATATCTCAGCGGGAAGCACCACGAAAACCAGGATATCGTCGGTTCTGCACATCATACGCACTGTGGAGTGGTGAAAACACCAGATAACGTGTTTCTCGCATTATGTAGCTCGAAACGAGCGATCTCGATGATTAAGCATACTTCGGACAGAAGTCTCACCAAGATTATCGCAGAAAATGCATATCTCAGCTTGAAACCCCACGAAAACCAAGATTTCGCTGGTTCTGCATATCAAACGCACTGTGGAGTGGTGAAAACACCAGATAACGTGTTTCTCGCATCAAATAGTTCGAAAAGATCGATCTCGATGCTTCTGCATACTACGGACAGAGGTCTCACTAAGATTATCGCAGAAAATGCATATCTCAGCTTGAAACCCCACGAAAACCAAGATATCTCCGGTTCTGCACATCCAACGAACTGTGGTGTGGTGAAAACCCCAGAAAACGTGTTTCTCGCTTTAAATAGCTCGAAAAGAGCGCTCTTGATGTTTCTGCATACTTCTGACAGAAGTCTCACCAATATTATCGTAGAAAATGCATATCTCAGCTTGAATCCCCACGAAAACCAGGATATCGCTGGTTCTGCACATCAAACGCACTGTGGAGTGGTGAAAACAACCAGATAACGAGTTTCTTGCATTAAATAGCTCGAAACGAGCGATCTAGATGATTCTGCATGCTGCGGACAGAAGTCCTCCAAATATTATCGCAGAAAATGCATATCTCAGCTTGAAACCCGACGAAAACCAAAATATCTCCGGTTCTGCATATCCAACGCACTGTGGAGTGGTGAAAACACCAGATGACGTGTTTCTCGCATTAAATAGCTCGAAAAGAGCGATCTAGATGATTCAGCATACTTCGGACAGAAGTCTCACCAAGATTATCGCAGAAAATGCATAACTCAGCTTGAATCCCCACGAAAACCAAGATATCGCAGGTACTGCATATCAAACGCTCTGTGGAGTGGTGAAAACCCCAGAAAACGAGTTTCTCGCATTAAATAGCTCGAAAAGAGCGCTCTCGATGTTTCTGCATACTTCGGACAGATGTCTCACAAAGCTTATCGTAGAAAATGCATATCTCAGTTTGAAACCCCACGAAAACCAAGATATCGCTGGTACTGCATATCAAACGCACTGTGGAGTGGTGAAAACACTGGGTATGGTTTTTCTCGCATTAACCAGCTCGAAAAGAGCGATCTCGATGATTCAGCATACTTCTGACTGAAGTCTCACCAATATTATCGCAGAAAATGCATATCTCAGCTTGAAACCCTACCGAAACCAAGCTATCTCCGTTTCTGCATGTCAAACGTACTGTGGAGTGGTAAATACACCAGAAAACTTGTTTTTTCGCATTAAACTGTTCGAAACGAGCGATCTAGATGATTCTGCATACTTCTGACAGAAGTCTCACCAATATTATCGCAGAAAATGCATATCTCAACTTGAAACCAGACGAAATCCAAGATGTCGCCGGTTCTGCATAGCAAACGCACTGTGGAGTGGTCAATACACCAGATAACGTGTTTCTCGCACTAAATAGCTCGAAACGAGCGATCTAGATGATTCTGCATACTTCTGACTGAAGTATCACCAATATTATCGCAGAAAATGCATATCTCAGCTTGAAACCCTACCGAAACCAAGATATCTCCGTTTCTGCATGTCAAACGTACTGTGGAGTGGTGAATACACCAGATAACGTGTTTCTAGCATTAAATAGCTCGAAAAGAGCGATCTAGATGATTCTGCATACTGCTGACAGAAGACACACCAAGATTATCGCAGAAAATGCATATCTCAGCTGGAAACAACACGAAAATCAAGATATCGACGGTTCTGCATATAAACCGCACTGTGGAATATTGAAAAAACCAGAAAACTTGTTTTTTCGCATTAAATAGCTCGAAACGAGCGATCTAGAGGATTCTGCATACTTCTGACTGAAGTCTCACGAATATTATCGCAGAAAATGCATATCTCAGCTTGAAACCTCACGAAAATCAAGACCTCGCCGGTTCTGTATATCAAACGCACTGTAGGGTAGTGAAACACCAGAAAACGTGTTTCTCGCATTAACTAGCTCGAAAAGAGCGTTCTCGATGATTCTGCATACTTCTCATAGATGAAACACCAAGATTATCGCAGAAAATGCATATCTCAGCTGGAAACCCCACGAAAACCAAGATATCGCCGGTTCTGCATATCAGACGCACCGTGGAGTGGCGAAAACACCAGGAAACGTGTTACTCGCATTAACTAGCTCGAAAAGTGCGTTCTGGATGATTCTGCATACTTCTCATAGATGAAACACAAAGATTATCGCAGAAAATACATATTTCAGCTGGAAACCCCACGAAAACTAAGTTATCGGCAGCTCTACATATCA
The DNA here is from genome assembly GCA_951804975.1 of Anthophora plumipes. Classification (NCBI taxonomy): domain Eukaryota; kingdom Metazoa; phylum Arthropoda; class Insecta; order Hymenoptera; family Apidae; genus Anthophora; species Anthophora plumipes. The sequence goes on from CATORF010000419.1 coordinate 1,155,318, forward strand.
AACGCACTGTGGATTGGTCAAAACACCAGATAACGTGTTTCTCGCATAAAATAGCTCGTAAAGAGCGATATCGATGATACTGCATACTTCGGACAGAAGTCTCACCAATATAATCGCAGAAAATGCATATCTCAGCTTGAAACCTCACGCAACTCAAGATGTCGCCGGTTCTGCATATCAAACGCACTGTGGTGTGGTGAAAACAACCAGATAACGTGTTTCTCGCATTAAATAGCTCGAAACGAGCGATCTAGATGATTCTGCATACTTCTGACTAAAGCCTGACCAAGATTATCGCAGAAAATGCATATCTCAGCTTGAAACACCACCGAAACCAAGATATCACCGTTTCTGCATGTCAAACGTACTGTGGAGTGGTAAATACACCAGAAAACTAGTTTTTTCGCATTAAATTGTTCGAAACGAGAGATCTAGATGATTCTGCATACTTCTGACAGAAGTCTCACCAATATTATCGCAGAAAATGCATATCTCAACTTGAAACCAGACGAAATCCAAGATGTCGCCGGTTCTGCATAGCAAACGCACTGTGGAATTGTCAATACACCAGATAACGTATTTCTCCCACTAAATAGCTCGAAACGAGCGATCTAGATGATTATGCATACTTCTGACAGTACACTCACCAAGATTATCGCAGAAAATGCATATCTCAGCTGGAAACACCACGAAAATCAAGATATCGCCGGTTCGGCATATCAAACGCACTGTGGAATGTTGAAAACACGAGAAAACTTGTTTTTTCGCGTTAAATAGCTCGAAACGAGCGATCTAGATGATTCTGCATACTTCTGACTGAAGTCTCACCAATATTATCGCAGAAAATGCATATCTCAGCTAGAAACCTCACGAAAATCAAGATGTCGCCCGTTCTGCATATCAAACGCACTATGGAGTGATGAAAACAACCAGATAACGTGTTTCTCGCATTAAATAGCTCGGAACGAGCGATCTAGATGATTCTGCATACTTCTGACTGAAGTCTCACCAAGAATATCGCAGAAAATGCATATCTCAGCTGGAAGCACCACGAAAACCAGGATATCGTCGGTTCTGCACATCATACGCACTGTGGAGTGGTGAAAACACCAGATAACGTGTTTCTCGCATTATGTAGCTCGAAACTAGCGATCTCGATGATTAAGCATACTTCGGACAGAAGTCTCACCAAGATTATCGCAGAAAATGCATATCTCAGCTTGAAACCCCACGAAAACCAAGATTTCGCTGGTTCTGCATATCAAACGCACTGTGGAGTGGTGAAAACACCAGATAACGTGTTTCTCGCATCAAATAGTTCGAAAAGATCGATCTCGATGCTTCTGCATACTACGGACAGAGGTCTCACTAAGATTATCGCAGAAAATGCATATCTCAGCTTGAAACCCCACGAAAACCAAGATATCTCCGGTTCTGCACATCCAACGAACTGTGGTGTGGTGAAAACCCCAGAAAACGTGTTTCTCGCTTTAAATAGCTCGAAAAGAGCGCTCTTGATGTTTCTGCATACTTCTGACAGAAGTCTCACCAATATTATCGTAGAAAATGCATATCTCAGCTTGAATCCCCACGAAAACCAGGATATCGCTGGTTCTGCACATCAAACGCACTGTGGAGTGGTGAAAACAACCAGATAACGAGTTTCTTGCATTAAATAGCTCGAAACGAGCGATCTAGATGATTCTGCATGCTGCGGACAGAAGTCCTCCAAATATTATCGCAGAAAATGCATATCTCAGCTTGAAACCCGACGAAAACCAAAATATCTCCGGTTCTGCATATCCAACGCACTGTGGAGTGGTGAAAACACCAGATAACGTGTTTCTCGCATTAAATAGCTCGAAAAGAGCGATCTAGATGATTCAGCATACTTCGGACAGAAGTCTCACCAAGATTATCGCAGAAAATGCATAACTCAGCTTGAATCCCCACGAAAACCAAGATATCGCAGGTACTGCATATCAAACGCTCTGTGGAGTGGTGAAAACCCCAGAAAACGAGTTTCTCGCATTAAATAGCTCGAAAAGAGCGCTCTCGATGTTTCTGCATACTTCGGACAGATGTCTCACAAAGCTTATCGTAGAAAATGCATATCTCAGTTTGAAACCCCACGAAAACCAAGATATCGCTGGTACTGCATATCAAACGCACTGTGGAGTGGTGAAAACACTGGGTATGGTTTTTCTCGCATTAACCAGCTCGAAAAGAGCGATCTCGATGATTCAGCATACTTCGGACAGAAGTCTCACCATTATTATCGCACAAAATGCATATCTCAGCTTGATACCCGACCGAAACCAAGATATCTCTGTTTCTGCATGTCAAACGTACTGTGGAGTGGTGAAAACCCCAGAAAACGAGTTTCTCGCATTAAATCGCTCGAAAAGAGCGATATCGATGATTCTGCATACTTCGGACAGAAGTCTCACCAAGTTTATCGCAGAAAATGCATATCTCAGCTTGAAACCTCACGAAAAACAAGATCTCGCCGGTTCTGTATATCAAACGCACTGTGAAGTGGTGAAAACAACCGGATAACGTGTATCTCGCATTAAATAGCTCGAAACGAGCGATCTAGATGATTCTGCATACTTCTGACTGAAGTCTCACCAATATTATCGCAGAAAATGCATACCTCAGGATGAAAACCGACGAAAACCAAGATTTCGCCATTTCTGCATATCAAACGCACTGTGGAGTGTTCAAAACACAAGATAACGTGTTTCTCGCATTAAATAGCTCGAAAAGAGCGATCTGGATGGTTCTGCATACTTCTGACTGAAGTCTCACCAATATTATCGCAGAAAATGCATATCTCAGCTAGAAACATCACGAAAATCAAGATGTCGCCGGTTCTGCATATCAAACGCACTGTGGAGTGGTGAAAACAACCAGATAACTTGTTTCTCGCATTAAATAGCTCGAATAGAGCGATCTCGAAGATTCTGCATACTTCTGACAGAAGACTCACCAAGATTATCGCAGAAATTGTATATCTCAGCTGGAAACCCCACGAAAACCATGATATCGCCGGTTCTGCATATCAGACGCAATGTGGAGTGGTGAAAACACCAGAAAACTTGTTTTCTCGCATTAAGTAGCTCGAAACGAGCGATCTAGTTGATTCTGCACACTTCTGACAGAAGTCTCACCAGGATTATCGTAGAAAATGCGTATCTCAGCTTGAAACCCGACGAAATCCATGATGTCGCCAGTTCTGCATATCAAGCGCACTGTGGAGTGGTGAAAACACCAGATAACGTGTTTCTCGCATTAAATAGCTCGAAAAGAGCGATCTAGATGATTCAGCATACTTCGGACAGAAGTCTCACCAAGATTATCGCAGAAAATGCATAACTCAGCTTGAATCCCCACGAAAACCAAGATATCGCTGGTACTGCATATCAAACGCACTGTGGAGTGGTGAAAACACTGGATATGGTTTTTCTCGCATTATCCAGCTCGAAAAGAGCGATCTCGAAGATTCAGCATACTTCGGACAGAAGTCTCACCATTATTATCGCACAAAATGCATATCTCAGCTTGATACCCGACCGAAACCAAGATATCTCCGTTTCTGCATGTCAAACGTACTGTGGAGTGGTGAATACACCAGAAAACGTGTTTCTGGCATTAAATAGGTCGAAACGAGCGATCTAAATGATTCTGCATACTTCTGACTGAAGTATCACCAATATTATCGCAGAAAATGCATATCTCAGCTGGAAACACCACGAAAATCAAGATACCGCGGGTTCTGCATATCAAACGCACTGTGGAATGTTGTTAGCACAAGAAAACTGGGTTTTTCGCATTGAATATTTCGAAAAGAGCGACGTAGATGGTTCTGCATACTTCTGACAGAAGTCTCACCAAGATTATCGTAGAAAATGCATATCTCAGCTTGAAACCCGACGAAATCCAAGATGTCGCCGGTTCTGAATATCAAACGCACTGTGGAGTGGTGAAAACACCGGATAACGTGTTTCTCGCATTAAATAGCTCGAAAAGAGGGATCTCGATAATTCTGCATACTTCTGAATGAAGTCTCACAAATATTATAGCAGAAAATGCATATCTCAGCTTGAAACCCGACGAAAACCAAAATATCTCCGGTTCTGCATATCCAACGCACTGTGGAGTGGTGAAAACACCAGATAACGTGTTTCTCGCATTAAATAGCTCGAAAAGAGCGATCTAGATGATTCAGCATACTTCGGACAGAAGTCTCACCAAGATTATCGCAGAAAATGCATAACTCAGCTTGAATCCCCACGAAAACCAAGATATCGCAGGTACTGCATATCAAACGCTCTGTGGAGTGGTGAAAACCCCAGAAAACGAGTTTCTCGCATTAAATAGCTCGAAAAGAGCTCTCTCGATGTTTCTGCGTACTTCGGACAGATGTCTCACAAAGCTTATCGTAGAAAATGCATATCTCAGCTTGAAACCCCACGAAAACCAAGATTTCGCTGGTACTGCATATCAAACGCACTGTGGAGTGGTGAAAACACTGGATATGGCTTTTCTCGCATTAACCAGCTCGAAAAGAGCGATCTCGATGATTCAGCATACTTCGGACAGAAGTCTCACCATTATTATCGCACAAAATGCATATCTCAGCTTGATACCCGACCGAAACCAAGATATCTCCGTTTCTGCATGTCAAACGTACTGTGGAGTGGTGAATACACCAGAAAACGTGTTTCTGGCATTAAATAGCTCGAAAAGAGCGATCTAGATGATTCTGCATACTGCTGACAGAAGACTCACAAAGATTATCGCAGAAAATGCATATCTCAGCTGGAAACCCGACGAAAACCAAGATGTCTCCGGTTCTGCATATCAAACGCACTGTGGGGTGGTGAAAACACCAGAAAACGTGTTTCTCGCATTAAATAGCTCGAAAAGAGCGATCTAGATGATTCTGCATACTTCTGACAGAAGACTCACCAAAATTTTCGCAGAAAATGCATATCTCAGCTGGAAACCCCACGAAACCCAAGATATCGCCGGTTCTGCATATCAGGCGCAATGTGGAGTGGTGAAAACACCAGAAAACGTGTTACTCGCATTAAATAGCTCGAATAGAGCGATCTCGATGATTCTGCATACTTCTGACAGAAGACTCACCAAGTTTATCGCAGAAAATGCATATCACAGCTGCAAACCCCACGAAAACCAAGTTATCGGCGGCTCTACATATCAAACGCACTGTGGAGTGGTCAAAACACCAGAAAACTTGTTTTTTCGCATTAAATAGCTCGAAACGAGCGATCTAGATGATTCTGCATACTTCTAACTGAAGTCTCACCAATATTATCGCAGAAAATGCATATCACAGCTTGAACCCCGACCGAAACCAAGATATCTCCGTTTCTGCATGTCAAACGTTCTGTGGAGTGTTGAATACACCAGAAAACGTGTTTCTGGCATTAAATAGCTCGAAAAGAGCGATCTAGATGATTCTGCATACTGCTGACAGAAGACTCACCAAGATTATCGCAGAAAATGCATATCTCAGCTGGAAAACCCACGAAAACCAAGATATCGCCGGTTCTGCATATCAGGCGCATTTTGGAGTGGTGAAAACACCAGAAAACGTGTTTCTCGAATTAACTAGCTCGACAAGAGCGTTCTCGATGATTCTGCATACTTCTGACAGAAGAATCACCAAGATTATCGCAGAAAATGTATGTCTCAGCTTGATACCCGACGAAAACCAGGATATCGCTGGTTCTGCATATCAAACGCACTGTGGAGTGCTGAAAACACCAGATAACGTGTTTCTCGCATTAAATAGCTCGAATAGAGCGATCTCGATGATTAAGCATACTTCGGACAGAAGTCTCACCTAGATTATCGTAAAAAATGCTTATCTCAGCTTGAAACCCCACAAAAACCAAGATATCGCCGGTTCTGTACATCAAACGCACTGTGGAGTGGTGAAAACACCAGATAACGTGTTTCTCGCATTAAATAGCTCGAAAAGTGCGATCTCGATGATTCTGCATACTTCGGACAGAAGTCTCACCAAGATTATCGCAGAAAATGCATATCTGAGCTTGAAACCCCACGAAAACCAAGATATCGCTGGTTCTGCATATCAAACCCACTGTGGAGTGGTGAAAACACCAGATAACTTGTTTCTCGCATTAAATAGCTCGAAAAGAGCGATCTCGATTATTCTGCATACTTCGGACAGAAGTCTCACCAAGATTATCGCAGAAAATGCATATCTCAGCTTGAAACCCCACGAAAACCAAGATTTCGCTGGTTCTGCATATCAAACGCACTGTGGAGTGGTGAAAACACCAGCTAACGTGTTTCTCGCATCAAATAGTTGGAAAAGATCGATCTCGATGCTTCTGCATACTACGGACAGAGGTCTCACTAAGATTATCACTGAAAATGCATATCTCAGCTGGAAACAACAACGATACCGAAGATATGGCAGTTTCCGCACATCAAACGCACTGTGGAGTGCTGAAGACACCAGAAAACGTGTTTTTCGCATCCAATAGCACGAAAACACCGATTTCGGTGATTCTGCACACTTGTAACAGCAGAATCATGAAGACTATCACTGAAAATGCATATCTCAGCTGGAAACAACAACGATACCGAAGATATGGCAGTTTCCGCATATCAAACGCACTGTGGTGTGCTGAAAACACCAGAAAACGTGTTTCTCGCATTCAAAAGCACGAAAACAGCAATTTCGGTGATTCTGCACATTTGTAACAGCAGATTCATGAAGATTATCGCTGACAATGCATATCTCAGCTGGAAACAACAACGATACCGAAGATATCGCAGTTTCCGCATATCAAACGCACTGTGGAGTGCTGAAAACACCAGGAAACGTGTTTTTCGCATCCAATAGCACGAAAACAGCGATTTCGGTGATTCTGCACACTTGTCGCAGATGAAACTCGAAGATTATCGTAGAAAATGCATATCTCAGCTGGAAACAACAACGATACCGAATATATGGCAGTTTCAGCACATCAAACGCACTGTGGCGTGCTGAAAACACCAGAAAAAGTGTTTTTCGCATTCAAAAGCACGAAAACATCGATTTCGGTGATTCTGCACACTTGTAACAGCAGAATCATGAAGATTATCACTGAAAATGCATATCTCAGCTGGAAACAACAACGATACCGAAGATATGGCAGTTTCCGCATATCAAACGCACTGTGGTGTGCTGAAAACACCAGAAAACGTGTTTCTCGCATTCAAAAGCACGAAAACAGCAATTTCGGTGATTCTGCACATTTGTAACAGCAGAATCATGAAGATTATCGCTGAAAATGCATATCTCAGCTGGAAACAACAACGATACCGAAGATATCGTGGTTTCCGCATATCAAACGCACTGTGGAGTGCTGAAAACACCAGAAAACGTGTTTTTCGCATTCAAAAGCACGAAAAATTCGATTTCGGTGATTCTGCACACTTGTAACAGCAGAATCATGAAGATTATCACTGAAAATGCATATCTCAGCTGGAAACAACAACGATACCGAAGATATCGCAGTTTCCGCATATCAAACGCACTGTGGAGTGCTGAAAACACCAGAAAACGTGTTTTTCGCATTCAATAGCACAAAAACAGCGATTTCGGTGATTCTGCACACTTGTAACAGCAGAATCATGAAGATTATCACTGAAAATGTATATCTCAGCTGGAAACATCAACGATACCGAAGATATGGCAGTTTCCGCATATCAAACGCACTGTGGAGTGCTGAAAACACCAGAAAACGTGTTTTTCGCATTCAATAGCACGAAAACAGCGATTTCGGTGATTCTGCACACTTGTCACAGATGAAGTTCGAAGATTATCGTAGAAAATGCATATCTCAGCTGGAAACAACACCGATACCGAAGATATGGCAGTTTCCGCATATCAAACGCACTGTGGAGTGCTGAAAACACCAGAAAACGTGTTTTTCGCATTCAACAGCACGAAAACAGCGATTTCGGTGATTCTGCACACTTGTAACAGCAGAATCATGAAGATTATCACTGAAAATGCATATCTCAGCTGGAAACAACAACGATACCGAAGATATGGCAGTTTCCGCACATCAAACGCACTGTGGAGTGCTGAAGACACCAGAAAACGTGTTTTTCGCATCCAATAGCACGAAAACACCGATTTCGGTGATTCTGCACACTTGTAACAGCAGAATCATGAAGATTATCACTGAAAATGCATATCTCAGCTGGAAACAACAACGATACCGAAGATATCGCAGTTTCCGCATATCAAACGCACTGTGGTGTGCTGAAAACACCAGAAAACGTGTTTCTCGCATTCAAAAGCACGAAAACAGCAATTTCGGTGATTCTGCACATTTGTAACAGCAGAATCATGAAGATTATCGCTGAAAATGCATATCTCAGCTGGAAACAACAACGATACCGAAGATATCGTGGTTTCCGCATATCAAACGCACTGTGGAGTGCTGAAAACACCAGAAAACGTGTTTTTCGCATTCAAAAGCACGAAAAATTCGATTTCGGTGATTCTGCACACTTGTAACAGCAGAATCATGAAGATTATCACTGAAAATGCATATCTCAGCTGGAAACAACAACGATACCGAAGATATCGCAGTTTCCGCATATCAAACGCACTGTGGAGTGCTGAAAACACCAGAAAACGTGTTTTTCGCATTCAATAGCACAAAAACAGCGATTTCGGTGATTCTGCACACTTGTAACAGCAGAATCATGAAGATTATCACTGAAAATGTATATCTCAGCTGGAAACATCAACGATACCGAAGATATGGCAGTTTCCGCATATCAAACGCACTGTGGAGTGCTGAAAACACCAGAAAACGTGTTTTTCGCATTCAATAGCACGAAAACAGCGATTTCGGTGATTCTGCACACTTGTCACAGATGAAGTTCGAAGATTATCGTAGAAAATGCATATCTCAGCTGGAAACAACACCGATACCGAAGATATGGCAGTTTCCGCATATCAAACGCACTGTGGAGTGCTGAAAACACCAGAAAACGTGTTTTTCGCATTCAACAGCACGAAAACAGCGATTTCGGTGATTCTGCACACTTGTAACAGCAGAATCATGAAGATTATCACTGAAAATGCATATCTCAGCTGGAAACAACAACGATACCGAAGATATGGCAGTTTCCGCACATCAAACGCACTGTGGAGTGCTGAAAACACCAGAAAACGTGTTTCTCGCATTAAATAGCTCGAAACGAGCGATCTAGATGATTCTGCATACTTCTGACTGAAGTCTCACCAAGAATATCGCAGAAAATGCATATCTCAGCTGGAAGCACCACGAAAACCAGGATATCGTCGGTTCTGCACATCATACGCACTGTGGAGTGGTGAAAACACCAATTAACGTGTTTCTCGCATTATGTAGCTCGAAACGAGCGATCTCGATGATTAAGCATACTTCGGACAGAAGTCTCACCAAGATTATCGCAGAAAATGCATATCTCAGCTTGAAACCCCACGAAAACCAATATTTCGCTGGTTCTGCATATCAAACGCACTGTGGAGTGGTGAAAACACCAGATAACGTGTTTCTCGCATCAAATAGTTGGAAAAGATCGATCTCGATGCTTCTGCATACTACGGACAGAGGTCTCACTAAGATTATCGCAGAAAATGCATATCTCAGCTTGAAACCCCACGAAAACCAGATATCTCCGGTTCTGCACCGCCAACGAACTGTGGTGTGGTGAAAACCCCAGAAAACGTGTTTCTCGCTTTAAATAGCTCGAAAAGAGCGCTCTTGATGTTTCTGCATACTTCTGACAGAAGTCTCACCAATATTATCGTAGAAAATGCATATCTCAGCTTGAATCCCCACGAAAACCAGGATATCGCTGGTTCTGCACATCAAACGCACTGTGGAGTGTTCAAAACACAAGATAACGTGTTTCTCGCATTAAATAGCTCGAAAAGAGCGATCTGGATGGTTCTGCATACTTCTGACTGAAGTCTCACCAATATTATCGCAGAAAATGCATATCTCAGCTAGAAACATCACGAAAATCAAGATGTCGCCGGTTCTGCATATCAAACGCACTGTGGAGTGGTGAAAACACCAGATAACGTGTTTCTCGCATTAAATAGCTCGAAAAGAGCGATCTAGATGATTCAGCATACTTCGGACAGAAGTCTCACCAAGATTATCGCAGAAAATGCATAACTCAGCTTAAATCCCGACGAAAACCAAGATATCGCAGGTACTGCATATCAAACGCTCTGTGGAGTGGTGAAAACCCCAGAAAACGAGTTTCTCGCATTAAATAGCTCGAAAAGAGCGCTCTCGATGTTTCTGCATACTTCGGACAGATGTCTCACAAAGCTTATCGTAGAAAATGCATATCTCAGTTTGAAACCCCACGAAAACCAAGATATCGCTGGTACTGCATATCAAACGCACTGTGGAGTGGTGAAAACACTGGATATGGTTTTTCTCGCATTAACCAGCTCGAAAAGAGCGATCTCGATGATTCAGCATACTTCGGACAGAAGTCTCACCATTATTATCGCACAAAATGCATATCTCAGCTTGATACCCGACCGAAACCAAGATATCTCTGTTTCTGCATGTCAAACGTACTGTGGAGTGGTGAATACATCAGAAAACGTGTTTCTGGCATTAAATAGCTCGAAAAGAGCGATCTAGATGATTCTGCATACTGCTGACAGAAGACTCACAAAGATTATCGCAGAAAATGCATATCTCAGCTTGAAACCCCTACGAAAACCACGATATCATTGGTTCTGCATATAAAACGCACTGTGGAGTGCTAAAAACACCAGATAAAGTATTTCTCGCATTAAATAGCTCGAATAGAGCGATCTAGATGATTCTGCATACTTCTAACTGAAGTTTGACCAATTTTATCGCAGAAGATGCATATCTCAGCTTGAAACCCCACGAAAACCAAGATATCTCCGGTTCTGCATATCCAACGAACTGTGGAGTGGTGAAAACCCCAGAAAACGAGTTTCTCGCATTAAATCGCTCGAAAAGAGCGATATCGATGATTCTGCATACTTCGGACAGAAGTCTCACCAAGTTTATCGCAGAAAATGCATATCTCAGCTTGAAACCTCACGAAAAACAAGATCTCGCCGGTTCTGTATATCAAACGCACTGTGAAGTGGTGAAAACAACCGGATAACGTGTATCTCGCATTAAATAGCTCGAAACGAGCGATCTAGATGATTCTGCATACTTCTAACTGAAGTCTCACCAATTTTATCGCAGAAAATGCATATCTCAGCTTGAAACCTCACGAAAAACAAGATCTCGCCAGTTCTGTATATCAAACGCACTGTGAAGTGGTGAAAACAACCGGATAACGTGTATCTCGCATTAAATAGCTCGAAACGAGCGATCTAGATGATTCTGCATACTTCTGACTGAAGTCTCACCAATATTATCGCAGAAAATGCATACCTCAGGATGAAAACCGACGAAAACCAAGATTTCGCCATTTCTGCATATCAAACGCACTGTGGAGTGTTCAAAACACAAGATAACGTGTTTCTCGCATTAAATAGCTCGAAAAGAGCGATCTGGATGGTTCTGCATACTTCTGACTGAAGTCTCACCAATATTATCGCAGAAAATGCATATCTCAGCTAGAAACATCACGAAAATCAAGATGTCGCCGGTTCTGCATATCAAACGCACAGTGGAGTAGTGAAAACACTGGATATGGTTTTTCTCGCATTAACCAGCTCGAAAAGAGCGATCTCGATGATTCAGCATACTTCGGACAGAAGTCTCACCATTATTATCGCACAAAATGCATATCTCAGCTTGATACCCGACCGAAACCAAGATATCTCTGTTTCTGCATGTCAAACGTACTGTGGAGTGGTGAATACACCAGAAAACGTGTTTCTGGCATTAAATAGCTCGAAAAGAGCGATCTAGATGATTCTGCATACTGCTGACAGAAGACTCACAAAGATTATCGCAGAAAATGCATATATCAGCTTGAAACCCCTACGAAAACCAAGATATCATTGGTTCTGCATATAAAACGCACTGTGGAGTGCTAAAAACACCAGATAAAGTATTTCTCGCATTAAATAGCTCGAATAGAGCGATCTAGATGATTCTGCATACTTCTAACTGAAGTTTCACCAATTTTATCGCAGAAGATGCATATCTCAGCTTGAAACCCCACGAAAACCAAGATATCTCCGGTTCTGCATATCCAACGAACTGTGGAGTGGTGAAAACCCCAGAAAACGAGTTTCTCGCATTAAATCGCTCGAAAAGAGCGATATCGATGATTCTGCATACTTCGGACAGAAGTCTCACCAAGTTTATCGCAGAAAATGCATATCTCAGCTTGAAACCTCACGAAAAACAAGATCTCGCCGGTTCTGTATATCAAACGCACAGTGAAGTGGTGAAAACAACCGGATAACGTGTATCTCGCATTAAATAGCTCGAAACGAGCGATCTAGATGATTCTGCATACTTCTAACTGAAGTCTCACCAATTTTATCGCAGAAAATGCATATCTCAGCTTGAAACCTCACGAAAAACAAGATCTCGCCAGTTCTGTATATCAAACGCACTGTGAAGTGGTGAAAACAACCGGATAACGTGTATCTCGCATTAAATAGCTCGAAACGAGCGATCTAGATGATTCTGCATACTTCTGACTGAAGTCTCACCAATATTATCGCAGAAAATGCATACCTCAGGATGAAAACCGACGAAAACCAAAATATCGCAGGTACTGCATATCAAACGCTCTGTGGAGTGGTGAAAACCCCAGAAAACGAGTTTCTCGCATTAAATAGCTCGAAAAGAGCGCTCTCGATGTTTCTGCATACTTCGGACAGATGTCTCACAAAGCTTATCGTAGAAAATGCATATCTCAGCCTGAAACCCCACGAAAACCAAGATATCGCTGGTACTGCATATCAAACGCACTGTGGAGTGGTGAAAACACTGGATATGGTTTTTCTCGCATTAACCAGCTCGAAAAGAGCGATCTCGATGATTCAGCATACTTCGGACAGAAGTCTCACCATTATTATCGCACAAAATGCATATCTCAGCTTGATACCCGACCGAAACCAAGATATCTCCGTTTCTGCATGTCAAACGTACTGTGGAGTGGTGAATACACCAGAAAACGTGTTTCTGGCATTAAATAGGTCGAAACGAGCGATCTAAATGATTGTGCATACTTCTGACTGAAGTATCACCAATATTATCGCAGAAAATGCATATCTCAGCTGGTAACACCACGAAAATCAAGATACCGCGGGTTCTGCATATCAAACGCACTGTGGAATGTTGTAAGCACAAGAAAACTGGGTTTTTCGCATTGAGTATTTCGAAAAGAGCGATGTAGATGGTTCTGCATACTTCTGACAGAAGTCTCACCAAGATTATCGTAGAAAATGCATATCTCAGCTTGAAACCCGACGAAATCCAAGATGTCGCCGGTTCTGAATATCAAACGCACTGTGGAGTGGTGGAAACACCGGATAACGTGTTTCTCGCATTAAATAGCTCGAAAAGAGGGATCTCGATAATTCTGCATACTTCTGAATGAAGTCTCACAAATATTATAGCAGAAAATGCATATCTCAGCTTGAAACCCGACGAAAACCAAAATATCTCCGGTTCTGCATATCCAACGCACTGTGGAGTGGTGAAAACACCAGATAACGTGTTTCTCGCATTAAATAGCTCGAAAAGAGCGATCTAGATGATTCAGCATACTTCGGACAGAAGTCTCACCAAGATTATCGCAGAAAATGCATAACTCAGCTTGAATCCCCACGAAAACCAAGATATCGCAGGTACTGCATATCAAACGCTCTGTGGAGTGGTGAAAACCCCAGAAAACGAGTTTCTCGCATTAAATAGCTCGAAAAGAGCGCTCTCGATGTTTCTGCATACTTCGGACAGATGTCTCACAAAGCTTATCGTAGAAAATGCATATCTCAGCTTGAAACCCCACGAAAACCAAGATTTCGCTGGTACTGCATATCAAACGCACTGTGGAGTGGTGAAAACACTGGATATGGCTTTTCTCGCATTAACCAGCTCGAAAAGAGCGATCTCGATGATTCAGCATACTTCGGACAGAAGTCTCACCATTATTATCGCACAAAATGCATATCTCAGCTTGATACCCGACCGAAACCAAGATATCTCCGTTTCTGCATGTCAAACGTACTGTGGAGTGGTGTATACACCAGAAAACGTGTTTCTGGCATTAAATAGCTCGAAAAGAGCGATCTGTATGATTCTGCATACTGCTGACAGAAGACTCACAAAGATTATCGCAAGAAAATGCATATCTCAGCTGGAAACCCGACGAAAACCAAGATGTCTCCGGTTCTGCATATCAAACGCACTGTGGGGTGGTGAAAACACCAGAAAACGTGTTTCTCGCATTAAATAGCTCGAAAAGAGCGATCTAGATGATTCTGCATACTTCTGACAGAAGACTCACCAAAATTTTCGCAGAAAATGCATATCTCAGCTGGAAACCCCACGAAACCCAAGATATCGCCGGTTCTGCATATCAGGCGCAATGTGGAGTGGTGAAAACACCAGAAAACGTGTTACTCGCATTAAATAGCTCGAATAGAGCGATCTCGATGATTCTGCATACTTCTGACAGAAGACTCACCAAGTTTATCGCAGAAAATGCATATCACAGCTGCAAACCCCACGAAAACCAAGTTATCGGCGGCTCTACATATCAAACGCACTGTGGAGTGGTCAAAACACCAGAAAACTTGTTTTTTCGCATTAAATAGCTCGAAACGAGCGATCTAGATGATTCTGCATACTTCTAACTGACGTCTCACCAATATTATCGCAGAAAATGCATATCACAGCTTGAACCCCGACCGAAACCAAGATATCTCCGTTTCTGCATGTCAAACGTTCTGTGGAGTGTTGAATACACCAGAAAACGTGTTTCTGGCATTAAATAGCTCGAAAAGAGCGATCTAGATGATTCTGCATACTGCTGACAGAAGACTCACCAAGATTATCGCAGAAAATGCATATCTCAGCTGGAAAACCCACGAAAACCAAGATATCGCCGGTTCTGCATATCAGGCGCAATTTGGAGTGGTGAAAACACCAGAAAACGTGTTACTCGCATTAAATAGCTCGAATAGAGCGATCTCGATGATTCTGCATACTTCTGACAGAAGACTCACCAAGTTTATCGCAGAAAATGCATATCACAGCTGGAAACCCCACGAAAACCAAGTTATCGGCGGCTCTACATATCAAACGCACTGTGGAGTGCTGAAAGCACCAGATAACGTGTTTCTCGCATTAAATAGCTCGAATAGAGCGATCTCGATGATTAAGCATACTTCGGACAGAAGTCTCACCTAGATTATCGTAAAAAATGCTTATCTCAGCTTGAAACCCCACAAAAACCAAGATATCGCCGGTTCTGTATATCAAACGCACTGTGGAGTGGTGAAAACACCAGATAACGTGTTTCTCGCATTAAATAGCTCGAAAAGTGCGATCTCGATGATTCTGCATACTTCGGACAGAAGTCTCACCAAGATTATCGCAGAAAATGCATATCTGAGCTTGAAACCCCACGAAAACCAAGATATCGCTGGTTCTGCATATCAAACGCACTGTGGAGTGGTGAAAACACCAGATAACTTGCTTCTCGCATTAAATAGCTCGAAAAGAGCGATCTCGATTATTCTGCATACTTCGGACAGAAGTCTCACCAAGATTATCGCAGAAAATGCATATCTCAGCTTGAAACCCAACGAAAACCAAGATATCTCCGGTTCTGCATATCCAACGAACTGTGGAGTGGTGAAAACCCCAGAAAACGAGTTTCTCCCATAAAATCGCTCGAAAAGAGCGATATCGATGATTCTGCATACTTCGGACAGAAGTCTCACCAATATTATCGCAGAAAATGCATATCTCAGCTTGAAACCTCACGAAAAACAAGATCTCGCCGGTTCTGTATATCAAACGCACTGCGAAGTGGTGAAAACAACCGGATAACGTGTATCTCGCATTAAATAGCTCGAAACGAGCGATCTAGATGATTCTGCATACTTCTGACTGAAGTATCACCAATATTATCGCAGAAAATGCATATCTC
The DNA here is from genome assembly GCA_951804975.1 of Anthophora plumipes. Taxonomy (NCBI): domain Eukaryota; kingdom Metazoa; phylum Arthropoda; class Insecta; order Hymenoptera; family Apidae; genus Anthophora; species Anthophora plumipes. The sequence continues at coordinate 1,171,506 of CATORF010000419.1, forward strand.
AGCTTGAAACCCGACGAAAACCAAGATGTCGCCGGTTCTGCATATCAAACGCACTGTGGAGTGCTGAAAACACCAGAAAACGTGTTTTTCGCATTCAATAGCACGAAAACAGCAATTTCGGTGATTCTGCACACTTGTAACAGCAGAATGATGAAGATTATCACTGAAAATGCATATCTCAGCTGGAAACAACAACGATACCGAAGATATCGCAGTTTCCGCATGTCAAACGCTCTGTGGCGTGCTGAAAACACCAGAAAACGTGTGTTTCGCATTCAAAAGCACGAAAACAGCGATTTCGGTGATTCTGCACACATGTCACAGAAGAAACTCGAAGATTGTCGTAGAAAATGCATATCTCAGCTGGAAACAACAACGATACCGAAGATATCGCAGTTTCCGCATATCAAACGCACTGTGGAGTGCTGAAAACACCAGAAAACGTGTTTTTCGCATTCAATAGCACGAAAACAACGATTTCGGTGATTCTGCACACTTGTCACAGATGAAGTTCGAAGATTATCGTAGAAAATGCATATCTCAGCTGGAAACAACACCGATACCGAAGATATCGCAGTTTCCGCATATCAGACTCACTGTGGAGTGCTGAAAACACCAGAAAACGTGTTTTTCGCAACCAATAGCACGAAAACAGCAATTTCGGTGATTCCGCACACTTGTAACAGCAGAATCATGAAGATTATCACTGAAAATGCATATCTGAGCTGGAAACAACAACGATACCGAAGATATCGCATTTTCCGCATGTCAAACGCTCTGTGGCGTGCTGAAAACACCAGAAAACGTGTTTTTCGCATCCAATAGCACGAAAACACCGATTTCGGTGATTCTGCACACTTGTAACAGCAGAATCATGAAGATTATCACTGAAAATGCATATCTCAGCTGGAAACAACAACGATACCGAAGATATCGCAGTTTCCGCATGTCAAACGCTCTGTGGCGTGCTGAAAACACCAGAAAACGTGTGTTTCGCATTCAAAAGCACGAAAACAGCGATTTCGGTGATTCTGCACACATGTCACAGAAGAAACTCGAAGATTGTCGTAGAAAATGCATATCTCAGCTGGAAACAACAACGATACCGAAGATATCGCAGTTTCCGCATATCAAACGCACTGTGGAGTGCTGAAAACACCAGAAAACGTGTTTTTCGCATTCAACAGCACGGAAACAGCGATTTCGGTGATTCTGCACACTTGTCACAGATGAAGTTCGAAGATTATCGTAGAAAATGCATATCTCAGCTGGAAACAACACCGATACCGAAGATATGGCAGTTTCCGCATATCAAACGCACTGTGGAGTGCTGAAAACACCAGAAAACGTGTTTTTCGCATTCAACAGCACGAAAACAGCGATTTCGGTGATTCTGCACACTTGTAACAGCAGAATCATGAAGATTATCACTGAAAATGCATATCTCAGCTGGAAACAACAACGATACCGAAGATATGGCAGTTTCCGCACATCAAACGCACTGTGGAGTGCTGAAGACACCAGAAAACGTGTTTTTCGCATCCAATAGCACGAAAACACCGATTTCGGTGATTCTGCACACTTGTAACAGCAGAATCATGAAGACTATCACTGAAAATGCATATCTCAGCTGGAAACAACAACGATACCGAAGATATGGCAGTTTCCGCATATCAAACGCACTGTGGTGTGCTGAAAACTTCAGAAAACGTGTTTTTCGCATTCAAAAGCACGAAAACAGCAATTTCGGTGATTCTGCACATTTGTAACAGCAGAATCATGAAGATAATCGCTGACAATGCATATCTCAGCTGGAAACAACAACGATACCGAAGATATCGCAGTTTCCGCATATCAAACGCACTGTGGAGTGCTGAAAACACCAGGAAACGTGTTTTTCGCATCCAATAGCACGAAAACAGCGATTTCGGTGATTCTGCACACTTGTCACAGATGAAACTCGAAGATTATCGTAGAAAATGCATATCGAGGCTGGAAACAACAACGATACCGAAGATATCGCAGTTTCCGCATATCAAACGCACTGTGGAGTGCTGAAAACACCAGAAAACGTGTTTTTCGCATTCAATAGCACGAAAACAACGATTTCGGTGATTCTGCACACTTGTCACAGATGAAGTTCGAAGATTATCGTAGAAAATGCATATCTCAGCTGGAAACAACACCGATACCGAAGATATCGCAGTTTCCGCATATCAGACTCACTGTGGAGTGCTGAAAACACCAGAAAACGTGTTTTTCGCAACCAATAGCACGAAAACAGCAATTTCGGTGATTCCGCACACTTGTAACAGCAGAATCATGAAGATTATCACTGAAAATGCATATCTGAGCTGGAAACAACAACGATACCGAAGATATCGCATTTTCCGCATGTCAAACGCTCTGTGGCGTGCTGAAAACACCAGAAAACGTGTTTTTCGCATCCAATAGCACGAAAACACCGATTTCGGTGATTCTGCACACTTGTAACAGCAGAATCATGAAGATTATCACTGAAAATGCATATCTCAGCTGGAAACAACAACGATACCGAAGATATCGCAGTTTCCGCATGTCAAACGCTCTGTGGCGTGCTGAAAACACCAGAAAACGTGTGTTTCGCATTCAAAAGCACGAAAACAGCGATTTCGGTGATTCTGCACACATGTCACAGAAGAAACTCGAAGGTTGTCGTAGAAAATGCATATCTCAGCTGGAAACAACAACGATACCGAAGATATCGCAGTTTCCGCATATCAAACGCACTGTGGAGTGCTGAAAACACCAGAAAACGTGTTTTTCGCATTCAATAGCACGAAAACAACGATTTCGGTGATTCTGCACACTTGTCACAGATGAAGTTCGAAGATTATCGTAGAAAATGCATATCTCAGCTGGAAACAACACCGATACCGAAGATATCGCAGTTTCCGCATATCAGACTCACTGTGGAGTGCTGAAAACACCAGAAAACGTGTTTTTCGCAACCAATAGCACGAAAACAGCAATTTCGGTGATTCCGCACACTTGTAACAGCAGAATCATGAAGATTATCACTGAAAATGCATATCTGAGCTGGAAACAACAACGATACCGAAGATATCGCATTTTCCGCATGTCAAACGCTCTGTGGCGTGCTGAAAACACCAGAAAACGTGTTTTTCGCATCCAATAGCACGAAAACACCGATTTCGGTGATTCTGCACACTTGTAACAGCAGAATCATGAAGATAATCGCTGACAATGCATATCTCAGCTGGAAACAACAACGATACCGAAGATATCGCAGTTTCCGCATATCAAACGCACTGTGGAGTGCTGAAAACACCAGGAAACGTGTTTTTCGCATCCAATAGCACGAAAACAGCGATTTCGGTGATTCTGCACACTTGTCACAGATGAAACTCGAAGATTATCGTAGAAAATGCATATCGAGGCTGGAAACAACAACGATACCGAAGATATCGCAGTTTCCGCATATCAGACTCACTGTGGAGTGCTGAAAACACCAGAAAACGTGTTTTTCGCATCCAATAGCACAAAAACAGCAATTTCGGTGATTCCGCACACTTGTAACAGCAGAATCATGAAGATTATCACTGAAAATGCATATCTGAGCTGGAAACAACAACGATACCGAAGATATCGCATTTTCCGCATGTCAAACGCTCTGTGGCGTGCTGAAAACACCAGAAAACGTGTCTTTCGCATCCAATAGCACGAAAACACCGATTTCGGTGATTCTGCACACTTGTAACAGCAGAATCATGAAGATTACCACTGAAAATGCATATCTCAGCTGGAAACAACAACGATACCGAATATATGGCAGTTTCCGCACATCAAACGCACTGTGGCGTGCTGAAAACACCAGAAAAAGTGTTTTTCGCATTCAAAAGCACGAAAACATCGATTTCGGTGATTCTGCACACTTGTAACAGCAGAATCATGAAGATAATCACTGAAAATGCATATCTCAGCTGGAAACAACAACGATACCGAAGATATGGCAGTTTCCGCATATCAAACGCACTGTGGTGTGCTGAAAACACCAGAAAACGTGTTTTTCGCATTCAAAAGCACGAAAACAGCGATTTCGGTGATTCTGCACACTTGTCACAGATGAAACTCGAAGATTATCGTAGAAAATGCATATCGAGGCTGGAAACAACAACGATACCGAAGATATCGCAGTTTCCGCATATCAGACTCACTGTGGAGTGCTGAAAACACCAGAAAACGTGTTTTTCGCATCCAATAGCACGAAAACAGCAATTTCGGTGATTCCGCACACTTGTAACAGCAGAATCATGAAGATTATCGCTGAAAATGCATATCTGAGCTGGAAACAACAACGATACCGAAGATATCGCATTTTCCGCATGTCAAACGCTCTGTGGCGTGCTGAAAACACCAGAAAACGTGTTTTTCGCATCCAATAGCACGAAAACACCGATTTCGGTGATTCTGCACACTTGTAACAGCAGAATCATGAAGATTATCACTGAAAATGCATATCTGAGCTGGAAACAACAACGATACCGAATATATGGCAGTTTCCGCACATCAAACGCACTGTGGCGTCCTGAAAACACCAGAAAAAATGTTTTTCGCATTCAAAAGCACGAAAACATCGATTTCGGTGATTCTGCACACTTGTAACAGCAGAATCATGAAGATTATCACTGAAAATGCATATCTCAGCTGGAAACAACAACGATACCGAAGATATGGCAGTTTCCGCATATCAAACGCACTGTGGTGTGCTGAAAACACCAGAAAACGTGTTTTTCGCATCCAATAGCACGAAAACAGCGATTTCGGTGATTCTGCACACTTGTCACAGATGAAACTCGAAGATTATCGTAGAAAATGCATATCGAAGCTGGAAACATCAACGATACCGAAGATATCGCAGTTTCCGCATATCAGACTCACTGTGGAGTGCTGAAAACACCAGAAAACGTGTTTTTCGCATCCAATAGCACGAAAACAGCGATTTCGGTGATTCTGCACACTTGCCACAGATGAAACTCGAAGATTATCGTAGAAAATGCATATCGAGGCTGGAAATATCAACGATACCGAAGATATCGCAGTTTCCGCATATCAGACTCACTGTGGAGTGCTGAAAACACCAGAAAACGTGTTTTTCGCATCCAATAGCACGAAAACACCGATTTCGGTGATTCTGCACACTTGTAACAGCAGAATCATGCAGATTATCACTGAAAATGCATATCTGAGCTGGAAACAACAACGATACCGAATATATGGCAGTTTCCGAACATCAAACGCACTGTGGCGTCCTGAAAACACCAAAAAAAATGTTTTTCGCATTCAAAAGCACGAAAACATCGATTTCGGTGATTCTCCACACTTGTAACAGCAGAATCATGAAGATTATCACTGAAAATGCATATCTCAGCTGGAAACAACAACGATACCGAAGATATGGCAGTTTCCGCATATCAAACGCACTGTGGTGTGCTGAAAACACCAGAAAACGTGTTTTTCGCATCCAATTGCACGAAAACAGCGATTTCGGTGATTCTGCACACTTGTCACAGATGAAACTCGAAGATTATCGTAGAAAATGCATATCGAGGCTGGAAACAACAACGATACCGAAGATATCGCAGTTTCCGCATATCAGACTCACTGTGGAGTGCTGAAAACACCAGAAAACGTGTTTTTCGCATCCAATAGCACGAAAACAGCAATTTCGGTGATTCCGCACACTTGTAACAGCAGAATCATGAAGATTATCGCTGAAAATGCATATCTGAGCTGGAAACAACAACGATACCGAAGATATCGCATTTTCCGCATGTCAAACGCTCTGTGGCGTGCTGAAAACACCAGAACACGTGTTTTTCCAATCCAATAGCACGAAAACACCGATTTCGGTGATTCTGCACACTTGTAACAGCAGAATCATGCAGATTATCACTGAAAATGCATATCTCAGCTGGAAACAACAACGATACCGAAGATATGGCAGTTTCCGCATATCAAACGCACTGTGGTGTGCTGAAAACTTCAGAAAACGTGTTTTTCGCATTCAAAAGCACGAAAACAGCAATTTCGGTGATTCTGCACATTTGTAACAGCAGAATCATGAAGATTATCGCTGACAATGCATATCTCAGCTGGAAACAACAACGATACCGAAGATATCGCAGTTTCCGCATATCAAACGCACTGTGGAGTGCTGAAAACACCAGGAAACGTGTTTTTCGCATCCAATAGCACGAAAACACCGATTTCGGTGATTCTGCACACTTGTAACAGCAGAATCATGAAGATTATCACTGGAAATGCATATCTGAGCTGGAAACAACAACGATACCGAATATATGGCAGTTTCTGCACATCAAACGCACTGTGGCGTCCTGAAAACACCAGAAAAAATGTTTTTCGCATTCAAAAGCACGAAAACATCGATTTCGGTGATTCTGCACACTTGTAACAGCAGAATCATGAAGATTATCACTGAAAATGCATATCTCAGCTGGAAACAACAACGATACCGAAGTTATGGCAGTTTCCGCATATCAAACGCACTGTGGTGTGCTGAAAACACCAGAAAACGTGTTTTTCGCATCCAATAGCACGAAAACAGCGATTTCGGTGATTCTGCACACTTGTCACAGATGAAACTCGAAGATTATCGTAGAAAATGCATATCGAGGCTGGAAACAACAACGATACCGAAGATATCGCAGTTTCCGCATATCAGACTCACTGTGGAGTGCTGAAAACACCAGAAAACGTGTTTTTCGCATCCAATAGCACGAAAACAGCAATTTCGGTGATTCCGCACACTTGTAACAGCAGAATCATGAAGATTATCGCTGAAAATGCATATCTGAGCTGGAAACAACAACGATACCGAATATATGGCAGTTTCCGCACATCAAACGCACTGTGGCGTCCTGAAAACACCAGAAAAAATGTTTTTCGCATTCAAAAGCACGAAAACATCGATTTCGGTGATTCTGCACCCTTGTAACAGCAGAATCATGAAGATTATCACTGAAAATGCATATCTCAGCTGGAAACAATAACGATACCGAAGATATGGCAGTTTCCGCATATCAAACGCACTGTGGTGTGCTGAAAACACCAGAAAACGTGTTTTTCGCATCCAATTGCACGAAAACAGCGATTTCGGTGATTCTGCACACTTGTCACAGATGAAACTCGAAGATTATCGTAGAAAATGCATATCGAGGCTGGAAACAACAACGATACCGAAGTTATGGCAGTTTCCGCATATCAAACGCACTGTGGTGTGCTGAAAACACCAGAAAACGTGTTTTTCGCATCCAATAGCACGAAAACAGCGATTTCGGTGATTCTGCACACTTGTCACAGATGAAACTCGAAGATTATCGTAGAAAATGCATATCGAGGCTGGAAACAACAACGATACCGAAGATATCGCAGTTTCCGCATATCAGACTCACTGTGGAGTGCTGAAAACACCAGAAAACGTGTTTTTCGCATCCAATTGCACGAAAACAGCGATTTCGGTGATTCTGCACCCTTGTAACAGCAGAATCATGAAGATTATCACTGAAAATGCATATCTCAGCTGGAAACAACAACGATACCGAAGATATGGCAGTTTCCGCATATCAAACGCACTGTGGTGTGCTGAAAACACCAGAAAACGTGTTTTTCGCATCCAATTGCACGAAAACAGCGATTTCGGTGATTCTGCACACTTGTCACAGATGAAACTCGAAGATTATCGTAGAAAATGCATATCGAGGCTGGAAACAACAACGATACCGAAGATATCGCAGTTTCCGCATATCAGACTCACTGTGGAGTGCTGAAAACACCAGAAAACGTGTTTTTCGCATCCAATAGCACGAAAACAGCAATTTCGGTGATTCCGCACACTTGTAACAGCAGAATCATGAAGATTATCGCTGAAAATGCATATCTGAGCTGGAAACAACAACGATACCGAAGATATCGCATTTTCCGCATGTCAAACGCTCTGTGGCGTGCTGAAAACACCAGAACACGTGTTTTTCCAATCCAATAGCACGAAAACACCGATTTCGGTGATTCTGCACACTTGTAACAGCAGAATCATGCAGATTATCACTGAAAATGCATATCTCAGCTGGAAACAACAACGATACCGAAGATATCGCATTTTCCGCATGTCAAACGCTCTGTGGCGTGCTGAAAACACCAGAAAACGTGTTTTTCGCATCCAATAGCACGAAAACACCGATTTCGGTGATTCTGCACACTTGTAACAGCAGAATCATGAAGATTATCACTGAAAATGCATATCTGAGCTGGAAACAACAACGATACCGAATATATGGCAGTTTCTGCACATCAAACGCACTGTGGCGTCCTGAAAACACCAGAAAAAATGTTTTTCGCATTCAAAAGCACGAAAACATCGATTTCGGTGATTCTGCACACTTGTAACAGCAGAATCATGAAGATTATCACTGAAAATGCATATCTCAGCTGGAAACAACAACGATACCGAAGTTATGGCAGTTTCCGCATATCAAACGCACTGTGGTGTGCTGAAAACACCAGAAAACGTGTTTTTCGCATCCAATAGCACGAAAACAGCGATTTCGGTGATTCTGCACACTTGTCACAGATGAAACTCGAAGATTATCGTAGAAAATGCATATCGAGGCTGGAAACAACAACGATACCGAAGATATCGCAGTTTCCGCATATCAGACTCACTGTGGAGTGCTGAAAACACCAGAAAACGTGTTTTTCGCATCCAATAGCACGAAAACAGCAATTTCGGTGATTCCGCACACTTGTAACAGCAGAATCATGAAGATTATCGCTGAAAATGCATATCTGAGCTGGAAACAACAACGATACCGAAGATATCGCATTTTCCGCATGTCAAACGCTCTGTGGCGTGCTGAAAACACCAGAACACGTGTTTTTCGCATCCAATAGCACGAAAACACCGATTTCGGTGATTCTGCACACTTGTAACAGCAGAATCATGAAGATTATCACTGAAAATGCATATCTGAGCTGGAAACAACAACGATACCGAATATATGGCAGTTTCCGCACATCAAACGCACTGTGGCGTCCTGAAAACACCAGAAAAAATGTTTTTCGCATTCAAAAGCACGAAAACATCGATTTCGGTGATTCTGCACACTTGTAACAGCAGAATCATGAAGATTATCACTGAAAATGCATATCTCAGCTGGAAACAACAACGATACCGAAGATATGGCAGTTTCCGCATATCAAACGCACTGTGGTGTGCTGAAAACACCAGAAAACGTGTTTTTCGCATCCAATAGCACGAAAACAGCGATTTCGGTGATTCTGCACACTTGTCACAGATGAAACTCGAAGATTATCGTAGAAAATGCATATCGAGGCTGGAAACATCAACGATACCGAAGATATCGCAGTTTCCGCATATCAGACTCACTGTGGAGTGCTGAAAACACCAGAAAACGTGTTTTTCGCATCCAATAGCACGAAAACACCGATTTCGGTGATTCTGCACACTTGTAACAGCAGAATCATGAAGATTATCATTGAAAATGCATATCTGAGCTGGAAACAACAACGATACCGAATATATGGCAGTTTCCGCACATCAAACGCACTGTGGCGTCCTGAAAACACCAGAAAAAATGTATTTCGCATTCAAAAGCACGAAAACATCGATTTCGGTGATTCTGCACCCTTGTAACAGCAGAATCATGAAGATTATCACTGAAAATGCATATCTCAGCTGGAAACAACAACGATACCGAAGATATGGCAGTTTCCGCATATCAAACGCACTGTGGTGTGCTGAAAACACCAGAAAACGTGTTTTTCGCATCCAATTGCACGAAAACAGCGATTTCGGTGATTCTGCACACTTGTCACAGATGAAACTCGAAGATTATCGTAGAAAATGCATATCGAGGCTGGAAACAACAACGATACCGAAGATATCGCAGTTTCCGCATATCAGACTCACTGTGGAGTGCTGAAAACACCAGAAAACGTGTTTTTCGCATCCAATAGCACGAAAACAGCAATTTCGGTGATTCCGCACACTTGTAACAGCAGAATCATGAAGATTATCGCTGAAAATGCATATCTGAGCTGGAAACAACAACGATACCGAAGATATCGCATTTTCCGCATGTCAAACGCTCTGTGGCGTGCTGAAAACACCAGAACACGTGTTTTTCCAATCCAATAGCACGAAAACACCGATTTCGGTGATTCTGCACACTTGTAACAGCAGAATCATGCAGATTATCACTGAAAATGCATATGTCAGCTGGAAACAACAACGATACCGAAGATATGGCAGTTTCCGCATATCAAACGCACTGTGGTGTGCTGAAAACTTCAGAAAACGTGTTTTTCGCATTCAAAAGCACGAAAACAGCAATTTCGGTGATTCTGCACATTTGTAACAGCAGAATCATGAAGATTATCGCTGACAATGCATATCTCAGCTGGAAACAACAACGATACCGAAGATATCGCAGTTTCCGCATATCAAACGCACTGTGGAGTGCTGAAAACACCAGGAAACGTGTTTTTCGCATCCAATAGCACGAAAACAGCGATTTCGGTGATTCTGCACACTTGTCACAGATGAAACTCGAAGATTATCGTAGAAAATGCATATCGAGGCTGGAAACAACAACGATACCGAAGACATCGCAGTTTCCGCATATCAGACTCACTGTGGAGTGCTGAAAACACCAGAAAACGTGTTTTTCGCATCCAATAGCACGAAAACAGCGATTTCGGTGATTCTGCACACTTGTCACAGAAGAAACTCGAAGATTATCGTAGAAAATGCATATCTCAGCTGGAAACAACAACGATACCGAAGATATCGCAGTTTCCGCATATCAAACGCACTGTTGAGTGCTGAAAACACCAGAAAACGTGTTTTTCGCATTCAATAGCACGAAAACAGCGATTTCGGTGATTCTGCACACTTGTAACAGCAGAATCATGAAGATTATCACTGAAAATGCATATCTCAGCTGGAAGTAACAACGATACCGAAGATATCGTAGTTTCCGCATATCAAACGCACTGTGGAGTGCTGAAAACACCAGAAAACGGGTTTTTCGCATTCAATAGCACGAAAACAGCGATTTCGGTGATTCTGCACACTTGTCACAGATGAAGTTCGAAGATTATCGTAGAAAATGCATATCTCAGCTGGAAACAACAACGATACCGAGGATATGGCAGTTTCCGCACATCAAACGCACTGTGGCGTGCTGAAAACACCAGAAAACATGTTTTTCGCATTCAAAAGCACGAAAACAGCGATTTCGGTGATTCTGCACACTTGTAACAGCAGAATGATGAAGATTATCACTGAAAATGCATATCTCAGCTGGAAACAACAACGATACCGAAGATATCGCAGTTTCCGCATGTCAAACACACTGTGGCGTGCTGAAAACACCAGAAAACGTGTTTTTCGCATTCAATAGCACGAAAACACCGATTTCGGTGATTCTGCACACTTGTAGCTGCAGAATCATGAAGATTATCACTGAAAATGCATATCTCAGCTGGAAACAACAACGATACCGAAGATATCGCAGTTTCCGCATGTCAAACGCTCTGTGGCGTGCTGAAAACACCAGAAAACGTGTTTTTCGCATTCAACAGCACGAAAACAGCGATTTCGGTGATTCTGCACACTTGTAACAGCAGAATCATGAAGATTATCACTGAAAATGCATATCTCAGCTGGAAACAACAACGATACCGACGATATGGCAGTTTCCGCATATCAAACGCACTGTGGTGTGCTGATAACTTCAGAAAACGTGATTTTCGCATTCAAAAGCACGAAAACAGCAATTTCGGTGATTCCACACACTTGTATCAGCAGAATCATGAAGATTATCACTGAAAATGCATATCTGACCTGGAAACAACAACGATACCGAATATATCGCATTTTCCGCATGTCAAACGCTCTGTGGCGTGCTGAAAACACCAGAAAACGTGTTTTTCGCATCCAATAGCACGAAAACACCGATTTCGGTGATTCTGCACACTTGTAGCAGCAGAATCATGAAGATTATCACTGAAAATGCATATCTCAGCTGGAAACAACAACGATACCGAAGATATCGCAGTTTCCGCATGTCAAACGCTCTGTGGCGTGCTGAAAACACCAGAAAACGTGTGTTTCGCATTCAAAAGCACGAAACAGCGATTTCGGTGATTCTGCACATTTGTAACAGCACAATCATGAAGATTATCACTGAAAATGCATATCTCAGATGGAAACAACAACGATACCGAAGATATGGCAGTTTCCGCATATCAAACGCACTGTGGAGTGCTGAAAACACCAGAAAACGTGTTTTTCGCATTCAACAGCACGAAAACAGCGATTTCGGTGATTCTGCACACTTGTAACAGCAGAATCATGAAGATTGTCACTGAAAATGCATATCTCAGCTGGAAACAACAACGATACCGACGATATGGCAGTTTCCGCATATCAAACGCACTGTGGTGTGCTGATAACTTCAGAAAACGTGATTTTCGCATTCAAAAGCACGAAAACAGCAATTTCGGTGATTCTGCACATTTGTAACAGCAGAATCATGAAGATTATCGCTGACAATGCATATCTCAGCTGGAAACAACAAGGATACCGAAGATATCGCAGTTTCCGCATATCAAACGCACTGTGGAGTGCTGAAAACACCACGAAACGTGTTTTTCGCATCCAATAGCACGAAAACAGCGATTTCGGTGATTCTGCACACTTGTCACAGATGAAACTCAAAGATTATCGTAGAAAATGCATATCGAGGCTGGAAACAACAACGATACCGAAGATATCGCAGTTTCCGCACATCAAACGCACTGTGGCGTGCTGAAAACACCAGAAAACGTGTTTTTCGCATCCAATAGCACGAAAACAGCGATTTCGGTGATTCTGCACACTTGTCACAGAAGAAACTCGAAGATTATCGTAGAAAATGCATATCTCAGCTGGAAACAACACCGATACCGAAGATATCGCAGTTTCCGCATATCAGACTCACTGTGAAGTGCTGAAAACACCAGAAAATGTGTTTTTCGCATTCAATAGCACCAAAACAGCGATTTCGGTGATTCTGCACACTTGTAACAGCAGAACCATGAACATTATCACTGAAAATGCATATCTCAGCTGGAAACAACAACGATACCGAAGATATCGTAGTTTCCGCATATCAAACGCACTGTGGAGTGCTGAAAACACCAGAAAACGTGTTTTTCGCATTCAAAAGCACGAAAACAGCGATTTCGGTGATTCTGCACACTTGTAACAGCAGAATCATGAAGATTATCACTGAAAATGCATTTCTCAGCTGGAAACAACAACGATACCGAAGATATGGCAGTTTCCGCATATCAAACGCACTGTGGAGTGCTGAAAACACCAGAAAACGTGTTTTTCGCATTCATTAGCACGAAAACAGCGATTTCGGTGATTCTGCACACTTGTAACAGCAGAATCATGAAGACTATCACTGAAAATGCATATCTCAGCTGGAAACAACAACGATACCGAAGATATCGTAGTTTCCGCATACCAAACGCACTGTGGAGTGCTGAAAACACCAGAAAACGTGTTTTTCGCATCCAATAGCACGAAAACACCGATTTCGGTGATTCTGCACACTTGTAACAGCAGAATCATGAAGATTATCACTGAAAATGCATATCTGAGCTGGAAACAACAACGATACCGAATATATGGCAGTTTCCGCACATCAAACGCACTCTGGCGTCCTGAAAACACCAGAAAAAATGTTTTTCGCATTCAAAAGCACGAAAACATCGATTTCGGTGATTCTGCACACTTGTAACAGAAGAAGTTCGAAGATTATCGTAGAAAATGCATATCTCAGCTGGAAACAACACCGATACCGAAGACATCGTAGTTTCCGCATATCAAACGCACTGTGGTGTGCTGAAAACACCAGAAAACGTGTTTTTCGCATCCAATAGCACGAAAACAGCGATTTCGGTGATTCTGCACACTTGTCACAGATGAAACTCGAAGATTATCGTAGAAAATGCATATCGAGGCTGGAAACAACAACGATACCGAAGATATCGCAGTTTCCGCATATCAGACTCAACAGTGGAGTGCTGAAAACACCAGAAAACGTGTTTTTCGCATCCAATAGCACGAAAACAGCAATTTCGGTGATTCCGCACACTTGTAACAGCAGAATCATGAAGATTATCGCTGAAAATGCATATCTGAGCTGGAAACAACAACGATACCGAAGATATCGCATTTTCCGCATGTCAAACGCTCTGTGGCGTGCTGAAAACACCAGAAAACGTGTTTTTCGCATCCAATAGCACGAAAACACCGATTTCGGTGATTCTGCACACTTGTAACAGCAGAATCATGAAGATTATCACTGAAAATGCATATCTGAGCTGGAAACAACAACGATACCGAATATATGGCAGTTTCCGCACATCAAACGCACTGTGGCGTGCTGAAAACACCAGAAAAGTGTTTTTCGCATTCAAAAGCACGAAAACATCGATTTCGGTGATTCTGCACACTTGTAACAGCAGAATCATGATGATTATCACTGAAAATGCATATCTCAGCTGGAAACAACAACGATACCGAAGATATGGCAGTTTCCGCATATCAAACGCACTGTGGTGTGCTGAAAACACCAGAAAACGTGTTTTTCGCATTCAAAAGCAGGAAACCAGCAATTTCGGTGATTCTGCACATTTGTAACAGCAGAATCATGAAGATTATCGCTGAAAATGCATATCTCAGCTGGAAACAACAACGATACCGAAGATATCGCAGTTTCCGCATATCAAACGCACTGTGGAGTGCTGAAAACACCAGAAAACGTGTTTTTCGCATCCAATAGCACGAAAACAGCGATTTCGGGGATTCTGCACACTTGTCACAGAAGAAACTCGAAGATTATCGTAGAAAATGCATATCTCAGCTGGAAACAACAACGATACCGAAGATATCGCAGTTTCCGCATATCAAACGCACTGTGGAGTGCTGAAAACACCAGAAAACGTGTTTTTCGCATTCAATAGCACGAAAACAGCGATTTCGGTGATTCTGCACACTTGTAACAGCAGAATCATGAAGATTATCACTGAAAATGCATATCTCAGCTGGAAGCAACAACGATACCGAAGATATCGTAGTTTCCGCATATCAAACGCACTGTGGAGTGCTGAAAACACAAGCAAACGTGTTTTTCGCATCCAATAGCACGAAAACAGCGATTTCGGTGATTCTGCACACTTGTCACAGATGAAACTCGAAGATTATCGTAGAAAATGCATATCGAGGCTGGAAACAACAACGATACCGAAGATATCGCAGATTCCGCATATCAGACACACTGTGGAGTGCTGAAAACACCAGAAAACGTGTTTTTCGCATCCAATAGCACGAAAACAGCAATTTCGGTGATTCCGCACACTTGTAACAGCAGCATCATGAAGATTATCACTGAAAATGCATATCTGAGCTGGAAACAGCAACGATACCGAAGATATCGCATTTTCCGCATGTCAAACGCTCTGTGGCGTGCTGAAAACACCAGAAAACGTGTTTTTCGCATCCAATAGCACGAAAACAGTGATTTCTGTGATTCTGCACACTTGTCACAGATGAAACTCGAAGATTATCGTAGAAAATGCATATCTCAGCTAGAAACAACAACGATACCGAAGATATCGCAGTTTCCGCATATCAGACTCACTGTGGAGTGCTGAAAACACCAGAAAACGTGTTTTTCGCATCCAATAGAACGAAAACACCGACTTCGGTGATTCTGCACACTTGTAACAGCAGAATCATGAAGATTATCGCTGAAAATGCATATCTCAGCTGGAAACAACAACGATACCGACGATATGGCAGTTTCCGCATATCAAACGCAGTGTGGTGTGCTGAAAACTTCAGAAAACGTGATTTTCGCATTCAACAGCACGAAAACAGCGATTTCGGTGATTCTGCACACTTGTAACAGCAGAATCATGAAGATTATCACTGAAAATGCATATCTCAGCTGGAAACAACAACGATACCGAAGATATGGCAGTTTCCGCATATCAAACGCACTGTGGAGTGCTGAAAACACCAGAAAACGTGTTTTTCGCATTCAACAGCACGAAAACAGCGATTTCGGTGATTCTGCACACTTGTAACAGCAGAATCATGAAGATTATCACTGAAAATGCATATCTGAGCTGGAAACAACAACGATACCGAAGATATCGCAGTTTCCGCATATCAAACGCACTGTGGAGTGCTGAAAACACCAGAAAACGTGTTTTTCGCATTCAATAGCACGAAAACAGCGATTTCGGTGATTCTGCACACTTGTAACAGCAGAATCATGAAGATTACTGAAAATGCATATCTCAGCTGGAAGTAACAACGATACCGAAGATATCGTAGTTTCCGCATATCAAACGCACTGTGGAGTGCTGAAAACACCAGAAAACGTGTTTTTCGCATTCAATAGCACGAAAACAGCGATTTCGGTGATTCTGCACACTTGTCACAGAAGAAGTTCGAAGATTATCGTAGAAAATGCATATCTCAGCTGGAAACAACACCGATACCGAAGATATCGCAGTTTCCGCATATCAGACTCACTGTGAAGTGCTGAAAACACCAGAAAATGTGTTTTTCGCATTCAATAGCACGAAAACAGCGATTTCGGTGATTCTGCACACTTGTAACAGCAGAACCATGAACATTATCACTGAAAATGCATATCTCAGCTGGAAACAACAACGATACCGAAGATATCGTAGTTTCCGCATATCAAACGCACTGTGGAGTGCTGAAAACACCAGAAAACGTGTTTTTCGCATTCAATAGCACGAAAACAGCGATTTCGGTGATTCTGCACACTTGTAACAGCAGAACCATGAACATTATCACTGAAAATGCATATCTCAGCTGGAAACAACAACGATACCGAAGATATCGTAGTTTCCGCATATCAAACGCACTGTGGAGTGCTGAAAACACCAGAAAACGTGTTTTTCGCATTCAAAAGCACGAAAACAGCGATTTCGGTGATTCTGCACACTTGTAACAGCAGAATCATGAAGATTATCAGTGAAAATGCATATCTCAGCTGGAAACAACAACGATACCGAAGATATCGCAGTTTCCGCATATCAGACTCACTGTGGAGTGCTGAAAACACCAGAAAACGTGTTTTTCGCATCCAATAGCACGAAAACACCGACTTCGGTGATTCTGCACACTTGTAACAGCAGAATCATGAAGATTATCGCTGAAAATGCATATCTCAGCTGGAAACAGCAACGATACCGACGATATGGCAGTTTCCGCAAATATCAAACGCACTGTGGTGTGCTGAAAACTTCAGAAAACGTGATTTTCGCATTCAAAAGCACGAAAACAGCAATTTCGGTGATTCCGCACATTTGTAACAGCAGAATCATGAAGATTATCGCTGACAATGCATATCTCAGCTGGAAACAACAAGGATACCGAAGATATCGCAGTTTCCGCATATCAAACGCACTGTGGAGTGCTGAAAACACCAGGAAACGTGTTTTTCGCATCCAATAGCACGAAAACAGCGATTTCGGTGATTCTGCACACTTGTCACAGATGAAACTCGAAGATTATCGTAGAAAATGCATATCGAGGCTGGAAACAACAACGATACCGAAGATATCGCAGTTTCCGCATATCAGACTCACTGTGGAGTGCTGAAAACACCAGAAAACGTGTTTTTCGCATCCAATAGCACAAAAACAGCAATTTCGGTGATTCCGCACACTTGTAACAGCAGAATCATGAAGATTATCACTGAAAATGCATATCTGAGCTGGAAACAACAACGATACCGAAGATATCGCATTTTCCGCATGTCAAACGCTCTGATGCGTACTGAAAACACCAGAAAACGTGTCTTTCGCATCCAATAGCACGAAAACACCGATTTCGGTGATTCTGCACACTTGTAACAGCAGAATCATGAAGATTATCACTGAAAATGCATATCTGAGATGGAAACAACAACGATACCGAAGATATCGCATTTTCCGCATGTCAAACGCTCTGTGGCGTGCTGAAAACACCAGAAAACGTGTCTTTCGCATCCAATAGCACGAAAACACCGATTTCGGTGATTCTGCACACTTGTCACAGAAGAAGTTCGAAGATTATAGTAGAAAATGCATATCTCAGCTGGAAACAACACCGATACCGAAGATATCGTAGTTTCCGCATATCAAACGCACTGTGGAGTGCTGAAAACACCAGAAAACGTGTTTTTCGCATTCAATAGCACGAAAACAGCGATTTCGGTGATTCTGCACACTTGTCACAGAAGAAACTCGAAGATTATCGTAGAAAATGCATATCTCAGCTGGAAACAACAACGATACCGAAGATATCGCAGTTTCCGCATATCAAACGCACTGTGGAGTGCTGAAAACACCAGAAAACGTGTTTTTCGCATTCAATAGCACGAAAACAGCGATTTCGGTGATTCTGCACACTTGTAACAGCAGAATCATGAAGACTATCACTGAAAATGCATATCTCAGCTGGAAACAACAACGATACCGAAGATATCGTAGTTTCCGCATATCAGACTCACTGTGGAGTGCTGAAAACACCAGAAAACGTGTTTTTCGCATCCAATAGCACGAAAACACCGACTTCGGTGATTCTGCACACTTGTAACAGCAGAATCATGAAGATTACCACTGAAAATGCATATCTCAGCTGGAAACAACAACGATACCGAATATATGGCAGTTTCCGCACATCAAACGCACTGTGGCGTGCTGAAAACACCAGAAAACGTGTTTTTCGCATCCAATAGCACGAAAACAGCGATTTCGGTGATTCTGCACACTTGTCACAGAAGAAACTCGAAGATTATCGTAGAAAATGCATATCTCAGCTGGAAACAACAACGATACCGAAGATATCGCAGTTTCCGCATATCAAACGCACTGTGGAGTGCTGAAAACACCAGAAAACGTGTTTTTCGCATTCAATAGCACGAAAACAGCGATTTCGGTGATTCTGCACACTTGTAACAGCAGAATCATGAAGATTATCACTGAAAATGCATATCTCAGCTGGAAGTAACAACGATACCGAAGATATCGTAGTTTCCGCATATCAAACGCACTGTGGAGTGCTGAAAACACCAGAAAACGTGTTTTTCGCATTCAATAGCACGAAAACAGCGATTTCGGTGATTCTGCACACTTGTCACAGAAGAAGTTCGAAGATTATCGTAGAAAATGCATATCTCAGCTGGAAACAACACCGATACCGAAGATATCGCAGTTTCCGCATATCAGACTCACTGTGAAGTGCTGAAAACACCAGAAAATGTGTTTTTCGCATTCAATAGCACGAAAACAGCGATTTCGGTGATTCTGCACACTTGTAACAGCAGAACCATGAACATTATCACTGAAAATGCATATCTCAGCTGGAAACAACAACGATACCGAAGATATCGTAGTTTCCGCATATCAAACGCACTGTGGAGTGCTGAAAACACCAGAAAACGTGTTTTTCGCATTCAAAAGCACGAAAACAGCGATTTCGGTGATTCTGCACACTTGTAACAGCAGAATCATGAAGATTATCACTGAAAATGCATTTCTCAGCTGGAAACAACAACGATACCGAAGATATGGCAGTTTCCGCATATCAAACGCACTGTGGAGTGCTGAAAACACCAGAAAACGTGTTTTTCGCATCCAATAGCACGAAAACACCGATTTCGGTGATTCTGCACACTTGTAACAGCAGAATCATGAAGATTATCACTGAAAATGCATATCTGAGCTGGAAACAACAACGATACCGAATATATGGCAGTTTCCGCACATCAAACGCACTGTGGCGTCCTGAAAACACCAGAAAAAATGTTTTTCGCATTCAAAAGCACGAAAACATCGATTTCGGTGATTCTGCACACTTGTAACAGCAGAATCATGAAGATTATCACTGAAAATGCATATCTCAGCTGGAAACAACAACGATACCGAAGATATGGCAGTTTCCGCATATCAAACGCACTGTGGTGTACTGAGAACACCAGAAAACGTGTTTTTCGCATCCAATAGCACGAAAACAGCAATTTCGGTGATTCCGCACACTTGTAACAGCAGAATCATGAAGATTATCGCTGAAAATGCATATCTGAGCTGGAAACAACAACGATACCGAAGATATCGCATTTTCCGCATGTCAAACGCTCTGTGGCGTGCTGAAAACACCAGAAAACGTGTTTTTCGCATCCAATAGCACGAAAACACCGATTTCGGTGATTCTGCACACTTGTAACAGCAGAATCATGAAGATTATCACTGAAAATGCATATCTGAGCTGGAAACAACAACGATACCGAATATATGGCAGTTTCCGCACATCAAACGCACTGTGGCGTCCTGAAAACACCAGAAAAAATGTTTTTCGCATTCAAAAGCACGAAAACATCGATTTCGGTGATTCTGCACACTTGTAACAGCAGAATCATGAAGATTATCACTGAAAATGCATATCCTAGCTGGAAACAACAACGATACCGAAGATATCGCATTTTCCGCATGTCAAACGCTCTGTGGCGTGCTGAAAACACCAGAAAACGTGTTTTTCGCATCCAATAGCACGAAAACACCGATTTCGGTGATTCTGCACACTTGTAACAGCAGAATCATGAAGATTATCACTGAAAATGCATATCTCAGCTGGAAACAACAACGATACCGAATATATGGCAGTTTCCGCACATCAAACGCACTGTGGCGTGCTGAAAACACCAGAAAAGTGTTTTTCGCATTCAAAAGCACGAAAACATCGATTTCGGTGATTCTGCACACTTGTAACAGCAGAATCATGATGATTATCACTGAAAATGCATATCTCAGCTGGAAACAACAACGATACCGAAGATATGGCAGTTTCCGCATATCAAACGCACTGTGGTGTGCTGAAAACACCAGAAAACGTGTTTTTCGCATTCAAAAGCACGAAACCAGCAATTTCGGTGATTCTGCACATTTGTAACAGCAGAATCATGAAGATTATCGCTGAAAATGCATATCTCAGCTGGAAACAACAACGATACCGAAGATATCGCAGTTTCCGCATATCAAACGCACTGTGGAGTGCTGAAAACACCAGAAAACGTGTTTTTCGCATCCAATAGCACGAAAACAGCGATTTCGGTGATTCTGCACACTTGTCACAGAAGAAACTCGAAGATTATCGTAGAAAATGCATATCTCAGCTGGAAACAACAACGATACCGAAGATATCGCAGTTTCCGCATATCAAACGCACTGTGGAGTGCTGAAAACACCAGAAAACGTGTTTTTCGCATTCAATAGCACGAAAACAGCGATTTCGGTGATTCTGCACACTTGTAACAGCAGAATCATGAAGATTATCACTGAAAATGCATATCTCAGCTGGAAGCAACAACGATACCGAAGATATCGTAGTTTCCGCATATCAAACGCACTGTGGAGTGCTGAAAACACCAGCAAACGTGTTTTTCGCATCCAATAGCACGAAAACAGCGATTTCGGTGATTCTGCACACTTGTCACAGATGAAACTCGAAGATTATCGTAGAAAATGCATATCGAGGCTGGAAACAACAACGATACCGAAGATATCGCAGATTCCGCATATCAGACTCACTGTGGAGTGCTGAAAACACCAGAAAACGTGTTTTTCGCATCCAATAGCACGAAAACAGCAATTTCGGTGATTCCGCACACTTGTAACAGCAGCATCATGAAGATTATCACTGAAAATGCATATCTGAGCTGGAAACAGCAACGATACCGAAGATATCGCATTTTCCGCATGTCAAACGCTCTGTGGCGTGCTGAAAACACCAGAAAACGTGTTTTTCGCATCCAATAGCACGAAAACACCGATTTCGGTGATTCTGCACACTTGTAACAGCAGAATCATGAAGATTATCACTGAAAATGCATATCTCAGCTGGAAACAACAACGATACCGAATATATGGCAGTTTCCGCACATCAAACGCACTGTGGCGTGCTGAAAACACCAGAAAAAGTGTTTTTCGCATTCAAAAGCACGAAAACATCGATTTCGGTGATTCTGCACACTTGTAACAGCAGAATCATGAAGATTATCACTGAAAATGCATATCTCAGCTGGAAACAACAACGATACCGAAGATATGGCAGTTTCCGCATATCAAACGCACTGTGGAGTGCTGAAAACACCAGAAAACGTGTTTTTCGCATCCAATAGCACGAAAACAGCGATTTCTGTGATTCTGCACACTTGTCACAGATGAAACTCGAAGATTATCGTAGAAAATGCATATCTCAGCTGGAAACAACAACGATACCGAAGATATCGTAGTTTCCGCATATCAAACGCACTGTGGAGTGCTGAAAACACCAGCAAACGTGTTTTTCGCATCCAATAGCACGAAAACAGCGATTTCGGTGATTCTGCACACTTGTCACAGATGAAACTCGAAGATTATCGTAGAAAATGCATATCGAGGCTGGAAACAACAACGATACCGAAGATATCGCAGATTCCGCATATCAGACTCACTGTGGAGTGCTGAAAACACCAGAAAACGTGTTTTTCGCATCCAATAGCACGAAAACAGCAATTTCGGTGATTCCGCACACTTGTAACAGCAGCATCATGAAGATTATCACTGAAAATGCATATCTGAGCTGGAAACAGCAACGATACCGAAGATATCGCATTTTCCGCATGTCAAACGCTCTGTGGCGTGCTGAAAACACCAGAAAACGTGTTTTTCGCATCCAATAGCACGAAAACACCGATTTCGGTGATTCTGCACACTTGTAACAGCAGAATCATGAAGATTATCACTGAAAATGCATATCTCAGCTGGAAACAACAACGATACCGAATATATGGCAGTTTCCGCACATCAAACGCACTGTGGCGTGCTGAAAACACCAGAAAAAGTGTTTTTCGCATTCAAAAGCACGAAAACATCGATTTCGGTGATTCTGCACACTTGTAACAGCAGAATCATGAAGATTATCACTGAAAATGCATATCTCAGCTGGAAACAACAACGATACCGAAGATATCGCAGTTTCCGCATATCAGACTCACTGTGGAGTGCTGAAAACACCAGAAAACGTGTTTTTCGCATCCAATAGCACGAAAACAGCGATTTCTGTGATTCTGCACACTTGTCACAGATGAAACTCGAAGATTATCGTAGAAAATGCATATCTCAGCTGGAAACAACAACGATACCGAAGATATCGTAGTTTCCGCATATCAAACGCACTGTGGAGTGCTGAAAACACCAGCAAACGTGTTTTTCGCATCCAATAGCACGAAAACAGCGATTTCGGTGATTCTGCACACTTGTCACAGATGAAACTCGAAGATTATCGTAGAAAATGCATATCGAGGCTGGAAACAACAACGATACCGAAGATATCGCAGATTCCGCATATCAAACGCACTGTGGTGTGCTGAAAACACCAGAAAACGTGTTTTTCGCATTCAAAAGCACGAAGCAGCAATTTCGGTGATTCTGCACATTTGTAACAGCAGAATCATGAAGATTATCGCTGAAAATGCATATCTCAGCTGGAAACTACAACGATACCGAAGATATCGCAGTTTCCGCATATCAAACGCACTGTGGAGTGCTGAAAACACCAGAATACGTGTTTTTCGCATTCAATAGCACGAAAACAGCGATTTCGGTGATTCTGCACACTTGTCACAGATGAAGTTCGAAGATTATCGTAGAAAATGCATATCTCAGCTGGAAACAACACCGATACCGAAGATATCGCAGTTTCCGCATATCAGACTCACTGTGGAGTGCTGAAAACACCAGAAAACGTGTTTTTCGCATCCAATAGCACGAAAACCGCAATTTCGGTGATTCTGCACATTTGTAACAGCAGAATCATGAAGATTATCACTGAAAATGCATATCTCAGCTGGAAACAACAACGATACCGAAGTTATGGCAGTTTCCGTATATCAAACGCACTGTGGAGTGCTGAAAACACCAGAAAACGTGTTTCTCGCATTCAACAGCACGAAATCAGCGATTTCGGTGATTCTGCACACTTGTAACTGCAGAATCATGAAGATTATCACTGAAAATGCATATCTCAGCTGGAAACAACAACGATACCGAAGATATGGCAGTTTCCGCACATCAAACGCACTGTGGAGTGCTGAAGACACCAGAAAACGTGTTTTTCGCATCCAATAGCACGAAAACAGCGATTTCGGAGATTCTGCACACTTGTCACAGAAGAAACTCGAAGATTATCGTAGAAAATGCATATCTCAGCTGGAAACAACAACGATACCGAAGATATCGCAGTTTCCGCATATCAAACGCACTGTGGAGTGCTGAAAACACCAGAAAATGTGTTTTTCGCATTCAATAGCACGAAAACAGCGATTTCGGTGATTCTGCACACTTGTAACAGCAGAATCATGAAGTTTATCACTGAAAATGCATATCTCAGCTGGAAACAGCAACGATACCGAAGATATCGCATTTTCCGCATGTCAAACGCTCTGTGGCGTGCTGAAAACACCAGAAAAAGTGTTTTTCGCATTCAAAAGCACGAAAACATCGATTTCGGTGATTCTGCACACTTGTAACAGCAGAATCATGAAGATTATCACTGAAAATGCATATCTCAGCTGGAAACAACAACGATACCGAAGATATGGCAGTTTCCGCATATCAAACGCACTGTGGAGTGCTGAAAACACCAGAAAACGTGTTTTTCGCATTCAAAAGCACGAAAACAGCAATTTCGGTGATTCTGCACATTTGTAACTGTAGAATCATGGAGATTATCTCTGAAAATGCATATCTCAGCTGGAAACAACAACGATACCGAAGATATCGCATTTTCCGCATGTCAAACGTTCTGTGGCGTGCTGAAAACACCAGAAAACGTGTTTTTCGCATCCAATAGCACGAAAACACCGATTTCGGTGATTCTGCACACTTGTAACAGCAGAATCCTGCAGATTATCACTGAAAATGCATATCTCAGCTGGAAACAACAACGATACCGAAGATATGGCAGTTTCCGCATATCAAACGCACTGTGGTGTGCTGAAAACTTCAGAAAACGTGTTTTTCGCATTCAAAAGCACGAAAACAGCAATTTCGGTGATTCTGCACATTTGTAACAGCAGAATCATGAAGATTATCGCTGACAATGCATATCTCAGCTGGAAACAACAACGATACCGAAGATATCGCAGTTTCCGCATATCAAACGCACTGTGGAGTGCTGAAAACACCAGAAAACGTGTTTTTCGCATCCAATAGCACGAAAACAGCGATTTCGGTGATTCTGCACACTTGTCACAGAAGAAACTCGATGATTATCGTAGAAAATGCATATCTCAGCTGGAAACAACAACGATACCGAAAATATCGCAGTTTCCGCATATCAAACGCACTGTGGAGTGCTGAAAACACCAGAAAATGTGTTTTTCGCATTCAAAAGCACGAAAACAGCGATTTCGGTGATTCTGCACATTTGTAACAGCAGAATCATGAAGATTATCACTGAAAATGCATATCTCAGCTGGAATCAACAACGATACCGAAGATATGGCAGTTTCCGCATATCAAACGCACTGTGGAGTGCTGAAAACACCAGAAAACGTGTTTTTCGCATTCAACAGCACGAAAACAGCGATTTCGGTGATTCTGCACACTTGTAACAGCAGAATCATGAAGATTATCACTGAAAATGCATTTCTCAGCTGGAAACAACAACGATACCGAAGATATGGCAGTTTCCGCATATCAAACGCACTGTGGAGTGCTGAAAACCCCAGAAAACGTGTTTTTCGCATCCAATAGCACGAATACAGCGATTTCGGTGATTCTGTACACTTGTAACAGCAGAATCATGAAGATTATCACTGAAAATGCATATCTCAGCTGGAAACAACAACGATACCAAAGATATCGTAGTTCCCGCATATCAAACGCACTGTGGAGTGCTGAAAACACCAGAAAACATGTTTTTCGCATTCAAAAGCACGAAAACAGCGATTTCGGTGATTCTGCTCAACTAGTAACAGCAGAATCATGAAGATTATCGCTGAAAATGCATATCTCAGCTGGAAACAACAACGATACCGAAGATATCGCAGTTTCCGCATATCAAACGCTCTGTGGCGTGCTGAAAACACCAGAAAACGTGTTTTTCGAATCCAATAGCACGAAAACACCGATTTCGGTGATTCTGCACACTTGTAACAGCAGAATCGTGAAGATTATCACTGAAAATGCATATCTCAGCTGGAAACAACAACGATACCGAAGATATGGCAGTTTCCGCATATCAAACGCACGGTGGAGTGCTGAAGACACCAGAAAACGTGTTTTTCGCATTCAATTGCACGAAAACAGCGATTTCGGTGATTCTGCACACTTGTCACAGAAGAAACTCGAAGATTATAGTAGAAAATGCATTTCTCAGCTGGAAACAACAACGATACCGAAGATATCGCAGTTTCCGCATGTCAAACGCTCTGTGGCGTGCTGGAAACACCAGAAAACGTGTTTTTCGTATCCAATAGCACGAAAACACCTATTTCGGTGATTCTGCACACTTGTAACAGCTGAATCGTGAAGATTATCTCTGAAAATGCATTTCTCAGCTGGAAACAACAACGATACCGAAGATATCGCAGTTTCCGCATGTCAAACGCTCTGTGGCGTGCTGGAAACACCAGAAAACGTGTTTTTCGTATCCAATAGCACGAAAACACCTATTTCGGTGATTCTGCACACTTGTAACAGCTGAATCGTGAAGATTATCTCTGAAAATGCATATCTCAGCTGGAAACAACAACGATACCGAAGATATGGCAGTTTCCGCATATCAAACGCAAGGTGGAGTGCTGAAAACACCAGAAAACGTGTTTTTCGCATCCAATAGCACGAAAACAGCGATTTCGGTGATTCTGCACACTTGTCACAGATGAAACTCGAAGATTATCGTAGAAAATGCATATCGAGGCTGGAAACAACAACGATACCGAAGATATCGCAGTTTCCGCATATCAGACTCACTATGGAGTGCTGAAAACACCTGAAAACGTGTTTTTCGCATCCAATAGCACGAAAACAGCAATTTCGGTGATTCCGCACACTTGTAACAGCAGAATCATGAAGATTATCACTGAAAATGTATATCTGAGCTGGAAACAACAACGATACCGAAGATATCGCATTTTCCGCATGTCAAACGCTCTGTGGCGTGCTGAAAACACCAGAAAACGTGTTTTTCGCATCCAATAGCACGAAAACACCGATTTCGGTGATTCCGCACACTTGTAACAGCAGAATCATGAAGATTATCACTGAAAATGTATATCTGAGCTGGAAACAACAACGATACCGAAGATATCGCATTTTCCGCATGTCAAACGCTCTGTGGCGTGCTGAAAACACCAGAAAACGTGTTTTTCGCATCCAATAGCACGAAAACACCGATTTCGGTGATTCTGCACACTTGTAACAGCAGAATCATGAAGATTATCACTGAAAATGCATATCTCAGCTGGAAACAACAACGATACCGAATATATGGCAGTTTCCGCACATCAAACGCACTGTGGCGTGCTGAAAACACCAGAAAAAGTGTTTTTCGCATTCAAAAGCACGAAAACATCGATTTCGGTGATTCTGCACACTTGTAACAGCAGAATCATGAAGATTATCACTGAAAATGCATATCTCAGCTGGAAACAACAACGATACCGAAGTTATGGCAGTTTCCGCATATCAAACGCACTGTGGAGTGCTGAAAACACCAGAAAACGTGTTTTTCGCATTCAATAGCACGAAAACAGCGATTTCGGAGATTCTGCACACTTATCACAGAAGAAACTCGAAGATTATCGTAGAAAATGCATATCTCAGAGGGAAACAACAACGATACCGAAGATATCGCAGTTTCCGCATATCAAACGCACTGTGGAGTGCTGAAAACACCAGAAAATGTGTTTTTCGCATTCAATAGCACGAAAACAGTGATTTCGGTGATTCTGCACACTTGTAACAGCAGAATCATGAAGATTATCACTGAAAATGCATATGTCAGCTGGAAACAGCAACGATACCGAAGATATCGCATTTTCCGCATGTCAAACGCTCTGTGGCGTTCTGAAAACACCAGAAAAAGTGTTTTTCGCATTCAAAAGCACGAAAACATCGATTTCGGTGATTCTGCACACTTGTAACAGCAGAATCATGAAGATTATCACTGAAAATGCATATCTCAGCTGGAAACAACAACGATACCGAAGATATGGCAGTTTCCGCATATCAAACGCTCTGTGGCGTGCTGAAAACACCAGAAAATGTGTTCTTCGCATTCAAAAGCACGAAAACACCGATTTCGGTGATTCTGCACACTTGTAACAGCAGAATCATGAAGATTATCACTGAAAATGCATATCTCAGCTGGAAACAACAACGATACCGAAGATATGGCAGTTTCCGCATATCAAACGCACTGTGGTGTGCTGAAAACACCAGAAAACGTGTTTTTCGCATCCAATAGCACGAAAACAGCGATTTCGGTGATTCTGCACACTTGTAACAGCAGAATCATGAAGATTATCACTGAAAATGCATTTCTCAGCTGGAAACAACAACGATACCGAAGATATGGCAGTTTCCGCATATCAAACGCACTGTGGAGTGCTGAAAACACCAGAAAATGTGTTTTTCGCATTCAATAGCACGAAAACAGCGATTTCGGAGATTCTGCACACTTGTAACAGCAGAATCATGAAGATTATCACTGAAAATGCATTTCTCAGCTGGAAACAACAACGATACCGAAGATATGGCAGTTTCCGCATATCAAACGCACTGTGGAGTGCTGAAAACACCAGAAAACGTGTTTTTCGCATTCAAAAGCACGAAAACAGCGATTTCGGTGATTCTGCACACTTGTAACAGCAGAATCATGTAGATTATCACTGGAAATGCATATCTCAGCTGGAAACAACAACGATACCGAAGATATCGTAGTTTCCGCATATCAGACGCACTGCGGAGTGCTGAAAACACCAGAAAACGTGTTTTTCGCATTCAATAGCACGAAAAAAGCGATTTCGGTGATACTGCACACTTGTCACAGAAGAAACTCGAAGATTATCGTAGAAAATGCATATCTCAGCTGGAAACAACAACGATACCGAAGATATCGTAGTTTCCGCATATCAAACGCACTGTGGAGTGCTGAAAACACCAGAAAACGGGTTTTTCGCATTCAATAGCAGGAAAACAGCGATTTCGGTGATACTGCACACTTGTCACAGAAGAAACTCGAAGATTATCGTAGAAAATGCATATCTCAGCTGGAAACAACAACGATACCGAAGATATCGCAGTTTCCGCAAATCAAACTCACTGTGGTGTGCTGAAAACACCAGAAAACGTGTTCTTCGCATCCAATAGCACGAATACAGCGATTTCGGTGGTTCTGCGCACTTGTCACAGAAGAAACTCTAAGATTATCGGAGAAAATGCATATCTCAGCTGGAAACAACAACGATACCGAAGATATCGCAGTTTCCGCATATCAAACGCACTGTGGAGTGCTGAAAACACCAGAAAACGTGTGTTTCGCATTCAAAAGCACGAAAACAGCGATT
Source organism: Anthophora plumipes (assembly GCA_951804975.1). Lineage (NCBI taxonomy): Eukaryota > Metazoa > Arthropoda > Insecta > Hymenoptera > Apidae > Anthophora > Anthophora plumipes. The sequence goes on from CATORF010000419.1 coordinate 1,201,304, forward strand.
TCGGTGATTCTGCACACTAGTAACAGCAGAATCATGAAGATTATCACTGAAAATGCATTTCTCAGCTGGAAACAACAACGATACCGAAGATACGGCAGTTTCCGCATATCAAACGCACTGTGGAGTGCTGAAGACACCAGAAAACGTGTTTTTCGCATCCAATAGCACGAAAACAGCGATTTGGGTGATTCTACACACTTGTCACAGAAGAAACTCGAAGATTATCGTAGAAATTGCATATCTCAGCTGGAAACAACAACGATACCGAAGATATCGCAGTTTCCGCATATCAAACGCACTGTGGAGTGCTGAAAACACCAGAAAATGTGTTCTTCGCATTCAAAAGCACGAAAACACCGATTTCGGTGATTCTGCACACTTGTAACAGCAGAATCATGAAGATTATCACTGAAAATGCATATGTCAGCTGGAAACAACAACGATACCGAAGATATGGCAGTTTCCGCATATCAAACGCACTATGGTGTGCTGAAAACACCAGAAAACGTGTTTTTCGCATTCAAAAGCACGAAAACAGCAATTTCGGTGATTCTGCACACTTGTAACAGCAGAATCATGAAGATTATCGCTGAAAATGCATATCTCAGCTGGAAACAACAACGATACCGAAGATATGGCAGTTTCCGCATATCAAACGCACTGTGGTGTGCTGAAAACACCAGAAAACGTGTTTTTCGCATTCAAAAGCACGATAACAGCAATTCCGGTGATTCCGCACACTTGTAACAGCAGAATCATGAAGATTATCACTGAAAATGCATATCTCAGCTGGAAACAACAACGATACCGAAGATATCGCAGTTTCCGCATATCAAACGCACTGTGGAGTGCTGAAAACACCAGAAAACGTGTTTTTCGCATCCAATAGCACGAAAACAGCGATTTCGGTGATTCTGCACACTTGTCACAGAAGAAACTCGAAGATTATCGTAGAAAATGCATATCTCAGCTGGAAACAACAACGATACCGAAGATATCGCAGTTTCCGCATATCAAACGCACTGTGGAGTGCTGAAAACACCAGAAAATGTGTTTTTCGCATTCAATAGCACGAAAACAGCGATTTCGGTGATTCTGCACACTTGTAACAGCAGAATCATGAAGATTATCACTGAAAATGCATATCTCAGCTGGAAACAACAACGATACCGAAGATATCGTAGCTCCCGCATATCAAACGCACTGTGGAGTGCTGAAAACACCAGAAAACGTGTTTTTCGCATTCAAAAGCACGAAAACAGCGATTTCGGTGATTCTGCACACTAGTAACAGCAGAATCATGAAGATTATCACTGAAAATGCATTTCTCAGCTGGAAACAACAACGATACCGAAGATACGGCAGTTTCCGCATATCAAACGCACTGTGGAGTGCTGAAGACATCAGAAAACGTGTTTTTCGCATTCAATAGCACGAAAACAGCGATTTCGGAGATTCTGCACACATGTAACAGCAGAATCATGAAGATTATCACTGATAATGCATATCTCAGCTGGAAACAACAACGATACCGAAGATATCGCAGTTTCCGCATGTCAAACGCTCTGTGGTGTGCTGAAAACACCAGAAACGTGTTTTTCGCATTCAAAAGCACGAAAACAGCGTTTTCGGTGATACTGCACACTTGTAACAGCAGAATCATGTAGATTATCACTGGAAATGCATATCTCAGCTGGAAACAACAACGATACCGAAGATATCGCAGTTTCCGCATATCAAACGCACTGTGGAGTGCTGAAAACTTCAGAAAACGTGTTTTTCGCATTCAAAAGCACGAAAACAGCAATTTCGGTGATTCTGCACATTTGTAACAGCAGAATCATGAAGATTATCGCTGACAATGCATATCTCAGCTGGAAACAACAACGATACCGAAGATATCGCAGTTTCCGCATATCAAACGCACTGTGGAGTGCTGAAAACACCAGAAAACGTGTTTTTCGCATCCAATAGCACGAAAACAGCGATTTCGGTGATTCTGCACACTTGTCACAGAAGAAACTCGATGATTATCGTAGAAAATGCATATCTCAGCTGGAAACAACAACGATACCGAAAATATCGCAGTTTCCGCATATCAAACGCACTGTGGAGTGCTGAAAACACCAGAAAATGTGTTTTTCGCATTCAAAAGCACGAAAACAGCGATTTCGGTGATTCTGCACATTTGTAACAGCAGAATCATGAAGATTATCACTGAAAAAGCATATCTCAGCTGGAAACAACAACGATACCGAAGATATGGCAGTTTCCGCATATCAAACGCACTGTGGAGTGCTGAAAACACCAGAAAACGTGTTTTTCGCATTCAACAGCACGAAAACAGCGATTTCGGTGATTCTGCACACTTGTAACAGCAGAATCATGAAGATTATCACTGAAAATGCATTTCTCAGCTGGAAACAACAACGATACCGAAGATATGGCAGTTTCCGCATATCAAACGCACTGTGGAGTGCTGAAAACCCCAGAAAACGTGTTTTTCGCATCCAATAGCACGAATACAGCGATTTCGGTGATTCTGTACACTTGTAACAGCAGAATCATGAAGATTATCACTGAAAATGCATATCTCAGCTGGAAACAACAACGATACCAAAGATATCGTAGTTCCCGCATATCAAACGCACTGTGGAGTGCTGAAAACACCAGAAAACATGTTTTTCGCATTCAAAAGCACGAAAACAGCGATTTCGGTGATTCTGCTCAACTAGTAACAGCAGAATCATGAAGATTATCGCTGAAAATGCATATCTCAGCTGGAAACAACAACGATACCGAAGATATCGCAGTTTCCGCATATCAAACGCTCTGTGGCGTGCTGAAAACACCAGAAAACGTGTTTTTCGAATCCAATAGCACGAAAACACCGATTTCGGTGATTCTGCACACTTGTAACAGCAGAATCGTGAAGATTATCACTGAAAATGCATATGTCAGCTGGAAACAACAACGATACCGAAGATATGGCAGTTTCCGCATATCAAACGCACTGTGGAGTGCTGAAGACACCAGAAAACGTGTTTTTCGCATTCAATTGCACGAAAACAGCGATTTCGGTGATTCTGCACACTTGTCACAGAAGAAACTCGAAGATTATAGTAGAAAATGCATTTCTCAGCTGGAAACAACAACGATACCGAAGATATCGCAGTTTCCGCATGTCAAACGCTCTGTGGCGTGCTGGAAACACCAGAAAACGTGTTTTTCGTATCCAATAGCACGAAAACACCTATTTCGGTGATTCTGCACACTTGTAACAGCTGAATCGTGAAGATTATCTCTGAAAATGCATATCTCAGCTGGAAACAACAACGATACCGAAGATATGGCAGTTTCCGCATATCAAACGCACTGTGGTGTGCTGGAAACACCAGAAAACGTGTTTATCGCATTCATAAGCACGAATACAGCAATTTCGGTGATTCTGCACATTTGTAACAGCAGAATCATGAAGATTATCGCTGAAAATGCATATCTCAGCTGGAAACAACAACGATACCGAAGATATCGCAGTTTCCGCATATCAAACGCACTGTGGAGTGCTGAAAACCCCAGAAAACGTGTTTTTCGCATACAATAGCACGAAAACAGCGATTTCGGTGATTCTGTACACTTGTAACAGCAGAATCATGAAGATTATCACTGAAAATGCATATCTCAGCTGGAAGCAACAACGATACCGAAGATATTGCAGTTTCCGCATATCAAACGCACTGTGGAGTGCTCAAAACACCAGAAAACGTGTTTTTCGCATCCAATAGCACGAAAACAGCGATTTCGGTGATTCTGCACACTTGTAACAGCAGAATCATGAAGAGTATCACTGAAAATGCATATCTCAGCTGGAAACAACAACGTTACCGAAGATATCGCATTTTACGCATGTCAAACGCTCTGTGGCGTGCTGAAAACACCAGAAAACGTGTTTTTCGAATCCAATAGCACGAAAACAGCGATTTCGGTGATTCTGTACACTTGTAACAGCAGAATCATGAAGATTATCACTGAAAATGCATATCTCAGCTGGAAACAACAACGATACCAAAGATATCGTAGTTCCCGCATATCAAACGCACTGTGGAGTGCTGAAAACACCAGAAAACGTGTTTTTCGCATTCAAAAGCACGAAAACAGCGATTTCGGTGATTCTGCTCAACTAGTAACAGCAGAATCATGAAGATTATCACTGAAAATGCATTTCTCAGCTGGAAACAACAACGATACCGAAGATATGGCAGTTTCCGCATATCAAACGCACTGTGGAGTGCTGAAGACACCAGAAAACGTGTTTTTCGCATTCAAAAGCACGAAAACAGCGATTTCGGTGATTCTGCTCAACTAGTAACAGCAGAATCATGAAGATTATCGCTGAAAATGTATATCTCAGCTGGAAACAACAACGATACCGAAGATATCGCAGTTTCCGCATATCAAACGCTCTGTGGCGTGCTGAAAACACCAGAAAACGTGTTTTTCGCATTCAAAAGCACGAAAACAGCGATTTCGGAGATTCTGCACACATGTAACAGCAGAATCATGAAGATTATCACTGAAAATGCATATCTCAGCTGGAAACAACAACGATACCGAAGATATCGCAGTTTCCGCTTATCAAACGCACTGTGGCGTGCTGAAAACACCAGAAAACGTGTTTTTCGAATCCAATAGCACGAAAACACCGATTTCGGTGATTCTGCACACTTGTAACAGCAGAATCGTGAAGATTATCACTTAAAATGCATTTCTCAGCTGGAAACAACAACGATACCGAAGATATGGCAGTTTCCGCATATCAAACGCACTGTGGAGTGCTGAAGACACCAGAAAACGTGTTTTTCGCATTCAAAAGCACGAAAACAGCGATTTCGGTGATTCTGCTGAACTAGTAACAGCAGAATCATGAAGATTATCGCTGAAAATGCATATCTCAGCTGGAAACAACAACGATACCGAAGATATCGCAGTTTCCGCATATCAAACGCTCTGTGGCGTGCTGAAAACACCAGAAAAGGTGTTTTTCGCATTCAAAAGCACGAAAACAGCGATTTCGGAGATTCTGCACACATGTAACAGCAGAATCATGAAGATTATCACTGAAAATGCATATCTCAGCTGGAAACAACAACGATACCGAAGATATCGTAGTTTCCGCATATCAAACGCACTGTGGAGTGCTGAAAACACCAGAAAACGTGTTTTTCGCATTCAAAAGCACGAAAACAGCGATTTCGGTGATTCTGCACACTAGTAACAGCAGAATCATGAAGATTATCACTGAAAATGCATTTCTCAGCTGGAAACAACAACGATACCGAAGATACGGCAGTTTCCGCATATCAAACGCACTGTGGAGTGCTGAAGACATCAGAAAACGTGTTTTTCGCATTCAATAGCACGAAAACAGCGATTTCGGAGATTCTGCACACATGTAACAGCAGAATCATGAAGATTATCACTGAAAATGCATATCTCAGCTGGAAACAACAACGATACCGAAGATATCGCAGTTTCCGCATGTCAAACGCTCTGTGGAGTGCTGAAAACACCAGAAAACGTGTTTTTCGCATTCAAAAGCACGAAAACAGCAATTTCGGTGATTCTGCACATTTGCAACAGCAGAATCATGAAGATTATCGCTGAAAATGCATATCTCAGCTGGAAACAACAACGATACCGAAGATATCGCAGTTTCCGCATATCAAACGCACTGTGGAGTGCTGAAAACACCAGAAAACGTGTTTTTCGCATCCAATAGCACGAAAACAGCGATTTCGGTGATTCTGCACCCTTGTCACAGAAGAAACTCGAAGATTATCGTAGAAAATGCATATCTCAGCTGGAAACAACAACGATACCGAAGATATCGCAGTTTCCGCATGTCAAACGCTCTGTGGTGTGCTGAAAACACCAGAAACGTGTTTTTCGCATTCAAAAGCACGAAAACAGCGATTTCGGTGATACTGCACACTTGTAACAGCAGAATCATGTAGATTATCACTGGAAATGCATATCTCAGCTGGAAACAACAACGATACCGAAGATATCGCAGTTTCCGCATATCAAACGCACTGTGGAGTGCTGAAAACACCAGAAAACGTGTTTTTCGCATTCAATAGCACGAAAACAGCGGTTTCGGTGATTCTGCACACTTGTAACAGCAGAATCATGAAGATTATCACTGAAAATGCATTTCTCAGCTGGAAACAACAACGATACCGAAGATATCGTAGTTTCCGCATATCAAACGCACTGTGGAGTGCTGAAAACACCAGAAGACGTGTTTTTCGCATTCAAAAGCACGAAAACAGCGATTTCGGTGATTCTGCACACTTGTAACAGCAGAATCATGAAGATTATCACTGAAAACGCATATCTCACCTGGAAACAACAACGATACCGAAGATATCGCAGTTTCCGCATGTCAAACGCTCTGTGGCGTGCTTGAAAACACTAGAAAACGTGTTTTTCGCATTCAGTAGCACGAAAACAACGATTTCGGTGATTCTGCACACTTGTCACAGAAGAAACACGAAGATTATCGTAGAAAATGCATATCTCAGCTGGAAACAACAACGATACCGAAGATATCGTAGTTTCCGCATATCAAACGCACTGTGGAGTGCTGAAAACACCAGAAAACGTGTTTTTCGCATTCAAAAGCACGAAAACAGCTATTTCGGTGATTCTGCACACTTGTAACAGCAGAATCATGAAGATTATCACTGAAAATGCATTTCTCAGCTGGAAACAACAACGATAAGGAAGATATGGCAGTTTCCGCATATCAAACGCACTGTGGAGTGCTGAAAACACCAGAAAACGTGTTTTTCGCATTCAATAGCACGAAAACAGCGATTTCGGAAATTCTGCACACTTGTAACAGCAGAATCATGATGATTATCACTGAAAATGCATATCTCAGCTGGAAACAACAACGATACCGAAGATATCGTAGTTTCCGCATATCAAACGCACTGTGGAGTGCTGAAAACACCAGAAAACGTGTTTTTCGCATTCAAAAGCACGAAAACAGCGATTTCGGTGAGTCTGCACACGTGTAACAGCAGAATCATGAAGATTATCACTGAAAATGCATTTCTCAGCTGGAAACAACAACGATACCGAAGATATGGCAGTTTCCGCATATCAAACGCACTGTGGAGTGCTGAAAACCCCAGAAAACGTGTTTTTCGCATTCAATAGCACGAAACCACCGATTTCGGTGATTCTGCACACTTGTCACAGAAGAAACTCAAAGATTATCGTAGAGAATGCATATCTCAGCTGGAAACAACAACGATACCGAAGATATGGCAGTTTCCGCACATCAAACGCACGGTGGCGTGCTGAAAACACCAGAAAACATGTTTTTCGCATTCAAAAGCACGAAAACAGCGATTTCGGTGATTCTGCACATTTGTAACAGCAGAATCATGAAGATTATCACTGAAAATGCATATCTCAGCTGGAAACAACAACGATACCGAAGATATCGTAGTTTCCGCATATCAAACGCACTGTGGAGTGCTGAAAACACCAGAAAACGTGTTTTTCGCATTCAAAAGCACGAAAACAGCGATTTCGGTGAGTCTGCACACGTGTAACAGCAGAATCATGAAGATTATCACTGAAAATGCATTTCTCAGCTGGAAACAACAACGATACCGAAGATATGGCAGTTTCCGCATATCAAACGCACTGTGGAGTGCTGAAAACCCCAGAAAACGTGTTTTTCGCATTCAATAGCACGAAACCACCGATTTCGGTGATTCTGCACACTTGTCACAGAAGAAACTCAAAGATTATCGTAGAGAATGCATATCTCAGCTGGAAACAACAACGATACCGAAGATATGGCAGTTTCCGCACATCAAACGCACGGTGGCGTGCTGAAAACACCAGAAAACATGTTTTTCGCATTCAAAAGCACGAAAACAGCGATTTCGGTGATTCTGCACATTTGTAACAGCAGAATCATGAAGATTATCACTGAAAATGCATATCTCAGCTGGAAACAACAACGATACCGAAGATATCGTAGTTTCCGCATATCAAACGCACTGTGGAGTGCTGAAAACACCAGAAAACGTGTTTTTCGCATTCAATAGCACGAAAACAGCGGTTTCGGTGATTCTGCACACTTGTAACAGCAGAATCATGAAGATTATCACTGAAAATGCATTTCTCAGCTGGAAACAACAACGATACCGAAGATATCGTAGTTTCCGCATATCAAACGCACTGTGGAGTGCTGAAAACACCAGAAGACGTGTTTTTCGCATTCAAAAGCACGAAAACAGCGATTTCGGTGATTCTGCACACTTGTAACAGCAGAATCATGAAGATTATCACTGAAAACGCATATCTCACCTGGAAACAACAACGATACCGAAGATATCGCAGTTTCCGCATGTCAAACGCTCTGTGGCGTGCTTGAAAACACTAGAAAACGTGTTTTTCGCATTCAGTAGCACGAAAACAACGATTTCGGTGATTCTGCACACTTGTCACAGAAGAAACACGAAGATTATCGTAGAAAATGCATATCTCAGCTGGAAACAACAACGATACCGAAGATATCGTAGTTTCCGCATATCAAACGCACTGTGGAGTGCTGAAAACACCAGAAAACGTGTTTTTCGCATTCAAAAGCACGAAAACAGCGATTTCGGTGATTCTGCACACTTGTAACAGCAGAATCATGAAGATTATCACTGAAAATGCATTTCTCAGCTGGAAACAACAACGATAAGGAAGATATGGCAGTTTCCGCATATCAAACGCACTGTGGAGTGCTGAAAACACCAGAAAACGTGTATTTCGCATTCAATAGCACGAAAACAGCGATTTCGGAAATTCTGCACACTTGTAACAGCAGAATCATGAAGATTATCACTGAAAATGCATATCTCAGCTGGAAACAACAACGATACCGAAGATATCGTAGTTTCCGCATATCAAACGCACTGTGGAGTGCTGAAAACACCAGAAAACGTGTTTTTCGCATTCAAAAGCACGAAAACAGCGATTTCGGTGAGTCTGCACACGTGTAACAGCAGAATCATGAAGATTATCACTGAAAATGCATTTCTCAGCTGGAAACAACAACGATACCGAAGATATGGCAGTTTCCGCATATCAAACGCACTGTGGAGTGCTGAAAACCCCAGAAAACGTGTTTTTCGCATTCAATAGCACGAAACCAGCGATTTCGGTGATTCTGCACACTTGTCACAGAAGAAACTCAAAGATTATCGTAGAGAATGCATATCTCAGCTGGAAACAACAACGATACCGAAGATATGGCAGTTTCCGCACATCAAACGCACTGTGGAGTGCTGAAAACACCAGAAAACGTGTTTTTCGCATTCAAAAGCACGAAAACAGCGATTTCGGTGATTCTGCACACTTGTAACAGCAGAATCATGAAGATTATCACTGAAAATGCATTTCTCAGCTGGAACCAACAACGATACCGAAGATATGGCAGTTTCCGCATATCAAACGCACTGTGGAGTGCTGAAAACACCAGAAAACGTGTTTTTCGCATTCAATAGCACGAAAACAGCGATTTCGGAAATTCTGCACACTTGTAACAGCAGAATCATGAAGATTATCACTGAAAATGCATTTCTCAGCTGGAAACAACAACGATACCGAAGATATGGCAGTTTCCGCATATCAAACGCACTGTGGAGTGCTGAAAACACCAGAGAACGTGTTTTTCGCATTCAATAGCACGAAAACAGCGATTTCGGAGATTCTGCACACTTGTAACAGCAGTATCATGAAGATTATCACTGAAAATGCATATCTCAGCTGGAAACAACAACGATACCGAAGATATCGTAGTTTCCGCATATCAAACGCACTGTGGAGTGCTGAAAACACCAGAAAACGTGTTTTTCGCATTCAAAAGCACGAAAACAGCGATTTCGGTGATTCTGCACACTAGTAACAGCAGAATCATGAAGATTATCACTGAAAATGCATATCTCAGCTGGAAACAACAACGATACCGGAGATATCGCAGTTTCCGCACATCAAACGCACTATGGCGTGCTGAAAACACCAGAAAACGTGTTTTTCGCATTCAAAAGCACGAAAACAGCGATTTCGGTGATTATGCACACTTGTAACAGCAGAATCATGAAGATTATCACTGATAATGCATATCTCAGCTGGAAACAACAACGATACCGAAGATATGGCAGTTTCCGCACATCAAACGCACGGTGGCGTGCTGAAAACACCAGAAAACATGTTTTTCGCATTCAAAAGCACGAAAACAGCGATTTCGGTGATTCTGCACATTTGTAACAGCAGAATCATGAAGATTATCACTGAAAATGCATATCTCAGCTGGAAACATCAACGATACCGAAGATATGGCAGTTTCCGCATATCAAACGCACTGTGGAGTGCTGAAAACACCAGAAAACGTGTTTTTCGCATTCAAAAGCACGAAAACAGCGATTTCGGTGATTTTGCACACTTGTAACAGCAGAATCATGAAGATTATCACTGAAAATGCATTTCTCAGCTGGAAACAACAACGATACCGAAGATATGGCAGTGTCCGCCTATCAAACGCTCTGTGGCGTGCTTGAAAACACTAGAAAACGTGTTTTTCGCATTCAGTAGCACGAAAACAACGATTTCGGTGATTCTGCACACTTGTCACAGAAGAAACATGAAGATTATCGTAGAAAATGCATTTCTCAGCTGGAAACAACAACGATACCGAAGATATGGCAGTTTCCGCATATCAAACGCACTGTGGAGTGCTGAAAACACCAGAAAACGTGTTTTTCGCATTCAAAAGCACGAAAACAGCGATTTCGGTGATTCTGCACACTTGTAACAGCAGAATCATGAAGATTATCACTGAAAACGCATATCTCACCTGGAAACAACAACGATACCGAAGATATCGACGTTTCCGCATGTCAAACGCTCTGTGGCGTGCTTGAAAACACTAGAAAACGTGTTTTTCGCATTCAGTAGCACGAAAACAACGATTTCGGTGATTCTGCACACTTGTCACAGAAGAAACATGAAGATTATCGTAGAAAATGCATATCTCAGCTGGAAACAACAACGATACCGAAGATATCGTAGTTTCCGCATATCAAACGCACTGTGGAGTGCTGAAAACACCAGAAAACGTGTTTTTCGCATTCAAAAGCACGAAAACAGCGATTTCGGTGAGTCTGCACACGTGTAACAGCAGAATCATGAAGATTATCACTGAAAATGCATTTCTCAGCTGGAAACAACAACGATACCGAAGATATGGCAGTTTCCGCATATCAAACGCACTGTGGAGTGCTGAAAACCCCAGAAAACGTGTTTTTCGCATTCAATAGCACGAAACCAGCGATTTCGGTGATTCTGCACACTTGTCACAGAAGAAACTCAAAGATTATCGTAGAGAATGCATATCTCAGCTGGAAACAACAACGATACCGAAGATATGGCAGTTTCCGCACATCAAACGCACGGTGGCGTGCTGAAAACACCAGAAAACATGTTTTTCGCATTCAAAAGCACGAAAACAGCGATTTCGGTGATTCAGCACATTTGTAACAGCAGAATCATGAAGATTATCACTGAAAATGCATATCTCAGCTGGAAACATCAACGATACCGAAGATATGGCAGTTTCCGCATATCAAACGCACTGTGGAGTGCTGAAAACACCAGAAAACGTGTTTTTCGCATTCAAAAGCACGAAAACAGCGATTTCGGTGATTCTGCACACTTGTAACAGCAGAATCATGAAGATTATCACTGAAAATGCATTTCTCAGCTGGAAACAACAACGATACCGAAGATATGGCAGTTTCCGCATATCAAACGCACTGTGGAGTGCTGAAAACACCAGAAAACGTGTTTTTCGCATTCAATAGCACGAAAACAGCGATTTCGGAGATTCTGCACACATGTAACAGCAGAATCATGAAGATTATCACTGAAAACGCATATCTCACCTGGAAACAACAACGATACCGAAGATATCGCAGTTTCAGCATGTCAAACGCTCTGTGGCGTGCTGAAAACACTAGAAAACGTGTTTTTCGCATTCAGTAGCACGAAAACAACGATGTCGGTGATTCTGCACACTTGTCACAGAAGAAACACGAAGATTATCGTAGAAAATGCATATCTCAGCTGGAAACAACAGCGATACCGAAGATATCGCAGTTTCCGCATGTCAAACGCTCTGTGGTGTGCTGAAAACACCAGAAAACGTGTTTTTCGCATTCAATAGCACGAAAACAGCGATTTCGGTGATTCTGCACACTTGTCACAGAAGAAATTCGAAGATTATCGTAGAAAATGCATATCTCAGCTGGAAACAACAACGATACCGAAGATATGGTAGTTTCCGCATATCAAACGCACTGTGGAGTGCCGAAAACACCACAAAACGTGTTTTTCGCATCCAATTGCACGAAAACAGTGATTTCGGTGATTCTGCACACTTGTAACAGCAGAATCATGAAGATTATCACTGAAAATGCATATCTCAGCTGGAAACAACAACGATACCGAAGATATGGCAGTTTCCGCATATCAAACGCACTGTGGAGTGCTGAAAACACCAGAAAACGTGTTTTTCGCATTCAATAGCACGAAAACAGCGATTTCGGAAATTCTGCACACTTGTAACAGCAGAATCATGAAGATTATCACTGAAAATGCATATCTCACCTGGAAACAACAACGATACCGAAGATATCGCAGTTTCCGCATGTCAAACGCTCTGTGGCGTGCTGAAAACACTAGAAAACGTGTTTTTCGCATTCAGTAGCACGAAAACAACGATTTCGGTGATTCTGCACACTTGTCACAGAAGAAACACGAAGATTATCGTAGAAAATGCATATCTCAGCTGGAAACAACAACGATACCGAAGATATCGCAGTTTCCGCATGTCAAACGCTCTGTGGTGTGCTGAAAACACCAGAAAACGTGTTTTTCGCATTCAATAGCACGAAAACAGCGATTTCGGTGATTCTGCACACGTGTAACAGCAGAATCATGAAGATTATCACTGAAAATGCATTTCTCAGCTGGAAACAACAACGATACCGAAGATATGGCAGTTTCCGCATATCAAACGCACTGTGGAGTGCTGAAAACCCCTGAAAACGTGTTTTTCGCATTCAATAGCACGAAAACAGCGATTTCGGTGATTCTGCACACTTGTCACAGAAGAAACTCAAAGATTATCGTAGAAAATGCATATCTCAGCTGGAAACAACAACGATACCGAAGATATCGCAGTTTCCGCATATCAGACGCACTGTGGAGTGCTGAAAACACCAGAAAACGTGTTTTTCGCATCCAATAGCACGAAAACAGCAATTTCGGTGATTCCGCACACTTGTAACAGCAGAATCATGAAGATTATCACTGAAAATGCATATCTCAGCTGGAAACAACAACGATACCGAAGATATATATTCCGCATATCAAAGGCACTGTGGAGTGCTGAAAACACCAGAAGACGTGTTTTTCGCATTCAAAAGCACGAAAACAGCGATTTCGGTGATTCCGCACACTTGTAACTGCAGAATCATGAAGATTATCACTGAAAATGCATATCTCAGCTGGAAACAACAACAAAACCGAATATATCGTAGTTTCCGCATATCAAACGCACTGTGGAGTGCTCAAAACACCAGAAAACGTGTTTTCCGCATTCAAAGCACGAAAACAGCGATTTCGGTGATTCTGCACACTTGTAACAGCAGAATCATGAACATTATCACTGAAAATGCATTTCTCAGCTGGAAACAACAACGATACCGAAAATATGGCAGTTTCCGCATATCAAACGCACTGTCGAGTGCTGAAAACACCAGAAAACGTGTTTTTCGCATTCAATAGCACGAAAACAACGATTTCGGTGATTCTGCACACTTGTCACAGAAGAAACTCGAAGATTATCGTAGAAAATGCATATCTCAGCTGGAAACAACAACGATACCGAAGATGTCGTAGTTTCCGAATATCAAACGCCCCGTGGAGTGCTGAAAACACCAGAAAACGTGTTTTTCGCATTCAATAGCACGAAAACAGCGATTTCGGTGATTCTGCACACTTGTCACAGAAGAAACTCGAAGATTATCGTAGAAAATGCATATCTCAGCTGGAAACAACAACGATACCGAAGATATGGTAGTTTCCGCATATCAAACGCACTGTGGAGTGCTGAAAACACCAGAAAACGTGTTTTTCGCATTCAAAAGCACGAAAACAGCGATTTCGGAGATTCTGCACACTTGTAACCGCAGAATCATGAGGATTATCACTGAAAATGCATATCTCAGCTGGAAACAACAACGATACCGAAGATATCGCAGTTTCCGCATGTCAAACGCTCTGTGGTGTGCTGAAAACACCAGAAAACGTGTTTTTCGCATTCAATAGCACGAAAACAGCGATTTCGGTGATTCTGCACACTTGTCACAGAAGAAACTCGAAGATTATCGTAGAAAATGCATATCTCAGCTGGAAACAACAACGATACCGAAGATATCGCAGTTTCCGCATGTCAAACACACTGTGGCGTGCTGAAAACACCAGAAAACGTGTTTTTCGCATTCAATAGCTCGAAAACAACGATTTCGGTGATTCTGCACACTTGTAATAGCAGAATCATGAAGATTATCACTGAAAATGCATATCTCAGCTGGAAACATCAACGATACAGAAGATATTGCAGTTTCCGCATATCAAACGCACCGTGGAGTGCTGAAAACACCAGAAAACGTGTTTTTCGCATTCAATAGCACGAAAACAATGATTTCGGTGATTCTGCACACTTGTCACAGAAGAAACTCGAAGATTATCGTAGAAAATGCATATCTGAGCTGGAAACAACAACGATACCGAAGATATCGCAGTTTCCGCATGTCAAACGCTCTGTGGTGTGCTGAAAACACCAGAAAACGTGTTTTTCGCATTCAATAGCACGAAAACAGCGATTTCGGTGATTCTGCACACTTGTCACAGAAGAAACTCGAAGATTATCGTAGAAAATGCATATCTCAGCTGGAAACAACAACGATACCGAAGATATGGTAGTTTCCGCATATCAAACGCACTGTGGAGTGCCGAAAACACCACAAAACGTGTTTTTCGCATCCAATTGCACGAAAACAGTGATTTCGGTGATTCTGCACACTTGTAACAGCAGAATCATGAAGATTATCACTGAAAATGCATATCTCAGCTGGAAACAACAACGATACCGAAGATATCGTAGTTTCCGCATATCAAACGCACTGTGGCGTGCTGAAAACACCAGAAAACGTGTTTTTCGCATTCAATAGCACGAAAACAACGATTTCGGTGATTCTGCACACTTGTAATAGCAGAATCATGAAGATTATCACTGAAAATGCATATCTCAGCTGGAAACATCAACGATACCGAAGATATGGCAGTTTCCGCATATCAAACGCACCGTGGAGTGCTGAAAACACCAGAAAACGTGTTTTTCGCATTCAATAGCACGAAAACAACGATTTCGGTGATTCTGCACACTTGTCACAGAAGAAACTCAAAGATTATCGTAGAAAATGCATATCTCAGCTGGAAACAACAACGATACCGAAGATATGGTAGTTTCCGCATATCAAACGCACTGTGGAGTTCTGAAAACACCACAAAACGTGTTTTTCGCATCCAATAGCACGAAAACAGCGATTTCGGTGATTCTGCACACTTGTAACAGCAGAATCATGAAGATTATCACTGAAAATGCATATGTCAGCTGGAAACAACATCGATACCGAAGATATCGTAGTTTCCGCATATCAAACGCACTGTGGAGTGCTGAAAACACCAGAAAACGTGTTTTTCGCATTCAAAAGCACGAAAACAGCGATTTCGGTGATTCTGCACACTTGTAACCGCAGAATCATGAGGATTATCACTGAAAATGCATATCTCAGCTGGAAACATCAACGATACAGAAGATATTGCAGTTTCCGCATATCAAACGCACCGTGGAGTGCTGAAAACACCAGAAAACGTGTTTTTCGCATTCAATAGCACGAAAACAATGATTTCGGTGATTCTGCACACTTGTCACAGAAGAAACTCGAAGATTATCGTAGAAAATGCATATCTCAGCTGGAAACAACAACGATACCGAAGATATCGCAGTTTCCGCATGTCAAACGCTCTGTGGTGTGCTGAAAACACCAGAAAACGTGTTTTTCGCATTCAATAGCACGAAAACAGCGATTTCGGTGATTCTGCACACTTGTCACAGAAGAAACTCGAAGATTATCGTAGAAAATGCATATCTCAGCTGGAAACAACAACGATACCGAAGATATGGTAGTTTCCGCATATCAAACGCACTGTGGAGTGCCGAAAACACCACAAAACGTGTTTTTCGCATCCAATTGCACGAAAACAGCGATTTCGGTGATTCTGCACACTTGTAACAGCAGAATCATGAAGGTTATCACTAAAAATGCATATCTCAGCTGGAAACAACAACGATACCGAAGATATCGCAGTTTCCGCATGTCAAACGCTCTGTGGCGTGCTGAAAACACCGGAAAACACGTTTTTCGCATTCAAAAGCACGAAAACAGCGATTTCGGTGATTCTGCACACTTGTAACCGCAGAATCATGAGGATTATCACTGAAAATGCATATCTCAGCTGGAAACAACAACGATACCGAAGATATCGTAGTTTCCGCATATCAAACGCACTGTGGCGTGCTGAAAACACCAGAAAACATGTTTTTCGCATTCAAAAGCACGAAAACAGCTATTTCGGTGATTCTGCACACTTGTAGCCGCAGAATCATGAGGATTATCACTGAAAATGCATTTCTCAGCTGGAAACAACAACGATACCGAAGATATGGTAGTTTCCGCATATCAAACGCCCCGTGGAGTGCTGAAAACACCAGAAAACGTGTTTTTCGCATCCAATTGCACGAAAACAGTGATTTCGGTGATTCTGCACACTTGTAACAGCAGAATCATGAAGATTATCACTGAAAATGCATATCTCAGCTGGAAACAACAACGATACCGAAGATATCGTAGTTTCCGCATATCAAACGCACTGTGGCGTGCTGAAAACACCAGAAAACGTGTTTTTCGCATTCAATAGCACGAAAACAACGATTTCGGTGATTCTGCACACTTGTAATAGCAGAATCATGAAGATTATCACTGAAAATGCATATCACAGCTGGAAACATCAACGATACCGAAGATATTGCAGTTTCCGCATATCAAACGCACCGTGGAGTGCTGAAAACACCAGAAAACGTGTTTTTCGCATTCAATAGCACGAAAACAACGATTTCGGTGATTCTGCACACTTGTAACAGCAGAATCAAGAAGATTATCACTGAAAATGCACATCTCAGCTGGAAACAACAACGATACCGAGGATATGGCAGTTTCCGCACATCAAACGCACTGTGGCGTGCTGAAAACACCAGAAAACGTGTTTTTCGCATTCAGTAGCACGAAAACAACGATTTCGGTGATTCTGCACACTTGTCACAGAAGAAACTCGAAGATTATCGTAGAAAATGCATATCTCAGCTGGAAACATCAACGATACCGAAGATATGGCAGTTTCCGCATATCAAACGCACCGTGGAGTGCTGAAAACACCAGAAAACGTGTTTTTCGCATTCAATAGCACGAAAACAACGATTTCGGTGATTCTGCACACTTGTCACAGAAGTAACTCGAAGATTATCGTAGAAAATGCATATCTCAGCTGGAAACAACAACGATACCGAAGATATCGTAGTTTCCGAATATCAAACGCCCCGTGGAGTGCTGAAAACACCAGAAAACGTGTTTTTCGCATTCAAAAGTACGAAAACAGCGATTTCGGTGATTCTGCACACTTGTAACCGCAGAATCATGAGGATTATCACTGAAAATGCATTTCTCAGCTGGAAACAACAACGATACCGAAGATATGTGCAGTTTCCGCATTTCAAACGCACTGTGGAGTGCTGAAAACCCCAGAAAACGTGTTTTTCGCATTCAATAGCACGAAAACAACGATTTCGGTGATTCTGCACACTTGTAACAGCAGAATCATGAAGATTATCGTAGAAAATGCATATCTCAGCTGGAAACAACAACGATACCGAAGATATCGTCGTTTCCGAATATCAAACGCCCCGTGGAGTGCTGAAAACACCAGAAAACGTGTTTTTCGCATTCAAAAGCACGAAAACAGCGATTTCGGTGATTCTGCACACTTGTAGCCGCAGAATCATGAGGATTATCACTGAAAATGCATTTCTCAGCTGGAAACAACAACGATACCGAAGATATGGTAGTTTCCGCATATCAAACGCCCCGTGGAGTGCTGAAAACACCAGAAAACGTGTTTTTCGCATCCAATTGCACGAAAACAGTGATTTCGGTGATTCTGCACACTTGTAACAGCAGAATCATGAAGATTATCACTGAAAATGCATATCTCAGCTGGAAACAACAACGATACCGAAGATATCGTAGTTTCCGCATATCAAACGCACTGTGGCGTGCTGAAAACACCAGAAAACGTGTTTTTCGCATTCAATAGCACGAAAACAACGATTTCGGTGATTCTGCACACTTGTATTAGCAGAATCATGAAGATTATCACTGAAAATGCATATCACAGCTGGAAACATCAACGATACCGAAGATATTGCAGTTTCCGCATATCAAACGCACCGTGGAGTGCTGAAAACACCAGAAAACGTGTTTTTCGCATTCAATAGCACGAAAACAACGATTTCGGTGATTCTGCACACTTGTAACAGCAGAATCAAGAAGATTATCACTGAAAATGCACATCTCAGCTGGAAACAACAACTATACCGAGGATATGGCAGTTTCCGCACATCAAACGCACTGTGGCGTGCTGAAAACACCAGAAAACGTGTTTTTCGCATTCAGTAGCACGAAAACAACGATTTCGGTGATTCTGCACACTTGTCACAGAAGAAACTCGAAGATTATCGTAGAAAATGCATATCTCAGCTGGAAACATCAACGATACCGAAGATATGGCAGTTTCCGCATATCAAACGCACCGTGGAGTGCTGAAAACACCAGAAAACGTGTTTTTCGCATTCAATAGCACGAAAACAACGATTTCGGTGATTCTGCACACTTGTCCCAGAAGAAACTCGAAGATTATCGTAGAAAATGCATATCTCAGCTGGAAACAACAACGATACCGAAGATATCGTAGTTTCCGAATATCAAACGCCCCGTGGAGTGCTGAAAACACCAGAAAACGTGTTTTTCGCATTCAAAAGTACGAAAACAGCGATTTCGGTGATTCTGCACACTTGTAACCGCAGAATCATGAGGATTATCACTGAAAATGCATTTCTCAGCTGGAAACAACAACGATACCGAAGATATGTGCAGTTTCCGCATTTCAAACGCACTGTGGAGTGCTGAAAACCCCAGAAAACGTGTTTTTCGCATTCAATAGCACGAAAACAGCGATTTCGGTGATTCTGCACGCTTGTCACAGAAGAAACTCGAAGATTATCGTAGAAAATGCATATCTCAGCTGGAAACAACAACGATACCGAAGCTATCGCAGTGTCCGCATATCAGACGCACTGTGGAGTGCTGAAAACACCAGAAAACGTGTTTTTCGCATTCAGTAGCACGAAAACAGCGATTTCGGTGATTCTGCACACTTGTAACAGTAGAATCATGAAGGTTATCACTAAAAATGCATATCTCAGCTGGAAACAACAACGATACCGAAGATATCGCAGTTTCCGCATGTCAAACACACTGTGGCGTGCTGAAAACACCAGAAAACGTGTTTTTCGCATTCAATAGCACGAAAACAACGATTTCGGTGATTCTGCACACTTGTAATAGCAGAATCATGAAGATTATCACTGAAAATGCATATCTCAGCTGGAAACATCAACGATACCGAAGATATGGCAGTTTCCGCATATCAAACGCACCGTGGAGTGCTGAAAACACCAGAAAACGTGTTTTTCGCATTCAATAGCACGAAAACAGCGATTTCGGTGATTCTGCACACTTGTAACAGCAGAATCATGAAGATTATCACTGAAAATGCATATCTCGGCTGGAAACAACAACGATACCGAAGATATCGCAGTTTCCGCATGTCAAACACACTGTGGCGTGCTGAAAACACCAGAAAACGTGTTTTTCGCATTCAATAGCACGAAAACAACGATTTCGGTGATTCTGCACACTTCTAACAGCAGAATCATGAAGATTATCACTGAAAATGCATATCTCAGCTGGAAACATCAACGCTACCGAGGATATGGCAGTTTCCGCACATCAAACGCACTGTGGCGTGCTGAAAACACCAGAAAACACGTTTTTCGCATTCAAAAGCACGAAAACAGCGATTTCGGTAATTCTGCACATTTGTAATAGCAGAATCATGAAGATTATCACTGAAAATGCATATCTCAGCTGGAAACATCAACGATACCGAAGATATGGCAGTTTCCGCATATCAAACGCACCGTGGAGTGCTGAAAACACCAGAAAACGTGTTTTTCGCATTCAATAGCACGAAAACAACGATTTCGGTGATTCTGCACACTTGTCACAGAAGAAACTCGAAGATTATCACTGAAAATGCATATCTCAGCTGGAAACAACAACGATACCGAAGATATCGCAGTTTCCGCATGTCAAACGCTCTGTGGTGTGCTGAAAACACCAGAAAACGTGTTTTTCGCATTCAATAGCACGAAAACAGCGATTTCGGTGATTCTGCACACTTGTCACGGAAGAAACTCGAAGATTATCACTGAAAATGCATATCTCGGCTGGAAACAACAACGATACCGAAGATATCGCAGTTTCCGCATGTCAAACACACTGTGGCGTGCTGAAAACACCAGAAAACGTGTTTTTCGCATTCAATAGCACGAAAACAACGATTTCGGTGATTCTGCACACTTCTAACAGCAGAATCATGAAGATTATCACTGAAAATGCATATCTCAGCTGGAAACAACAACGCTACCGAGGATATGGCAGTTTCCGCACATCAAACGCACTGTGGCGTGCTGAAAACACCAGAAAACACGTTTTTCGCATTCAAAAGCACGAAAACAGCGATTTCGGTAATTCTGCACATTTGTAACAGCAGAATCATGAAGATTATCACTGAAAATGCATATCTCAGCTGGAAACATCAACGATACCGAAGATATGGCAGTTTCCGCATATCAAACGCACCGTGGAGTGCTGAAAACACCAGAAAACGTGTTTTTCGCATTCAATAGCACGAAAACAACGATTTCGGTGATTCTGCACACTTGTCACAGAAGAAACTCGAAGATTATCACTGAAAATGCATATCTCAGCTGGAAACAACAACGATACCGAAGATATCGCAGTGTCCGCATATCAGACGCACTGTGGAGTGCTGAAAACACCAGAAAACGTGTTTTTCGCATTCAGTAGCACGAAAACAGCGATTTCGGTGATTCTGCACACTTGTAACAGCAGAATCATGAAGGTTATCACTAAAAATGCATATCTCAGCTGGAAACAACAACGATACCGAAGATATCGCAGTTTCCGCATGTCAAACACACTGTGGCGTGCTGAAAACACCAGAAAACGTGTTTTTCGCATTCAATAGCACGAAAACAACGATTTCGGTGATTCTGCACACTTGTAATAGCAGAATCATGAAGATTATCACTGAAAATGCATATCTCAGCTGGAAACATCAACGATACCGAAGATATGGCAGTTTCCGCATATCAAACGCACCGTGGAGTGCTGAAAACACCAGAAAACGTGTTTTTCGCATTCAATAGCACGAAAACAGCGATTTCGGTGATTCTGCACACTTGTAACAGCAGAATCATGAAGATTATCACTGAAAATGCATATCTCGTCTGGAAACAACAACGATACCGAAGATATCGCAGTTTCCGCATGTCAAACACACTGTGGCGTGCTGAAAACACCAGAAAACGTGTTTTTCGCATTCAATAGCACGAAAACAACGATTTCGGTGATTCTGCACACTTCTAACAGCAGAATCATGAAGATTATCACTGAAAATGCATATCTCAGCTGGAAACAACAACGCTACCGAGGATATGGCAGTTTCCGCACATCAAACGCACTGTGGCGTGCTGAAAACACCAGAAAACACGTTTTTCGCATTCAAAAGCACGAAAACAGCGATTTCGGTAATTCTGCACATTTGTAATAGCAGAATCATGAAGATTATCACTGAAAATGCATATCTCAGCTGGAAACATCAACGATACCGAAGATATGGCAGTTTCCGCATATCAAACGCACCGTGGAGTGCTGAAAACACCAGAAAACGTGTTTTTCGCATTCAATAGCACGAAAACAACGATTTCGGTGATTCTGCACACTTGTCACAGAAGAAACTCGAAGATTATCACTGAAAATGCATATCTCGGCTGGAAACAACAACGATACCGAAGATATCGCAGTTTCCGCATGTCAAACACACTGTGGCGTGCTGAAAACACCAGAAAACGTGTTTTTCGCATTCAATAGCACGAAAACAACGATTTCGGTGATTCTGCACACTTCTAACAGCAGAATCATGAAGATTATCACTGAAAATGCATATCTCAGCTGGAAACAACAACGCTACCGAGGATATGGCAGTTTCCGCACATCAAACGCACTGTGGCGTGCTGAAAACACCAGAAAACACGTTTTTCGCATTCAAAAGCACGAAAACAGCGATTTCGGTAATTCTGCACATTTGTAACAGCAGAATCATGAAGATTATCACTGAAAATGCATATCTCAGCTGGAAACATCAACGATACCGAAGATATGGCAGTTTCCGCATATCAAACGCACCGTGGAGTGCTGAAAACACCAGAAAACGTGTTTTTCGCATTCAATAGCACGAAAACAACGATTTCGGTGATTCTGCACACTTGTCACAGAAGAAACTCGAAGATTATCACTGAAAATGCATATCTCAGCTGGAAACAACAACGATACCGAAGATATCGCAGTTTCCGCATGTCAAACGCTCTGTGGTGTGCTGAAAACACCAGAAAACGTGTTTTTCGCATTCAATAGCACGAAAACAGCGATTTCGGTGATTCTGCACACTTGTCACGGAAGAAACTCGAAGATTATCACTGAAAATGCATATCTCAGCTGGAAACAACAACGATACCGAAGATATCGCAGTTTCCGCATGTCAAACGCTCTGTGGTGTGCTGAAAACACCAGAAAACGTGTTTTTCGCATTCAAAAGCACGAAAACAGCGATTTCGGTGATTCTGCACACTTGTCACAGCAGAATCATGAAGATTATCACTGAAAACACATATCTCACCTGGAAACAACAACGATACCGAAGATATCGCAGTTTCCGCATGTCAAACGCTCTGTGGCGTGCTTGAAAACACTAGAAAACGTGTTTTTCGCATTCAGTAGCACGAAAACAACGATTTCGGTGATTCTGCACACTTGTCACAGAAGAAACACGAAGATTATCGTAGAAAATGCATATCTCAGCTGGAAACAACAACGATACCGAAGATATGGTAGTTTCCGCATATCAAACGCCCCGTGGAGTGCTGAAAACACCAGAAAACGTGTTTTTCGCATTCAAAAGCACGAAAACAGCGATTTCGGTGATTCTGCACACTTGTAACCGCAGAATCATGAGGATTATCACTGAAAATGCATATCTCAGCTGGAAACAACAACGATACCGAAGATATCGCAGTTTCCGCATGTCAAACGCTCTGTGGTGTGCTGAAAACACCAGAAAACGTGTTTTTCGCATTCAAAAGCACGAAAACAGCGATTTCGGTGATTCTGCACACTTGTAACCGCAGAATCATGAGGATTATCACTGAAAATGCATATCTCAGCTGGAAACAACAACGATACCGAAGATATCGCAGTTTCCGCATGTCAAACGCTCTGTGGTGTGCTGAAAACACCAGAAAACGTGTTTTTCGTATTCAATAGCACGAAAACATCGATTTCGGTGATTCTGCACACTTGTCACAGAAGAAACTCGAAGATTATCGTAGAAAATGCATATCTCAGCTGGAAACAACAACGATACCGAAGATATCGTAGTTTCCGAATATCAAACGCCCCGTGGAGTGCTGAAAACACCAGAAAACGTGTTTTTCGCATTCAAAAGCACGAAAACAGCGATTTCGGAGATTCTGCACACTTGTCACAGAAGAAACACGAAGATTATCGTAGAAAATGCATATCTCAGCTGGAAACAACAACGATACCGAAGATATGGTAGTTTCCGCATATCAAACGCACTGTGGAGTTCTGAAAACACCACAAAACGTGTTTTTCGCATCCAATAGCACGAAAACAGCGATTTCGGTGATTCTGCACACTTGTAACAGCAGAATCATGAAGATTATCACTGAAAATGCATATCTCAGCTGGAAACATCAACGATACCGAAGATATGGCAGTTTCCGCATATCAAACGCACCGTGGAGTGCTGGAAACACCAGAAAACGTGTTTTTCGCATTCAATAGCACGAAAACAGCGATTTCGGTGATTCTGCACACTTGTCACAGAAGAAACTCGATGATTATCACTGAAAATGCATATCTCAGCTGGAAACAACAACGATACCGAAGATATCGCAGTTTCCGCATGTCAAACGCTCTGTGGTTTGCTGAAAACACCAGAAAACGTGTTTTTCGCATTCAAAAGCACGAAAACAGCGATTTCGGTGATTCTGCACACTTGTAACCGCAGAATCATGAGGATTATCACTGAAAATGCATATCTCACCTGGAAACAACAACGATACCGAAGATATCGCAGTTTCCGCATGTCAAACGCTCTGTGGCGTGCTTGAAAACACTAGAAAACGTGTTTTTCGCATTCAGTAGCACGAAAACAACGATTTCGGTGATTCTGCACACTTGTCACAGAAGAAACACGAAGATTATCGTAGAAAATGCATATCTCAGCTGGAAACAACAACGATACCGAGGATATGGCAGTTTCCGCACATCAAACGCACTGTGGCGTGCTGAAAACACCAGAAAACATGTTTTTCGCATTCAAAAGCACGAAAACAGCGATTTCGGTAATTCTGCACATTTGTAACAGCAGAATCAGGATGATTATCACTGAAAATACATATCTCAGCTGGAAGCATCAACGATACCGAAGATATGGCAGTTTCCGCATATCAAACGCACCGTGGAGTGCTGAAAACACCAGAAAACGTGTTTTTCGCATTCAAAAGCACGAAAACAGCGATTTCGGTGATTCTGCACACTTGTAGCCGCAGAATCATGAGGATTATCACTGAAAATGCATTTCTCAGCTGGAAACAACAACGATACCGAAGATATGGCAGTTTCCGCATATCAAACGCACTGTGGAGTGCTGAAAACCCCAGAAAACGTGTTTTTCGCATTCAATAGCACGAAAACAGCGATTTCGGTGATTCTGCACACTTGTCACAGAAGAAACTCGAAGATTATCGTAGAAAATGCATATCTCAGCTGGAAACAACAACGATACCGAAGATATCGCAGTTTCCGCATGTCAAACGCTCTGTGGTGTGCTGAAAACACCAGAAAACGTGTTTTTCGCATTCAATAGCACGAAAACAGCGATTTCGGTGATTCTGCACACTTGTCACAGAAGAAACTCGAAGATTATCATAGAAAATGCATATCTCAGCTGGAAACAACAACGATACCGAAGATATGGTAGTTTCCGCATATCAAACGCACTGTGGAGTGCCGAAAACACCACAAAACGTGTTTTTCGCATCCAATTGCACGAAAACAGTGATTTCGGTGATTCTGCACACTTGTAACAGCAGAATCATGAAGATTATCACTGAAAATGCATATCTCAGCTGGAAACAACAACGATACCGAAGATATCGTAGTTTCCGCATATCAAACGCACTGTGGAGTGCTGAAAACACCAGAAAACGTGTTTTTCGCATTCAAAAGCACGAAAACATCGATTTCGGTGATTCTGCACACTTGTAACAGCAGAATCATGAAGATTATCACTGAAAATGCATATCTCAGCTGGAAACAACAACGATACCGAAGATATCGCAGTTTCCGCATGTCAAACGCTCTGTGGCGTGCTGAAAACACCAGAAAACGTGCTTTTCGCATTCAGTAGCACGAAAACAACGATTTCGGTGATTCTGCACACTTGTAACAGCAGAATCATGAAGATTATCACTGAAACTGCATATCTCAACTGGAAACATCAACGATACCGAAGATATGGCAGTTTCCGCATATCAAACGCACCGTGGAGTGCTGAAAACACCAGAAAACGTGTTTTTCGCATTCAGTAGCACGAAAACAACGATTTCGGTGATTCTGCACACTTGTCACAGAAGAAACTCGAAGATTATCGTAGAAAATGCATATCTCAGCTGGAAACAACAACGATACCGAAGATATGGCAGTTTCCGCATATCAAACGCACTGTGGAGTGCTGAAAACACCAGAAAACGTGTTTTTCGCATTCAGTAGCACGAAAACAGCGATTTCGGTGATTCTGCACACTTGTAACAGCAGAATCATGAAGATTATGACTGAAAATGCATATCTCAGCTGGAACCAACAACGATACCGAAGATATCGTAGTTTCCGCATATCAAACGCACTGTGGAGTGCTGAAAACACCAGAAAACGTGTTTTTCGCATTCAAAAGCACGAAAACATCGATTTCGGTGATTCCGCACACTTGTAACAGCAGAATCATGAAGATTATCACTGAAAATGCATATCTCAACTGGAAACATCAACGATACCGAAGATATGGCAGTTTCCGCATATCAAACGCACCGTGGAGTGCTGAAAACACCAGAAAACGTGTTTTTCGCATTCAGTAGCACGAAAACAACGATTTCGGTGATTCTGCACACTTGTCACAGAAGAAACTCGAAGATTATCGTAGTAAATGCATATCTCAGCTGGAAACAACAACGATACCGAAGATATGGCAGTTTCCGCATATCAAACGCACTGTGGAGTGCTGAAAACACCAGAAAACGTGTTTTTCGCATTCAATATCACGAAAACAGCGATTTCGGTGATTCTGCACGCTTGTCACAGAAGAAACTCGAAGATTATCGTAGAAAATGAATATCTCAGCTGGAAATGTCACGTCCCAGACTGCGCGGATTGGCAAATGTCGAGGATCGCGCACTAAAATGCCGTTCTTTAACGTTCACGCAGCTCGTGCGTCTGCGTCTAACCGGGACTCTCGGTTATTGATAAAAATGTCGTAATGGCTTACCTCAATCTCACGATGGCACTGCGCTGTATCTCCTCGTTGCTGCAGGATTGATGATAATAGCGTAGCGGTTGGTATGTGAATCGCGCACTTTGATAATGGGTTATAAGAATTAAATATGGAATTGTAATATTAATAATCACTTTAATATACTTCACGATGTAGGTTATATAAGATATAGAATACAATTGAACATGGAAATAATAATATAATATAAGATATAGGAATACAATGAAATAGTAACACTTGGAAATAGCAATACTTGGAAATAGTAACGATATAGAAACGCGATGTGTACTCCGGGAGTTCCGGAGTGGAACTACCTACGTGATGTGTGCCCCGGGAGTTCCGGAGTGGAACTGCCTACGCGATGTGTACCCCGGGAGTTCCGGAGTGGAACTTCCTATGTGATGTGCGCCCCGGCAGATCCGGAGTGGAACTTCCCTGACTGGGCGTTGCGGAGCTATCTTTATAGTAGTCGGATATGGGTGAGGGGTGTGGTAATGGTAAGGATAAGCGAGCGTGGGACTGCTGACTCTGCATACCTCGGGAGAGATAACGCGAGCTAGCGTGGGACTGCTGACTCTGCATACCTCGGGAGAGATAGCGCGAGCGAGCGTGGGACTGCTGACTCTGCATACCTCGAGAGAGATAGCGCGAGCTAGCGTGGGACTGCTGACTCCGCATACCTCGAGAGAGATAGCGCGAGCTAGCGTGGGACTGCTGACTCCGCATACCTCGAGAGAGATAGCGCGAGCTAGCGTGGGATAGCTGACTCTGGGTAATTGAAGGAAGATATGAGTTGGAGGATTGGGATGGAACGAGCTGACGGTGCGTTCTAGGAATTGAGTCGAGGGATGAGATAGCTGTGGTTGGTGCTTAAGGTTATTAGCTTAGCGACTACGGATATATGCGTGCTTATTGATTATAGGTAAATGGTAATGTAGTGATCGTGCAGAATAGAGGGTAAGGTACGGAGTCGTCGGTATGGCCGACGTTACAGAAACAACAACGATACCGAAGATATCGCAGTTTCCGCATATCAAACGCACTGCGGAGTGCTGAAAACACCAGAAAACGTGTTTTTCGCATTCAATAGCACGAAAACAGCGATTTCGGTGATTCTGCACAATTGTAATAGCAGAATCATGAAGATTATCACTGAAAATGCATATATCAGCTGGAAACAACAACGATACCGAAGATATGGCAGTTTCCGCATGTCAAACGCACTGTGGCGTACTGAAAACACCAGAAAACGTGTTTTTCGCATTCAATAGCACGAAAACATCGATTTCGGTGATTCTGCATACTTGTAACAGCAGAATCATGAAGATTATCACTGAAAATGCATATCTCAGCTGTAAACATCAACGATACCGAAGATATGGCAGTTTCCGCATATCAAACGCACCGTGGAGTGCTGAAAACAACAGAAAACGTGTTTTTCGCATTCAGTAGCACGAAAACAACGATTTCGGTGATTCTGCACACTTGTCACAGAAGAAACTCGAAGATTATCGTAGAAAATGCATATCTCAGCTGGAAACAACAACGATACCGAAGATATGGCAGTTTCCGCATATCAAACGCACTGTGGAGTGCTGAAAACACCAGAAAACGTGTTTTTCGCATTCAATAGCACGAAAACAGCGATTTCGGTGATTCTGCACACTTGTAATGCAGAATCATGAAGATTATCACTGAAAATGCATATCTCAGCTGGAAACAACAACGATACCGAAGATATCGTGGTTTCCGCATATCAAACGCACTGTGGAGTGCTGAAAACACCAGAAAACGTGTTTTTCGCATTCAAAAGCACGAAAAATTCGATTTCGGTGATTCTGCACACTTGTAACAGCAGAATCATGAAGATTATCACTGAAAATGCATATCTCAACTGGAAACATCAACGATACCGAAGATATGGCAGTTTCCGCATATCAAACGCACCGTGGAGTGCTGAAAACACCAGAAAACGTGTTTTTCGCATTCAGTAGCACGAAAACAACGATTTCGGTGATTCTGCACACTTGTCACAGAAGAAACTCGAAGATTATCGTAGAAAATGCATATCTCAGCTGGAAACAACAACGATACCGAAGATATGGCAGTTTCCGCATATCAAACGCACTGTGCAGTGCTGAAAACACCAGAAAACGTGTTTTTCGCATTCAATAGCACGAAAACAGCGATTTCGGTGATTCTGCACACTTGTAACAGCAGAATCATGAAGATTATCACTGAAAATGCATATCTCAGCTGGAAACAACAACGATACCGAAGATATCGCAGTTTCCGCATGTCAAACGCTCTGTGGCGTGCTGAAAACACCAGAAAACGTGTTTTTCGCATTCAGTAGCACGAAAACAACGATTTCGGTGATTCTGCACACTTGTAACAGCAGAAGCATGAAGATTATCACTGAAAATGCATATCTCAGCTGGAAACAACAACGATACCGAAGATATCGCAGTTTCCGCATGACAAACGCTCTGTGGCGTGCTGAAAACACCAGAAAACACGTTTTTCGCATTCAAAAGCACGAAAACAGCGATTTCGGTGATTCTGCACATTTGTAACAGCAGAATCATGAAGATTATCACTGAAAATGCATATCTCAGCTGGAAACAACAACGATACCGAAGATATCGCAGTTTCCGCATGACAAACGCTCTGTGGCGTGCTGAAAACACCAGAAAACACGTTTTTCGCATTCAAAAGCACGAAAACAGCGATTTCGGTGATTCTGCACATTTGTAACAGCAGAATCATGAAGATTATCACTGAAAATGCATATCTCAGCTGGAAACATCAACGATACCGAAGATATGGCAGTTTCCGCATATCAAACGCACCGTGGAGTGCTGAAAACACCAGAAAACGTGTTTTTCGCATTCAATAGCACGAAAACAACGATTTCGGTGATTCTGCACACTTGTCACAGAAGAAACTCGAAGATTATCGTAGAAAATGCATATCTCAGCTGGAAACAACAACGATACCGAAGATATCGTGGTTTCCGCATATCAAACGCACTGTGGAGTGCTGAAAACACCAGAAAACGTGTTTTTCGCATTCAAAAGCACGAAAACATCGATTTCGGTGATTCTGCACACTTGTAACAGCAGAATCATGAAGATTATCACTGAAAATGCATATCTCAGCTGGAAACAACAACGATACCGAAGATATCGCAGTTTCCGCATGTCAAACGCTCTGTGGCGTGCTGAAAACACCAGAAAACGTGTTTTTCGCATTCAGTAGCACGAAAACAACGATTTCGGTGATTCTGCACACTTGTAACAGCAGAATCATGAAGATTATCACTGAAACTGCATATCTCAACTGGAAACATCAACGATACCGAAGATATGGCAGTTTCCGCATATCAAACGCACCGTGGAGTGCTGAAAACACCAGAAAACGTGTTTTTCGCATTCAGTAGCACGAAAACAACGATTTCGGTGGTTCTGCACACTTGTCACAGAAGAAACTCGAAGATTATCGTAGAAAATGCATATCTCAGCTGGAAACAACAACGATACCGAAGATATGGCAGTTTCCGCATATCAAACGCACTGTGGAGTGCAGAAAACACCAGAAAACGTGTTTTTCGCATTCAATAGCACGAAAACAGCGATTTCGGTGATTCTGCACACTTGTAACAGCAGAATCATGAAGATTATCACTGAAAATGCATATCTCAGCTGGAAACAACAACGATACCGAAGATATGGCAGTTTCCGCATATCAATGGCACTGTGGAGTGCTGAAAACACCAGAAAACGTGTTTTTCGCATTCACTAGCACGAAAACAGCGATTTCGGTGATTCTGCACGCTTGTCACAGAAGAAACTCGAAGATTATCGTAGAAAATGCATATCTCAGCTGGAAACAACAACGATACCGAAGCTATCGCAGTTTCCGCATATCAGACGGACTGTGGAGTGCTGAAAACACCAGAAAACGTGTTTTTCCCATCCAATAGCTCGAAAACAGCGATTTCGGTGATACTGCACACTTGTAACAGCAGAATCATGAAGATTATCACTGAAAATGCATATCTCAGCTGGAAACAACAACGATACCGAAGATATGGCAATTTCCGCATATCAAACGCACTGCGGAGTGCTGAAAACACCAGAAAACGTGTTTTTCGCATTCAATAGCAGGAAAACATCGATTTCGGTGATTCTGCACACTTGTAACAGCAGAATCATGAAGATTATCACTGAAAATGCATATCTCAGCTGGAAACAACAACGATACCGAAGATATCGCAGTTTCCGCATGACAAACGCTCTGTGGCGTGCTGAAAACACCAGAAAACACGTTTTTCGCATTCAAAAGCACGAAAACAGCGATTTCGGTGATTCTGCACATTTGTAACAGCAGAATCATGAAGATTATCACTGAAAATGCATATCTCAGCTGAAAACATCAACGATACCGAAGATATGGCAGTTTCCGCATATCAAACGCACCGTGGAGTGCTGAAAACACCAGAAAACGTGTTTTTCGCATCCAATAGCTCGAAAACAGCGATTTCGGTGATACTGCACACTTGTAACAGCAGAATCATGAAGATTATCACTGAAAATGCATATCTCAGCTGGAAACAACAACGATACCGAAGATATGGCAATTTCCGCATATCAAACGCACTGCGGAGTGCTGAAAACACCAGAAAACGTGTTTTTCGCATTCAATAGCAGGAAAACATCGATTTCGGTGATTCTGCACACTTGTCACAGAAGAAACTCGAAGATTATCGTAGAAAATGCATATCTCAGCTGGAAACAACAACGATACCGAAGCTATCGCAGTTTCCGCATATAAGACGGACTGTGGAGTGCTGAAAACACCAGAAAACGTGTTTTTCGCATTCACTAGCACGAAAACAGCGATTTCGGTGATTCTGCACACTTGTAACAGCAGAATCATGAAGATTATCACTGAAAATGCATATCTCAGCTGGAAACAACAACGATACCGAAGATATCGCAGTTTCCGCATGTCAAACGCTCTGTGGTGTGCTGAAAACACCAGAAAACGTGTTTTTCGCATTCAATAGCAGGAAAACATCGATTTCGGTGATTCTGCACACTTGTCACAGAAGAAACTCGAAGATTATCGTAGAAAATGCATATCTCAGCTGGAAACAACAACGATACCGAAGCTATCGCAGTTTCCGCATATAAGACGGACTGTGGAGTGCTGAAAACACCAGAAAACGTGTTTTTCGCATTCACTAGCACGAAAACAGCGATTTCGGTGATTCTGCACACTTGTAACAGCAGAATCATGAAGATTATCACTGAAAATGCATATCTCAGCTGGAAACAACAACGATACCGAAGATATCGCAGTTTCCGCATGTCAAACGCTCTGTGGTGTGCTGAAAACACCAGAAAACGTGTTTTTCGCATTCAATAGCACGAAAACAGCGATTTCGGTGATTCTGCACACTTGTCACAGAAGAAACTCGAAGATTATCGTAGAAAATGCATATCTCAGCTGGAAACAACAACGATACCGAAGCTATCGCAGTTTCCGCATATCAGACGGACTGTGGAGTGCTGAAAACACCAGAAAACGTGTTTTTCGCATCCAATAGCTCGAAAACAGCGATTTCGGTGATTCTGCACACTTGTAACAGCAGAATCATGAAGATTATCACTGAAAATGCATATCTCAGCTGGAAACAACAACGATACCGAAGATATGGCAATTTCCGCATATCAAACGCACTGCGTAGTGCTGAAAACACCAGAAAACGTGTTTTTCGCATTCAATAGCAGGAAAACATCGATTTCGGTGATTCTGCACACTTGCAACAGCAGAATCATGAAGATTATCACTGAAAATGCATATCTCAGCTGGAAACAACAACGATACCGAAGATATCGCAGTTTCCGCATGACAAACGCTCTGTGGCGTGCTGAAAACACCAGAAAACACGTTTTTCGCATTCAAATGCACGAAAACAGCGATCACGGTGATTCTGCACATTTGTAACAGCAGAATCATGAAGATTATCACTGAAAATGCATATCTCAGCTGGAAACAACAACGATACCGAAGATATCGCAGTTTCCGCATGTCAAACGCTCTGTGGCGTGCTGAAAACACCAGAAAACGTGTTTTTCGCATTCAGTAGCACGAAAACAACGATTTCGGTGATTCTGCACACTTGTAACAGCAGAAGCATGAAGATTATCACTGAAAATGCATATCTCAGCTGGAAACAACAACGATACCGAAGATATCGCAGTTTCCGCATGACAAACGCTCTGTGGCGTGCTGAAAACACCAGAAAACACGTTTTTCGCATTCAAAAGCACGAAAACAGCGATTTCGGTGATTCTGCACATTTGTAACAGCAGAATCATGAAGATTATCACTGAAAATGCATATCTCAGCTGGAAACAACAACGATACCGAAGATATCGCAGTTTCCGCATGACAAACGCTCTGTGGCGTGCTGAAAACACCAGAAAACACGTTTTTCGCATTCAAAAGCACGAAAACAGCGATTTCGGTGATTCTGCACATTTGTAACAGCAGAATCATGAAGATTATCACTGAAAATGCATATCTCAGCTGGAAACATCAACGATACCGAAGATATGGCAGTTTCCGCATATCAAACGCACCGTGGAGTGCTGAAAACACCAGAAAACGTGTTTTTCGCATTCAATAGCACGAAAACAACGATTTCGGTGATTCTGCACACTTGTCACAGAAGAAACTCGAAGATTATCGTAGAAAATGCATATCTCAGCTGGAAACAACAACGATACCGAAGATATCGTGGTTTCCGCATATCAAACGCACTGTGGAGTGCTGAAAACACCAGAAAACGTGTTTTTCGCATTCAAAAGCACGAAAACATCGATTTCGGTGATTCTGCACACTTGTAACAGCAGAATCATGAAGATTATCACTGAAAATGCATATCTCAGCTGGAAACAACAACGATACCGAAGATATCGCAGTTTCCGCATGTCAAACGCTCTGTGGCGTGCTGAAAACACCAGAAAACGTGTTTTTCGCATTCACTAGCACGAAAACAGCGATTTCGGTGATTCTGCACGCTTGTCACAGAAGAAACTCGAAGATTATCGTAGAAAATGCATATCTCAGCTGGAAACAACAACGATACCGAAGATATCGCAGTTTCCGCATGTCAAACGCTCTGTGGCGTGCTGAAAACACCAGAAAACGTGTTTTTCGCATTCACTAGCACGAAAACAGCGATTTCGGTGATTCTGCACACATGTAACAGCAGAATCATGAAGATTATCACTGAAAATGCATATCTCAGCTGGAAACAACAACGATACCGAAGATATCGCAGTTTCCGCATATCAAACGCACTGTGGAGTGCTGAAAAAACCAGAAAACGTGTTTTTCGCATTCAATAGCACGAAAACAGCGATTTCGGTGATTCTGCACACATGTAACAGCAGAATCATGAAGATTATCACTGAAAATGCATATCTCAGCTGGAAACAACAACGATACCGAAGATATCGTAGTTTCCGCATATCAAAGGCACTGTGGAGTGCTGAAAACACCAGAAAACGTGTTTTTCGCATTCAAAAGCACGAAAACATCGATTTCGGTGATTCTGCACACTTGTCACAGAAGAAACTCGAAGATTATCGTAGAAAATGCATATCTCAGCTGGAAACAACAACGATACCGAAGATATCGCAGTTTCCGCATATCAAACGCACTGTGGAGTGCTGAAAACACCAGAAAACGTGTTTTTCGCATTCAATAGCACGAAAACAGCGATTTCGGTGATTCTGCACACTTGTCACCGAAGAAACTCGAAGATTATCGCAGAAAATGCATATCTCAGCTGGAAACCCCACGAAAACCAAGATTTCGCCGGTTCTGCATATCAAACGCACTGTGGAGTGGTGAAAACACCGGATAAGGTTTTTCTCGCATTAACTAGCACGAAAAGAGCGATCTCGATGTTTCAGCATACTATTGACAGAAGTCTCACCAGGATTATCGCAGGAAATGCATATCTCAGCTTGAAACCCGACCGAAACCTAGATATCTCCCGTTCTGCATGTCACACGTACTGTGGAGTGGTGAAAACACCAGAAAACGTGTTTCGTGCATTAAGTAGCTCGAAAAGAGCGATCTAGATGATTCTGCATGCTTCTGACTGAAGTCTCGCCAATATTATCGCAGAAAATGCATATGTCAGCTCGAAACCTCACGAAAATCAAGATGTTGCCGGTTCTGCATATCAAACGCACTGTGGAGTGGTGAAAACAACCAGAGAACGTGTTTCTCGCACTAAATAGCTCGAATAGTGCGATCTCGATGATTCTGCATACTTCGGACAGAAGTCTCACCAGGATTATCGTAGAAAATGCATATCTCAGCTTGAAACCCGACCGAAACCAAGATATCTCCGGTTCTGCATGTCAAACGTACTGTGGAGTGGTGAAAACACCAGAAAACGTGTTTCGTGCATTAAGTAGCTCGTAAAGAGCGATCTAGATGATTCTGCATACTTCTGACAAACGACCCACCAAGATTATCGCAGAAAATGCATATCTCTGCTTGAAACCCCACGAAAACCAAGATATCTACTGTTCTGCATATCCAACGAACTGTGGAGTGGTGAAAACCCCAGAAAACGTGTTTCTCGCACTAACTAGTTCGAAAAGAGCGATCTCGATGATTCAGCATACTTCGGACAGAAGTCTCACCAAGATTATCGCAGAAAATGCATATCTCTGCTTGAAACCCCACGAAAACCAAGATATCGCCGGTTCTGCATATCAAACGCACTGTGGAGTGGTGAAAACACCGGATAAGGTTCTTCTCGCATTAACTAGCTCGAAAAGAGCGATCTCGATGATTCTGCATACTTCTAACAGAAGTCACACCAAGAATATCGCAGAAAATGCATATCTCTGCTTGAAACCCCACGAAAACCAAGATATCTACTGTTCTGCATATCCAACGAACTGTGGAGTGGTGAAACCCCCAGAAAACGTGTTTCTCGCATTCAGTAGCACGAAACGAGTGATCTCGATGATTCTGCATACTTCGGACAGAAGTCTCAACAAGATTATCGCAGAAAATGCATATCTCAGCTTGAAACCCCACGAAAACCAATGTATCTACTGTTCTGCGTATCAAACGCACTGTGGAGTGGTGAAAACACCAGATAACGTGTTTCTCGCACTAGCTAGCTCGAAAAGAGCGACCTCGATGATTCAGCATACTTCGGACAGAAGTCTCACCAAGATTATCGTAAAAAATGCATATCTCAGCATGAAACCCCACGAAAACCAAGATATCGCTGGTACTGCATATCAATCGCACTGTGGAGTGGTGAAAACACCAGATAACGTGATTGTCGGATTAAATAGCTGGAAAAGAGCGATCTCAATGATGCTGCATACTTCGGACAGAAGTCTCACCAAGATTATCGCAGAAAATGCATATCTCAGCTTGAAACCCCACGAAAACCAAGATATCGCCGGTTTTGCATATCAAACGCACTGTGGAGTGGTGAAAACACCGGATAAGGTTTTTCTCGCATTAACTAGCTCGAAAAGAGCGATCTCGATGTTTCAGCATACTTCGGACAGAAGTCTCACCAAGATTATCGTAGAAAATGCATATCTCAGCTTGAAACCCGACGAAAACCGAGTTATCTGCGGTTCTGCACATCAAACGTACCGTGGAGTGGTGAAAACACCAGAAAACGTGTTTCGCACATTAAGTAGCTCGAAAAGAGCGTTCTCGAAGATTCTTCATACTTCTGACAGAAGTCTCACCAGGATTATCGCAGAAAATGCATATCTCAGCTTGAAACCCCACGAAAACCAAGATATCGCAGGTTCTGCATATCAAACGCACTGTGGAGTGGTGAAAACACCAGATAACGTGTTCCTCGCATTAAATAGCTCGAAAAGAGCGATCTCGATGATTCAGCATACTTCGGACAGATGTCTCACCAAGATTATTGCAGGAAATGCATATCTCAGCTTGAAACCCGACCGAAACAAAGATATCTCCGGTTCTGCATGTCAAACGTACTGTGGATTGGTGAAAACACCAGAAAACGTGTTTCGTACATTAAGTAGCTCGAAAAGAGCGATCTAGATGATTCTGCATACTTCTGACAAAAGACCCACCAAGATTATCGCAGAAAATGCATATCTCCGCTGGAAACACCACGAAAATCAAGATATCGCCTGGTCTGCATATCAAACGCACTGTGGAGTGGTGAAAACAACCAGAGAACGTGTTTGTCGCATTAAATAGCTCGAAAAGAGCGATCTCGATGATTCTGCATACTTCTGACAAAAGACCCACCAAGATTATCGCAGAAAATGCATATCTCAGCTTGAAACCCCACGAAAACCAAGATATCGCTGGTACTGCATATCAAACGCACTGTGGAGTGGTGAAAACACCAGATAACGTGTTTCTCGCATTACATAGCTCGAAAAGAGCGTTCTCGAAGATCCTGCATACTTCTGACAGAAGTCCCACCAAGATTATCGTAGAAAATGCATATCTCAGCTTGAAACCCGACGAAAACCGAGTTATCTCCGGTTCTGCACATCAAACGTACTGTGTAGTGGTGAATACCCCAGAAAACGAGTTTCTCGCATTAAATAGCTCGAAAAGAGCGCTCTCGATGTTTCTGCATACTTCGGACAGATGTTTCACCAAGATTATCGTAGAAAATGCATATCTCAGCTTGAAACCCGACCGAAACCAAGATATCTCCGGTTCTGCATGTCAAACGTACTGTGGAGTGGTGAAAACACCAGAAAACGTGTTTCGTGCATTAAGTAGCTCGAAAAGAGCGATTGAGTTATTCTGCATACTTCGGACAGAAGTCTCACCAAGATGATTGCAGAAAATGCATATCTCAGCAGGAAACCCCACGAAAACCAAGATGTCGCCGGTTCTGCATATCAAACGCACTGTGGAGTGGTGAAAACACCAGAAAACGTGTTTCTCGCATTAAGTAGCTCGAAAAGAGCGTTCTCGAAGATCCTGCATACTTCTGACAGAAGTCTCACCAAGATTATCGTAGAAAATGCATATCTCAACTTGAAACCCGACGAAAACCGAGTTATCTCCGGTTCTGCACATCAAACGTACCGTGGAGTGGTGAAAACACCAGAAAACGTGTTTCGCGCATTAAGTAGCTCGAAAAGAGCGTTCTCGAAGATTCTTCATACTTCTGACAGAAGTCTCACCAGGATTATCGCAGAAAATGCATATCTCAGCTTGAAATCCCACGAAAACCAAGATATCGCCGGTTCTGCATATCAAACGCACTGTGGAGTGGTGAAAACACCAGATAACGTGTTTCTCGCATTAAGTAGCTCGAAAAGAGCGATCTAGATGATTCAGCATACTTCGGGCAGAAGTCTCACCAAGATTATCGCAGGAAATGCATATCTCAGCTTGAAACCCCACGAAAACCAAGATATCTCCGGTTCTGCATATCCAACGAACTGTGGAGTGGTGAAAACCCCAGAAAACGTGTTTCTCGCATTAAATAGCTCGAAAAGAGCGCTCTCGATGGTTCTGCATACTTCGGACAGATGTTTCACCAAGCTTATCGTAAAACATGCATATCTCAGCTTGATACCCCACGAAAACCAAGATGTCGCCGGTTCTGCATATCAAACGCACTGTGGAGTGGTGAAAACACCACATAACGTGTTTCTCGCATTACATAGCTCGAAAAGCACGATCTCGATGATTCTGCATACTTCGGACAGAAGTCTCACCAAGATTATCGTAGAAAATGCTTATCTCAGCTTGCAACACGACGAAAACCGAGTTATCTCCGGTTCTGCACATCAAACGTACCGTGGAGTGGTGAAAACACCAGAAAACGTGTTTCGCGCATTATGTAGCTCGAAAAGAGCGTTCTCGAAGATTCTGCATACTTCTGACAGAAGTCTCACCAACATTATCGTAGAAAATGCATATCTCAGCTGGAAACACCACGAAAATCAAGATATCGCCGGTTCTGCATATCAAACCAACTGTGGAGTGGAGAAAACACCAGATAACGTGTTTCTCGCATTAAATAGCTCGAAAAGAGCGCTCTCGATGATTCTGCATACTTCGGACAGATGTTTCACCAAGCTTATCGCAGATAATGCATATCTCAGCTTGAAACGCCACGAAAACCAAGATATCTACTGTTCTGCATATCAAACGCACTGTGGCGTGGTGAAAACACCAGAAAACGTGTTTCTCGCATTAGCTAGCTCGCAAAGAGCGTTCTCGATGATTCTGCATACTTCTCATAGATGAAACACCAAGATTATCGCAGAAAATGCATATCTCAGCTGGAAACAACAACGATACCGAAGATATCGTGGTTTCCGCATATCAAACGCACTGTGGAGTGCTGAAAACACCAGAAAACGTGTTTTTCGCATTCAAAAGCACGAAAACATCGATTTCGGTGATTCTGCACACTTGTAACAGCAGAATCATGAAGATTATCACTGAAAATGCATATCTCAGCTGGAAACAACAACGATACCGAAGATATCGCAGTTTCCGCATGTCAAACGCTCTGTGGCGTGCTGAAAACACCAGGAAACGTGTTTTTCGCATTCAGTAGCACGAAAACAACGATTTCGGTGATTCTGCACACTTGTAACAGCAGAATCATGAAGATTATCACTGAAACTGCATATCTCAACTGGAAACATCAACGATACCGAAGATATGGCAGTTTCCGCATATCAAACGCACCGTGGAGTGCTGAAAACACCAGAAAACGTGTTTTTCGCATTCAGTAGCACGAAAACAACGATTTCGGTGGTTCTGCACACTTGTCACAGAAGAAACTCGAAGATTATCGTAGAAAATGCATATCTCAGCTGGAAACAACAACGATACCGAAGATATGGCAGTTTCCGCATATCAAACGCACTGTGGAGTGCAGAAAACACCAGAAAACGTGTTTTTCGCATTCAATAGCACGAAAACAGCGATTTCGGTGATTCTGCACACTTGTAACAGCAGAATCATGAAGATTATCACTGAAAATGCATATCTCAGCTGGAAACAACAACGATACCGAAGATATGGCAGTTTCCGCATATCAATGGCACTGTGGAGTGCTGAAAACACCAGAAAACGTGTTTTTCGCATTCACTAGCACGAAAACAGCGATTTCGGTGATTCTGCACGCTTGTCACAGAAGAAACTCGAAGATTATCGTAGAAAATGCATATCTCAGCTGGAAACAACAACGATACCGAAGCTATCGCAGTTTCCGCATATCAGACGGACT
Organism: Anthophora plumipes; assembly: GCA_951804975.1. Taxonomy (NCBI): domain Eukaryota; kingdom Metazoa; phylum Arthropoda; class Insecta; order Hymenoptera; family Apidae; genus Anthophora; species Anthophora plumipes. Next base: position 1,242,003 of record CATORF010000419.1, read on the forward strand.
GTGGAGTGCTGAAAACACCAGAAAACGTGTTTTTCGCATCCAATAGCTCGAAAACAGCGATTTCGGTGATACTGCACACTTGTAACAGCAGAATCATGAAGATTATCACTGAAAATGCATATCTCAGCTGGAAACAACAACGATACCGAAGATATGGCAATTTCCGCATATCAAACGCACTGCGGAGTGCTGAAAACACCAGAAAACGTGTTTTTCGCATTCAATAGCAGGAAAACATCGATTTCGGTGATTCTGCACACTTGTAACAGCAGAATCATGAAGATTATCACTGAAAATGCATATCTCAGCTGGAAACAACAACGATACCGAAGATATCGCAGTTTCCGCATGACAAACGCTCTGTGGCGTGCTGAAAACACCAGAAAACACGTTTTTCGCATTCAAAAGCACGAAAACAGCGATTTCGGTGATTCTGCACATTTGTAACAGCAGAATCATGAAGATTATCACTGAAAATGCATATCTCAGCTGAAAACATCAACGATACCGAAGATATGGCAGTTTCCGCATATCAAACGCACCGTGGAGTGCTGAAAACACCAGAAAACGTGTTTTTCGCATCCAATAGCTCGAAAACAGCGATTTCGGTGATACTGCACACTTGTAACAGCAGAATCATGAAGATTATCACTGAAAATGCATATCTCAGCTGGAAACAACAACGATACCGAAGATATGGCAATTTCCGCATATCAAACGCACTGCGGAGTGCTGAAAACACCAGAAAACGTGTTTTTCGCATTCAATAGCAGGAAAACATCGATTTCGGTGATTCTGCACACTTGTCACAGAAGAAACTCGAAGATTATCGTAGAAAATGCATATCTCAGCTGGAAACAACAACGATACCGAAGCTATCGCAGTTTCCGCATATCAGACGGACTGTGGAGTGCTGAAAACACCAGAAAACGTGTTTTTCGCATTCACTAGCACGAAAACAGCGATTTCGGTGATTCTGCACACTTGTAACAGCAGAATCATGAAGATTATCACTGAAAATGCATATCTCAGCTGGAAACAACAACGATACCGAAGATATCGCAGTTTCCGCATGTCAAACGCTCTGTGGTGTGCTGAAAACACCAGAAAACGTGTTTTTCGCATTCAATAGCAGGAAAACATCGATTTCGGTGATTCTGCACACTTGTAACAGCAGAAGCATGAAGATTATCACTGAAAATGCATATCTCAGCTGGAAACAACAACGATACCGAAGATATCGCAGTTTCCGCATGACAAACGCTCTGTGGCGTGCTGAAAACACCAGAAAACACGTTTTTCGCATTCAAAAGCACGAAAACAGCGATTTCGGTGATTCTGCACATTTGTAACAGCAGAATCATGAAGATTATCACTGAAAATGCATATCTCAGCTGGAAACAACAACGATACCGAAGATATCGCAGTTTCCGCATGACAAACGCTCTGTGGCGTGCTGAAAACACCAGAAAACACGTTTTTCGCATTCAAAAGCACGAAAACAGCGATTTCGGTGATTCTGCACATTTGTAACAGCAGAATCATGAAGATTATCACTGAAAATGCATATCTCAGCTGGAAACATCAACGATACCGAAGATATGGCAGTTTCCGCATATCAAACGCACCGTGGAGTGCTGAAAACACCAGAAAACGTGTTTTTCGCATTCAATAGCACGAAAACAACGATTTCGGTGATTCTGCACACTTGTCACAGAAGAAACTCGAAGATTATCGTAGAAAATGCATATCTCAGCTGGAAACAACAACGATACCGAAGATATCGTGGTTTCCGCATATCAAACGCACTGTGGAGTGCTGAAAACACCAGAAAACGTGTTTTTCGCATTCAAAAGCACGAAAACATCGATTTCGGTGATTCTGCACACTTGTAACAGCAGAATCATGAAGATTATCACTGAAAATGCATATCTCAGCTGGAAACAACAACGATACCGAAGATATCGCAGTTTCCGCATGTCAAACGCTCTGTGGCGTGCTGAAAACACCAGAAAACGTGTTTTTCGCATTCAGTAGCACGAAAACAACGATTTCGGTGATTCTGCACACTTGTAACAGCAGAATCATGAAGATTATCACTGAAACTGCATATCTCAACTGGAAACATCAACGATACCGAAGATATGGCAGTTTCCGCATATCAAACGCACCGTGGAGTGCTGAAAACACCAGAAAACGTGTTTTTCGCATTCAGTAGCACGAAAACAACGATTTCGGTGGTTCTGCACACTTGTCACAGAAGAAACTCGAAGATTATCGTAGAAAATGCATATCTCAGCTGGAAACAACAACGATACCGAAGATATGGCAGTTTCCGCATATCAAACGCACTGTGGAGTGCAGAAAACACCAGAAAACGTGTTTTTCGCATTCAATAGCACGAAAACAGCGATTTCGGTGATTCTGCACACTTGTAACAGCAGAATCATGAAGATTATCACTGAAAATGCATATCTCAGCTGGAAACAACAACGATACCGAAGATATGGCAGTTTCCGCATATCAATGGCACTGTGGAGTGCTGAAAACACCAGAAAACGTGTTTTTCGCATTCACTAGCACGAAAACAGCGATTTCGGTGATTCTGCACGCTTGTCACAGAAGAAACTCGAAGATTATCGTAGAAAATGCATATCTCAGCTGGAAACAACAACGATACCGAAGCTATCGCAGTTTCCGCATATCAGACGGACTGTGGAGTGCTGAAAACACCAGAAAACGTGTTTTTCGCATCCAATAGCTCGAAAACAGCGATTTCGGTGATACTGCACACTTGTAACAGCAGAATCATGAAGATTATCACTGAAAATGCATATCTCAGCTGGAAACAACAACGATACCGAAGATATGGCAATTTCCGCATATCAAACGCACTGCGGAGTGCTGAAAACACCAGAAAACGTGTTTTTCGCATTCAATAGCAGGAAAACATCGATTTCGGTGATTCTGCACACTTGTAACAGCAGAATCATGAAGATTATCACTGAAAATGCATATCTCAGCTGGAAACAACAACGATACCGAAGATATCGCAGTTTCCGCATGACAAACGCTCTGTGGCGTGCTGAAAACACCAGAAAACACGTTTTTCGCATTCAAAAGCACGAAAACAGCGATTTCGGTGATTCTGCACATTTGTAACAGCAGAATCATGAAGATTATCACTGAAAATGCATATCTCAGCTGAAAACATCAACGATACCGAAGATATGGCAGTTTCCGCATATCAAACGCACCGTGGAGTGCTGAAAACACCAGAAAACGTGTTTTTCGCATTCAATAGCACGAAAACAGCGATTTCGGTGATTCTGCACACATGTAACAGCAGAATCATGAAGATTATCACTGAAAATGCATATCTCAGCTGGAAACAACAACGATACCGAAGATATCGCAGTTTCCGCATATCAAACGCACTGTGGAGTGCTGAAAAAACCAGAAAACGTGTTTTTCGCATTCAATAGCACGAAAACAGCGATTTCGGTGATTCTGCACACATGTAACAGCAGAATCATGAAGATTATCACTGAAAATGCATATCTCAGCTGGAAACAACAACGATACCGAAGATATCGTAGTTTCCGCATATCAAAGGCACTGTGGAGTGCTGAAAACACCAGAAAACGTGTTTTTCGCATTCAAAAGCACGAAAACATCGATTTCGGTGATTCTGCACACTTGTCACAGAAGAAACTCGAAGATTATCGTAGAAATTGCATATCTCAGCTGGAAACAACAACGATACCGAAGATATCGCAGTTTCCGCATATCAAACGCACTGTGGAGTGCTGAAAACACCAGAAAACGTGTTTTTCGCATTCAATAGCACGAAAACAGCGATTTCGGTGATTCTGCACACTTGTCACCGAAGAAACTCGAAGATTATCGCAGAAAATGCATATCTCAGCTGGAAACCCCACGAAAACCAAGATATCGCCGGTTCTGCATATCAAACGCACTGTGGAGTGGTGAAAACACCGGATAAGGTTTTTCTCGCATTAACTAGCACGAAAAGAGCGATCTCGATGTTTCAGCATACTATTGACAGAAGTCTCACCAGGATTATCGCAGGAAATGCATATCTCAGCTTGAAACCCGACCGAAACCTAGATATCTCCCGTTCTGCATGTCACACGTACTGTGGAGTGGTGAAAACACCAGAAAACGTGTTTCGTGCATTAAGTAGCTCGAAAAGAGCGATCTAGATGATTCTGCATGCTTCTGACTGAAGTCTCGCCAATATTATCGCAGAAAATGCATATGTCAGCTCGAAACCTCACGAAAATCAAGATGTTGCCGGTTCTGCATATCAAACGCACTGTGGAGTGGTGAAAACAACCAGAGAACGTGTTTCTCGCACTAAATAGCTCGAATAGTGCGATCTCGATGATTCTGCATACTTCGGACAGAAGTCTCACCAGGATTATCGTAGAAAATGCATATCTCAGCTTGAAACCCGACCGAAACCAAGATATCTCCGGTTCTGCATGTCAAACGTACTGTGGAGTGGTGAAAACACCAGAAAACGTGTTTCGTGCATTAAGTAGCTCGTAAAGAGCGATCTAGATGATTCTGCATACTTCTGACAAACGACCCACCAAGATTATCGCAGAAAATGCATATCTCTGCTTGAAACCCCACGAAAACCAAGATATCTACTGTTCTGCATATCCAACGAACTGTGGAGTGGTGAAAACCCCAGAAAACGTGTTTCTCGCACTAACTAGTTCGAAAAGAGCGATCTCGATGATTCAGCATACTTCGGACAGAAGTCTCACCAAGATTATCGCAGAAAATGCATATCTCTGCTTGAAACCCCACGAAAACCAAGATATCGCCGGTTCTGCATATCAAACGCACTGTGGAGTGGTGAAAACACCGGATAAGGTTCTTCTCGCATTAACTAGCTCGAAAAGAGCGATCTCGATGATTCTGCATACTTCTAACAGAAGTCACACCAAGAATATCGCAGAAAATGCATATCTCTGCTTGAAACCCCACGAAAACCAAGATATCTACTGTTCTGCATATCCAACGAACTGTGGAGTGGTGAAACCCCCAGAAAACGTGTTTCTCGCATTCAGTAGCACGAAACGAGTGATCTCGATGATTCTGCATACTTCGGACAGAAGTCTCAACAAGATTATCGCAGAAAATGCATATCTCAGCTTGAAACCCCACGAAAACCAATGTATCTACTGTTCTGCGTATCAAACGCACTGTGGAGTGGTGAAAACACCAGATAACGTGTTTCTCGCACTAGCTAGCTCGAAAAGAGCGACCTCGATGATTCAGCATACTTCGGACAGAAGTCTCACCAAGATTATCGTAAAAAATGCATATCTCAGCATGAAACCCCACGAAAACCAAGATATCGCTGGTACTGCATATCAATCGCACTGTGGAGTGGTGAAAACACCAGATAACGTGATTGTCGGATTAAATAGCTGGAAAAGAGCGATCTCAATGATGCTGCATACTTCGGACAGAAGTCTCACCAAGATTATCGCAGAAAATGCATATCTCAGCTTGAAACCCCACGAAAACCAAGATATCGCCGGTTTTGCATATCAAACGCACTGTGGAGTGGTGAAAACACCGGATAAGGTTTTTCTCGCATTAACTAGCTCGAAAAGAGCGATCTCGATGTTTCAGCATACTTCGGACAGAAGTCTCACCAAGATTATCGTAGAAAATGCATATCTCAGCTTGAAACCCGACGAAAACCGAGTTATCTGCGGTTCTGCACATCAAACGTACCGTGGAGTGGTGAAAACACCAGAAAACGTGTTTCGCACATTAAGTAGCTCGAAAAGAGCGTTCTCGAAGATTCTTCATACTTCTGACAGAAGTCTCACCAGGATTATCGCAGAAAATGCATATCTCAGCTTGAAACCCCACGAAAACCAAGATATCGCAGGATCTGCATATCAAACGCACTGTGGAGTGGTGAAAACACCAGATAACGTGTTCCTCGCATTAAATAGCTCGAAAAGAGCGATCTCGATGATTCAGCATACTTCGGACAGATGTCTCACCAAGATTATTGCAGGAAATGCATATCTCAGCTTGAAACCCGACCGAAACAAAGATATCTCCGGTTCTGCATGTCAAACGTACTGTGGATTGGTGAAAACACCAGAAAACGTGTTTCGTACATTAAGTAGCTCGAAAAGAGCGATCTAGATGATTCTGCATACTTCTGACAAAAGACCCACCAAGATTATCGCAGAAAATGCATATCTCCGCTGGAAACACCACGAAAATCAAGATATCGCCTGGTCTGCATATCAAACGCACTGTGGAGTGGTGAAAACAACCAGAGAACGTGTTTGTCGCATTAAATAGCTCGAAAAGAGCGATCTCGATGATTCTGCATACTTCTGACAAAAGACCCACCAAGATTATCGCAGAAAATGCATATCTCAGCTTGAAACCCCACGAAAACCAAGATATCGCTGGTACTGCATATCAAACGCACTGTGGAGTGGTGAAAACACCAGATAACGTGTTTCTCGCATTACATAGCTCGAAAAGAGCGTTCTCGAAGATCCTGCATACTTCTGACAGAAGTCCCACCAAGATTATCGTAGAAAATGCATATCTCAGCTTGAAACCCGACGAAAACCGAGTTATCTCCGGTTCTGCACATCAAACGTACTGTGTAGTGGTGAATACCCCAGAAAACGAGTTTCTCGCATTAAATAGCTCGAAAAGAGCGCTCTCGATGTTTCTGCATACTTCGGACAGATGTTTCACCAAGATTATCGTAGAAAATGCATATCTCAGCTTGAAACCCGACCGAAACCAAGATATCTCCGGTTCTGCATGTCAAACGTACTGTGGAGTGGTGAAAACACCAGAAAACGTGTTTCGTGCATTAAGTAGCTCGAAAAGAGCGATTGAGTTATTCTGCATACTTCGGACAGAAGTCTCACCAAGATGATTGCAGAAAATGCATATCTCAGCAGGAAACCCCACGAAAACCAAGATGTCGCCGGTTCTGCATATCAAACGCACTGTGGAGTGGTGAAAACACCAGAAAACGTGTTTCTCGCATTAAGTAGCTCGAAAAGAGCGTTCTCGAAGATCCTGCATACTTCTGACAGAAGTCTCACCAAGATTATCGTAGAAAATGCATATCTCAACTTGAAACCCGACGAAAACCGAGTTATCTCCGGTTCTGCACATCAAACGTACCGTGGAGTGGTGAAAACACCAGAAAACGTGTTTCGCGCATTAAGTAGCTCGAAAAGAGCGTTCTCGAAGATTCTTCATACTTCTGACAGAAGTCTCACCAGGATTATCGCAGAAAATGCATATCTCAGCTTGAAATCCCACGAAAACCAAGATATCGCCGGTTCTGCATATCAAACGCACTGTGGAGTGGTGAAAACACCAGATAACGTGTTTCTCGCATTAAGTAGCTCGAAAAGAGCGATCTAGATGATTCAGCATACTTCGGGCAGAAGTCTCACCAAGATTATCGCAGGAAATGCATATCTCAGCTTGAAACCCCACGAAAACCAAGATATCTCCGGTTCTGCATATCCAACGAACTGTGGAGTGGTGAAAACCCCAGAAAACGTGTTTCTCGCATTAAATAGCTCGAAAAGAGCGCTCTCGATGGTTCTGCATACTTCGGACAGATGTTTCACCAAGCTTATCGTAAAACATGCATATCTCAGCTTGATACCCCACGAAAACCAAGATGTCGCCGGTTCTGCATATCAAACGCACTGTGGAGTGGTGAAAACACCACATAACGTGTTTCTCGCATTACATAGCTCGAAAAGCACGATCTCGATGATTCTGCATACTTCGGACAGAAGTCTCACCAAGATTATCGTAGAAAATGCATATCTCAACTTGAAACCCGACGAAAACCGAGTTATCTCCGGTTCTGCACATCAAACGTACCGTGGAGTGGTGAAAACACCAGAAAACGTGTTTCGCGCATTAAGTAGCTCGAAAAGAGCGTTCTCGAAGATTCTTCATACTTCTGACAGAAGTCTCACCAGGATTATCGCAGAAAATGCATATCTCAGCTTGAAATCCCACGAAAACCAAGATATCGCCGGTTCTGCATATCAAACGCACTGTGGAGTGGTGAAAACACCAGATAACGTGTTTCTCGCATTACATAGCTCGAACAGAGCGTTCTCGAAGATCCTGCATACTTCTGACAGAAGTCCCACCAAGATTATCGTAGAAAATGCATATCTCAGCTTGAAACCCCACGAAAACCAAGATATCGCTGGTACTGCATATCAAACGCACTGTGGAGTGGTGAAAACACCAGATAACGTGTTTCTCGCATTACATAGCTCGAAAAGAGCGTTCTCGAAGATCCTGCATACTTCTGACAGAAGTCCCACCAAGATTATCGTAGAAAATGCATATCTCAGCTTGAAACCCGACGAAAACCGATTTATCTCCGGTTCTGCACATCCAACGTACTGTGGAGTGGTTAAAACCCCAGAAAACGAGTTTCTCGCATTAAATAGCTCGAAAAGAGCGCTCTCGATGTTTCTGCATGCTTCGGACAGATGTTTCACGAAGATTATCGTAGAAAATGCATATCTCAGCTTGAAACCCGACCGAATCCAAGATATCTCCGGTTCTGCATGTCAAACGAACTGTGGAGTGGTGAAAACCCCAGAAAACGAGTTTGTCGCATTAAATAGCTCGAAAAGAGCGTTCTCGCAGATTCTGCATACTTCTGACAGAAGTCTCACCAGGATTACCGTAGAAAATGCATATCTCAGCTTGAAACCCGACCGAAACCAAGATATCTCCGGTTCTGCATGTCAAACGTACTGTGGAGTGGTGAAAACACCAGAAAACGTGTTTCGTGCATTAAGTAGCTCGAAAAGAGCGATCTAGATGATTCTGCATACTTCTGACAAAAGACCCACCAAGATTATCGCAGAAAATGCATATCTCAGCTGGAAACACCACGAAAATCAAGATATCGCCTGGTCTGCAAATCAAACGCACTGTGGAGTGGTGAAAACAACCAGAGAACGTGTTTGTCGCATTAAATAGCTCGAAAAGAGCGATCTCGATGTTTCTGCATACTTCGGACAGATATTTCACCAAGATTATCGTAGAAAATGCATATCTCAGCTTGAAACCCCACGAAAACCAAGATATCGCTGGTACTGCATATCAAACGCACTGTGGAGTGGTGAAATCACCAGATAACGTGTTTCTCGCACTAGCTAGCTCGAAAAGAGCGATCTCGATGATTCAGCATACTTCGGACAGAAGTCTCACCAAGATTATCGCAGAAAATGCATATCTCAGCTTGAAACCCCACGAAAACCAAGATATCTCCGGTTCTGCATATCCAACGAACTGTGGAGTGGTGAAAACACCAGAAAACGAGTTTCTCGCCTTAGATAGCTCGAAAAGAGCGCTCTCGATGTTTCTGCATACTTCGGACAGATGTCTCACCAAGATTATCGTAGAAAATGCATATTTCAGCTTGAAACCTGACGAAAACCAAAATATCGCCGGTTGTGCATATCAAACCAACTGTGGAGTGGTGAAAACACCAGATAACGTGTTTCTCGCATTAAATAGCTCGAAAAGTGCGATCTCGATGATTCTGCATACTTCTAACAGAAGTCTCACCAAGATTATCGCAGAAAATGCATATCTCAGCTTGAAACCCCACGAAAACCAAGATATCGCCGGTTTTGCATATCAAACGCACTGTGGAGTGGTGAAAACACCGGATAAGGTTTTTCTCGCATTAACTAGCTCGAAAAGAGCGATCTCGATGTTTCAGCATACTTCGGACAGAAGTCTCACCAAGATTATCGTAGAAAATGCATATCTCAGCTTGAAACCCGACGACAACCGAGTTATCTGCGGTTCTGCACATCAAACGTACCGTGGAGTGGTGAAAACACCAGAAAACGTGTTTCGCACATTAAGTAGCTCGAAAAGAGCGTTCTCGAAGATTCTTCATACTTCTGACAGAAGTCTCACCAGGATTATCGCAGAAAATGCATATCTCAGCTTGAAACCCCACGAAAACCAAGATATCGCCGGTTCTGCATATCAAACGCACTGTGGAGTGGTGAAAACACCAGATAACGTGTTCCTCGCATTAAATAGCTCGAAAAGAGCGATCTCGATGATTCAGCATACTTCGGACAGATGTCTCACCAAGATTATTGCAGGAAATGCATATCTCAGCTTGAAACCCGACCGAAACCAAGATATCTCCGGTTCTGCATGTCAAACGTACTGTGGAGTGGTGAAAACACCAGATAACGTGTTTCTCGCATTACATAGCTCGAAAAGAGCGTTCTCGAAGATCCTGCATACCTCTGACAGAAGTCCCACCAAGATTATCGTAGAAAATGCATATCTCAGCTTGAAACCCGACGAAAACCGAGTTATCTCCGGTTCTGCACATCAAACGTACTGTGGAGTGGTGAATACTCCAGAAAACGAGTTTCTCGCATTAAATAGCTCGAAAAGAGCGCTCTCGATGTTTCTGCATACTTCGGACAGATGTTTCACCAAGATTATCGTAGAAAATGCATATCTCAGCTTGAAACCCGACCGAAACCAAGATATCTCCGGTTCTGCATGTCAAACGTACTGTGGAGTGGTGAAAACACCAGAAAACGTGTTTCGTGCATTAAGTAGCTCGAAAAGAGCGATTGAGTTATTCTGCATACTTCGGAGAGAAGTCTCACCAAGATGATCGCAGAAAATGCATATCTCAGCAGGAAACCCCACGAAAACCAAGATGTCGCCGGTTCTGCATATCAAACGCACTGTGGAGTGGTGAAAACACCAGAAAACGTGTTTCTCGCATTAAGTAGCTCGAAAAGAGCGTTCTCGAAGATCCTGCATACTTCTGACAGAAGTCTCACCAAGATTATCGTAGAAAATGCATATCTCAACTTGAAACCCGACGAAAACCGAGCTATCTCCGGTTCTGCACATCAAACGTACCGTGGAGTGGTGAAAACACCAGAAAACGTGTTTCGCGCATTAAGTAGCTCGAAAAGAGCGTTCTCGAAGATACTTCATACTTCTGACAGAAGTCTCACCAGGATTATCGCAGAAACTGCATATCTCAGCTTGAAATCCCACGAAAACCAAGATATCGCCGGTTCTGCATATCAAACGCACTGTGGAGTGGTGAAAACACCAGATAACGTGTTTCTCGCATTAAGTAGCTCGAAAAGAGCGATCTAGATGATTCAGCATACTTCGGGCAGAAGTCTCACCAAGATTATCGCAGGAAATGCATATCTCAGCTTGAAACCCCACGAAAACCAAGATATCTCCGGTTCTGCATATCCAACGAACTGTGGAGTGGTGAAAACCCCAGAAACCGTGTTTCTCGCATTAAATAGCTCGAAAAGAGCGTTCTCGATGATTCTGCATACTTCTCATAGATGAAACACCAAGATTATCGCAGAAAATGCATATTTCAGCTGGAAACCCCACGAAAACCAAGTTATCGGCGTCTCTACATATCAAACGCACTGTGGAGTGGTCAAAACACCAGATAACGTGTTTCTCGCATTCAATAGCTCGAAAAGTGCGATCTCGAAGGTTCTGCATACTTCTGACAGAAGTCTCACCAGGATTATCGTAGAAAATGCATATCTCAGCTTGAAACCCGGCCGAAACCAAGATATCTCCGGTTCTGCATGTCAAACGTACTGTGGAGTGGTGAAAACACCAGAAACCGTGTTTCGTGCATTAAGTAGCTCGAAAGCAGCGTTCTCGAAGATTCTGCATACTTCTGACAGAAGTCTCACGAACATTATCGTAGAAAATGCATATCTCAGCTGGAAACACCACGAAAATCAAGATATCGCCGGTTCTGCACATCAAACGTACCGTGGATTGGTGAAAACACCAGAAAACGTGTTTCGCGCATTAAGTAGCTCGAAAAGAGCGTCCTCGAAGATTCTGCATACTTCTGACAGAAGCCTCACCAAGATTATCGCAGGAAATGCATATCTCAGCTTGAAACCCCACGAAAACCATGATATCTCCGGTTCTGCATATCCAACGAACTGTGGAGTGGTGAAAACCCCAGAAAACGAGTTTCTCGCATTAAATAGCTCGAAAAGAGCACTCTCGATGTATCTGCATACTTCGGACAGATGTTTCACCACGATTATCGTAGAAAATGCATATCTCAGCTTGAAACCCGACCGAAACCAAGATATCTCCGGTTCTGCATATCAAACGCACTGTGGAGTGCTGAAAACACCAGAAAACGTGTTTCGTGCATTATGTAGCTTGAAAAGAGCGATCTAGTTGATTGTGCATACTTCTGACAAAAGACCCACCATGATTATCGCAGAAAATGCATATCTCAGCTGGAAACACCACGAAAATCAAGATATCGCCTGTTCGGCATATCAAACGCACTGTGAAGTGGTGAAAACAACCAGAGAACGTGTTTCTCGCATTGAATAGCTCGAAAAGGGCGATCTCGATGATTCAGCATACTTCGGACAGAAGTCTCACCACGATTATCGCAGGAAATGCATATCTCAGCTTGAAACCCCACGAAAACCAAGATATCTCCGGTTCTGCATATCCAACGAACTGTGGAGTGTTGAAAACCCCAGAAAACGAATTTCTCGCATTAAATAGCTCGAAAAGAGCGCTCTCGATGTTTCTGCATACTTCGGACAGATGTTTCACCAAGATTATCGTAGAAAATGCATATATCAGCTTGAAACCCGACCGAAACCAAGATATCGCTGGTACTGCATATCAAACGCACTCCGGAGTGGTGAAAACACCAGATAACGTGTTTCTCGCATTAAATAGCTCGAAAAGAGCGTTCTCGAAGATCCTGCATACTTCTGACAGAAGTCTCACCAAGATTATCGTAGAAAATGCATATATCAGCTTGAAACCCGACCGAAACCAAGATATCTCCGGTTCTGCATGTCAAACGTACTGTGGAGTGGTGAAAACACCAGAAAACGTGTTTCGTGCATTAAGTAGCTCGAAAAGAGCGTTCTCGAAGATTCTGCATACTTCTGACAGAAGTCTCACCAAGATTATCGCAGGAAATGCATATCTCAGCTTGAAACCCGACGAAAACCAAAATATCTCCGGTTCTGCATATCCAACGCACTGTGGAGTGGTGAAAACACCAGATAACGTGTTTATCGCATTAAATAGCTCGAAACGAGCGATCTCGATGATTCTGCTTACTTCGGACAGAAGTCTCAACAAGATTATCGCAGAAAATGCATATCTCAGCTTGAAACCCCACGAAAACCAAGATATCTACTGTTCTGCATATCAAACGCACTGTGGAGCGGTGAAAACACCAGATAACGTGTTTCTCGCATTAAATAGCTCGAAAAGAGCGTTCTCGAAGGTTCTGCATACTTCTGACAGAAGTCTCACCAAGATTATCGCAGGAAATGCATATCTCAGCTTGAAACCCGACGAAAACCAAAATTTCGCCGGTTCTGCATATCAAACCAACTGTGGGGTGGTGAAAACACCAGATAACGTGTTTATCGCATTAAATAGCTCGAAACGAGCGATCTCGATGATTCTGCATACTTCGGACAGAAGTCTCACCAAAATTATCGTAAAAAATTCATATCTCAGCTTGAAACCCCACCGAAAACCAAGATATCGCTGTGTTCTGCATATCAAACGCACTGTGGAGTGGTGAAAACACCAGATAACGTGTTTCTCGCACTAACTAGCTCGAAAAGAGCGATCTCGATGATTCAGCATACTTCGGACAGAAGTCTCATCAAGATTATCGCAGAAAATGCATATCTCAGCTTGAAACCCCACGAAAACCAAGATATCGCCGGTTCTGCATATCAAACGCACTGTGGAGTGGTGAAAACACCAGATAACGTGTTTCCCGCATTAAATAGCTCGAAAAGTGCGATCTCGATGATTCTGCATACTTCTAACAGAAGTCTCACCAAGATTATCGCAGAAAATGCATATCTCTGCTTGAAACCCCACGCCAACCAAGATATCTCCTGTCCTGCATATCCAAAGAACTGTGGAGTGGTGAAACCCCCAGAAAACGTGTTTCTCGCATTAAATGGCTCGAAAAGAGCGCTCTCGATGTTTCTGCATACTTCTGACAGAAGTCTCACCAAGATTATCGCAGGAAATGCATATCTCAGCTTGAAACCCGACGAAAACCAAAATTTCGCCGGTTCTGCATATCAAACGCACTGTGGAGTGGGGAAAACACCGGATAAGGTTTTTCTCGCATTAACTAGCTCAAAAAGAGCGATCTCGATGTTTCAGCATACTTCGGACAGAAGTCTCACCAAGATTATCGCACAAAACGCATATCTCAGTTTGAAACCCCACGAAAACCAAGATATCGCCGGTTCTGCATATCAAACCAACTGTGGAGTGGTGAAAACACCAGAAAACGTGTTTCTCGCCTTAAATAGCTCGAAACGAGCGATCTCGATGATTAAGCATACTTCGGACAGTAGTCTCACCAAGATTATCGTAAAAAATGCATATCTCAGCTTGAAACCCCACGAAAGCCAAGATATCGCTGGTTCTGCATATCAAACGCACTGTGGAGTGGTGAAAACACCAGATAACGTGTTTCTCGCACTAACTAGCTCGAAAAGAGCGATCTCGATGATTCAGCATACTTCGGACAGAAGTCTCATCAAGATTATCGCAGAAAATGCATATCTCAGCTTGAAACCCCACGAAAACCAAGATATCGCCGGTTCTGCATATCAAACGCACTGTGGAGTGGTGAAAACACCAGATAACGTGTTTCGTGCATTAAGTAGCTCGAAAAGAGCGTTCTCGAAGATTCTGCATACTTCGGACAGAAGTCTCACCAAGATTATCGCACAAAACGCATATCTCAGTTTGAAACCCCACGAAAACCAAGATATCGCCGGTTCTGCATATCAAACCAACTGTGGAGTGGTGAAAACACCAGAAAACGTGTTTCTCGCCTTAAATAGCTCGAAACGAGCGATCTCGAAGATTCTGCATACTTCTGACAGAAGCCTCACCAAGATTATCGCAGGAAATGCATATCTCAGCTTGAAACCCCACGAAAACCAAGATATCTCCGGTTCTGCATATCCAACGAACTGTGGAGTGGTGAAAACCCCAGAAAACGAGTTTCTCGCATTAAATTGCTCGAAAAGAGCACTCTCGATGTATCTGCATACTTCGGACAGATGTTTCACCACGATTATCGTAGAAAATGCATATCTCAGCTTGAAACCCGACCGAAACCAAGATATCTCCGGTTCTGCATATCAAACGCACTGTGGAGTGCTGAAAACACCAGAAAACGTGTTTCGTGCATTATGTAGCTTGAAAAGAGCGATCTAGTTGATTGTGCATACTTCTGACAAAAGACCCACCATGATTATCGCAGAAAATGCATATCTCAGCTGGAAACACCACGAAAATCAAGATATCGCCTGTTCGGCATATCAAACGCACTGTGGAGTGGTGAAAACAACCAGAGAACGTGTTTCTCGCATTGAATAGCTCGAAAAGGGCGATCTCGATGATTCAGCATACTTCGGACAGAAGTCTCACCACGATTATCGCAGGAAATGCATATCTCAGCTTAAAACCCCACGAAAACCAAGATATCTCCGGTTCTGCATATCCAACGAACTGTGGAGTGTTGAAAACCCCAGAAAACGAATTTCTCGCATTAAATAGCTCGAAAAGAGCGCTCTCGATGTTTCTGCATACTTCGGACAGATGTTTCACCAAGATTATCGTAGAAAATGCATATATCAGCTTGAAACCCGACCGAAACCAAGATATCGCTGGTACTGCATATCAAACGCACTGTGGAGTGGTGAAAACACCAGATAACGTGTTTCTCGCATTAAATAGCTCGAAAAGAGCGTTCTCGAAGATCCTGCATACTTCTGACAGAAGTCTCACCAAGATTATCGTAGAAAATGCATATATCAGCTTTAAACCCGACCGAAACCAAGATATCTCCGGTTCTGCATGTCAAACGTACTGTGGAGTGGTGAAAACACCAGAAAACGTGTTTCGTGCATTAAGTAGCTCGAAAAGAGCGTTCTCGAAGATTCTGCATACTTCTGACAGAAGTCTCACCAAGATTATCGCAGGAAATGCATATCTCAGCTTGAAACCCGACGAAAACCAAAATTTCGCCGGTTCTGCATATCAAACCAACTGTGGGGTGGTGAAAACACCAGATAACGTGTTCCTCGCATTACATAGCTAGAATAGAGCGATCTCGATGATTCTTCATACTTCGGAGAGAAGTCTCACCAAGATTATCGTAAAAAATGCATATCTCAGCTTGAAACCCCACGAAAGCCAAGATATCGCTGGTTCTGCATATCAAACGCACTGTGGAGTGGTGAAAACACCGGATAACGTGTTTCTCGCATTAAATAGCTCGAAAAGAGCGTTCTCGAAGATCCTGCATACTTCTGACAGAAGTCTCACCAAGATTATCGTAGAAAATGCATATATCAGCTTTAAACCCGACCGAAACCAAGATATCTCCGGTTCTGCATGTCAAACGTACTGTGGAGTGGTGAAAACACCAGAAAACGTGTTTCGTGCATTAAGTAGCTCGAAAAGAGCGTTCTCGAAGATTCTGCATACTTCGGACAGAAGTCTCACCAAAATTATCGTAAAAAATTCATATCTCAGCTTGAAACCCCACCGAAAACCAAGATATCGCTGTGTTCTGCATATCAAACGCACTGTGGAGTGGTGAATACCTCAGAAAACGTGTTCCTCGCATTACATAGCTAGAATAGAGCGATCTCGATGATTCTTCATACTTCGGAGAGAAGTCTCACCAAGATTATCGTAAAAAATGCATATCTCAGCTTGAAACCCCACGAAAGCCAAGATATCGCTGGTTCTGCATATCAAACGCACTGTGGAGTGGTGAAAACACCGGATAAGGTTTTTCTCGCATTAACTAGCTCAAAAAGAGCGATCTCGATGTTTCAGCATACTTCGGACAGAAGTCTCACCAAGATTATCGCACAAAACGCATATCTCAGTTTGAAACCCCACGAAAACCAAGATATCGCCGGTTCTGCATATCAAACCAACTGTGGAGTGGTGAAAACACCAGAAAACGTGTTTCTCGCCTTAAATAGCTCGAAACGAGCGATCTCGATGATTAAGCATACTTCGGACAGTAGTCTCACCAAGATTATCGTAAAAAATGCATATCTCAGCTTGAAACCCCACGAAAGCCAAGATATCGCTGGTTCTGCATATCAAACGCACTGTGGAGTGGTGAAAACACCAGATAACGTGTTTCTCGCACTAACTAGCTCGAAAAGAGCGATCTCGATGATTCAGCATACTTCGGACAGAAGTCTCATCAAGATTATCGCAAAAAATGCATATCTCAGCTTGAAACCCCACGAAAACCAAGATATCGCCGGTTCTGCATATCAAACGCACTGTGGAGTGGTGAAAACACCAGATAACGTGTTTCGTGCATTAAGTAGCTCGAAAAGAGCGTTCTCGAAGATTCTGCATACTTCGGACAGAAGTCTCACCAAGATTATCGCACAAAACGCATATCTCAGTTTGAAACCCCACGAAAACCAAGATATCGCCGGTTCTGCATATCAAACCAACTGTGGAGTGGTGAAAACACCAGAAAACGTGTTTCTCGCCTTAAATAGCTCGAAACGAGCGATCTCGATGATTAAGCATACTTCGGACAGTAGTCTCACCAAGCTTATCGTAGAAAATGCATATCTCAGCTTGAAACCCGACGAAAACCAAAATATCTCCGGTTCTGCATATCCAACGCACTGTGGTGTGGTGAAAACACCAGATAACGTGTTTCTCGCATTAAGTAGCCCGAAACGAGCGATCTCGATGATTCTGCATACTTCGGACAGAAGTCTCAACAAGATTATCGCAGAAAATGCATATCTCAGCTTGAAACCCCACGAAAACCAAGATATCGCCGGTTCTGCATATCAAACGCACTGTGGAGTGGTGAAAACGCCAGATAACGTGTTTCGTGCATTAAGTAGCTCGAAAAGAGAGTTCTCGAAGATTCTGCATACTTCTGACAGAAGTCTCACCAAGATTATCGCAGGAAATGCATATCTCAGCTTGAAACCCGACGAAAACCAAAATTTCGCCGGTTCTGCATATCAAACCAACTGTGGGGTGGTGAAAACACCAGATAACGTGTTGATCGCATTAAATAGCTCGAAACGAGCGATCTCGATGATTCTGCATACTTCGGACAGAAGTCTCACCAAAATTATCGTAAAAAATTCATATCTCAGCTTGAAACCCCACCGAAAACCAAGATATCGCTGTGTTCTGCATATCAAACGCACTGTGGAGTGGTGAATACCTCAGAAAACGTGTTCCTCGCATTACATAGCTAGAATAGAGCGATCTCGATGATTCTTCATACTTCGGAGAGAAGTCTCACCAAGATTATCGTAAAAAATGCATATCTCAGCTTGAAACCCCACGAAAGCCAAGATATCGCTGGTTCTGCATATCAAACGCACTGTGGAGTGGTGAAAACACCGGATAAGG
Organism: Anthophora plumipes; assembly: GCA_951804975.1. Classification (NCBI taxonomy): domain Eukaryota; kingdom Metazoa; phylum Arthropoda; class Insecta; order Hymenoptera; family Apidae; genus Anthophora; species Anthophora plumipes. The sequence goes on from CATORF010000419.1 coordinate 1,260,600, forward strand.
TTTTTCTCGCATTAACTAGCTCAAAAAGAGCGATCTCGATGTTTCAGCATACTTCGGACAGAAGTCTCACCAAGATTATCGCACAAAACGCATATCTCAGCTTGAAACCCCACGAAAACCAAGATATCGCCGGTTCTGCATATGATACGCACTGTGGAGTGGTGAAAACACCAGATAACGTGTTTCGTGCATTAAGTAGCTCGAGAAGAGCGATCTAGATGATTCTGCATACTTCTAACAGAAGTCTCACCAAGATTATCGCAGAAAATGCATATCTCTGCTTGAAACCCCACGAAAACCAAGATATCTACTGTTCTGCATATCCAACGATCTGTGGAGTGGTGAAAACCCCAGAAAACGTGTTTCTCGCATTAAATAGCTCGAAAAGAGCGCTCTGGATGTTTCAGCATACTTCGGACAGAAGTCTCACCAAGATTATCGCACAAAACGCATATCTCAGTTTGAAACCCCACGAAAACCAAGATATCGCCGGTTCTGCATATCAAACCAACTGTGGAGTGGTGAAAACACCAGAAAACGTGTTTCTCGCCTTAAATAGCTCGAAACGAGCGATCTCGATGATTAAGCATACTTCGGACAGTAGTCTCACCAAGATTATCGTAAAAAATGCATATCTCAGCTTGAAACCCCACGAAAGCCAAGATATCGCTGGTTCTGCATATCAAACGCACTGTGGAGTGGTGAAAACACCAGATAACGTGTTTCTCGCACTAACTAGCTCGAAAAGAGCGATCTCGATGATTCAGCATACTTCGGACAGAAGTCTCATCAAGATTATCGCAAAAAATGCATATCTCAGCTTGAAACCCCACGAAAACCAAGATATCGCCGGTTCTGCATATCAAACGCACTGTGGAGTGGTGAAAACACCAGATAACGTGTTTCGTGCATTAAGTAGCTCGAAAAGAGCGTTCTCGAAGATTCTGCATACTTCGGACAGAAGTCTCACCAAGATTATCGCACAAAACGCATATCTCAGTTTGAAACCCCACGAAAACCAAGATATCGCCGGTTCTGCATATCAAACCAACTGTGGAGTGGTGAAAACACCAGAAAACGTGTTTCTCGCCTTAAATAGCTCGAAACGAGCGATCTCGATGATTAAGCATACTTCGGACAGTAGTCTCACCAAGCTTATCGTAGAAAATGCATATCTCAGCTTGAAACCCGACGAAAACCAAAATATCTCCGGTTCTGCATATCCAACGCACTGTGGTGTGGTGAAAACACCAGATAACGTGTTTCTCGCATTAAGTAGCCCGAAACGAGCGATCTCGATGATTCTGCATACTTCGGACAGAAGTCTCAACAAGATTATCGCAGAAAATGCATATCTCAGCTTGAAACTCCACGAAAACCAAGATATCGCCGGTTCTGCATATCAAACGCACTGTGGAGTGGTGAAAACGCCAGATAACGTGTTTCGTGCATTAAGTAGCTCGAAAAGAGAGTTCTCGAAGATTCTGCATACTTCTGACAGAAGTCTCACCAAGATTATCGCAGGAAATGCATATCTCAGCTTGAAACCCGACGAAAACCAAAATTTCGCCGGTTCTGCATATCAAACCAACTGTGGGGTGGTGAAAACACCAGATAACGTGTTGATCGCATTAAATAGCTCGAAACGAGCGATCTCGATGATTCTGCATACTTCGGACAGAAGTCTCACCAAAATTATCGTAAAAAATTCATATCTCAGCTTGAAACCCCACCGAAAACCAAGATATCGCTGTGTTCTGCATATCAAACGCACTGTGGAGTGGTGAATACCTCAGAAAACGTGTTCCTCGCATTACATAGCTAGAATAGAGCGATCTCGATGATTCTTCATACTTCGGAGAGAAGTCTCACCAAGATTATCGTAAAAAATGCATATCTCAGCTTGAAACCCCACGAAAGCCAAGATATCGCTGGTTCTGCATATCAAACGCACTGTGGAGTGGTGAAAACACCGGATAAGGTTTTTCTCGCATTAACTAGCTCAAAAAGAGCGATCTCGATGTTTCAGCATACTTCGGACAGAAGTCTCACCAAGATTATCGCACAAAACGCATATCTCAGTTTGAAACCCCACGAAAACCAAGATATCGCCGGTTCTGCATATCAAACCAACTGTGGAGTGGTGAAAACACCAGAAAACGTGTTTCTCGCCTTAAATAGCTCGAAACGAGCGATCTCGATGATTAAGCATACTTCGGACAGTAGTCTCACCAAGATTATCGTAAAAAATGCATATCTCAGCTTGAAACCCCACGAAAGCCAAGATATCGCTGGTTCTGCATATCAAACGCACTGTGGAGTGGTGAAAACACCAGATAACGTGTTTCTCGCACTAACTTGCTCGAAAAGAGCGATCTCGATGATTCAGCATACTTCGGACAGAAGTCTCATCAAGATTATCGCAGAAAATGCATATCTCAGCTTGAAACCCCACGAAAACCAAGATATCGCCGGTTCTGCATATCAAACGCACTGTGGAGTGGTGAAAACACCAGATAACGTGTTTCCCGCATTAAATAGCTCGAAAAGTGCGATCTCGATGATTCTGCATGCTTCTAACAGAAGTCTCACCAAGATTATCGCAGAAAATGCATATCTCTGCTTGAAACCCCACGCCAACCAAGATATCTCCTGTCCTGCATATCCAAAGAACTGTGGAGTGGTGAAACCCCCAGAAAACGTGTTTCTCGCATTAAATGGCTCGAAAAGAGCGCTCTCGATGTTTCTGCATACTTCGGACAGATGTCTCACCAAGCTTATCGTAGAAAATGCTTATCTCAGCTTGAAACCCGACGAAAACCAAAATATCTCCGGTTCTGCATATCCAACGCACTGTGGAGTGGTGAAAACACCAGATAACGTGTTTCTCGCATTAAATAGCTCGAAACGAGCGATCTCGATGATTCTGCATACTTCGTACAGAAGTCTCAACAAGATTATCGCAGAAAATGCATATCTCAGCTTGAAACCCCACGAAAACCAAGATATCTACTGTTCTGCATATCAAACGCACTGTGGAGCGGTGAAAACACCAGATAACGTGTTTCTCGCATTAAATAGCTCGAAAAGAGCGTTCTCGAAGGTTCTGCATACTTCTGACAGAAGTCTCACCAAGATTATCGCAGGAAATGCATATCTCAGCTTGAAACCCGACGAAAACCAAAATTTCGCCGGTTCTGCATATCAAACCAACTGTGGGGTGGTGAAAACACCAGATAACGTGTTTATCGCATTAAATAGCTCGAAACGAGCGATCTCGATGATTCTGCATACTTCGGACAGAAGTCTCACCAAAATTATCGTAAAAAATTCATATCTCAGCTTGAAACCCCACCGAAAACCAAGATATCGCTGTGTTCTGCATATCAAACGCACTGTGGAGTGGTGAAAACACCAGATAACGTGTTTCTCGCACTAACTAGCTCGAAAAGAGCGATCTCGATGATTCAGCATACTTCGGACAGAAGTCTCATCAAGATTATCGCAGAAAATGCATATCTCAGCTTGAAACCCCACGAAAACCAAGATATCGCCGGTTCTGCATATCAAACGCACTGTGGAGTGGTGAAAACACCGGATAAGGTTTTTCTCGCATTAACTAGCTCAAAAAGAGCGATATCGATGTTTCAGCATACTTCGGACAGAAGTCTCACCAAGATTATCGCACAAAACGCATATCTCAGTTTGAAACCCCACGAAAACCAAGATATCGCCGGTTCTGCATATCAAACCAACTGTGGAGTGGTGAAAACACCAGAAAACGTGTTTTTCGCCTTAAATAGCTCGAAACGAGCGATCTCGATGATTAAGCATACTTCGGACAGTAGTCTCACCAAGATTATCGTAAAAAATGCATATCTCAGCTTGAAACCCCACGAAAGCCAAGATATCTATTGTTCTGCATATCCAACGAACTATGGAGTGGTGAAAACCCCAGAAAACGTGTTTCTCGCATTAAATAGCTCGAAAAGAGCGCTCTCGATGTTTCTGCATACTTCGGACAGATCTTTCACCAAGCTTATCGCAGAAAATGCATATCTCAGCTTGAAACCCCACGAAAACCAAGATATCTACTGTTCTGCATATCAAACGCACTGTGGAGTGGTGAAAACACCAGATAACGTGTTTCTCGCACTAACCAGCTCGAAAAGAGCGATCTCGATGATTCTGCATACTTCGGACAGAAGTCTCACCAAAATTATCGTAAAAAATTCATATCTCAGCTTGAAACCCCACCGAAAACCAAGATATCGCTGTGTTCTGCATATCAAACGCACTGTGGAGTGGTGAAAACACCAGATAACGTGTTTCTCGCATTAAATAGCTCGAAAAGTGCGATCTCGATGATTCTGCATACTTCTAACAGAAGTCTTTCCAAGAAGAGCGCAGAAAATGCATATCTCTGCTTGAAACCCCACGAAAACCAAGATATCGCTGGTTCTGCATATCAAACGCACTGTGGAGTGGTGAAAACACCGGATAAGGTTTTTCTCGCATTAACTAGCTCAAAAAGAGCGATATCGATGTTTCAGCATACTTCGGACAGAAGTCTCACCAAGATTATCGCACAAAACGCATATCTCAGTTTGAAACCCCACGAAAACCAAGATATCGCCGGTTCTGCATATCAAACCAACTGTGGAGTGGTGAAAACACCAGAAAACGTGTTTCTCGCCTTAAATAGCTCGAAACGAGCGATCTCGATGATTAAGCATACTTCGGACAGTAGTCTCACCAAGATTATCGTAAAAAATGCATATCTCAGCTTGAAACCCCACGAAAGCCAAGATATCGCTGGTTCTGCATATCAAACGCACTGTGGAGTGGTGAAAACACCAGATAACGTGTTTCTCGCACTAACTAGCTCGAAAAGAGCGATCTCGATGATTCAGCATACTTCGGACAGAAGTCTCATCAAGATTATCGCAGAAAATGCATATCTCAGCTTGAAACCCCACGAAAACCAAGATATCGCCGGTTCTGCATATCAAACGCACTGTGGAGTGGTGAAAACACCAGATGACGTGTTTCCCGCATTAAATAGCTCGAAAAGTGCGATCTCGATGATTCTGCATACTTCTAACAGAAGTCTCACCAAGATTATCGCAGAAAATGCATATCTCAGTTTGAAACCCCACGAAAACCAGGATATCGCCGGTTCTGCATATCAAACCAACTGTGGAGTGGTGAAAACACCAGAAAACGTGTTTCTCGCCTTAAATAGCTCGAAACGAGCGATCTCGATGATTAAGCATACTTCGGACAGTAGTCTCACCAAGCTTATCGTAGAAAATGCATATCTCAGCTTGAAACCCGACGAAAACCAAAATATCTCCGGTTCTGCATATCCAACGCACTGTGGTGTGGTGAAAACACCAGATAACGTGTTTCTCGCATTAAGTAGCCCGAAACGAGCGATCTCGATGATTCAGCATACTTCGGACAGAAGTCTCACCCAGATTATCGCAGAAAATGCTTATCTCAGCTTGAAACCCCACGAAAACCAAGATAGCGCCGGTTCTGCATATCAAACGCACTGTGGAGTGGTGAAAACACCAGATAACGTGTTTCTCGCAATTAAATAGCTCGAAACGATTGATCTCGATGATTCTGCATACTTCGGACAGAAGTCTCAACAAGATTATCGCAGAAAATGCATATATCAGCTTGAAACCCCACGAAAACCAAGATATCTACTGTTCTGCATATCAAACGCACTGTGGAGTGGTGAAAACACCAGATAACGTGTTTCTTGCATTAAATAGCTCGAAAAGAGCGCTCTCGATGTTTCTGCATACTTCGGACAGATGTTTCACCAAGATTATCGTAGAAAATGCATATCTCAGCTTGAAACCCGACGAAAACCAAAATATCGTCGGTTCTGCATATCAAACCAACTGTGGAGTGGTGAAAACATCAGATAACGTGTTTCTCGCATTAAATAGCTCGAAAAGTGCGATCTCGATGATTCTGCATACTTCTAACAGAAGTCTCCCCAAGATTAGCGCAGAAAATGCATATCTCTGCTTGAAACCCCACGAAAACCAAGATATCTACTGTTCTGCATATCAAACGCACTGTGGAGTGGTGAAAACACCAGATAACGTGTTTCTCGCATTAAATTGCTCGAAAAGTGCGATCTCGATGATTCTGCATACTTCTAACAGAAGTCTCCCCAAGATTATCGCAGAAAATGCATATCTCTGCGTGAAACCCCACGAAAACCAAGATATCTACTGTTCTGCATATCAAACGCAGTGTGGAGTGGTTAAAACACCAGATAACGTGTTTCTCGCATTAAATAGCTCGAAAAGAGCGCTCTCGACGTTTCTGCATACTTCGGACAGATGTTTCACCAAGCTTATCGTAGAAAATGCATATGTCAGCTTGAAACCCGACGAAAACCAAAATATCTCCGGTTCTGCATATCCAACGCACTGTGGAGTTGTGAAAACCCCAGAAAATGTGTTTCTCGAATTAAATAGCTCGAAAAGAGCGCTCTCGACGTTTCTGCATACTTCTAACAGAAGTCTCACCAAGATTATCGCAGAAAATGCATATCTCTGCTTGAAACCCCAAGAAAATCAAGATATCTATTGTTCTGCATATCCAACGAACTGTGGAGTGGTGAAAACCCCAGAAAACGTGTTTCTCGCATTAAATAGCTCGAAAAGAGCGCTCTCGATGTTTCTGCATACTTCGGACAGATCTTTCACCAAGCTTATCGCAGAAAATGCATATCTCAGCTTGAAACCCCACGAAAACCAAGATATCTACTGTTCTGCATATCAAACGCACTGTGGAGTGGTGAAAACACCAGATAACGTGTTTCTCGCACTAACCAGCTCGAAAAGAGCGATCTCGATGATTCTGCATACTTCGGACAGAAGTCTCACCAAAATTATCGTAAAAAATTCATATCTCAGCTTGAAACCCCACCGAAAACCAAGATATCGCTGTGTTCTGCATATCAAACGCACTGTGGAGTGGTGAAAACACCAGATAACGTGTTTCTCGCATTAAATAGCTCGAAAAGTGCGATCTCGATGATTCTGCATACTTCTAACAGAAGTCTCTCCAAGATGAGCGCAGAAAATGCATATCTCTGCTTGAAACCCCACGAAAACCAAGATATCGCTGGTTCTGCATATCAAACGCACTGTGGAGTGGTGAAAACACCGGATAAGGTTTTTCTCGCATTAACTAGCTCAAAAAGAGCGATATCGATGTTTCAGCATACTTCGGACAGAAGTCTCACCAAGATTATCGCACAAAACGCATATCTCAGTTTGAAACCCCACGAAAACCAAGATATCGCCGTTTCTGCATATCAAACCAACTGTGGAGTGGTGAAAACACCAGAAAACGTGTTTCTCGCCTTAAATAGCTCGAAACGAGCGATCTCGATGATTAAGCATACTTCGGACAGTAGTCTCACCAAGATTATCGTAAAAAATGCATATCTCAGCTTGAAACCCCACGAAAGCCAAGATATCGCTGGTTCTGCATATCAAACGCACTGTGGAGTGGTGAAAACACCAGATAACGTGTTTCTCGCACTAACTAGCTCGAAAAGAGCGATCTCGATGATTCAGCATACTTCGGACAGAAGTCTCATCAAGATTATCGCAGAAAATGCATATCTCAGCTTGAAACCCCACGAAAACCAAGATATCGCCGGTTCTGCATATCAAACGCACTGTGGAGTGGTGAAAACACCAGATAACGTGTTTCCCGCATTAAATAGCTCGAAAAGTGCGATCTCGATGATTCTGCATACTTCTAACAGAAGTCTCACCAAGATTATCGCAGAAAATGCATATCTCTGCTTGAAACCCCAAGAAAATCAAGATATCTATTGTTCTGCATATCCAACGAACTGTGGAGTGGTGAAAACCCCAGAAAACGTGTTTCTCGCATTAAATAGCTCGAAAAGAGCGCTCTCGATGTTTCTGCATACTTCGGACAGATCTTTCACCAAGCTTATCGCAGAAAATGCATATCTCAGCTTGAAACCCCACGAAAACCAAGATATCTACTGTTCTGCATATCAAACGCACTGTGGAGTGGTGAAAACACCAGATAACGTGTTTCTTGCATTAAATAGCTCGAAAAGAGCGCTCTCGATGTTTCTGCATACTTCGGACAGATGTTTCACCAAGATTATCGTAGAAAATGCATATCTCAGCTTGAAACCCGACGAAAACCAAAATATCGTCGGTTCTGCATATCAAACCAACTGTGGAGTGGTGAAAACACCAGATAACGTGTTTCTCGCATTAAATAGCTCGAAAAGTGCGATCTCGATGATTCTGCATACTTCTAACAGAAGTCTCCCCAAGATTAGCGCAGAAAATGCATATCTCTGCTTGAAGCCCCACGAAAACCAAGATATCTACTGTTCTGCATATCAAACGCACTGTGGAGTGGTGAAAACACCAGATAACGTGTTTCTCGCATTAAATTGCTCGAAAAGTGCGATCTCGATGATTCTGCATACTTCTAACAGAAGTCTCCCCAAGATTAGCGCAGAAAATGCATATCTCTGCGTGAAACCCCACGAAAACCAAGATATCTACTGTTCTGCATATCAAACGCAGTGTGGAGTGGTTAAAACACCAGATAACGTGTTTCTCGCATTAAATAGCTCGAAAAGAGCGCTCTCGACGTTTCTGCATACTTCGGACAGATGTTTCACCAAGCTTATCGTAGAAAATGCATATGTCAGCTTGAAACCCGACGAAAACCAAAATATCTCCGGTTCTGCATATCCAACGCACTGTGGAGTTGTGAAAACCCCAGAAAATGTGTTTCTCGAATTAAATAGCTCGAAAAGAGCGCTCTCGACGTTTCTGCATACTTCGGACAGATGTCTCACCAAGCTTATCGTAGAAAATGCACATCTCTGCTTGAAACCCCACGAAAACCAAGATATCTACTGTTCTGCATATCAAACGCACTGTGGAGTGGTGAAAACACCAGATAACGTGTTTCTCAAATTAAATAGCTCGAAATGTGCGATCTCGATGAATCTGCATACTTCTAACAGAAGTCTCCCCAAGATTAGCGCAGAAAATGCATATCTCTGCTTGAAACCCCACGAAAACCAAGATATCTACTGTTCTGCATTTCAACCGCACTATGGAGTGGTTAAAACACCAGATAACGTGTTTCTCGCATTAAATAGCTCGAAAAGAGCGCTCTCGATGTTTCTGCATACTTCGGACAGATGTTTCACCAAGATTATCGCAGAAAATACATATCTCAGCTAGAAACCCCACGAAAACCAAGATATCTACTATTCTGCATATCAAACGCACTGTGGAGTGGTGAAAACACCAGATAACGTGTTTCTCGCATTAAATAGCTCGAAAAGAGCGCTCTCGATGTCTCTGCATACTTCGGACAGATGTTTCACCAAGATTATCGTAGAAAATGCATATCTCAGCTTGAAACCCGACGAAAACCAAAATATCGCCGGTGCTGCATATCATACCAACTGTGGAGTGGTGAAAACACCAGATAACGTGTTTCTCGCATTAAATAGCTCGAAAAGTGCGATCTCGATGATTCTGCATACTTCTAACAGAAGTCTCACCAAGATTATCGCAGAAAATGCATATCTCTGCTTGAAACCCCAAGAAAATCAAGATATCTATTGTTCTGCATATCCAACGAACTGTGGAGTGGTGAAAACCCCAGAAAACGTGTTTCTCGCATTAAATAGCTCGAAAAGAGCGCTCTCGATGTTTCTGCATACTTCGGACAGATCTTTCACCAAGCTTATCGCAGAAAAAGCATATCTCAGCTTGAAACCCCACGAAAACCAAGATATCTACTGTTCTGCATATCAAACGCACTGTGGAGTGGTGAAAACACCAGATAACGTGTTTCTCGCACTAACTAGCTCGAAAAGAGCGATCTCGATGATTCTGCATACTTCGGACAGAAGTCTCACCCAGATTATCGCAGAAAATGCTTATCTCATCTTGAAACCCCACGAAAACCAACATATCGCCGGTTCTGCATATCAAACGCACTGTGGAGTGGTGAAAACACCAGATAACGTGTTTCTCGCAATTAAATAGCTCGAAACGATTGATCTCGATGATTCTGCATACTTGGGACAGAAGTCTCACCAAAGTTATCGTAAAAAATGCATATCTCAGCTTGAAACCCCACGAAAACCAAGATATCGCTGTGTTCAGCATATCAAACGCACTGTGGAGTGGTGAAAACCCCAGAAAACGTGTTTCTCTCATTAAATAGCTCGAAACGAGCGATCTCGATGATTCTGCATACTTCGGACAGAAGTCTCAACAAGATTATCGCAGAAAATGCATATCTCAGCTTGAAACCCCACGAAAACCAAGATATCTCCTGTTCTGCATATCAAACGCACTGTGGAGTGGTGAAAACACTAGATAACGTGTTTCTCGCACTAACTAGCTCTAACAGAGCGATCTCGATGATTCAGCATACTTCGGACAGAAGTCTCACCAAGATTATCGCAGAAAATGCATATCTCAGCTAGAAACCCCACGAAAACCAAGATGTCGCTGGTACTGCATATCAAACGCACTGTGGAGTGGTGAAAACACCAGATAACGTGTTTCTCGCATCAAATAGCTCGAAAAGAGCGATCTCGAAGATTCTGCATACTTCTGACAGAAGTCTCACCAAGATTATCGTAGAAAATGCATATCTCAGCTTGAAACCCGACGAAAACCGAGTTTTCTCCGGTTCTCCACATCAAACGTACCGTGGAGTGGTGAAAACACCAGAAAACGTGTTTCGCGCATTAAGTAGCTCGAAAAGAGCGTTCTCGATGATTCTGCATACTTCTGACAGAATTCTCACCAGGATTATCGTAGAAAATGCATATCTCAGCTTGATACCCGACCGAAACAAAGATATCTCCGGTTCTGCATGTCAAACATACTGTGGAGTGGTGAAAACACCAGAAAACGTGTTTCGAGCATTAAGTAGCTCGAAAAGAGCGATCTAGATGATCCTGCATACTTCGGACAGAAGTCTCAACCAGATTATCGCAGAAAATACATATCTCAGCTTGAAACCCCACGAAAACCAAGATATCTACTATTCTGCATATCAAACGCACTGTGGAGTGGTGAAAACCCCAGAAAACGTGTTTCTTGCATTAAATAGCTCGAAAAGAGCGCTCTCGATGTTTCTGCATACTTCGGACTGATGTTTCACCAAGATTATCGTAGAAAATGCATATGTCAGCTTGAAACCCGACGAAAACCAAAATATCGCCGGTTCTGCATATCAAACCAACTGTGAAGTGGTGAAAACACCAGATAACGTGTTTCTCGCATTAAATAGCTCGAAAAGTGCGATCTCGATGATTCTGCATACTTCGGACAGAAGTCTCAACAAGATTATCGCAGAAAATGCATATCTCAGCTTGAAACCCCACGAAAACCAAGATATCTACTATTCTGCATATCAAACGCACTGTGGAGTGGTGAAAACACCAGATAACGTGTTTCTCGCATTAAATAGCTCGAAAGAGCGCTCTCGATGTTTCTGCATACTTCGGACAGATGTTTCACCAAGATTATCGTAGAAAATGCATATCTCAGCTTGAAACCCGACGAAAACCAAAATATCGCCGGTGCTGCATATCAAACCACCTGTGGAGTGGTGAAAACACCAGATAACGTGTTTCTCGCATTAAATAGCTCGAAAAGTGCGATCTCGATGATTCTGCATACTTCTAACAGAAGTCTCACCAAGCTTATCGCAGAAAATGCATATCTCTGCTTGAAACACCACGCAAACCAAGATATTTCCTGTCCTGCATATCCAAAGAACTGTGGAGTGGTGAAACCCCCAGAAAACCTGTTTCTCGCATTAAATGGCTCGAAAAGAGCGCTCTCGGTGTTTCTGCATACTTCGGACAGATGTCTCACCAAGCTTATCGTAGAAAATGCATATCTCAGCTTGAAACCCGACGAAAACCAAAATATCTCCGGTTCTGCATATCCAACGCACTGTGGAGTGGTGAAAACCCCAGAAAACGTGTTTCTCGCATTAAATAGCTCGAAAAGAGCGCTCTCGACGTTTCTGCATACTTCGGACAGATGTTTCACGAAGCTTATCGTAGAAAATGCATATGTCAGCTTGAAACCCGACGAAAACCAAAATATCTCCGGTTCTGCATATCCAACGCACTGTGGAGTGGTGAAATCCCCAGAAAACGTGCTTCTCGCATTAAATAGCTCGAAAAGAGCGCTGTCGATGTTTCTGCATACTTCGGACAGATGTTTCACCAAGATTATCGTAGAAAATGCATATCTCTGCTTAAAACCCCACGAAAACCAAGATATCTACTGTTCTGCATATCAAACGCACTGTGGAGTGGTGAAAACACCAGATAACGTGTTTCTCGCATTAAATAGCTCGAAAAGTGCGATCTCGATGATTCTGCATACTTCTAACAGAAGTCTCCCCAAGATTAGCGCAGAAAATGCATATCTCTGCTTGAAACCCCACGAAAACCAAGATATCTACTGTTCTGCATATCAAACGCACTGTGGAGTGGTGAAAACACCAGATAACGTGTTTTTCGCACTAACTAGCTCGAAAAGAGCGATCTCGATGATTCAGCATACTTCGGACAGAAGTGTCACCCAGATTATCGCAGAAAATGCTTATCTCAGCTTGAAACCCCACGAAAACCAAGATATCGCCGGTTCTGCATATCAAACGCACTGTGGAGTGGTGCAAACACCAGATAACGTGTTTCTCGCAATTAAATAGCTCGAAACGATTGATCTCGATGATTCTGCATACTTGGGACAGAAGTCTCACCAAAGTTATCGTAAAAAATGCATATCTCAGCTTGAAACCCCACGAAAACCAAGATATCGCTGTGTTCAGCATATCAAACGCACTGTGGAGTGGTGAAAACCCCAGAAAACGTGTTTCTCTCATTAAATAGCTCGAAACGAGCGATCTCGATGATTCTGCATACTTCGGACAGAAGTCTCAACAAGATTATCGCAGAAAATGCATATCTCAGCTTGAAACCCCACGAAAACCAAGATATCTCCTGTTCTGCATATCAAACGCACTGTGGAGTGGTGAAAACACTAGATAACGTGTTTCTCGCACTAACTAGCTCTAACAGAGCGATCTCGATGATTCAGCATACTTCGGACAGAAGTCTCACCAAGATTATCGCAGAAAATGCATATCTCAGCTTGAAACCCCACGAAAACCAAGATGTCGCTGGTACTGCATATCAAACGCACTGTGGAGTGGTGAAAACACCAGATAACGTGTTTCTCGCATCAAATAGCTCGAAAAGAGCGATCTCGAAGATTCTGCATACTTCTGACAGAAGTCTCACCAAGATTATCGTAGAAAATGCATATCTCAGCTTGAAACCCGACGAAAACCGAGTTTTCTCCGGTTCTCCACATCAAACGTACCGTGGAGTGGTGAAAACACCAGAAAACGTGTTTCGCGCATTAAGTAGCTCGAAAAGAGCGTTCTCGATGATTCTGCATACTTCTGACAGAATTCTCACCAGGATTATCGTAGAAAATGCATATCTCAGCTTGATACCCGACCGAAACAAAGATATCTCCGGTTCTGCATGTCAAACATACTGTGGAGTGGTGAAAACACCAGAAAACGTGTTTCGAGCATTAAGTAGCTCGAAAAGAGCGATCTAGATGATTGTGCATACATCTGACTGAAGTCTCACCATTATTTACGCAGATAATGCATATCTCATCTTGAAACCCCACGAAAACCAAGATATCGCTGGTTCTGCATATCAAACACTCTGTGGAGTGGTGAAAACACCAGAAAACGTGTTTCTCGTATTAAGTAGCTCGAAAAGAGCGTTCTCGAATATCCTGCATACTTCGGACAGAAGTCTCAACAAGATTATCGCAGAAAATACATATCTCAGCTTGAAACCCCACGAAAACCAAGATATCTACTATTCTGCATATCAAACGCACTGTGGAGTGGTGAAAACCCCAGAAAACGTGTTTCTTGCATTAAATAGCTCGAAAAGAGCGCTCTCGATGTTTCTGCATACTTCGGACTGATGTTTCACCAAGATTATCGTAGAAAATGCATATGTCAGCTTGAAACCCGACGAAAACCAAAATATCGCCGGTTCTGCATATCAAACCAACTGTGAAGTGGTGAAAACACCAGATAACGTGTTTCTCGCATTAAATAGCTCGAAAAGTGCGATCTCGATGATTCTGCATACTTCGGACAGAAGTCTCAACAAGATTATCGCAGAAAATGCATATCTCAGCTTGAAACCCCACGAAAACCAAGATATCTACTATTCTGCATATCAAACGCACTGTGGAGTGGTGAAAACACCAGATAACGTGTTTCTCGCATTAAATAGCTCGAAAAGAGCGCTCTCGATGTTTCTGCATACTTCGGACAGATGTTTCACCAAGATTATCGTAGAAAATGCATATCTCAGCTTGAAACCCGACGAAAACCAAAATATCGCCGGTGCTGCATATCAAACCACCTGTGGAGTGGTGAAAACACCAGATAACGTGTTTCTCGCATTAAATAGCTCGAAAAGTGCGATCTCGATGATTCTGCATACTTCTAACAGAAGTCTCACCAAGCTTATCGCAGAAAATGCATATCTCTGCTCGAAACACCACGCAAACCAAGATATTTCCTGTCCTGCATATCCAAAGAACTGTGGAGTGGTGAAACCCCCAGAAAACCTGTTTCTCGCATTAAATGGCTCGAAAAGAGCGCTCTCGGTGTTTCTGCATACTTCGGACAGATGTCTCACCAAGCTTATCGTAGAAAATGCATATCTCAGCTTGAAACCCGACGAAAACCAAAATATCTCCGGTTCTGCATATCCAACGCACTGTGTAGTGGTGAAAACACCAGATAACGTGTTTCTCGCATTAAATAGCTCGAAACGAACGATCTCGATGATTCTGCATACTTCGGACAGAAGTCTCAACAAGATTATCGCAGAAAATGCATATATCAGCTTGAAACCCCACGAAAACCAAGATATCGCCGGTTCTGCATATCAAACGCACTGTGGAGTGGTGAAAACACCAGATAACGTGTTTCTCGCATTAAATAGCTCGAAAAGAGCGCTCTCGATGTTTCTGCATACTTCGGACAGATGTTTCACCAAGATTATCGTAGAAAATGCATATCTCAGCTTGAAACCCGACGAAAACCAAAATATCGTCGGTTCTGCATATCAAACCAACTGTGGAGTGGTGAAAACACCAGATAACGTGTTTCTCGCATTAAATAGCTCGAAAAGTGCGATCTCGATGATTCTGCATTCTTCTAACAGAAGTCTCCCCAAGATTAGCGCAGAAAATGCATATCTCTGCTTGAAACCCCACGAAAACCAAGATATCTACTGTTCTGCATATCAAACGCAGTGTGGAGTGGTGAAAACACCAGATAACGTGTTTCTCGCATTAAATAGCTCGAAAAGTGCGATCTCGATGATTCTGCATGCTTCTAACAGAAGTCTCCCCAAGATTAGCGCAGAAAATGCATATCTCTGCGTGAAACCCCACGAAAACCAAGATATCTACTGTTCTGCATATCAAACGCACTGTGGAGTGGTTAAAACACCAGATAACGTGTTTCTCGCATTAAATAGCTCGAAAAGAGCGCTCTCGATGTTTCTGCATACTTCGGACAGATGTTTCACCAAGCTTATCGTAGAAAATGCATATGTCAGCTTGAAACCCGACGAAAACCAAAATATCTCCGGTTCTGCATATCCAACGCACTGTGGAGTGGTGAAAACCCCAGAAAACGTGTTTCTCGCATTAAATAGCTCGAAAAGAGCGCTCTCGACGTTTCTGCATACTTCGGACAGATGTTTCACCAAGCTTATCGTAGAAAATGCATATGCCAGCTTGAAACCCGACGAAAACCAAAATATCTCCGGTTCTGCATATCCAACGCACTGTGGAGTGGTGAAATCCCCAGAAAACGTGTTTCTCGCATTAAATAGCTCGAAAAGAGCGCTCTCGATGTTTCTGCATACTTCGGACAGATGTTTCACCAAGATTATCGTAGAAAATGCATATCTCTGCTTGAAACCCCACGAAATCAAGATATCTACTGTTCTGCATATCAAACGCACTGTGGAGTGGTGAAAACACCAGATAACGTGTTTCTCGCATTAAATAGATCGAAAAGTGCGATCTCGATGTTTCTGCATACTTCGGACAGATGTTTCACCAAGATTATCGTAGAAAATGCATATCTCTGCTTGAAACCCCACGAAATCAAGATATCTACTGTTCTGCATATCAAACGCACTGTGGAGTGGTGAAAACACTAGATAACGTGTTTCTCGCACTAACTAGCTCTAACAGAGCGATCTCGATGATTCAGCATACTTCGGACAGAAGTCTCACCAAGATTATCGCAGAAAATGCATATCTCAGCTTGAAACCCCACGAAAACCAAGATGTCGCTGGTACTGCATATCAAACGCACTGTGGAGTGGTGAAAACACCAGATAACGTGTTTCTCGCATCAAATAGCTCGAAAAGAGCGATCTCGAAGATTCTGCATACTTCTGACAGAAGTCTCACCAAGATTATCGTAGAAAATGCATATCTCAGCTTGAAACCCGACGAAAACCGAGTTTTCTCCGGTTCTCCACATCAAACGTACCGTGGAGTGGTGAAAACACCAGAAAACGTGTTTCGCGCATTAAGTAGCTCGAAAAGAGCGTTCTCGATGATTCTGCATACTTCTGACAGAATTCTCACCAGGATTATCGTAGAAAATGCATATCTCAGCTTGATACCCGACCGAAACAAAGATATCTCCGGTTCTGCATGTCAAACATACTGTGGAGTGGTGAAAACACCAGAAAACGTGTTTCGAGCATTAAGTAGCTCGAAAAGAGCGATCTAGATGATTGTGCATACATCTGACTGAAGTCTCACCATTATTTACGCAGATAATGCATATCTCATCTTGAAACCCCACGAAAACCAAGATATCGCTGGTTCTGCATATCAAACACTCTGTGGAGTGGTGAAAACACCAGAAAACGTGTTTCTCGTATTAAGTAGCTCGAAAAGAGCGTTCTCGAATATCCTGCATACTTCGGACAGAAGTCTCAACAAGATTATCGCAGAAAATACATATCTCAGCTTGAAACCCCACGAAAACCAAGATATCTACTATTCTGCATATCAAACGCACTGTGGAGTGGTGAAAACCCCAGAAAACGTGTTTCTTGCATTAAATAGCTCGAAAAGAGCGCTCTCGATGTTTCTGCATACTTCGGACTGATGTTTCACCAAGATTATCGTAGAAAATGCATATGTCAGCTTGAAACCCGACGAAAACCAAAATATCGCCGGTTCTGCATATCAAACCAACTGTGAAGTGGTGAAAACACCAGATAACGTGTTTCTCGCATTAAATAGCTCGAAAAGTGCGATCTCGATGATTCTGCATACTTCGGACAGAAGTCTCAACAAGATTATCGCAGAAAATGCATATCTCAGCTTGAAACCCCACGAAAACCAAGATATCTACTATTCTGCATATCAAACGCACTGTGGAGTGGTGAAAACACCAGATAACGTGTTTCTCGCATTAAATAGCTCGAAAAGAGCGCTCTCGATGTTTCTGCATACTTCGGACAGATGTTTCACCAAGATTATCGTAGAAAATGCATATCTCAGCTTGAAACCCGACGAAAACCAAAATATCGCCGGTGCTGCATATCAAACCACCTGTGGAGTGGTGAAAACACCAGATAACGTGTTTCTCGCATTAAATAGCTCGAAAAGTGCGATCTCGATGATTCTGCATACTTCTAACAGAAGTCTCACCAAGCTTATCGCAGAAAATGCATATCTCTGCTTGAAACACCACGCAAACCAAGATATTTCCTGTCCTGCATATCCAAAGAACTGTGGAGTGGTGAAACCCCCAGAAAACCTGTTTCTCGCATTAAATGGCTCGAAAAGAGCGCTCTCGGTGTTTCTGCATACTTCGGACAGATGTCTCACCAAGCTTATCGTAGAAAATGCATATCTCAGCTTGAAACCCGACGAAAACCAAAATATCTCCGGTTCTGCATATCCAACGCACTGTGTAGTGGTGAAAACACCAGATAACGTGTTTCTCGCATTAAATAGCTCGAAACGAACGATCTCGATGATTCTGCATACTTCGGACAGAAGTCTCAACAAGATTATCGCAGAAAATGCATATATCAGCTTGAAACCCCACGAAAACCAAGATATCGCCGGTTCTGCATATCAAACGCACTGTGGAGTGGTGAAAACACCAGATAACGTGTTTCTCGCATTAAATAGCTCGAAAAGAGCGCTCTCGATGTTTCTGCATACTTCGGACAGATGTTTCACCAAGATTATCGTAGAAAATGCATATCTCAGCTTGAAACCCGACGAAAACCAAAATATCGTCGGTTCTGCATATCAAACCAACTGTGGAGTGGTGAAAACACCAGATAACGTGTTTCTCGCATTAAATAGCTCGAAAAGTGCGATCTCGATGATTCTGCATACTTCTAACAGAAGTCTCCCCAAGATTAGCGCAGAAAATGCATATCTCTGCTTGAAACCCCACGAAAACCAAGATATCTACTGTTCTGCATATCAAACGCAGTGTGGAGTGGTGAAAACACCAGATAACGTGTTTCTCGCATTAAATAGCTCGAAAAGTGCGATCTCGATGATTCTGCATGCTTCTAACAGAAGTCTCCCCAAGATTAGCGCAGAAAATGCATATCTCTGCGTGAAACCCCACGAAAACCAAGATATCTACTGTTCTGCATATCAAACGCACTGTGGAGTGGTTAAAACACCAGATAACGTGTTTCTCGCATTAAATAGCTCGAAAAGAGCGCTCTCGATGTTTCTGCATACTTCGGACAGATGTTTCACCAAGCTTATCGTAGAAAATGCATATGTCAGCTTGAAACCCGACGAAAACCAAAATATCTCCGGTTCTGCATATCCAACGCACTGTGGAGTGGTGAAAACCCCAGAAAACGTGTTTCTCGCATTAAATAGCTCGAAAAGAGCGCTCTCGACGTTTCTGCATACTTCGGACAGATGTTTCACCAAGCTTATCGTAGAAAATGCATATGCCAGCTTGAAACCCGACGAAAACCAAAATATCTCCGGTTCTGCATATCCAACGCACTGTGGAGTGGTGAAATCCCCAGAAAACGTGTTTCTCGCATTAAATAGCTCGAAAAGAGCGCTCTCGATGTTTCTGCATACTTCGGACAGATGTTTCACCAAGATTATCGTAGAAAATGCATATCTCTGCTTGAAACCCCACGAAATCAAGATATCTACTGTTCTGCATATCAAACGCACTGTGGAGTGGTGAAAACACCAGATAACGTGTTTCTCGCATTAAATAGATCGAAAAGTGCGATCTCGATGTTTCTGCATACTTCGGACAGATGTTTCACCAAGATTATCGTAGAAAATGCATATCTCTGCTTGAAACCCCACGAAATCAAGATATCTACTGTTCTGCATATCAAACGCACTGTGGAGTGGTGAAAACACCAGATAACGTGTTTCTCGCATTAAATAGATCGAAAAGTGCGATCTCGAAGATTCTGCATACTTCTAACAGAAGTCTCCCCAAGATTAGCGCAGAAAATGCATATCTCTGCTTGAAACCCCACGAAAACCAAGATATCTACTGTTCTGCATATCAACCGCACTATGGAGTGGTTAAAACACCAGATAACGTGTTTCTCGCATTAAATAGCTCGAAAAGAGCGCTCTCGATGTTTCTGCATACTTCGGACAGATGTTTCACCAAGCTTATCGTAGAAAATGCATATGTCAGCTTGAAACCCGACGAAAACCAAAATATCTCCGGTTCTGCATATCCAACGCACTGTGGAGTGGTGAAAACCCCTGAAAACGTGTTTCTCGCATTAAATAGCTCGAAAAGAGCGCTCTCGACGTTTCTGCATACTTCGGACAGATGTCTCACCAAGCTTATCGTAGAAAATGCATATCTCAGCTTGAAACCCGTCGAAAACCAAAATATCTCCGGTTCTGCATATCCAACGCACTGTGGAGTGGTGAAATCACCAGATAACGTGTTTCTCGCACTAACTAGCTCTAAAAGAGCGATCTCGATGATTCAGCATACTTCGGACAGAAGTCTCACCAAGATTATCGCAGAAAATGCATATCTCAGCTTGAAACCCCACGAAAACCAAGATGTCGCTGGTTCTGCACATCAAACGTACCGTGGAGTGGTGAAAACACCAGAAAACGTGTTTCGCGCATTAAGTAGATCGAAAAGAGCGTTCTCGAAGATTCTGCATACTTCTGACAGAAGTCTCACCAGGATTATCGTAGAAAATGCATATCTCAGCTTGATACACGATCGAAACAAAGATATCTCCGGTTCTGCATGTCAAACATACTGTAGAGTGGTGAAAACACCAGAAAACGTGTTTCGAGCATTAAGTAGCTCGAAAAGAGCGATCTCGATGATTCTGCATACATCTGACTGAAGTCTCACCAATATTTACGCAGAAAATGCATATCTCATCTTGAAACCCCACGAAAACCAAGATATCGCTGGTTCTGCATATCAAACGCACTGTGGAGTGGTGAAAACACCAGAAAACGTGTTTCTCGTATTTAGTAGCTCGAAAAGAGCGTTCTCGAAGATCCTGCATACTTCGGACAGAAGTCTCAACAAGATTATCGCAGAAAATACATATCTCAGCTAGAAACCCCACGAAAACCAAGATATCTACTATTCTGCATATCAAACGCACTGTGGAGTGGTGAAAACACCAGAAAACGTGTTTCTCGCATTAAATAGCTCGAAACGAGCGATCTCGATGATTCTGCATACTTCGGACAGAAGTCTCACAAAGATTATCGCAGAAAACGCATATCTCAGCTTGAAACCCCACGAAAACCAAGATATCGCCGGTTCTGTATATCATACGCACTGTGGAGTGGTGAAAACACCAGATATCTTGTTTCGCGCATTAAATAGCTCTAAACGAGCGATCTCGATGATTAAGCATATTTCGGACAGGAGTCTCACCAAGATTATCGAAGGAAATGCATATCTCAGCTTGAAACCCCACGAAAACCAAGATATCTCCGGTTCTGCATATCCAACGAACTGTGGAGTGGTGAAAACACCAGATAACGTGTTTCTCGCACTAACTAGCTCGAAAAGAGCGATCTCGATGATTCAGCATACTTCGGACAGAAGTCTCACCAAGATTATCGCAGAAAATGCATATCTCAGGTTTAAACCCCACGAGAACCAAGATATCGCCGGTTCTGCATATCAAACGCACTGTGGAGTGGTGAAAACACCAGATAACGTGTTTCTCGCATGAAATAGCTCGAAACGAGCGATCTCGATGATTCTGCATACTTCGGACAGAAGTCTCACCAAAATGATCGTAAAAAATGCATATCTCAGCTTGAAACCCCACCGAAAACCAAGATATCGCTGTGTTCTGCATATCAAGCGCACTGTGGAGTGGTGAAAACCCCAGAAAACGTGTTCCTCGCAATACATAGCTAGAATAGAGCGATCTCGATGATTCTTCATACTTCGGACAGAAGTCTCACCAAGATTATCGTAAAAAATGCACATCTCAGCTTGAAACCCCACGAAAGCCAAGATTTCGCTGGTTCTGCATATCAAACGCACTGTGGTGTGGTGAAAACACCGGATAAGGTTTTTCTCGCATTAACTAGCTCGAAAAGAGCGATCTCGATGTTTCAGCATACTTCAGACAGAAGTCTCACCAAGATTATCGCAGAAAATGCAAATCTCAGCTTGAAACCCCACGAAAACCAAGATATCGCCGGATCTGCATACCAAACGCACTGTGGAGTGGTGAGAACACCGGATAAGGTTGTTCTCGCATTAACTAGCTCGAAAAGAGCGATCTCGATGTTTCAGCATACTTCGGACAGAAGTCTCACCAAGATTATCGCAGAAAATGCACATCTCAGCTTGAAACCCCACGAATACCAAGATGTCGCCGGTTCTTCATATCAAACGCACTGTGGAGTGGTGAAAACACCAGAAAACGTGTTTCTCATATTAAGTAGCTCGAAAAGAGCGTTCTCGATGATTCAGCATACTTCGGACAGAAGTCTCACCCAGATTATCGCAGAAAATGCATATCTCAGATTTAAACCCCACGAAAACCAAGATATCGCCGGTTCTGCATATCAAACGCACTGTGGAGTGGTGAAAACACCAGATAACGTGTTTCTCGCATTAAATAGGTCGAAACGAGCGATCTCGATGTTTCAGCATACATCGGACAGAAGTCTCACCAAGATTATCGTAAAAAATGCATATCTCAGCTTGAGACCCCACGAAAGCCAAGATATCGCCGGTTCTGCATATCAAACCAACTGTGGAGTGGTGAAAACACCAGATAACGTGTTTCTCGCATTAAATAGCTCGAAAAGTGCGATCTCGATGATTCTGCATACTTCCGACAGATGTCTCAACAAGATTATCGCAGAAAATGCATATTTCAGCTTGAAACCCCACGAAAACCAAGATATCTACTGTTCTGCATATCAAACGCACTGTGGAGTGGTGAAAACACCGGATAAGGTTTTTCTCGCATTAACTAGCTCGGAAAGTGCGATCTCGATGTTTCAGCATACTTCGGACAGAAGTCTCACCAAGATTATCGCAGAAAACGCATATCTCAGCTTGAAACCCCACGAAAACCAAGATATCGCCGGTTCTGCATATCAAACCAACTGTGGATTGGTGAAAACACCAGATAACGTGTTTCTCGCATTAAATAGCTCGAAAAGAGCGATTTCGATGATTCAGCATATTTCGGACAGGAGTCTCAGCAAGATTATCGCAGAAAATGCATATCTCAGCTGGAAACACCACAAAAATCAAGATATCGCCGGATCTGCATATCAAACGCACTGTGGAGTGGTGAAAACACCGGATAAGGTTTTTCTCGCATTAACTAGCTCGAAAAGAGCGATCTCGATGTTTCAGCATACTTCGGACAGAAGTCTCACCAAGATTATCGCAGAAAATGCATATCTCAGCTTGAAACCCCACGAAAACCAAGATGTCGCCGGTTCTGCATATCAAACGCACTGTGGAGTGGTGAAAACACCAGAAAACGTGTTTCTCATATTAAGTGGCTCGAAAAGAGCGTTCTCGATGATTCAGCATACTTCGGACAGAAGTCTCACCAAGATTAACGCAGAAAATGCATATCTCAGCTTTAAACCCCACGAAAACCAAGATATCGCCGGTTCTGCATATCAAACGCACTGTGGAGTGGTGAAAACACCAGATAACGAGTTTCTCGCATTAAATAGCTCGAAACGAGCGATCTCGATGATTCTGCATACTTCGGACAGAAATCTCACCAAGATTATCGTAAAAAATGCATATCTCAGCTTGAAACCACACGAAAGCCAAGATATCGCTGGTTCTGCATATCAAACGCACTGTGGAGAGGTGAAAACCCCAGAAATCGTGTTTCTCGCATTAAATAGCTCGAAAAGTGCGATCTCTATGATTCTGCATACTTCGGACAGAAGTCTCACCAAGATTATCGCAGAAAATGCATATCTCAGCTTGAAACCCCACGAAAACCAAGATGTCGCCGGTTCTGCATATCAAACGCACTGTGGAGTGGTGAAAACACCAGATAACGTGTTTCCGCATTAAATAGCTCGAAACGAGCGATCTCGATGATTCTGCATACTTCGGACAGAAGTCTCAACAAGATTATCGCAGAAAATGCATATCTCAGCTTGAAACCCCACGAAAGCCAAGATATCGCTGGTTCTGCATATCAAACGCACTGTGGAGTGGTGAAAACACCGGATAAGGTTTTTCTCGCATTAACTAGCTCGAAAAGAGCGATCTCGGTGATTCAGCATACTTCGGACAGAAGTCTCACCAATATTATCGCAGAAAATGCATATTTCAGCTTCAAACCCCACGAAAACCAAAATATCTACTGTTCTGCATATCAAACGCACTGTGGAGTGGTGAAAACACCAGATAACGTGTTTCTCGCACTAACTAACTCGAAAAGAGCGATCTCGATGATTCAGCATACTTCTAACAGAAGTCTCACCAAGATTATCGCAGAAAATGCATATCTCTGCTTGAAACCCCACGAAAACCAAGATATCTACTGTTCTGCATATCCAACGAACTGTGGAGTGGTGAAAACCCCAGAAAACGTGTTTCTCGCATTAAGTAGCTCGAAAAGAGCGCTCTCGTTGTTTCTGCATACTTCGAACTGATGTCTCACAAAGCTTATCGTAGAAAATGCATATCTCAGCTTGAAACCCGACGAAAACCAAAATATCTCCGGTTCTGCATATCCACCGCACTGTGGAGTGGTGAAAACACCAGATAACGTGTTTCCGCATTAAATAGCTCGAAACGAGCGAGCTCGATGATTCTGCATACTTCGGACAGTAGTCTCACCAAGATTATCGTAAAAAATGCATATCTCAGCTTGAAACCCCACGAAAGCCAAGATATCGCTCGTTCTGCATATCAAACGCACTGCGGAGTGGAGAAAACACCGGATAAGGCTTTTCTCGCACTAACTAGCTCGAAAAGAGCGATCTCGTTGTTTCTGCATACTTCGAACTGATGTCTCACAAAGCTTATCGTAGAAAATGCATATCTCAGCTTGAAACCCGACGAAAACCAAAATATCTCCGGTTCTGCATATCCAACGCACTGTGGAGTGGTGAAAACACCAGATAACGTGTTTCCGCAATAAATAGCTCGAAACGAGCGATCTCGATGATTCTGCATACTTCGGACAGTAGTCTCACCAAGATTATCGTAAAAAATGCATATCTCAGCTTGAAACCCCACGAAAGCAAAGATATCGCTGGTTCTGCATATCAAACGCACTGTGGAGTGGAGAAAACACCGGATAAGGCTTTTCTCGCACTAACTAGCTCGAAAAGAGCGATCTCGCTGATTCAGCATACTTCTAACAGAAGTCTCACCAAGATTATCGCAGAAAATGCATATCTCTGCTTGAAACCCCACGAAAACCAAGATATCTACTGTTCTGCATATCAAACGCACTGTGGAGTGGTGAAAACACCAGATAACGTGTTTCTCGCACTAACTAACTCGAAAAGAGCGATCTCGATGATTCAGCATACTTCTAACAGAAGTCTCACCAAGATTATCGCAGAAAATGCATATCTCTGCTTGAAACCCCACGAAAACCAAGATATCTACTGTTCTGCATATCCAACGAACTGTGGAGTGGTGACAACCCCAGAAAACGTGTTTCTCGCATTAAGTAGCTCGAAAAGAGCGCTCTCGTTGTTTCTGCATACTTCGAACTGATGTCTCACAAAGCTTACCGTAGAAAATGCATATCTCAGCTTGAAACTCGACGAAAACCAAAATATCTCCGGTTCTGCATATCCAACGCACTGTGGAGTGGTGAAAACACCAGATAACGTGTTTCCGCATTAAATAGCTCGAAACGAGCGATCTCGATGATTCTGCATACTTCGGACAGAAGTCTCAACAAGATTATCGCAGAAAATGCATATCTCAGCTTGAAACCCCACGAAAACCAAGATATCTACTGTTCTGCATATCAAACGCACTGTGGAGTGGTGAAAACCCCAGAAAACGTGTTTCTCGCATTAAATAGCTCGAATAGTGCGATCTCGATGATTCTGCATACTTCGGACAAGAGTCTCAACAAGATTATCGCAGAAAATGCATATTTCAGCTTGAAACCCTACGAAAACCAAGATATCTACTGTTCTGCATATCAAACGCACTGTGGAGTGGTGAAAACACCAGATAACGTGTTTCTCGCACTAACTAGCTCGAAAAGAGCGATCTCGATGATTCAGCATACCTCGGACAGAAGTCTCACAAAGATTATCGTAAAAAATGCATATCTCAGCTTGAAACCCCACGAAAGCCAAGATATCGCTCGTTCTGCATATCAAACGCACTGTGGAGTGGAGAAAACACCGGATAAGGCTTTTCTCGAACTACCTAGCTCGAAAAGAGCGATCTCGTTGTTTCTGCATACTTCGAACTGATGTCTCACAAAGCTTATCGTAGAAAATGCATATCTCAGCTTGAAACCCGACGAAAACCAAAATATCTCCGGTTCTGCATATCAAACGCACTGTGGAGTGGTGAAAACACCAGATAACGTGTTTCTCGCACTAACTAGCTCGAAAAGAGCGATCTCGATGATTCAGCATACCTCGGACAGAAGTCTCACAAAGATTATCGTAAAAAATGCATATCTCAGCTTGAAAACCACACGAAAGCCAAGATATCGCTGGTTCTGCATATCATACGTACTTTGGTGTGGTGAAAACACCGGATAAGGTTTCTCTCGCATTAACTAGCTCGAAAAGAGCGATCTCGATGTTTCAGCATACTTCGGACAGCAGTCTCAGCAAGATTATCGCAGAAAATGCATATCTCAGCTTGAAACCCCACGAAAACCAAGATATCGCCGGATCTGCATACCAAACGCACTGTGGAGTGGTGAGAACACCGGATATCTTGTTTCGCGCATTAAATAGCTCTAAACGAGCGATCTCGATGATTAAGCATATTTCGGACAGGAGTCTCACCAAGATTATCGAAGGAAATGCATATCTCAGCTTGAAACCCCACGAAAACCAAGATATCTCCGGTTCTGCATATCCAACGAACTGTGGAGTGGTGAAAACACCAGATAACGTGTTTCTCGCACTAACTAGCTCGAAAAGAGCGATCTCGATGATTCAGCATACTTCGGACAGAAGTCTCACCAAGATTATCGCAGAAAATGCATATCTCAGGTTTAAACCCCACGAGAACCAAGATATCGCCGGTTCTGCATATCAAACGCACTGTGGAGTGGTGAGAACACCGGATAAGGTTGTTCTCGCATTAACTAGCTCGAAAAGAGCGATCTCGATGTTTCAGCATACTTCGGACAGAAGTCTCACCAAGATTATCGCAGAAAATGCACATCTCAGCTTGAAACCCCACGAATACCAAGATGTCGCCGGTTCTTCATATCAAACGCACTGTGGAGTGGTGAAAACACCAGAAAACGTGTTTCTCATATTAAGTAGCTCGAAAAGAGCGTTCTCGATGATTCAGCATACTTCGGACAGAAGTCTCACCCAGATTATCGCAGAAAATGCATATCTCAGATTTAAACCCCACGAAAGCCAAGATTTCGCTGGTTCTGCATATCAAACGCACTGTGGTGTGGTGAAAACACCGGATAAGGTTTGTCTCGCATTAACTAGCTCGAAAAGAGCGATCTCGATGATTCTTCATACTTCGGACAGAAGTCTCACCAAGATTATCGTAAAAAATGCATATCTCAGCTTGAAACCCCACGAAAGCCAAGATTTCGCTGGTTCTGCATATCAAACGCACTGTGGTGTGGTGAAAACACCGGATAAGGTTTTTCTCGCATTAACTAGCTCGAAAAGAGCGATCTCGATGTTTCAGCATACTTCAGACAGAAGTCTCACCAAGATTATCGCAGAAAATGCAAATCTCAGCTTGAAACCCCACGAAAACCAAGATATCGCCGGATCTGCATACCAAATGCACTGTGGAGTGGTGAGAACACCGGATAAGGTTGTTCTCGCATTAACTAGCTCGAAAAGAGCGATCTCGATGTTTCAGCATACTTCGGACAGAAGTCTCACCAAGATTATCGCAGAAAATGCACATCTCAGCTTGAAACCCCACGAATACCAAGATGTCGCCGGTTCTTCATATCAAACGCACTGTGGAGTGGTGAAAACACCAGAAAACGTGTTTCTCATATTAAGTAGCTCGAAAAGAGCGTTCTCGATGATTCAGCATACTTCGGACAGAAGTCTCACCCAGATTATCGCAGAAAATGCATATCTCAGATTTAAACCCCACGAAAACCAAGATATCGCCGGTTCTGCATATCAAACGCACTGTGGAGTGGTGAAAACACCAGATAACGTGTTTCTCGCATTAAATAGGTCGAAACGAGCGATCTCGATGTTTCTGCATACTTCGGACAGAAGTCTCACCAAGATTATCGTAAAAAATGCATATCTCAGCTTGAGACCCCACGAAAGCCAAGATATCGCCGGTTCTGCATATCAAACCAACTGTGGAGTGGTGAAAACACCAGATAACGTGTTTCTCGCATTAAATAGCTCGAAAAGTGCGATCTCGATGATTCTGCATACTTCGGACAGATGTCTCAACAAGATTATCGCAGAAAATGCATATTTCAGCTTGAAACCCCACGAAAACCAAGATATCTACTGTTCTGCATATCAAACGCACTGTGGAGTGGTGAAAACACCGGATAAGGTTTTTCTCGCATTAACTAACTCGGAAAGTGCGATCTCGATGTTTCAGCATACTTCGGACAGAAGTCTCACCAAGATTATCGCAGAAAACGCATATCTCAGCTTGAAACCCCACGAAAACCAAGATATCGCCGGTTCTGCATATCAAACCAACTGTGGATTGGTGAAAACACCAGATAACGTGTTTCTCGCATTAAATAGCTCGAAAAGAGCGATTTCGATGATTCAGCATATTTCGGACAGGAGTCTCACCAAGATTATCGCAGAAAATGCATATCTCAGCTGGAAACACCACGAAAATCAAGATATCGCCGGATCTGCATATCAAACGCACTGTGGAGTGGTGAAAACACCGGATAAGGTTTTTCTCGCATTAACTAGCTCGAAAAGAGCGATCTCGATGTTTCAGCATACTTCGGACAGAAGTCTCACCAAGATTATCGCAGAAAATGCATATCTCAGCTTGAAACCCCACGAAAACCAAGATGTCGCCGGTTCTGCATATCAAACGCACTGTGGAGTGGTGAAAACACCAGAAAACGTGTTTCTCATATTAAGTAGCTCGAAAAGAGCGTTCTCGATGATTCAGCATACTTCGGACAGAAGTCTCACCAAGATTAACGCAGAAAATGCATATCTCAGCTTTAAACCCCACGAAAACCAATATATCGCCGGTTCTGCATATCAAACGCACTGTGGAGTGGTGAAAACACCAGATAACGAGTTTCTCGCATTAAATAGCTCGAAACGAGCGATCTCGATGATTCTGCATACTTCGGACAGAAGTCTCACCAAGATTATCGTAAAAAATGCATATCTCAGCTTGAAACCACACGAAAGCCAAGATATCGCTGGTTCTGCATATCAAACGCACTGTGGAGAGGTGAAAACCCCAGAAAACGTGTTTCTCGCATTAAATAGCTCGAAAAGTGCGATCTCGATTATTCTGCATACTTCGGACAGAAGTCTCACCAAGATTATCGCAGAAAATGCATATCTCAGCTTGAAACCCCACGAAAACCAAGATGTCGCCGGTTCTGCATATCAAACGCACTGTGGAGTGGTGAAAACACCAGATAACGTGTTTCCGCATTAAATAGCTCGAAACGAGCGATCTCGATGATTCTGCATACTTCGGACAGAAGTCTCAACAAGATTATCGCAGAAAATGCATATCTCAGCTTGAAACCCCACGAAAGCCAAGATATCGCTGGTTCTGCATATCAAACGCACTGTGGAGTGGTGAAAACACCGGATAAGGTTTTTCTCGCATTAACTAGCTCGAAAAGAGCGATCTCGGTGATTCAGCATACTTCGGACAGAAGTCTCACCAATATTATCGCAGAAAATGCATATTTCAGCTTCAAACCCCACGAAAACCAAAATATCTACTGTTCTGCATATCAAACGCACTGTGGAGTGGTGAAAACACCAGATAACGTGTTTCTCGCACTAACTAACTCGAAAAGAGCGATCTCGATGATTCAGCATACTTCTAACAGAAGTCTCACCAAGATTATCGCAGAAAATGCATATCTCTGCTTGAAACCCCACGAAAACCAAGATATCTACTGTTCTGCATATCCAACGTACTGTGGAGTGGTGAAAACCCCAGAAAACGTGTTTCTCGCATTAAGTAGCTCGAAAAGAGCGCTCTCGTTGTTTCTGCATACTTCGAACTGATGTCTCACAAAGCTTATCGTAGAAAATGCATATCTCAGCTTGAAACCCGACGAAAACCAAAATATCTCCGGTTCTGCATATCCACCGCACTGTGGAGTGGTGAAAACACCAGATAACGTGTTTCCGCATTAAATAGCTCGAAACGAGCGAGCTCGATGATTCTGCATACTTCGGACAGTAGTCTCACCAAGATTATCGTAAAAAATGCATATCTCAGCTTGAAACCCCACGAAAGCCAAGATATCGCTCGTTCTGCATATCAAACGCACTGTGGAGTGGAGAAAACACCGGATAAGGCTTTTCTCGCACTAACTAGCTCGAAAAGAGCGATCTCGTTGTTTCTGCATACTTCGAACTGATGTCTCACAAAGCTTATCGTAGAAAATGCATATCTCAGCTTGAAACCCGACGAAAACCAAAATATCTCCGGTTCTGCATATCCAACGCACTGTGGAGTGGTGAAAACACCAGATAACGTGTTTCCGCAATAAATAGCTCGAAACGAGCGATCTCGATGATTCTGCATACTTCGGACAGTAGTCTCACCAAGATTATCGTAAAAAATGCATATCTCAGCTTGAAACCCCACGAAAGCAAAGATATCGCTGGTTCTGCATATCAAACGCACTGTGGAGTGGAGAAAACACCGGATAAGGCTTTTCTCGCACTAACTAGCTCGAAAAGAGCGATCTCGCTGATTCAGCATACTTCTAACAGAAGTCTCACCAAGATTATCGCAGAAAATGCATATCTCTGCTTGAAACCCCACGAAAACCAAGATATCTACTGTTCTGCATATCAAACGCACTGTGGAGTGGTGAAAACACCAGATAACGTGTTTCTCGCACTAACTAACTCGAAAAGAGCGATCTCGATGATTCAGCATACTTCTAACAGAAGTCTCACCAAGATTATCGCAGAAAATGCATATCTCTGCTTGAAACCCCACGAAAACCAAGATATCTACTGTTCTGCATATCCAACGAACTGTGGAGTGGTGACAACCCCAGAAAACGTGTTTCTCGCATTAAGTATCTCGAAAAGAGCGCTCTCGTTGTTTCTGCATACTTCGAACTGATGTCTCACAAAGCTTACCGTAGAAAATGCATATCTCAGCTTGAAACTCGACGAAAACCAAAATATCTCCGGTTCTGCATATCCAACGCACTGTGGAGTGGTGAAAACACCAGATAACGTGTTTCCGCATTAAATAGCTCGAAACGAGCGATCTCGATGATTCTGCATACTTCGGACAGAAGTCTCAACAAGATTATCGCAGAAAATGCATATCTCAGCTTGAAACCCCACGAAAACCAAGATATCTACTGTTCTGCATATCAAACGCACTGTGGAGTGGTGAAAACCCCAGAAAACGTGTTTCTCGCATTAAATAGCTCGAATAGTGCGATCTCGATGATTCTGCATACTTCGGACAAGAGTCTCAACAAGATTATCGCAGAAAATGCATATTTCAGCTTGAAACCCTACGAAAACCAAGATATCTACTGTTCTGCATATCAAACGCACTGTGGAGTGGTGAAAACACCAGATAACGTGTTTCTCGCACTAACTAACTCGAAAAGAGCGATCTCGATGATTCAGCATACTTCTAACAGAAGTCTCACCAAGATTATCGCAGAAAATGCATATCTCTGCTTGAAACCCCACGAAAACCAAGATATCTACTGTTCTGCATATCCAACGAACTGTGGAGTGGTGAAAACCCCAGAAAACGTGTTTCTCGCATTATGTAGCTCGAAAAGAGCGCTCTCGTTGTTTCTGCATACTTCGAACTGATTTCTCACGAAGCTTATCGTAGAAAATGCATATCTCAGCTTGAAACCCGACGAAAACCAAAATATCTCCGGTTCTGCATATCCAACGCACTGTGGAGTGGTGAAAACACCAGATAACGTGTTTCCGCATTAAATAGCTCGAAACGAGCGATCTCGATGATTCTGCATACTTCGGACAGAAGTCTCAACAAGATTATCGCAGAAAATGCACATCTCAGCTTGAAACCCCACGAAAGCCAAGATATCGCTGGTTCTGCATATCAAACGCACTGTGGAGTGGTGAAAACACCGGATAAGGTTTTTCTCGCATTAACTAGCTCGAAAAGAGCGATCTCGGTGATTCAGCATACTTCGGACAGAAGTCTCACCAATATTATCGCAGAAAATGCATATTTCAGCTTCAAACCCCACGAAAACCAAAATATCTACTGTTCTGCATATCAAACGCACTGTGGAGTGGTGAAAACACCAGATAACGTGTTTCTCGCACTAACTAACTCGAAAAGAGCGATCTCGATGATTCAGCATACTTCTAACAGAAGTCTCACCAAGATTATCGCAGAAAATGCATATCTCTGCTTGAAACCCCACGAAAACCAAGATATCTACTGTTCTGCATATCCAACGAACTGTGGAGTGGTGACAACCCCAGAAAACGTGTTTCTCGCATTAAGTAGCTCGAAAAGAGCGCTCTCGTTGTTTCTGCATACTTCGAACTGATGTCTCGCAAAGCTTACCGTAGAAAATGCATATCTCAGCTTGAAACTCGACGAAAACCAAAATATCTCCGGTTCTGCATATCCAACGCACTGTGGAGTGGTGAAAACACCAGATAACGTGTTTCCGCATTAAATAGCTCGAAACGAGCGATCTCGATGATTCTGCATACTTCGGACAGAAGTCTCAACAAGATTATCGCAGAAAATGCATATCTCAGCTTGAAACCCCACGAAAACCAAGATATCTACTGTTCTGCATATCAAACGCACTGTGGAGTGGTGAAAACACCAGATAACGTGTTTCTCGCACTAACTAGCTCGAAAAGAGCGATCTCGATGATTCAGCATACCTCGGACAGAAGTCTCACAAAGATTATCGTAAAAAATGCATATCTCAGCTTGAAACCCCACGAAAGCCAAGATATCGCTCGTTCTGCATATCAAACGCACTGTGGAGTGGAGAAAACACCGGATAAGGCTTTTCTCGCACTACCTAGCTCGAAAAGAGCGATCTCGTTGTTTCTGCATACTTCGAACTGATGTCTCACAAAGCTTATCGTAGAAAATGCATATCTCAGCTTGAAACCCGACGAAAACCAAAATATCTCCGGTTCTGCATATCAAACGCACTGTGGAGTGGTGAAAACACCAGATAACGTGTTTCTCGCACTAACTAGCTCGAAAAGAGCGATCTCGATGATTCAGCATACCTCGGACAGAAGTCTCACAAAGATTATCGTAAAAAATGCATATCTCAGCTTGAAAACCACACGAAAGCCAAGATATCGCTGGTTCTGCATATCATACGTACTTTGGTGTGGTGAAAACACCGGATAAGGTTTCTCTCGCATTAACTAGCTCGAAAAGAGCGACCTCGATGTTTCAGCATACTTCGGACAGAAGTCTCAGCAAGAT
Organism: Anthophora plumipes; assembly: GCA_951804975.1. Classification (NCBI taxonomy): domain Eukaryota; kingdom Metazoa; phylum Arthropoda; class Insecta; order Hymenoptera; family Apidae; genus Anthophora; species Anthophora plumipes. Next base: position 1,294,158 of record CATORF010000419.1, read on the forward strand.
TATCGCAGAAAATGCATATCTCAGCTTGAAACCCCACGAAAACCAAGATATCGCCGGATCTGCATACCAAACGCACTGTGGAGTGGTGAGAACACCGGATAAGGTTTTTCTCGCATTAACTAGCTCGAAAAGAGCGATCTCGATGTTTCAGCATACTTCGGACAGAAGTCTCACCAAGATTATCGCAGAAAATGCATATCTCAGCTTGAAACCCCACGAATACCAAGATGTCGCCGGTTCTGCATATCAAACGCACTGTGGAGTGGTGAAAACACCAGAAAACGTGTTTCTCATATTAAGTAGCTCGAAAAGAGCGTTCTCGATGATTCAGCATACTTCGGACAGAAGTCTCACCAAGATTATCGCAGAAAATGCATATCTCTGCTTGAAACCCCACGAAAACCAAGATATCTAATGTTCTGCATATCCAACGAACTGTGGAGTGGTGAAAACACCAGATAACGTGTTTCTCGCACTAACTAGCTCGAAAAGAGCGATCTCGATGATTCAGCATACCTCGGACAGAAGTCTCACCAAGATTATCGTAAAAAATGCATATCTCAGCTTGAAAACCCCACGAAAGCCAAGATATCGCTGGTTCTGCATATCAAACGCACTGTGGAGTGGTGAAAACACCAGATAACGTGTTTCTCGCACTAACTAGCTCGAAAAGAGCAATCTCGATGATTCAGCATACTTCGGACAGAAGTCTCACCAAGATTATCGCAGAAAATGCATATCTCAGCTTGAAACCCCACGAATACCAAGATGTCGCCGGTTCTGCATATCAAACGCACTGTGGAGTGGTGAAAACACCAGAAAACGTGTTTCTCATATTAAGTAGCTCGAAAAGAGCGTTCTCGATGATTCAGCATACTTCGGACAGAAGTCTCACCAAGATTATCGCAGAAAATGCATATCTCTGCTTGAAACCCCACGAAAACCAAGATATCTAATGTTCTGCATATCCAACGAACTGTGGAGTGGTGAAAACACCAGATAACGTGTTTCTCGCACTAACTAGCTCGAAAAGAGCGATCTCGATGATTCAGCATACCTCGGACAGAAGTCTCACCAAGATTATCGTAAAAAATGCATATCTCAGCTTGAAAACCCCACGAAAGCCAAGATATCGCTGGTTCTGCATATCAAACGCACTGTGGAGTGGTGAAAACACCAGATAACGTGTTTCTCGCACTAACTAGCTCGAAAAGAGCAATCTCGATGATTCAGCATACCTCGGACAGAAGTCTCACCAAGATTATCGTAAAAAATGCATATCTCAGCTTGAAAACCCCACGAAAGCCAAGATATCGCTGGTTCTGCATATCAAACGCACTTTGGAGTGGTGAAAACACCGGATAAGGTTTTTCTCGCATTAACTAGCTCGAATAGAGCGATCTCGATGTTTCAGCATACTTCGGACAGAAGTCTCACCAAGATTATCGCAGAAAATGCATATCTCAGCTTGAAACCCCACGAAAACCAAGATACCGCCGGATCTGCATATCAACCGCACTGCGGATTGGTGAAAACACCGGATAAGGTTTTTCTCGCATTAACTAGCTCGAAAAGAGCGCTCTCGTTGTTTCTGCATACTTCGAACTGATGTCTCACAAAGCTTATCGTAGAAAATGCATATCGCAGCTTGAAACCCGACGAAAACCAAAATATCTCCGGTTCTGCATATCCAACGCACTGTGGAGTGGTGAAAACACCAGATAACGTGTTTCCGCATTAAATAGCTCGAAACGAGCGATCTCGATGATTCTGCATACTTCGGACAGAAGTCTCAACAAGATTATCGCAGAAAACGCATATCTCAGCTTGAAACCCCACGAAAACCAAGATATCTACTGTTCTGCATATCAAACGCACTGTAGAGTGGTAAAAACACCAGATAACGTGTTTCTTGCACTAACTAGCTCGAAAAGAGCGATCTCGATGATTCAGCATACTTCGGACAGAAGTCTCACCAAAATTATCGTAAAAAATGCATATCTCAGCTTGAAACCCCACCGAAAACCAAGATATCGCTGTGTTCTGCATATCAAACGCACTGTGGAGTGGTGAAAACCCCAGAAAACGTGTTTCTCGCATTAAATAGCTCGAGAAGAGCGCTCTCGTTGTTTCTGCATACTTCGAACTGATGTCTCACAAAGCTTATCGTAGAAAATGCATATCTCAGCTTGAAACCCGACGAAAACCAAAATATCTCCGGTTCTGCATATCCAACGCACTGTGGAGTGGTGAAAACACCAGATAACGTGTTTCTCGCACTAACTAACTCGAAAAGAGCGATCTCGATGATTCAGCATACTTCTAACAGAAGTCTCACCAAGATTATCGCAGAAAATGCATATCTCAGCTTGAAACCCCACGAAAGCCAAGATATCGCCGGTTCTGCATATCAAACGCACTGTGGAGTGGTGAAAACACCAGATAACGAGTTTCTCGCATTACATAGCTCGAAACGAGCGATCTCGATGATTCTGCATACTTCGGACAGAAGTCTCACCAAGATTATCGTAAAAAATGCATATCTCAGCTTGAAACCACACGAAAGCCAAGATATCGCTGGTTCTGCATATCAAACGCACTGTGGAGAGGTGAAAACCCCAGAAAACGTGTTTCTCGCATTAAATAGCTCGAAAAGTGCGATCTCGATTATTCTGCATACTTCGGACAGAAGTCTCACCAAGATTATCGCAGAAAATGCATATCTCAGCTTGAAACCCCACGAAAACCAAGATGTCGCCGGTTCTGCATATCAAACGCACTGTGGAGTGGTGAAAACACCAGATAACGTGTTTCCGCATTAAATAGCTCGAAACGAGCGATCTCGATGATTCTGCATACTTCGGACAGAAGTCTCAACAAGATTATCGCAGAAAATGCATATCTCAGCTTGAAACCCCACGAAAGCCAAGATATCGCTGGTTCTGCATATCAAACGCACTGTGGAGTGGTGAAAACACCGGATAAGGTTTTTCTCGCATTAACTAGCTCGAAAAGAGCGATCTCGGTGATTCAGCATACTTCGGACAGAAGTCTCACCAATATTATCGCAGAAAATGCATATTTCAGCTTCAAACCCCACGAAAACCAAAATATCTACTGTTCTGCATATCAAACGCACTGTGGAGTGGTGAAAACACCAGATAACGTGTTTCTCGCACTAACTAACTCGAAAAGAGCGATCTCGATGATTCAGCATACTTCTAACAGAAGTCTCACCAAGATTATCGCAGAAAATGCATATCTCTGCTTGAAACCCCACGAAAACCAAGATATCTACTGTTCTGCATATCCAACGAACTGTGGAGTGGTGAAAACCCCAGAAAACGTGTTTCTCGCATTAAGTAGCTCGAAAAGAGCGCTCTCGTTGTTTCTGCATACTTCGAACTGATGTCTCACAAAGCTTATCGTAGAAAATGCATATCTCAGCTTGAAACCCGACGAAAACCAAAATATCTCCGGTTCTGCATATCCACCGCACTGTGGAGTGGTGAAAACACCAGATAACGTGTTTCCGCATTAAATAGCTCGAAACGAGCGAGCTCGATGATTCTGCATACTTCGGACAGTAGTCTCACCAAGATTATCGTAAAAAATGCATATCTCAGCTTGAAACCCCACGAAAGCCAAGATATCGCTCGTTCTGCATATCAAACGCACTGTGGAGTGGAGAAAACACCGGATAAGGCTTTTCTCGCACTAACTAGCTCGAAAAGAGCGATCTCGTTGTTTCTGCATACTTCGAACTGATGTCTCACAAAGCTTATCGTAGAAAATGCATATCTCAGCTTGAAACCCGACGAAAACCAAAATATCTCCGGTTCTGCATATCCAACGCACTGTGGAGTGGTGAAAACACCAGATAACGTGTTTCCGCAATAAATAGCTCGAAACGAGCGATCTCGATGATTCTGCATACTTCGGACAGTAGTCTCACCAAGATTATCGTAAAAAATGCATATCTCAGCTTGAAACCCCACGAAAGCAAAGATATCGCTGGTTCTGCATATCAAACGCACTGTGGAGTGGAGAAAACACCGGATAAGGCTTTTCTCGCACTAACTAGCTCGAAAAGAGCGATCTCGCTGATTCAGCATACTTCTAACAGAAGTCTCACCAAGATTATCGCAGAAAATGCATATCTCTGCTTGAAACCCCACGAAAACCAAGATATCTACTGTTCTGCATATCAAACGCACTGTGGAGTGGTGAAAACACCAGATAACGTGTTTCTCGCACTAACTAACTCGAAAAGAGCGATCTCGATGATTCAGCATACTTCTAACAGAAGTCTCACCAAGATTATCGCAGAAAATGCATATCTCTGCTTGAAACCCCACGAAAACCAAGATATCTACTGTTCTGCATATCCAACGAACTGTGGAGTGGTGACAACCCCAGAAAACGTGTTTCTCGCATTAAGTATCTCGAAAAGAGCGCTCTCGTTGTTTCTGCATACTTCGAACTGATGTCTCACAAAGCTTACCGTAGAAAATGCATATCTCAGCTTGAAACTCGACGAAAACCAAAATATCTCCGGTTCTGCATATCCAACGCACTGTGGAGTGGTGAAAACACCAGATAACGTGTTTCCGCATTAAATAGCTCGAAACGAGCGATCTCGATGATTCTGCATACTTCGGACAGAAGTCTCAACAAGATTATCGCAGAAAATGCATATCTCAGCTTGAAACCCCACGAAAACCAAGATATCTACTGTTCTGCATATCAAACGCACTGTGGAGTGGTGAAAACCCCAGAAAACGTGTTTCTCGCATTAAATAGCTCGAATAGTGCGATCTCGATGATTCTGCATACTTCGGACAAGAGTCTCAACAAGATTATCGCAGAAAATGCATATTTCAGCTTGAAACCCTACGAAAACCAAGATATCTACTGTTCTGCATATCAAACGCACTGTGGAGTGGTGAAAACACCAGATAACGTGTTTCTCGCACTAACTAACTCGAAAAGAGCGATCTCGATGATTCAGCATACTTCTAACAGAAGTCTCACCAAGATTATCGCAGAAAATGCATATCTCTGCTTGAAACCCCACGAAAACCAAGATATCTACTGTTCTGCATATCCAACGAACTGTGGAGTGGTGAAAACCCCAGAAAACGTGTTTCTCGCATTATGTAGCTCGAAAAGAGCGCTCTCGTTGTTTCTGCATACTTCGAACTGATTTCTCACGAAGCTTATCGTAGAAAATGCATATCTCAGCTTGAAACCCGACGAAAACCAAAATATCTCCGGTTCTGCATATCCAACGCACTGTGGAGTGGTGAAAACACCAGATAACGTGTTTCCGCATTAAATAGCTCGAAACGAGCGATCTCGATGATTCTGCATACTTCGGACAGAAGTCTCAACAAGATTATCGCAGAAAATGCACATCTCAGCTTGAAACCCCACGAAAGCCAAGATATCGCTGGTTCTGCATATCAAACGCACTGTGGAGTGGTGAAAACACCGGATAAGGTTTTTCTCGCATTAACTAGCTCGAAAAGAGCGATCTCGGTGATTCAGCATACTTCGGACAGAAGTCTCACCAATATTATCGCAGAAAATGCATATTTCAGCTTCAAACCCCACGAAAACCAAAATATCTACTGTTCTGCATATCAAACGCACTGTGGAGTGGTGAAAACACCAGATAACGTGTTTCTCGCACTAACTAACTCGAAAAGAGCGATCTCGATGATTCAGCATACTTCTAACAGAAGTCTTACCAAGATTATCGCAGAAAATGCATATCTCTGCTTGAAACCCCACGAAAACCAAGATATCTACTGTTCTGCATATCCAACGAACTGTGGAGTGGTGACAACCCCAGAAAACGTGTTTCTCGCATTAAGTAGCTCGAAAAGAGCGCTCTCGTTGTTTCTGCATACTTCGAACTGATGTCTCGCAAAGCTTACCGTAGAAAATGCATATCTCAGCTTGAAACTCGACGAAAACCAAAATATCTCCGGTTCTGCATATCCAACGCACTGTGGAGTGGTGAAAACACCAGATAACGTGTTTCCGCATTAAATAGCTCGAAACGAGCGATCTCGATGATTCTGCATACTTCGGACAGAAGTCTCAACAAGATTATCGCAGAAAATGCATATCTCAGCTTGAAACCCCACGAAAACCAAGATATCTACTGTTCTGCATATCAAACGCACTGTGGAGTGGTGAAAACACCAGATAACGTGTTTCTCGCACTAACTAGCTCGAAAAGAGCGATCTCGATGATTCAGCATACCTCGGACAGAAGTCTCACAAAGATTATCGTAAAAAATGCATATCTCAGCTTGAAACCCCACGAAAGCCAAGATATCGCTCGTTCTGCATATCAAACGCACTGTGGAGTGGAGAAAACACCGGATAAGGCTTTTCTCGCACTACCTAGCTCGAAAAGAGCGATCTCGTTGTTTCTGCATACTTCGAACTGATGTCTCACAAAGCTTATCGTAGAAAATGCATATCTCAGCTTGAAACCCGACGAAAACCAAAATATCTCCGGTTCTGCATATCAAACGCACTGTGGAGTGGTGAAAACACCAGATAACGTGTTTCTCGCACTAACTAGCTCGAAAAGAGCGATCTCGATGATTCAGCATACCTCGGACAGAAGTCTCACAAAGATTATCGTAAAAAATGCATATCTCAGCTTGAAAACCACACGAAAGCCAAGATATCGCTGGTTCTGCATATCATACGTACTTTGGTGTGGTGAAAACACCGGATAAGGTTTCTCTCGCATTAACTAGCTCGAAAAGAGCGACCTCGATGTTTCAGCATACTTCGGACAGAAGTCTCAGCAAGATTATCGCAGAAAATGCATATCTCAGCTTGAAACCCCACGAAAACCAAGATATCGCCGAATCAGCATACCAAACGCACTGTGGAGTGGTGAGAACACCGGATAAGGTTTTTCTCGCATTAACTAGCTCGAAAAGAGCGATCTCGATGTTTCAGCATACTTCGGACAGAAGTCTCACCAAGATTATCGCAGAAAATGCATATCTCAGCTTGAAACCCCACGAATACCAAGATGTCGCCGGTTCTGCATATCAAACGCACTGTGGAGTGGTGAAAACACCAGAAAACGTGTTTCTCATATTAAGTAGCTCGAAAAGAGCGTTCTCGATGATTCAGCATACTTCGGACAGAAGTCTCACCAAGATTATCGCAGAAAATGCATATCTCTGCTTGAAACCCCACGAAAACCAAGATATCTAATGTTCTGCATATCCAACGAACTGTGGAGTGGTGAAAACACCAGATAACGTGTTTCTCGCACTAACTAGCTCGAAAAGAGCGATCTCGATGATTCAGCATACCTCGGACAGAAGTCTCACCAAGATTATCGTAAAAAATGCATATCTCAGCTTGAAAACCCCACGAAAGCCAAGATATCGCTGGTTCTGCATATCAAACGCACTGTGGAGTGGTGAAAACACCAGATAACGTGTTTCTCGCACTAACTAGCTCGAAAAGAGCAATCTCGATGATTCAGCATACTTCGGACAGAAGTCTCACCAAGATTATCGCAGAAAATGCATATCTCAGCTTGAAACCCCACGAATACCAAGATGTCGCCGGTTCTGCATATCAAACGCACTGTGGAGTGGTGAAAACACCAGAAAACGTGTTTCTCATATTAAGTAGCTCGAAAAGAGCGTTCTCGATGATTCAGCATACTTCGGACAGAAGTCTCACCAAGATTATCGCAGAAAATGCATATCTCTGCTTGAAACCCCACGAAAACCAAGATATCTAATGTTCTGCATATCCAACGAACTGTGGAGTGGTGAAAACACCAGATAACGTGTTTCTCGCACTAACTAGCTCGAAAAGAGCGATCTCGATGATTCAGCATACCTCGGACAGAAGTCTCACCAAGATTATCGTAAAAAATGCATATCTCAGCTTGAAAACCCCACGAAAGCCAAGATATCGCTGGTTCTGCATATCAAACGCACTGTGGAGTGGTGAAAACACCAGATAACGTGTTTCTCGCACTAACTAGCTCGAAAAGAGCAATCTCGATGATTCAGCATACCTCGGACAGAAGTCTCACCAAGATTATCGTAAAAAATGCATATCTCAGCTTGAAAACCCCACGAAAGCCAAGATATCGCTGGTTCTGCATATCAAACGCACTTTGGAGTGGTGAAAACACCGGATAAGGTTTTTCTCGCATTAACTAGCTCGAATAGAGCGATCTCGATGTTTCAGCATACTTCGGACAGAAGTCTCACCAAGATTATCGCAGAAAATGCATATCTCAGCTTGAAACCCCACGAAAACCAAGATACCGCCGGATCTGCATATCAACCGCACTGCGGATTGGTGAAAACACCGGATAAGGTTTTTCTCGCATTAACTAGCTCGAAAAGAGCGCTCTCGTTGTTTCTGCATACTTCGAACTGATGTCTCACAAAGCTTATCGTAGAAAATGCATATCGCAGCTTGAAACCCGACGAAAACCAAAATATCTCCGGTTCTGCATATCCAACGCACTGTGGAGTGGTGAAAACACCAGATAACGTGTTTCCGCATTAAATAGCTCGAAACGAGCGATCTCGATGATTCTGCATACTTCGGACAGAAGTCTCAACAAGATTATCGCAGAAAACGCATATCTCAGCTTGAAACCCCACGAAAACCAAGATATCTACTGTTCTGCATATCAAACGCACTGTAGAGTGGTAAAAACACCAGATAACGTGTTTCTTGCACTAACTAGCTCGAAAAGAGCGATCTCGATGATTCAGCATACTTCGGACAGAAGTCTCACCAAAATTATCGTAAAAAATGCATATCTCAGCTTGAAACCCCACCGAAAACCAAGATATCGCTGTGTTCTGCATATCAAACGCACTGTGGAGTGGTGAAAACCCCAGAAAACGTGTTTCTCGCATTAAATAGCTCGAGAAGAGCGCTCTCGTTGTTTCTGCATACTTCGAACTGATGTCTCACAAAGCTTATCGTAGAAAATGCATATCTCAGCTTGAAACCCGACGAAAACCAAAATATCTCCGGTTCTGCATATCCAACGCACTGTGGAGTGGTGAACACACCGGATAAGGTTTTTCTCGCATTAACTAGCTCGAAAAGAGCGATCTCGATGGTTCAGCATACTTCGGACAGAAGTCTCACCTAGATTATCGCAGAAAATGCATATCTCTGCTTGAAACCCCACGAAATCCAAGATATCTCCTGTTCTGCATATCCAACGAACTGTGGAGTGGTGAAAACCCCAGAAAACGTGTTTCTCGCATTAAATAGCTCAAAAGAGGGCTCTCGTTGTTTCTGCATACTTCGAACTGATGTCTCACAAAGCTTATCGTAGAAAATGCATATCTCAGCTTGAATCCCGACGAAAACCAAAATATCTCCGGTTCTGCATATCCAACGCACTGTGGAGTGGTGAAAACACCAGATAACGTGTTTCCGCATTAAATAGCTCGAAACGAGCGATCTCGATGATTCTGCATACTTCGGACAGAAGTCTCAAAAAGATTATTGCAGAAAATGCATATTTCAGCTTGAAACCCCACGAAAACCAAGACATCTACTGTTCTGCATGTCAAACGCACTGTGGAGTGGTGAAAACACCAGATAACGTGTTTCTCACATTACATAGCTCGATAAGCGCGATCTAGATGATTCTGCATACTTCGGACAGAAGTCTCACCAAGATTATCGTAGAAAATGCATATCTCAGCTTGAAACCCGACGAAAACCGAGTTATCTCCGGTTCTGCACATCAAACGTACCGTGGAGTGGTGAAAACCCCAGAAAACGAGTTTCGTGCATTAAGTAGCTCGAAAAGAGCGATTTCGATGATTCAGCATATTTCGGACAGGAGTCTCACCAAGATTATCGCATAAAATGCATATCTCAGCTGGAAACACCACGAAAATCAAGATATCGCCTGTTCTGCATATGAAACGCACTGTGGAGTGGTGAAAACAACCAGAGAACGTGTTTCTCGCATTAAATAGCTCGAAACGAGCGCTCTCGATGTTTCTGCATACTTCGGACAGATGTTTCACCAAGATTATCGTAGAAAATGCACATCTCAGCTTGAAACCCGACGAAAACCGAGTTATCTCCGGTTCTGCACATCAAACGTACCGTGGAGTGATGAAAACACCAGAAAACGTGTTTCGCGCATTAAGTAGCTCGAAAAGTGCGACCTCGATGATTCGGCATACTTCTAACAGAAGTCTCACCGAGATTATCGCAGGAAATGCATATCTCATCTTGAAACCCCACGAAAACCAAGATATCTCCGGTTCTGCATATCCAACGAACTGTGGAGTGGTGAAAACCCGAGAAAACGAGTTTCTCGCATTAAATAGCTCGAAAAGAGCGTTCTCGAAGATCCTGCATACTTCTGACAGAAGTCTCACCAAGATTATCGTAGAAAATGCATATCTCAGCTTGAAACCCGACGAAAACCGAGTTATCTCCGGTTCTGCACATCAAACGTACCGTGGAGTGGTGAAAACACCAGAAAACGTATTTCGCGCATTAAGTAGCTCGAATAGAGCGTTCTCGAAGATTCTGCATACTTCTGACAGAAGTCTCACCAGGATTAACGTAGAAAATGCATATCTCAGCTTGAAACCCGACCGAAACCAAGATATCTCCGGTTCTGCATGTCAA